>JBBDGP010001337.1:1365000-1965000 GCA_037952835.1 Lithobates septentrionalis
CAGAAACAGAGGAGCAAGCATGTTTCGTGTTTATACAAGACCAGCAAAACTTTCTGCAGCACAATTATTAATTGCTTTTAATCTGGTGAGAGCGACGACACCACGAGTTCACATAACTATAATAGATGAGGTGGACATGAAAATCCATGAAAATGTTAAATGTGCTCTTGAAAATAGGGTCATTTTTTTCAGAGAAGGAAATTATTACAAAAAATATAAGTCTTCCTGTCTGAACTGGCTTTTGTTATATTGAAGGGGCGTTATATTAAGAATACACAGACAAAAAACATATTTTGGTTCAGGAATGAAAGTAAAAAATGAGTCCTGAAAGGCATTCTTAGCAGTTCATTAAATTTTTTTTTTTTTTAGCTCAGTTTGGTGTTACATTTTTTTGGTTCGTGCAGTTTTGCATCTTTAATCTCAGTCACCAAACCTCAAAAGTGCATTTTTTGAGCCTCCCTCAGTTTCCCATTATAGTGGCTCCCTTCTTTTTTTCCCCCCTATGCTTATAGCGCATGTCAGTGCATGTAATGGTAAGTGATAAAACCCACTTCTGTCAGTAACTGTACTCCAAAACATTATAGTTGCAACTGAAAATCTTAACACAGAACTTAGAACTTAGTGAATAACTGAAAGAACAAACAGGATTCTCTTGAAGTGATATTAACCACTTGCTTACTGGGAACATATACCCCCTTCCTGCCCAGGCCAATTTTAAGCTTTCACACTTTGAATGACAACTGCGCAGTCATCTACCAAAATAAAATTTTTATCATTTTTTTCCACACAAATAGAGCTTTCTTTTGGTAGTATTTAATCACCACTGTGTTTTTTATTTTTTGCTAAACAAACAAAAAAAAGACTGAAAAAAATAAAAATAAATAAACAAAACGTTTTTTATATTTTGTTATAAAAAGGTTCTCTTGGGCACTGATGGGCACTGATGGGCACTGATAAGCTGCACTGATGGGCGCTGATAGGTGGCACGGAGAGGTGGCACTGATAGGTGGCACTGATGGGCACTGATAGGTGACACTTATAGACAGCACTGATAGGAGGCACTGATGGGCGGCACTGGTGGGCACTGATCAGGAGGCACTGATGATGAGGCACTGATGGACACTGGCAGCACTGATGGGCACTTATAGGTGGCACTAGTGAACACTGAGTAGCAGTACTGATGGGCACTGATGGGAGGCACTTGTGGGCATGGATTTGCATCACTGGATGGCACTGATTAGCAGCACTGGTTGTTACTTAGGGGACTGATGTCCCTCTAACAGAAGATAATTACTGGCTTTATTCTTTTCTTCACGCTGACAGCGTGAAGAAAAAAAAAAGCCGATAGCCGGCTTCTGTTTACTTCCGTGATCAGCTGTCATTGGCTGACAGCTGATCATGTGGTAAAGGGCCCGCTGTGATTGGCCCTTTATCCTGCTCTGTGATCAGCCGAGTCTGAAGAACTCAGCGATCACAGAGCGTGTCCTGGGCGCGTGCGGCGCGAGAACAGGAGGACGTACATGGACGTCCTCAGGGCATTTGAGGTCCACGTTGTAGCTGTCTTTCAGCTGTAGTGCGGACATCAAGTGGTTAACCACTTCAGCCCTGGAAGGATTTACCCCATTAATGAACAGGCCATTTTTTGCGATACGGCACTGCATCGCTTTAACTGACAATTTCGTGGTCGTGCGATGTTTTACCCAAACAAAATGTATGTCTTTCTTCCCCACAAAAAGAACTTTTTTGTGCTATTTTATCACCTCTGTGGTTTTTATTTTTTGCGCTATAAACAAAAAAAGACCGACAATTTTGAAAAAAAACTATATTTTTTACTTTTTGCTATAATAAATATCCCAAAAAAAGGAAAAAAAAATTTCTTCAGCAGTTTAGGCCAGTATGTATTTTTCTACATATTTTTGGTAAAAAAAAATCACAATAAGCGTATATTGATTGGTTAGTGCAAACGTTATAGCGTCTACAAAATAGGGGATAGATTTATGGCATTTTTATTTTTTAATTTTTTTTACTAGTAATGGCAGTGATCAGCGATTTTTAGCGAGACTGCTACATTGCGGCGGACATATCGGACACTTTTGACACTTTTTTGGGACCAGTGACATTTATACAGTGATCAGTGCTATAAAAATCCACTGATTACTGTATAAATTACACTGGCAGGGAAGGGGTTAACACTAGGGGGCGATCAAGGGGTTAAATGTGTCCTAGGGAGGTGTTTCTAACTGTGAGGGGGGGGGGGGAGCAGATAGACTGGGAGTACAGAGAGATTGCTGTTCCGGATCACTAGGAACAGACAATCACACTGTACTTCCCTGACAGAACAGGGATCCGCCTTGTTTACATTGGCAGATCCCCGTTCTGCCTCTCTGTGGAGTGATCATGGGTGGCTGGCAGACATTGTGGCCATATGCATCGACTCTGGCTCCGTGCGCGCGCCCTCTGTATCTATTACATGAAGCGCCGTACCGGTACGGCGATTTGTGCAATAGAGCTACCCTACGGCAGTATAACTGTGGCGGCTGGTCGGCAAGTGGTTAAACCATTTTTTCTGTCTAAAGCTGGACATACACCATACAATTGTCTTATTCAATTTTCTTTAGATTTACCTTAAACTATTGTAGCACTAACTCTCGGTGGAGCTGCTACTTTAAAGTGGGCTTGTTACCTTTCACCGGCACCGGGTCTAGGGTTCCGTTGAGTTTACCTCTGGACAATCCAAGCACCAACACTTGAGTACGTTTTCAATGCTTTATTGAACAATTAACAAAGGAAGTCGCAGGAAAGAGGCAGAAGGGAAACCGCAGGGAAAACTCAAATACCTTTCTGTAGGATTCTTAACAAATGTCCTTTAAAGTTGAATATTTTAGTAGAATGCGCTCCCCTCATGGGACACACTCTTTGCTCGCCTGGATAGGCCTCTCTCACTTGCCTAGCAACCAGTACGTAGCATGAACAAAAGTCTCTGCCACAGACTTGCTTGGGATGAACCTGTACGATCCTCTGCCACAGGATGTATTGGTTTTTGTCAGTCACAGTGCTTGAACCTTTAAGCCAACCCGGCAACACTATGCTGTAAAGTTACTTTAGGATACGTCCTCAAACCGAGTCACCAGGCCCCTCTCCAGACCAGCACTCTGCATGATCCTTCCATGACGGGTCCCCCCCTGGGATCTCCTTGGTTGTCCAGCTTCTTCACTCTGGATAGACAGCTCAGGACCATTCCTCGGCTGCTGTGGTAGGCCCCAGACAAGCTTCTGGGCCCACCCATGTGCCGCAGCGACGCGGGCCTCCGGAATGGAGGACCACGAGGTAGCACTCTAACACATACCTGTCGGCCAGGAGGGCCAGCAGGTGGCTGTAAAATGACCCTAAAACATGGTGTCTGTTCCATAAATACCCTCTCCCAGAATTCCACTCGGAGGACCACCTCCACCGAGTTGTCTCCGGGACAGAAGAACATCCATACGCTTTGACACATTGCCTTTCCAACCCAGCCAGTAGTAACAACGACACCCACCGGCCCAGTATGGAAACACACGCAACGTCAGCCAAGCTGAAAAAGAGGCCAATCTAACTTCCTCTAACAAGCAATTTACCTAATTTACATATCAGATGGTAGATCGCAAATCTACAAGCGCTACATACTCCCCCCCACTACAGTAGACGTTGTCCCCAATGTCTGTCCAAAAACAATGACAGTAACTCCCAAGCCTGGGAGTAGGTATTTGAGCTTTTAAAACTTGGATAGTCAGAAAAGAAAGAAAGACAGTGGAAAGACATTATAAGACTTACATCTACAAAACATTATGTTCACGTCCGTAAACAAAACCATCCTATGACTGTACATAGCCTCACTATCTATCTAGCTGAAAAGCCTCCCAGCTTGATAGGAGATCCAATAGCTCCTGAAAAGGAAAACATATTAAACACAGACATATACCGTACAATATCAGGAGCAAAGCCTCACCTTTACTTCTTTTTAAAAAAAATGAGCCTCTCTTCCTATTTACCTATATTCAAAATAATCTTAAGGAGTCCATCCCTGTATAATAATTTTTTTAAATGAAGGAAATCCGGCTAGCAAAAAGAAGTCCTTGGATTTGAAACACTGAACAGAATATGCAGATCTTGACCACGAAGATCTCTTTATACTGGCACTAACTAACTATCTAACTTCAAAGTTCTTTTGTCCATGATCACCAATAAAACCGGGGATCCGGCAAGGTCAGTGTCTTTCCCGTTTTACCCACTGTGGTAATGAAATAGACAACGTCATCTTTTCCTGGGCCTGCAGATGACCACTTTGTCAGCATAGATGTGCCGACCGAAGTTCCAGTGCATAAAACATCCACTAAAACGTTCATCTATTTTAACAGAACATCCAGTCTTTCGAAAAGGAAAGGCGTGGGGCCCCCAGGCCCTATATACTCTGAACAGCAGTGTACAGACGGTGCAAACAAGACAGGGACTTTAGGTTTGTTGTTAAGTAGAATCTGCTTGTAATTTTGAACTGGTACATTTTTAAAGTATAGTTCCAGCCAAAAAATCTATTTTTAAGCTTTTTGGAAAACATAGGGAAGGGCTATCACCCCTGTAACATTTGTTTTGCTGTCTGTGCACCTCTTCAGAAGATTTCACCTCACTTTTTGTCCCAATGACAAATGTTTTTTGAAAATTTGGGGCTTTTAGTGAAACAAGGATTGGTAATAAAGCATCAGTGAAGAGGAGACACGTTTTTCACATTTTAACTCTTACAGGAGAGAATTTCCCATCCTAGGGGTAGATTTCATCTCACTTCCTGTTGTCTCCTTCCGTTTGCAAGTAGGAGAAAAATTGGGCCTTTGGTGGTGGTGGTGGTGGTGGTGGTGTTGGTGCCACAACACTGTAAGTCCTCACAGTTACTCTTGGTGGGCGCTGGAACGGGCCCTGCTGTGAAATATTATATCAAGAATTGTAATTACATGCTATGTTGGAGCTCAGGAATGAGCCCTGCTGCAAAGTATTGCATCAAAAATTGTAATTACACGCCCCTGTTAAACAGGGGCTGAAAAATTGGGCCTTGGTGCTGGTACCACAACACTGCAACCCCTCACAGATACTCTAGTTGGAGCACAGGAATGAGCCCTGCTGCAAAGTATTGCATCAAAAATTGTAATTACATGCCCCTGTTAAACAGGGGCAGAAAAATTGGGCCTCAGCCACTGCTGCCACAACACTGCAACCCCTCACAGATGCTATAGTCCCAAACAGCTTCACTGTACCAAAGTTCCCAGTTAAGTTCAATCACTTGCATTATGTCCTGGGGCACATAGGGGAATTCCAATGATTTGCTCACCATAGACCCAGCCGGTGTCTGTAGTGAACTAGCAACTTTCGTTAAAGTCTCAGTAACAGTACTGTGTGGCTCCACACAGGGTGACGTCTTCCCAGAACTCAGGGCTGTCCATTCAGGGAAAGTCATAGCAGAGGCGACATCCTCGCCTTGTGACCACAACAGCTCTTGTGACATAGTCTTGAATAAGTCATCATCACCGGAAAGATCCGACATGGATTCTATTTCTGAATCTCCCAACTCTTCCGCTGGCAGATACTCATTTACAGTCCCAGATACATTCCCCATCAGTGGCTTACCCGTTCCTGACGTGGACTTTGGTAGCTCCGGTTCAGGTAACCTCTGAGGTAGGCCTCGACCACGGCCGCGGGAAGCCTTCACATATCCCACCTTCCTCTGAACAGATAAAACAGGAGTAGGTGTAGTGGATGCAGAAATCAAAGTAATGTCCCCTGATGAGACGGCAACAGCAGTGTCTCTCTCTACGGAACATTCTCAACAACAACAGGCGAAGTGGTGGCCTGCCGTTCTCTCTCTGTAGTAGTAGCAGCTTCTACTGTGGCGATACCTGTTGCCCAATCTATCCAATAAGCATGGGGCGACTTGGTAGGTTGCTCCACCACAAACAAGTACTCTCCACATTGCGGACATCGGCCAAACGGACGAAAATGCATGGCCAGTCCTTCACATCGATGGCAAATCATGCCCAGTCCCTCAATATCTCCTGAGTTATACAGAACAAACCTCCCCTGCGGCTTCAAACGAACTCCAGTATCCGTAAGCAGGGTTCCGGTCAGCACAGTATTCGGTGTTTGCAGGGAACATTCTCGGTCCCACAATTGGCTGCATCGGCGGAAAAGACATAGCCACACTCTGATCTTCTCAGCACGATCACGAGGCCTCTCTTTTCCTCTGGCGCCAAACACATACACGCGTCCCACGCGGTACCAAGTAGGGTAGGCTCCTCCCACTTGTTCTTTTGATCACGTCGCTCCCGGGCTTTTACTGGCGCCCGCCGTCTACGCACTCAGAAATAAAGTCCTGCAACTTTAACCCCTTCTCTTCCTCCAAAATTTTGACAAAGTCCAGCTCTGACCGTAAACTCCCGGTGAAACACTTCTCTGGGTTGCGAGAATTGACGGTCAACAAATCCCGGACGACGCCCCCCATATGTAGCACTAACTCTCGGTGGAGCTGCTGGTTTAAAGCGGGCTTGTTACCTTCACTCTCCGTCCCTCTGTTTCACCGGCTCCGGGTCTAGGGTTCCGTTGAGTTTACCTCTGGTTGATCCAAGCACCAACACTTGAGTACGTTTTCAATGCTTTATTCAACAATTAACAAAGGAAGTAGCAGGAAAGAGGCAGAAGGGAAACCGCAGGGAAAACTCAAATACCTTTCTGTAGGATTCTTGACAATTGTCTTTTAAAGTTGAATATTTTAGTAGAATGCGCTCCCCTCATGGGACACATTCTTTGCTCGCCTGGATAGGCCTCTCTCACTTGCCTAGCAGCCAGTACGTAGCACGAACAAAAGTCTCTGCCACAGACTTGCTTGGGATGAACCCGTACGATCCTCTACCACAGGATGTATTGGTTTTGTGGTGAATGTCAGTCACAGTGCTTGAACCTTTAAGCCAACCCGGCAACACTATGCTGTAAAGTTACTTTAGGATATGTCCTCAAACCGAGTCACCAGGCCCCTCTCCAGACCAGCACTCTGCATGATCCTTCCATGACGGGTTCCCCCCTGGGATCTCCTCGGTTGTCCAGCTTCTTCACTCTGGATAGACAGCTCAGGACCATTCCTCGGCTGCTGTGGTAGGCCCCAGACAAGCTTCTGGGCCCACCCATGCGCCGCAGCGACACGGGCCTCCGGAATGGAGGACCACGAGGTAGCACTCTAACGCATACCTGTCAGCCAGGAGGGCCAGCAGGTGGCTGTAAAATGACCCTAAAACATGGCGTCTGTCCCATAAATACCCTCTCCCAGAATCCCACTCGGAGGACCACCTCCACCGAGTTGTCTCCGGGACAGAAGAACATCCACACACTTTGACACGTTGCCTTTCCAACCCAGCCAGTAGTAACAACGACACCCACCGGCCCAGTATGGAAACACACGCAACGTCAGCCAAGCTGGAACAGAGGCAAATCTAACTTCCCCTAATGAGCAATTTACCTAATTTACCTATCAGATGGTAGATCGCAAATCTACCAGCGCTACACTATGTATTGCAAGGGCCTGCCTTGCATACAAATTGAAAGTGTTTAAGATTGACTTCATATTATATGGTTTTGGTAAATCTAAAGGAAAGTTGTACAAGAAAATTGTATAATGTATGGCCAGTAGGGATGAGCCAAACACCCCCCTGTTCGGTTCGCACCAGAACATGCGAACAGAAAAAAAGTTTGTTTGAACACGCGAACACCGTTAAAGTCTATGGTACACGAACATGAATAATCAAAAGTGCTAATTTTAAAGGCTTATATGCAAGTTATTGTCATAAAAAGTGTTTGGGGACCTGGGTCCTGCCCCAGGGGACATGGATCAATGCAAAAAAAAGTTTTAAAAACGGCAGTTTTTTCGGGAGCAGTGATTTTAATAATGCTTAAAGTGAAAAAAATAAAAGTGTAATATCCCTTTAAATTTCGTACCTGGGGGTGTCTATAGTATGCCTGTAAAGGGGCGCATGTTTCCTGTGTTTAGAACAGTCTGACAGCAAAATGACATTTCAAAGGAAAAAAAGTCATTTAAAACTACTCGCGGCTATTAATGCATTGCTGGTCCGACAATACACATAGAAGTTCATTGATAAAAACGACATGGGAATTCCCCACAGGGGAACCCCCAACCAAAATTAAAAGAAAAAAATGATGTGGGGGTCCCCCTAAATTCCATACCAAGCCCTTCAGGTCTGGTATGGATATTAAGGGGAACCCCGGCCAAAATGTAAAAAAAAATGACGTGGGGGGTCCCCCTAAATTCCATACCAGACTCTTCAGGTCTGGTATGGATTTTAAGGGGAACCCCGCGCCAAAATTTTTTAAAAAAAGGGCGTGGGGTCCCCCCAAAAATCCATACCAGACCCTTATCCGAGCACGCAACCTGGCAGGCCGAAGGAAAAGAGGGGGGGACGAGAGAGCACCCCCCCTCCTGAACTGTACCAGGCCACATGCCCTCAACATTGGGAGGGTGCTTTGGGGTAGCCCCCCAAAACACCTTGTCCCCATGTTGATGAGGACAAGAGCCTCATCCCCACAACCCTGGCCGGTGGTTGTGGGGGTCTGCGGGCGGGGGGCTTATCGGAATCTGGAAGTCCCCTTTAACAAGGGGACCCCAAGATCCCGGCCCCCCCTGTGTGAAATGGTAAGGACCATTTCACTAAAAAAACTGTCAATAATGTTAAAAATGACAAGAGACAGTTTTTGACAATTCCTTTATTTAAATGCTTCTTCTTTCTTCTTTCTTCTATCTTCCTTCATCTTCTTCTTCTGGTTCTTCTGGTTCTTCCTCAGGTGTTCTCGTCCAGCATCTCCTCCGCACTGTCTTCTTCCCTTCTTCTCCTCGGGCCGCTCCGCATCCATGGCATGGAGGGAGGCTCCTGCTTTGTGACGCTTCTCCTCTTCTGACGGTTCTTAAATAACAGGGGGGCGGGGCCACCCGGTGACCCCACCCCCTTCTGATGCACGGTGACTTGACGGGAAGTCCCGTCATGTCCCGTGCGTCCGTGGGGTCACCGGGTGGCCCCGCCCCCCATTATTTAAGAACCGTCAGAAGAGGAGAAGCGTCACACAGCGGGAGCCTCCCTCCATGCCATGGATGCGGAGCAGCCCGGAGAAGAAGATGAAGAAGATAAGAAGATGAAGAAGAGAAGAAGATGAAGAAGAGAAGAAGATGAAGAGAAGAGCGAGAGCCTCCCTCCATGCCATGGATGTGGAGCGGCCCGAGGAGAAGAAGGGAAGAAGACGCCACAGAGGAGATGCTGGACGAAAACACCGGAGGAAGAACCAGAAGATCCAGAAGAAGAAGAAGATGAAGGAAGATAGAAGAAAGAAGAAAGAAGAAGCATTTAAATAAAGGAATTGTCAAAAACTGTCTCTAGTCATTTTTAACATTTTTGACAGTTTTTTAGTGAAATAGTAGGGGTACTTTTGTATCCCCTTACCATTTCACATACGGTGGAGGGCCCGGATCTTGGGGTCCCCTTGTTAAAGGGGGCTTCCAGATTCCGATAAGCCCCCCGCCCGCAGACCCCCACGACAACCAGCCAGGGTTGTGGGGATGAGGCCCTTGTCCTCATCAACATGGGGACAAGGTGTTTTGGGGGGCTACCCCAAAGCACTCTCCCAATGTTGAGGGCATGTGGCCTGGTACGGTTCAGGGGGGGCACTCTCTTATCCCCCCCTCTTTTCCTGTGGCCTGCCAGGTTGCGTGCTCGGATAAGGGTCTGGTATGGATTTTGGGGGAACCCCCACAACATTTTTTTTTTTATTTTGTCTGGGGTTCCCCTTAATATCCATACCAGACCTGAAGGGCCTGGTATGGAATTTAGGGGAACCCCCCACGTCATTTTTTTTTTGGTTCGGGGTTCGCCTGTGGGGAATTCCCATGCCGTTTTTATCAATGAACTTCTATGTGTATTGTCGGACCGGCAGTGCATTAATAGCCGCGAGTAGTTTTAAATGGCTTTTTTTTCTTTGAAATGTCATTTTGCTGTCAGACTGTTCTAAACACGGGAAACATGCGCCCCTTTACAGGCATACTATAGACACCCCTCAGCTACGAAATTTAACCGCTTGCCGACCGCCGGCCGTCAATTGACGACCAGGCGGCGCAGCTCTCGTTGCGGGCGGGCGTCATATGACGTCCTCGCTTTCCTAGGCCACCAGGGGGCGTGCGCGCGCCGCCGCCGGCGACCGCGCGCGCCCGCCGTCTTACTAGGCACCCGGTGCACGTGCCCGGCGGCCGCGATGTCCGCTGGGCACCCGCGATTACTGGTAACACAGCAGGACAGTGGATCTGTGTGTGTAAACACTCAGATCCACGGTCCTGTCAGAGGAGAGGAGACCGATGGTATGTTCCCAGTACAGCGGAACACCGATCGGTCTCCTCCCCTAGTGAGTCCCCGCCCCCTACAGTTAGAATCAATCCCTAGCAACACAGTTAACCCCTCGATCACTACCTAGTGTTAACCCCTTCACTGCCTGTCACATTTATACAGTAATCAATGCATTTTTATAGCACGGATCGCTGTATAAATGTGAATGGTCCCAAATATGTGTCAAAAGTGTCCGATGTGTCCGCTGCAATATCGCAGTCACGATAAAAATCGCAGATCGCCGCCATTACTAGTAAAAAAATAAAAATAAATAAAAATGTTATAAAACTATCCGCTATTTTGTAGACGCTATAACTTTTGCGCAAACCAATCTATATACGCTTATTGCGATTTTTTTTTACCAAAAATATGTACAAGAATACATATCGGCGTAAACTGAGAAAAAATTTGTTTTAAAGAAAAAAAAATTGGATATTTATTATCGCAAAAGGTAAAAATTATTGTGTTTTTTTAAAAACTTGTCACTCTTCTTTTGTTTATAGCACAAAAAATAAAAACCGCAGAGGTGATCAAATACCACCAAAAGAAAGCTCTATTTGTGGGGAAAAAATGATAACAATTTCATTTGGGTACAGTGTTGTATGACCGCGCAATTGTCATTCAAAGTGCGACAGCGCTGAAAGCTGAAAAATGGCTTGGGCAGGAAGGGGGCGAAAATGCCCTGTATTGAGGTGGTTAAAGGGATATTACACTTTTATTGTTTCACTTTAAGCATTATTAAAATCACTGCTCCCGAAAAAACGGCCGTTTTTAAAACTTTTTTTTTGCATTGATCCATGTCCCCTAGGGCAGGACACAGGTCCCCAAACACTTTTTATGACAATACCATGCATATAAGCCTTTAAAATTATCACTTTTGATTTCTCCCATAGACTTTTAAAGGGTGTTCCGCGGCATTCGAATTTGCCGCAAACACCCCAAATTGTTTGCTGTTCGGTGAGCTTGCGAACAGCCGATGTTCGAGTCGAACATGAGTTCGACTCGAACTCGAAGCTCATTCCTAATGGCCAGCCTAAGGTGCTGAGGGTAGGACTTACAGGAGCTCATTTACTAAAACTGGAGGGTACAAAATCTGGTGCAGCTGTGCATAGAAACCAATCAGCTTCTAACATCAGCTTGCTCAATTAAGCTTTGACAAAAAAATGGAAGCTGATTGGTTTCTATGAAGAGCTGCACCAGATTTTGCACTCTTCAGTTATAGTAAGTCAACCTTACATTTTCTTCTTCCGTTTATGCATTTCCATCCTCCCTTTTCAGTGTCCCCCGATCATAAGCCTTAACGTTCATTGTAAGGGTGGCTCCCTGGCTTGCAGGGTCTTATGGAGCCCTGCCAGAGTCACCCATACGTGCATGCTCACAAAATGCATGCACCTACTCTTTTTAATGTACACCCATAGGCAGCCCCAAGTAATGATAAGAAGGACATCATGACAAGTGCACATGTGCAAGGGAGCTGTAAATGATGGGACATGTAGTCCTGAGCAGAGTAATCTGGAGTCACTTGTTTACATTCAGACTGCACACTCCCTGACCGGAAGTTTGTGGAAGCTGAGAGGAGGAAATTGAGGCTATGCCAGTCAAATTAAATAAATTTGCAACATTTTTATAATAATGATTTGTAGCACCCTCTACTTGGGTAGGTGCTAGAGTTAGGAAGCTAGGCCTGTTTGTTTTGATCTGTGTGGGCTGGGAGTGGCTCAGAGCAGCAGCTGTGGCTCACAGACAGCATCACTCCACGGTTACCTCCCTCTTGCTTCTAGAGGATTCTAGAAGAAGAGGAAGGGAAGTGGGGAGGAGCAGTCTGGGGTGTCTCAGGGAGCCCTGACAATCCCCAACTAGTATTGGCAGGGGGCAGGCCTCTTTGAAATACCCAGGGTCAGCCCAGCTGGGGAGGAGTTGTCAGGTGGAAAAATTGAGGATGGAGTACTAGGCTGTCTGGGCCTTGGAGGGAGCTCCCTAGTCTGGGGAGGGGGGGAGGGTGACCTTGGGCCTGGGATCTGAATTGGAGGCACAGAGAGGAGTCAGAGAGGACAGCGGGAGCTAGTATTGCCAATTCGTCAGGAGGGAACCACCAGTTTGCAGCCAGGAGGGCTGGTGAGTGACATGGGCAGTCGAGAAGACTGGCGAGGCATGCCAGAGAGGACTGAGAGGAAACAGTCAGAGCTGGGTGTGGAGCCAGTGAGGATTGCAATGGCACGGGAAGTGAAGTCAGGCAGCTGCAGCCAGGAGGGCTGGCAGGGCCTGAAGAGGGCTTATTGGGAGCAGTAGTCCACCATAGGACAGCTAGCACTAAAGACTTCTTATATCTAATTCTTCATTAAAGGGACCCATGGTCCCTGCCTGCAAAAGGCAGTTGCTGAGGCCTGACTAAGTCAGGGTTGGGCCTAACCACGTGCTAGCTGTGCCTGGAGTAAGTGATGTGCTGGAGGAGACTGGAGTAAGCCAAGTGTATATAGTTGTCCCAACTGATACAACTGATAAACAATCAACCAATTGCTTGTTCTACTGGGCATCCCATATATTCCTATCCCTATCCAAGTTCAAATCCCTCAATAAAAATACAAAACAATCACATGAACTGTTCATGGTCTCAGAAGTGACTGGGAAGTGAATGCCGGGCTGGGCAGGGTGACAGGTGGGCCACAACTTTCAGCAGCCCTTACGGTGGTACCGCTACACATTTATTATCCAATGAAAAGCTTGTTAAAAGGGATGTGTTTGTATTTTTAAATGTCAAAAACGGTATGCTGCCTGTCTGCTGCTGTTGAGGAAAGCTGAATGCTGTAGTTCTATCTGATGTATCTTGGGCCGCTTCTGCAAGGAAGAAGGCCAGAGTTTTCCAGCTATCCTGCTTTATAGTGTCGGAGAAAAAAGAACAACAGTGGCGCCACTCTAAGTGCAGTATTAAAAACGAATTTTAATATATCTTTAAAAACTGGTACTCACAAAGGTACATGTAAATGAGCATGTAGAATAAGATTGATAGTGCCAGGTGTCCCAAATGAGTTGTCCAGTCATATCATGCGGTGGCGTTCTGACAGGCTGCGCTGCAGGATGTTCGCTCTGTCCTGCCGCTGGAACGCACTGTTTTCGATCCGGGGGACGGAGTCACTTCCGGGTCCGTGCAGGGATAAACTTGATTGGCAGACTGATGGGCATAGGCGACGCGTTTGCGGAGCTACGCTCCTTCCTCAGGCCTAACGTGACCTGTGATAGGTCAGAACTAATATAATCTAAAGCGAGCTGTGATTGGAGGGAAGGGGCATCTGTCAGACTCAGGCTTACAACTGTGTGTTGCCGCTGTGTAATGAAGTAAATGACATGACGTAAATAGGATGCCTATGTGTTTTGAGAATGAGAGAAATACAAAATTTAAAAGAGAGAAAGAAAAGAGTACAGAGAACAGGAGAAAATGATATATGGAAGATGATGAACATGCAAATGCGGATAAAGATGATAGATAGTAAGAATGGTGGAAAAATTAATAATGATAGAAATAATAAGAATAATAAAAATAAAGATAAAAATAAAAATAAAAATAAGAATAAATGAAATTGAAATAAATATACAAATGAGATTTAAATAAAGATAAAAATAGAGCAAAAAATGAAAATGAATATGAACTTGAAAAAAATTGAAAATAAACTTGAAAAAAATGAAGAAAAAGAATATAAACTTGAAAAAAATGAAAATAAAAATAAAAAATAAAAAATAAAAATAATAATAATAATAAGTGTGAAAATAAAAATAAAAATAAAATAGAAATAAAAATAAAAATAAAAATAAATATAAAAATAATTCTAATAATGAAAATAAGAATAAAATTAAAAATTAAAATAAAAAAGTGAGAATGGATTGGGATGAAGTTGAATGATGTGAGGATGTAAATACAAGTATAATGAAGTTAATTAGATAGAAAAATAATAATAAAAAATAAAAAATTTTTTACAAATGTTTGAAGGATAAAAAAATGGAGGTGGATATGTGACGGGAATGATAGAATTTTTATGGAAATAAATTTAGAGATGTAATAAGCAGTGTAAGTGGCATTGATTGTGCGCATATTCTTGAGAAATAAAAATTGGTTAATAATTTATAATTATCAAACATGAGATTGGGCATAGCAAATGCATATTTTGCAAATCATCCTTATACACTAGGGGTTGTGCTGAGAAAAGCATGAGTATGATACACCTATGTATATACACACCTGCACACATACACATACATATTACACATGTGCACATGTAAATACACGCATAAACAAACACACACACATGCCCACCTAAAAACATGGACATACTTGTGCATTTGTTAATGGAAATGAAATCATGAATAAAAGATGTTTAAAACATAAAAAATAATAAAAATTAGTAAAAAAGTGTACTAACTGGCTAGAAGGTGGTGCTCAAGCACAACATGATGACCACATCACAATGGCAAAGACAAAGAGCCTAAAATGTGATAATGCAAGAATGCCCAACACAACCTAAAACGTAAGAAAGACGAGTATGTTAAGATTGTCCAACAACCAACGGAGGGGACTGAGAGAGAAGTCAAATGAGGCTACTCGTCTCTATCTCCTCGTTAAGTCCCCCAGGAGCCAGAGAGTCTAGGGTGTATATCCAGTACGTTTCCCTCTGGCAGAGACGTTTATAACGCTCTGCCAGTGGGAACGTACCGGGGATGGATTCAATGATCCAGACTCTGAGGCCCAATGAGGAATGATCATGTTTTTTAAGGAAATGGAGGGGAACACTGTGATGATCATCTCCTGCCTCAACGAGGCGGCGGTGCTCACCAAACCTCTTTCTCAGGGTGCGTATGGTGCGGCCTACATAATATAACCCACATGGACAAGTCAAGCAATATATAACAAATTGTGTAGAACAATTGTAGAAGTTGCTAATCTGGTATGTCTGACCTTTGTAAGCTAATTCTTTTTGGCCATGATGGACATGCTTACACGTGAGGCACAATTTTTTGCGGCACTGATACATTCCAATTAGAGGAATGAGACAGGGTGATATTGTTTTAGAACTTTGTTGTCCTTTGTATTTACTGGGGGCTACCAGGTTTTTGATATTCCTTGTCTTCCGATAGGTGAACTTAGGTTTGGGGGTAATTATGGATTTCAAATGTGGATCCTGACACAGAATCGACCAGTGTTTAATGAAAATACGTTCCATGGCTTTATATCTGGAATGGAACTGAGTCACAAACCGAACCGGCTGTGCTTCAGGTTGGATGATAGCACTGGCGGATGTGGATGGTTCTGCCAGATAGAAATCGAAGGCTTCATTTATGAGTTGAGGCGGAAAAGCTTTGTCCATGAACTTTTGTTTTAAAAGGGACCCTTCAGTGATGTAGTCAGATTGTCTAGTGCAATTTCTACGTAGGCGACAAAACTGGCTTTTAGGGATGTTAGTGATCCATTTAGGATGGTGGCAGCTCTGATGGTGCAAAAAGGAGTTGCCAGCTGTCGGCTTGGTGTAATTCTTGGCCAGTATTTTGCCATCTTGATGGAAAAGTAGCAAATCTAGAAATGCAAGTTGAGACCGGTCATGTTCGGAGGTAAAAGTGAGGCCATACTCATTGTTATTGCAGTGTGTGATGAAATCTGTGAAAAGGGGCTCTGGGCCGTCCCAAATGACAATAATGTCATCTATATACCTCCCATAGAAAACTATATGGGAGGAAAAGGGGTTGTTGAGCCAGATGTAATTGGCCTCCCAGTACCCCATGGTTAGGTTGGCATAGCTGGGTGCGAAATTGGCACCCATAGCTGTGCCCTTTGTCTGGAGGTAAAACTCACCATCGAATTCAAAGTAGTTATGGGTCAGGCAGAATTCAGTAGCCTCCAAAATGAACTCTGCCTGACCTGGGTTGAGCATGGGATCGGAGGAAAGGAAGCTGGCAATAGCTCTGAGCCCTATGTGGTGTGGGATGGAAGTATACAATGAGCTTACATCCAAGGAGGCCCAAGAGTAAGTGGGCTCCCATGTATAATAGTCCAATTGTTGCATAAGGTGGAATCCATCACGAATATAAGAGGGGAGACTAGTTGCGAGTGGCTGCAAGAACTGGTCTATATACTGGGAAAAGGAGCTAGTGATACTATCCATGGCCGCAACTATGGGTCGACCTGGTGGATTCTGGATACTTTTATGTATTTTGGGGATGTGGTAAAAATATGGGGTGGAAAAAAATGGCCGATTGAAGAAAGCATACTCTTGTTTTGAGATGATGTCGTTGCTTTTGGCTCTGTCTGTGAGTGTTTTGGCTTGTGTGGTGAAACTTGACAAAGGGTCACAACGCAGTTTACGATATGTGCTGTCATCTGACAAAAGACGGCGGGCTTCAGCCAGATATTCACTGCGATCTTGGACCACGATGCCAGCTTCCTTTCCTCCGATCCCATGCTCAACCCAGGTCAGGCAGAGTTCATTTTGGAGGCTACTGAATTCTGCCTGACCCATAACTACTTTGAATTCGATGGTGAGTTTTACCTCCAGACAAAGGGCACAGCTATGGGTGCCAATTTCGCACCCAGCTATGCCAACCTAACCATGGGGTACTGGGAGGCCAATTACATCTGGCTCAACAACCCCTTTTCCTCCCATATAGTTTTCTATGGGAGGTATATAGATGACATTATTGTCATTTGGGACGGCCCAGAGCCCCTTTTCACAGATTTCATCACACACTGCAATAACAATGAGTATGGCCTCACTTTTACCTCCGAACATGACCGGTCTCAACTTGCATTTCTAGATTTGCTACTTTTCCATCAAGATGGCAAAATACTGGCCAAGAATTACACCAAGCCGACAGCTGGCAACTCCTTTTTGCACCATCAGAGCTGCCACCATCCTAAATGGATCACTAACATCCCTAAAAGCCAGTTTTGTCGCCTACGTAGAAATTGCACTAGACAATCTGACTACATCACTGAAGGGTCCCTTTTAAAACAAAAGTTCATGGACAAAGCTTTTCCGCCTCAACTCATAAATGAAGCCTTCGATTTCTATCTGGCAGAACCATCCACATCCGCCAGTGCTATCATCCAACCTGAAGCACAGCCGGTTCGGTTTGTGACTCAGTTCCATTCCAGATATAAAGCCATGGAACGTATTTTCATTAAACACTGGTCGATTCTGTGTCAGGATCCACATTTGAAA
The DNA here is from genome assembly GCA_037952835.1 of Lithobates septentrionalis. Taxonomy (NCBI): domain Eukaryota; kingdom Metazoa; phylum Chordata; class Amphibia; order Anura; family Ranidae; genus Lithobates; species Lithobates septentrionalis. The sequence goes on from JBBDGP010001337.1 coordinate 1,382,651, forward strand.
TCCATAATTACCCCCAAACCTAAGTTCACCTATCGGAAGACAAGGAATATCAAAAACCTGGTAGCCCCCAGTAAATACAAAGGACAACAAAGTTCTAAAACAATATCACCCTGTCTCATTCCTCTAATTGGAATGTATCAGTGCCGCAAAAAATTGTGCCTCACGTGTAAGCATGTCCATCATGGCCAAAAAGAATTCGCTTACAAAGGTCAGACATACCAGATTAGCAACTTCTACAATTGTTCTACACAATTTGTTATATATTGCTTGACTTGTCCATGTGGGTTATATTATGTAGGCCGCACCATACGCACCCTGAGAAAGAGGTTTGGTGAGCACCGCCGCCTCGTTGAGGCAGGAGATGATCATCACAGTGTTCCCCTCCATTTCCTTAAAAAACATGATCATTCCTCATTGGGCCTCAGAGTCTGGATCATTGAATCCATCCCCGGTACGTTCCCACTGGCAGAGCGTTATAAACGTCTCTGCCAGAGGGAAACGTACTGGATATACACCCTAGACTCTCTGGCTCCTGGGGGACTTAACGAGGAGATAGAGACGAGTAGCCTCATTTGACTTCTCTCTCAGTCCCCTCCGTTGGTTGTTGGACAATCTTAACATACTCGTCTTTCTTACGTTTTAGGTTGTGTTGGGCATTCTTGCATTATCACATTTTAGGCTCTTTGTCTTTGCCATTGTGATGTGGTCATGATGTTGTGCTTGAGCACCACCTTCTAGCCAGTTAGTACACTTTTTTACTAATTTTTATTATTTTTTATGTTTTAAACATCTTTTATTCATCATTTCATTTCCATTAACAAATGCACAAGTATGTCCATGTTTTTAGGTGGGCATGTGTGTGTGTTTGTTTATGCGTGTATTTACATGTGCACATGTGTAATATGTATGTGTATGTGTGCAGGTGTGTATATACATAGGTGTATCATACTCATGCTTTTCTCAGCACAACCCCTAGTGTATAAGGATGATTTGCAAAATATGCATTTGCTATGCCCAATCTCATGTTTGATAATTATAAATTATTAACCAATTTTTATTTCTCAAGAATATGCGCACAATCAATGCCACTTACACTGCTTATTACATCTCTAAATTTATTTCCATAAAAATTCTATCATTCCCGTCACATATCCACCTCCATTTTTTTATCCTTCAAACATTTGTAAAAATTTTTTTATTTTTTATTATTATTTTTCTATCTAATTAACTTCATTATACTTGTATTTACATCCTCACATCATTCAACTTCATCCCAATCCATTCTCACTTTTTTATTTTTATTTTTAATTTTATTCTTATTTTCATTATTAGAATTATTTTTATATTTATTTTTATTTTTATTTTTATTTCTATTTTATTTTTATTTTTATTTTCACACTTATTATTATTATTATTTTTATTTTTTATTTTTTATTTTTATTTTCATTTTTTTCAAGTTTATATTCTTTTTCTTCATTTTTTTCAAGTTTATTTTCAATTTTTTTCAAGTTCATATTCATTTTCATTTTTTGCTCTATTTTTATCTTTATTTAAATCTCATTTGTATATTTATTTCAATTTCATTTATTCTTATTTTTATTTTTATTTTTATCTTTATTTTTATTATTCTTATTATTTCTATCATTATTAATTTTTCCACCATTCTTACTATCTATCATCTTTATCCGCATTTGCATGTTCATCATCTTCCATATATCATTTTCTCCTGTTCTCTGTACTCTTTTCTTTCTCTCTTTTAAATTTTGTATTTCTCTCATTCTCAAAACACATAGGCATCCTATTTACGTCATGTCATTTACTTCATTACACAGCGGCAACACACAGTTGTAAGCCTGAGTCTGACAGATGCCCCTTCCCTCCAATCACAGCTCGCTTTAGATTATATTAGTTCTGACCTATCACAGGTCACGTTAGGCCTGAGGAAGGAGCGTAGCTCCGCAAACACGTCGCCTATGCCCATCAGTCTGCCAATCAAGTTTATCCCTGCACGGACCCGGAAGTGACTCCGTCCCCCGGATCGAAAACAGTGCGTTCCAGCGGCAGGACAGAGCGAACATCCTGCAGCGCAGCCTGTCAGAACGCCACCGCATGATATGACTGGACAACTCATTTGGGACACCTGGCACTATCAATCTTATTCTACATGCTCATTTACATGTACCTTTGTGAGTACCAGTTTTTAAAGATATATTAAAATTCGTTTTTAATACTGCACTTAGAGTGGCGCCACTGTTGTTCTTTTTTCTCCAGCATCCAGAGGATTGCTTCATCCTTATCCACAGGGCTGCCTTCTACAGTTGCTTCCCATGGACTTTAATTTAACTTACTTTATTTAGTTTATTTGGACTTTAGCAGCTCAGAGTCTGCTTGTTTATAGTTCTTACAATTTACCCATTATTTCTTTGTGGAAATATCTTTTAGCAGTTATCCTCTCTGTAATATAGCTATATATGTGTATATATAAGTGTTTTTGGGGTTCCAACTGTTTATATTGGTTGGGTGCAGCGCTCACATGTACATATTGCTTTATAGTGTCCCAGCTTCTCTGTCCTCCAGTGTTTCAGCTTCTCTGTCCTCCAGTGTTCCAGCTTCTCTGTCCTCCAGTGTTCCAGCTTCTCTGTCCTCCAACGTTCCAGCTTCTCTGTCCTTCAGTGTTCTAGCTTCTCTGTCCTTCAGTGTTCCAGCTTCTCTGTCCTTCAGTGTTCCAGCTTCTCTGTCCTTCAGTGTTCCAGCTTATTTGTGCTCCAGTGTTCCAGCTTCTCTGTCCTTCAGTGTTCCAGCTTCTCTGTCCTTCAGTGTTCCAGCTTATTTGTGCTCCAGTGTTCCAGCTTCTCTGTCCTTCAGTGTTCCAGCTTATTTGTGCTCCAGTGTTCCAGCTTCTCTGTCCTTCAGTGTTCCAGCTTCTCTGTCCTTCAGTGTTCCAGCTTATTTGTGCTCCAGTGTTCCAGCTTCTCTGTCCTTCAGTGTTCCAGCTTCTTTGTCCTCCAGTGTTCCAGCTTCTCTGTCCTCCAGTGTTCCAGCTTCTCTGTCCTTCAGTGTTCCAGCTATTCTACTTTACACAGGGGCACCTTTGGACAGCAACATTGTCAGTCTAAGAAGAACTGTTATGCCGCGTACACACGGTCGGACTTTTCGTCTACAAAAGTCAGACAGCCTGTCCGACAGACTTCCGGCAGACTTTCGGCGGACTTTCGACGGACTTGCGGCGGACTTTCTAACGAACAGACTTGCCTACACACGATCACACAAAAGTCCGTCGAATTCTTACGTGATGACGTACACCGGACTAAAATAAGGAAGTTCATAGCCAGTAGCCAATAGGTGCCCTAGCGTGGCTTTTTGTCCGTCGGACTAGCACACAGACGAGCGGATTTCGGGGTCCGTCGTAGTTACGAAGTAAAGATTTGAAGCATGTTTCAAATCTAAAGTACGTCGGATTTGAGGCTAAAAAAGTATGTTGAAAGTCCGGAGAAGCCCACACACGATCGAATTACCAGCCAGCTTTAGTCCGTCAGCGTCCGTTGGACTTTTGTAGACGAAAAGTCCGACCGTGTGTACGCGGCATTAGATGTACTTGCAGATTTAGATACACTAAATAAACTGAACTTCAGCTACACTTTATAAGCAGTGACAGCAACAATTTTGTTTTCCTTTTGGGATGACAAGTTTACATAAGTAAATAGTTGCTGGCCATTGCTAGTACCCCTTTCAGTGGTAAATGGTTTGTCTCAACCCGCTAACTGCTGCATCTGCAGGAAAGATTGTTCTGTTGAAAAACAACAGACTTGTTGGCAGGATCACCAAATGAAAATAACGGAAATATCTCCTAAAAAAGAAAACAAATGCAGCCATTACATCTAAGAATTGGTAAGCTGCAATATAATAAATGTTTGCTTTTGGGTTTAATATTTTTTTTAAGGAATACTACTCACATTTGTGAAGGGCAGCAGAAGACTGATGAGGTCAGCTTTTTGCTTTCTCCTCCTCTTGATAAATTATTCGTCAGTGCATTTGTATGCAACTCACCTGATTGGGTTCCAGTACTACCCCTTACTCTATGAGTTTAATAATACTTCCATACAAGGGATTACAAAAGGTTGATATCAAGTCATGTTCTGGTACATACCTAAATACAATTCATGATTTTTTCATTTATGCATACCTGCATTTGTTCATTTATATTTCCCTGGAGTTCAGCCTAAGAATGTATCTATAGACAAAACTTTTATTTTTAATTTTGGATAGCATGAGGAAGGGTTAGAACCCCTTTAAGTTTTGTTTACTGCTATCAGGAGCTCTGTTTCTCCTCACTTTCTTTTCTGGGGACAATATTCTACTAGACAGGGAGTGAGGAAAAATCTTCCCCATGTAACTTTAAAAAAAAAAAGTTTTTGCGTTTATCTGAATTGTTGTTGAGGAGATTCCTTCACTTGCTGCCTGGTGAAAAGGTTGTCCCTGGAACTGTAAATAAGGGAAAATCGCTCCCAGCCCCAATTCACACCGGTGCGGTTTTGAAGACGCTCTCTTTCAGCACGACTCAGTGCAATTTCATTTTGGCTTGCTGAAACTCTGTGCAACTTCATTTAACTGAGCTATTAATATTCCCCCCCGCCCGTGCCCCCCTCCATGACTTTTCCATCAAAATCAACAATGCAACCATCAGTCCCTCCCCTCACGCCAGGGTACTAGGTGTAATCCTAGACTCTGACTTGTCATTTCAGCCTCAAATCCAATCGCTGTCAAAAGTTTGTAGAATTCACCTCGGTAACATCTCTAAAATTCGCCCTTTTTTAACAAATGAAACCACCAAGCTCCTCATTCACTCCCTTGTTACAGTAGGTGACCGCGATATTGTGTCAATCTCGCTGCATTTCTCGGCGAGATTTGACACCTGCGAGCCCCGTCGCAGGCGCCAGCGCCGAGATGGCTCACTCATCGGGAAAGGAAAACTTTGTTTTCCTTCCGCGAAGAGTGACAGGCAGCGCTGACAGCTGTCTGGTATGAATCCTGAGGCAGGAACACCGCGCCAAATTTTAAATGAAAAAACCGGCGTGGGTTCCCCCCCCCAGGGGCATACCAGGCCCTTAGGTCTGGCATGGATTGTAAGGGGAACCCCCTACGCCGAAAAATCGGCGTGGGGGTCCCCCCCAAATCCATACCCTTATCCGAGCATGCAGCCTGGCCGGCCAGGAGAGGGGGTGGGGACGAGCGAGCGCCCCCCCTCCTGAGCCATACCCGGCCGCATGCCCTCAACATGGGGGGTGGGTGCCTTGGGGGAGGGGGGCGCACTGCGGGGGCCCCCCCAGCCCAAAGCACCTTGTCCCCATGTTGATGAGGACAAGGGCCTCTTCCCAACAACCATGGCCGTTGGTTGTCGGGGTCTGCGGGCGGGGGGCTTATCGGAATCCGGGAGCTCCCTTTAATAAGGGGGCCCCCAGATCCCGGCCCCCCACCCTGTGTGAATGAGTTTGGGGTACATGGTACCCCTACCCATTCACCTGGGGAAAAGTGTCAATATAAAAAAAACACAGTACACAGGTTTTAAGAGTCATTTATTAGTCAGCTCCGGGATCTTCTTCCGACTTCGGGGGTCTCCTTTCCGACTTCTCCCGGTGTTCGGCCTCTTCTCCCGGGCCCCGCCGCTATCTTCTTCCAGCTCTATTGCCAGCGAGGGGCCCGGTCTGCTGCCGCTGTCTCGCCGCTGTCTCGCTGCTGTCTTGTCGCCGCTGTCTCGCCGCTTCTTCTCTTCTTCTCTTCTTCCCCGATGTTGACACGACGCTCTCTCCGGCTCGAATGCTGTGTGCGAGCTGCGGAGCCATTTATATAGGCGGTGACCCCGCCCCCTTACAACGTCATTGTCTCAGCATGCGCAGGGACTCTGGGGTCACGCCCCCTTATGACGCCAGAGTCCCTGCGCATGCTGGGACAATGACGTTGTAAGGGGGCGGGGTCACCGCCTATATAAATGGCTCCGCAGCTCGCACACAGCATTCGAGCTGGAGAGAGCGTCGTGTCAACATCGGGGAAGAAGAGAAGAAGAGAAGAAGCGGCGAGACAGCGGCGTCAAGACAGCGGCGAGACAGCGGCGACAAGACAGCGGCGAGACAGCGGCGAGAAGACAGCGACGAGACAGCGGCAGCAGACCGGGCCCCTCGCTGGCAATAGAGCTGGAAGAAGATAGCGGCGGGGCCCGGGAGAAGAGGCCGAACACCGGGAGAAGTCGGAAGGAGACCCCCGAAGTCGGAAGAAGATCCCGGAGCTGACTAATAAATGACTCTTAAAACATGTGTACTGTGTTTTTTTTATATTGACACTTTTCCCCAGGTGAATGGGTAGGGGTACCATGTACCCCAAACTCATTCACACAGGGTGGGGGGCCGGGATCTGGGGGCCCCCTTATTAAAGGGGGCTCCCGGTTTCCGATAAGCCCCCCGCCCGCAGACCCCGACAACCAACGGCCAGGGTTGTCGGGAAGAGGCCCTTGTCCTCATCAACATGGGGACAAGGTGCTTTGGGCTGGGGGGGCCCCCGCAGTGCGCCCCCCTCCCCCAAGGCACCCACCCCCCCATGTTGAGGGCATGCGGCCTGGTACGGCTCAGGATAAGGGTCTGGTATGGATTTGGGGGGGACCCCCACGCCGATTTTTCTGCGTAGGGGGTTCCCCTTACAATCCATGCCAGACCTAAGGGCCTGGTATGCCCCTGGGGGGGGAACCCACGCCGGTTTTTTCATTTAAAATTTGGCGCGGTGTTCCCGCCTCAGGATTCATACCAGACAGCTGTCAGCACTGCCTGTCACTCATCGCGGAAGGAAAACAAAGTTTTCCTTTCCCGATGAGTGAGCCAGCGCGACATGCACAGTACCCTGTCGCCGAGAACCAGCGCGATGCTATCGCGCTGGAAACACAATCTCGCGGTCAGGTACTGTATCTCTCGCCTTGACTATTGCAACTCCCTTCTCATTGGCTTACCTCTCCATAGGCTATCCCCTCTTCAGTCTATCATGAATGCTGCTGCCAGACTTATCCACCTTACCAACCGCTCAGTGTCTGCCAACCCTCTACTTCAATCCCTACACTGGCTCCCAATCACCCAGCGAATTAAATTCACAATTCTAACCACAACATACAAAGCCATTCACAACTCTGCCCCAAGCTACATCACTAATCTTGTCTCCAAATATCACCAAAATCGACCTCTCCGCTCTTCTCAAGACCTCCTGCTTTCAAGCTCTCTCATCTCCTCCTCCCATGCTCGTCTCCAGGATTTCTCCAGAGCCTCTCCCATCCTCTGGAACTCGCTACCTCCATCTATCCGGCTATCCCCTACTCTTGCTACCTTCAGGCAATCCCTGAAAACTCATCTCTTCAGGAAAGCCTATCACGTCTCCAACTAATCTCCTACCACTTCCACCAGCTCATTCCCCACAGTTACAACCTTTTGTACCACCTGCCCCACCCTATTAGATTGTAAGCTCTTCTGAGCAGGGCCCTCTTAATCCTATTGTATTGTATTGTATTATAACTGTATTGTCTCCCTTTTATATTGTAAAGCACTGCGTAAACTGTTGGGGCTATATAAATCCTGAATAATAATAATAATAATAACAGATGTCAATGGAAGTCACAATGAAATTACACAGAGATAGTGCAGGAACCTTTTTCGAAGTTGCTGCAACTTGATTCGCACTGATCTAAACGATTCCATTGCCGCAAATGGGGTGCAAATTTTTACGCAGCTTTGAACTGTCAAATCACATGACAAGTTGCACTGGTGTGAACCAGGGATAACAGAGCCCCAGATAGCAGTATAACCTGACAGGGGTTCAAATAATTTCTGACTGCATGAAAGATTAATAAAAAAAAGCTAGTAATAAAAATATACTTGTACTCCTGCAATTGCTCCAATACTAAAACCGATACCTTCAGACTTGGTTCACATAAGTGCAGACCAGTTTACAGTGCGATTTCAAAGCCCAGTCCGGTGTGATTTCGTTCAGTGGTTCAGGTGCAATTCCAATGCAAAAAGTATGAGATTAGAAATCACACCTGAACCATTGCACTTTGGCCAGCCCTCACATAGGTGAACAGGTTGTAAAAACTCACTTAAACGCACATGAAAAATGATGTGAAACTGATGTCTCTGCAAGTGAAATTTGTGCAGGTTTTCCCATCAGTTTTCATGCATGTATGGTGTGAAAAAGCCCTAAAAATAAACAATGTCACATGACACTGAAAATAGGTATCAGCGAGTACTTAAGAAAAAGTATCAGTACTCATACTCGGTCTTAAAAACTAGTATTGGTGCAACTCTGACCAGGCTTTTTCCGGAACTTTTTGTCAAAAAATTTAAATCAGTTAATAGGGTTACTACATGCTTCTAGAGACCGCAATACCACATATTCACTCTCCACCCTCTCCCTGGACCTATTCTTTTCCAAGCCCACAATCTCCATGACCCAACCTAAATAATATATATACCTATCAGACTAGCCCTTACATATGGATTGCTAGTGGTCCGGTGACCGCAATCCTAACAGAAATTGACCCATTTGGAGACAGTAAGCAACTAACTGTAGAAAACTCCACACAGACACACACTTTCCCCAAACAAACAACCACCAGTTAAGCTTATGAATGAGTGAGCCTACACACATCCATTAACACCGCCATATTACCTAAAGGTAATGACCCCAACATACACTGTTATAATGGTAACACCTTGGGAGGTAAGATGGCTCACAGTTACCCAGACAGCCTTAATAGAACACATCATTGGGTTATGGTATTGACTACACACAGATCAAATGGGGTTCCAGTGATGATTATCTAACCACTTGATTAATTAAAGGGCTAGACGGCCCTGTTGCTTTCTGAATGTTTGTTACTTGTTTATGATTTTTTCTTGTTACACCATACTTAAGTACAAAAGTATAATGTATAGTGCGCAATTTAGTTTATTGTATCTCATATTCTATACCAAAGCACTGTACTACTCCTTTTACATTATCATTCTGTATTGCTATTGTGTATTACAACTTTTATATACAATAAACATTGATCTGGAAAAAAAATGTAAATCAGTATTTTTTTGGTAGATATAAAATAAATAATAAAGTGACAGTGTAAAAATAAAAAATAAAAAGTAAAATAAATAAGAAAAAAAATGAATACAAAAAAATGGGGTATATATTTTATTGTGTTTTTTTTTAAATTCAATAAAGTATATTTTTTCCCAAAAAACTTCATTTGAAATACCGCTGCACAAATACTGTGTAACATAAAATATTGCAACAATCACTATTTTATTCTCTAATATATTATATATTAGAGAATAAAATGGTGATTGTTGCAATATTTTATGTTACACAGTATTTGCGCAGCTGTCTTTCAAATGCAGTTTTTTGGGAAAAAATATACTATATTCAATTTAAAAAAAACACAGTAAAATATATACCCCATTTTTTGTATTTGTTTTCTTATTTATTTTACTTTTTATTTTTTATTTTTACACTGTCGCTTTATTTATTTATGCTTTTATTCCCATGAATGTAAACATCCCTTGTAATAGAAATAGGATGACAGGTCCTCTTTATCGAGAAATCTGGGGTCAAAAAGACCCCAAATCTCTCCTTTACCCATTAAAGCAAAAGGTAAAAAATAAATAATAACTTTTGCTTTAAACAAAAAAAACTATTTACTATGGCCCGGGAACCTCCAAGGGCATAGAGATGAGAGGCCTCACTTGTCCACCTGCAGTACCAGTTTTATCAGTTTTATCACTTTTACCATAACACTGGTATTTAACATCAAAATAATGATGTATTTTTACTATGGGCCGGTCGTCAAGTGGCTAATATAGATACATTTTAAATGTAAAGTGTTATACCAAATGAAATGCAAAAGTTCATATCACATTTTTATTAAAGTGGGTGTAAACCCAATGTCATCCTTTCTAAACTACTGCCATAGGGGTTATCTATAAGGATATACATGCCTCCTGCATGTATCTTTACCTGTCAAATGTCTCCCCTCTGTCTGTTATGAGACCCGAAAAACTGCAGATTCTGTGGGTGGGTCTGTTGTCTGGAGCTTGGTGGGTGGAGTCGTGATGTCAGTAGACTCCCCGCCCACCTCTACACTCCCCGCCCACCTCTACGTTCCCCTTGTCAATATGCATTTTCTCCTGTGTATTTCTTACACTGAACTTCTGCTATGATCTCTAACATCCAGTGAAAAGACAGGAAAGTAACCATATGACTTTAGCATGCCAAATCATGCTGAGGTGTGGAACAGCCAATTCTTGCCGATCTGCTGGAGAAAGGAGTGGGGGTGGGAATTAAAAAATAATGCATGTCTTAGGCTAGTGCACAAGATATGTAAATCATCTGTCACTCACAGCAAGGGGGAGGATTTGACAAAGTTGTTCTCTGTTTGTCAAGTTTTATCTCACTGAACAATAAAAGAGGATTGCTCAGAGCTGGATTAACTCTTTGTGGCAAGACTGGGCTCAAATGATAGGAAATCGTATACTCTACATTATGACATCAAAAAAGAAAAAATTCGGGTTTACATCCACTTTAACTTATATAGGTCGTTCAAATGTCACATGTTGATAGAGTAATTCTTCCTGAGTTCTTGGCGGGGGTGCAGGCTGTCCAACATCCACAGAAGGCTGCAAAATGTTTATGGAGATGACACCATTGACAAGAGCAATGTCTTGTCATTGGTGGCTTTTGTACTCTTTTAGTACAGCCCTTTAGTAATCACTTAATATTGTCTATAAAAGAGGCAGTCTACATAAGGCTATTATTTTATTTATAGGAGGGCACTGGTTGCCAGAAAAACACATTAGATTTTAATATAGCTCAAAGATACCCTCAACAACACTCAAGTTCTTACTTTTCTTTGTTATATGGACTTATTCCTATTTTATTCCCTGCAATGCAACCTAGAATACAAGACCCTCCTCAAATGGACAAAAAAGGTGGGTGGAGCAGTGAATTCATATAATCCTGTAGAATCGTTTAGAGATATACTATATTGTCAAAAGTATTGCCTTTACATGCACATAAACTTTAATAGCATCCCAGTCTTAGTCCGTAGGGTTCAATATTGAGTTGGCCCACCCTTTGCAGCTATAACAGCTTCAACTCTTCTGGAAAGGTTGTCCACAAGGTTTAGGAGTGTGTCTATGGGAATGTTTGGCCATTCTTCCAGAAGTGCATTTGTGAGGCCAGGCACTGATGTTGGATGAGAAGGCCTGGCTCGCAGTGTCTGCTCTTATTTATCCCAAAGGCATTCTATCGAGTTGAGGTCGGCACTCTGTGAAGGCCAGTCAAGTTCCTCCACCCCAAACTCGCAAATGCGCTTCTGGAAGAATGGTCAAACATTCCCATAGACACACTCCTAAACCTTGTGGACAGCCTTCCCTGAAGATTGTAAGCTGTTATAGCTGCCAAGGGTAGGCCAACTCAATATTGAACCCTACGGATTTAGACTAAGATGCCATTAAAGTTCATGTGCGTGTAAATATAGGCTTCCCAATACTTTTGGCAATATAGTGTATAAGAAGGTGAATGGTAATTAAACCCACCAACATCTACCCATAACGAAAATTTCCATTTTGGGTGTGCTAACCCTTTTCGTAAAACAACAAAAGAAGTTTATGCACATTTTTAACAATGTACCCTGTGCTCATAAAATTCCAGGAAGATGGACATTATGTATATATTTATTTTTTATTGAGGACACATTTTTCCTTTACGATAACACAGCTGCGTTCTAAAACAAAGAGAGGAAAGTAGCATTAATACGAATATGAGAAAGGAAAACAGCAAGGGAAAAGAGACTCTTGGGCCAGTTTTAATTTTCAAGAATTAGCGTTTATTAGTCTAAAAAATAAAGATGTAGAGAGTTAAAGAAGAGACTCGAATCAATAAGTGACAGGTCTTAAGCTGTAGCTTCGTAGAAGGCCGCCAAGCTTCATTATTACCGTATGCTCATGAGAGTGAACAGTGAAGGAAAATCTTTTGGAAGTTAATCAAATTGGTTCTTAATCTCAGAATCCCATAACATCCAAATATTGTCTGGTTTTAGGCCGACCACAATCACTTGTTTTTTTGACAACATTACAGTGGCGGAAAGAATCAATTTAAATTGGCTGTGCTGGGAGAGCATGTTTAAAATGCATTTCTGAAGGATTGACAGCTCTGGCTCGGAATGTTACAGATTTTGCAAAATTACCTCAAGGCAAGTTTTTGAAGGGAACTACAGAGGGAAAATAATTTTCCATATAAGACATTTTTTTCTCGTATGACTTCTAAGAACTCTGAGCACATTGACAAGCTTTTGTGTGAGATTTTGTGTTAAATTAGCTTGTATCGCAGGCATACAGATTTAAAGTTTAGTTTAAAAAAAAATCAAAAGGCCAAACTTATTACCAAAGCATGGCTGAACAAGGTAACTGACACAGCAAGGATCAGATACTTCATAGGCATGTGCTTTCATAGGGTCCCTTTTCTTGCACAGGTGTAATTAAGATTTCATGAGCTGAGAAAATAGGTAAGCTACAGAACATACTTCATATTCACTGCTGAATTAATTAAGAAATAAAGAAACAGAACCGCAATAGCACACTGGTGTGTATATGTCTGTGCTGTCCTATTTTGGATCTGCAAACTCGTCTCCTCTCTACTGCAGGTAGGAACGTCAACAAGTAACATTTCAGGACTTTTTTCTATTTGCTCTCTGAGGCCAGGCACATTATTTGGCTCTAGGGTTGCCACTTTTTCTTCAAGTCAAACCCGAACACTTTAGTGGCGCACAGCAATTTTTTTTTATAGTATAAACTATACATATATTTTGCAATTAAATACATTTCTAGTCATATGAAGTTACCACTTCAATACCAGGCACTTTCGCCCCTGCCTGCCCAGGACAATTTTGAGCTTTCAGTGCTGTCGCACTTTGAAAGACAATTGCGTGGTCATACAACACTGAATTGCGCGGTCATACAAAACTAAATTTTTATCATTTTGCTCCCACAAATAGAGCTTTCTTTTGGTGCGGTTTTTATTTTTTGCTAAACAAACTAAAAAAGACCGACATTTTTGAAAAAAAAAAGTTTTTCTTTGTTTCGGTTATAACATTTTGTTTTCTCCTTCACTAACGGGCACTGATGAGTCGGCACTGATGGGCACTGATGAGGCGGCACCGATGGGCACTGATGAGTTGGCACTGATAAGGTGGCACTGATGGGCACTGATGAGGAGGCACTGATATGTAGAAATGATGGGCACTGATAGGCGGCACTGATATGCAGCACTGATGGGCACCAATAGGTGGAACTGATGGGCACTGACAAGCGGCACTGATGGGCACTGACAGGCGGCACTGATGGGCACTGGCAGGCGGCATTAAAGGGCACTGACTGGTGGCACTGATTCGCACTGATAGGTGGCACTGATTGGCACTGACAGGGGGCATTGATGGACACTAATAGATGGCACTGATGGGCAGCACTGATTGGGCAGGTACTGATAGGTGTTAATGCTGGGCACTTATTGGCACTGTGATGGACACTGATTGGCACTTTATTGGGCACTAAAAAACAACCCGAGGTTTCTCTCGTAGCACCTTATTGAGTACCACATCACTCCGTACAACATGCCAATGTTTGTATATAAGACTCTTGATAGTATTGTGCTGTAAGGAGTATGTGGTTGGCATGTTGTACGGAGTGATGTGGTACTCAATAAGGTGCTACCAGAGAAACCTCGGGTTGTTTAAACCCACCAATTCCAAAAAACTGTTTTTTCAACCACTTAACAGGGTCCTATCAATGCAAAAGATGTAGAGTTTGCTCATTGAGTGCTTGTCTTCATAGACGGACCACAACTTTTACCTCTACTAGCACACATGAATCACATGTGATAAAACCATTTATCACTTGCGCTGCAGAGGGGGTTGTGTACATGTTGCAGTGCCCGTGTGGCCTGCAATATATGGGCAGAACCAAACGGCCCCTTCAGGTCCGCCTCAATGAACATATCACAAACTTAAAATTGGGTTTAAGAACCACTCTGTATCAAAGCATTATTTACTTGCACATAATAGAGGCCCCTCCAAAACAATTTTTTTTGGTATAGATAAGTTCAGCCCCCATTGGAGGGGGAGCTCACTTGTGAGAGAAATATCCAAATTGGAGATGACTTGGATTTATAGATTGAGAACCTATGCACCTTATGGGTTGAATAATGACACTGACGTCACCGCTTTTATTGACAATTCATATGAATTTAAATGGTATGTATTTATATCTGGTTTTTAATCTTTTTGTGAACTGGTTCTGGGACGCGAGTACAATATGCCTATTTAGGGGCTTGTTCCCCTTTAAACATGAATTTTTATGAATTATGTTTATGATTATTTACATCTTATTCATATCTTTATATTGTCCAGTTTTATAAGGGTCATCTTGTGTTTTTGTTTATTAGTCCTATGAAGGACAAATTTAATTGGGCACATAGCACTTTTGCCATTCATACACATGAATAATATTATTCTCCATATTAACTGTCATTCAGTCTCTACACACATTTTTCACATGTATATTTATTTTATTTAGTTCATATTTTTACACATATTTATTTACACATACCACTATCTGTATTTGAGCACATACAGTGTGTCTACAAAATATAGCATTTGCTATTCATTTATTAGCATTGCACATAATATATTTTATTTTATTTATACCTACCATTATTTGTATATTAACATATACAGAGTTTTTACTAAATAGTATTTGCTTGTCATTTATTAGCTTTGCACATAATATTTTTATTTAAACTATAATTCCACGGAGGTCACTTTCCTATGTTTATATGGCATATTCCTTTTTTGTCCTGCACAGGGTAGAGGTTACAGTCAGTATTAGGTAATTTTTTTGGTAATCAACTATTAAAGATATACATTGGGGTTTCTTTTAGTTGTTTTTTTTAAAGTAAGAGTTATACGTGGCGTTGTGGAGGTAATACATCACCGCCCGCAGTAAGGGAAGTTTTTCCCATATCCAACATGGCGCCTCGATACTCGTGACTCAGAACGAGGCTTGGCTCCCTATTTATAGTGGTGAGTCACTCCGCTGCCCGTTACCCATTGACAACGTCTGCTGATGACGAAACGCGTCTGGGAAGACACGTATTGATGTCACCACGCCATCGGAGTAGGAGGACTGGCTCCGTTTTTGTATATGCCGGCCGGCTCTTTTACATGCGATGTTATCGCCTTCTAATTGTAAGTGTACTACTTGTTTTTATTAAAACCGTTTGGAATTTATTACACTATGGCCAGTTCTTTTTTCTTCTGGGCAATCTAATGAGTGTGTGGATATCGGAAGTGAATCCTAGGGAGCGATCTCTGCCATCTGAATACTGTGGTCATCAGCAAGCTTAGAGGCCTTGGCTGGGCTATAGCCACTCGCCTTTTTGAGCTTGCCGTCCGGTAAGCTCAATCTATAGCTACAGTGGTTGGGCACTTTGTTTGTTCATAAAAATTGTGGTTTCACTACGATCCATTATGTTTTTTATGGACATTTTGTTTACATTGATGTCAACTGTCATGGACTTTATTTTTAGCGCAGTTTCCCCCATTCCATAGACTTTCTTGTGTTATCGCACTGTATGCTGCTGCTTTTTGGTATTTGTCAGCGTGGTATTTTTAGAGTTCGATTCTGTGTGTGTGTTTGTGTTTGTGGGGGGGTGGGGTGGGGTGGGATTGTTAGTGCTGGCTTTGGGCAGCGTGAAAGAGGGTGTAACAGACACTCTCGGTTTAGACACCTGCAGCCAGCAACCCTGCTGGGAAGCCATAGTCTGGTCTGAATAATGTGTCCGGGTTTCAGGCAGTCTGAAACCTGAACGCATAATTCCAAACCCGAACTGTCCGGGTGAATCCCGGACAGGTGGCAACCCTGTTTGGCTTCTCAAATAGTACATTTAGCTTCAATAAAACTAGCAATAGAATATAAATCAGTCTAATGCATATTTATGAAATCTACCTGACAAATAAATATAATGTAAAATATTTTGCTGCAAGATTTTGTTTATGTTGCATACTCTCTTTACCCTTTTTCCTTCTCTTACCCACTTACCATAATCCAATACATTGATCCCATTTGCCTTATTTTGAGTATTTAAAAATTGGCCTTGATGTAACCATGCAGCACAGACTGAATCCATTTTATTATATATTAGATGCTATGGCGTTCTCAATCTTTTGCACATATTAAATTACAACTCCAAGGAATTATAAAGCTTTGAAATAATGACTCCTAGATAATAATACAATGTATGTCTGACAACTAGGAGATCTGAATTTAGTGTGCAATGCTAGGACATTAATTATTTATTTTAGGTATTTAGAAAGGGCTGTCAATTTACACACAGCGCTTTACACATACATATTGTACATTCACATCAGTCCCTGCCCTCAAGGAGCTTACAATCTAAGGCCCCCACCTCACATTCATACATACACGGGCAAGTTTAGACAGGTGCCAATTAACCAATTAACCAATTAGTGCCAATTAACCTACCAGCATGTCTTTGGAGTGTGGGAGGAAACCGGAGTACCTGGAGGAAACCCACGCATGCACAGGGAGGGAATGCAAACTCCAGGCAGGTAGCACAGTGGTTGTGATTCGAAACAATGACACCATTGCTACTAGACAAAAGTGCTAGCCACCGTGCTGCTGAATTGCTGAATTCTGATCATTCTGCATTATTTTTCAATGCAAAAGTTCTCTGGCACACTTACAAGCTAACCAGCACATTAAAAAGTCTCAAATGCTTATGCTAAAAATTAAAAAAAAGGCAAATACATGTTAAGCCACCCTAGGGTTGCCACCCTTGTTCTAACAAAATACGCAAGGGCAAAATGAAAACATTAAAAAAAAAGCACAACAAATAACTAACTAATGAGATGTCTTAAACCTGTATGTGAAGTGACAGACATATCTTTTGGGGAAGGTGGGGGGGGGGGGGGGCAAAGAAACATAGGATCTACCCCAAAATCCTTACCAGAACCTTATTCTAGGTAAAGGTCTGCTATGGATTTTTAAGGGAGACCCCATGTAACAAAAGCCATGCAAACAAAAAAAAAGACTTGCAGTACCCAACTCCATTATGAGACCTTTATACAAGAATGCAGCGAATGCAGCCAGGCTGGCCAAGAAATGCAAGGGCAGTGCACATGTGCTCCCCTCTCCTGAACCATGCCAGTCAATATACCCCCAACATGGGGAAAGTGTTTTGCCAGGGGGGCCCTGTGGAAAGGCACCATGTCTCAATCACAAAAATTATCACAGCGCACACAGTGTATAATACATTCTCTGACAAACCAAAAAGAAAAGATATAAATGTATATAGTAAACAAATGAGTCCAACAAAAAAAAATTGATATATATATTCTAAAGTCAAAACTGATCCGTCAGCCAGGAGGGGAGAAGGAGAGGAGGAGAAAGGCTCCCCCGCCTGCTGCAGATGTCATGCGAGAGAGGAAAGAAATGGCGGATCACGTGACCGCCGATCAGCGCTCTGAAACAGGTATATTGCAGCATTATTTTTATAAGGCATAGTCACAAGGCACATTACATTTATACATAGAGAGGATTATGTAATTTTAACCATAATTTGAGCAGCAGGAGGGGAGGAGGGGTGGGGAGCAGAGCGGCATGGACACGGAGCTGACAGGCGGGGAGGAGGGGGAGGAAGACAGAGAAGACAGATAGCAGGCTGCGGATGACAATGGCACATAAACTGAACACGGTGTCAGGGCTCAGCAGCCATGATACATCGTGGTCAGTTTACAGGGGGGAGGGTATAGCCAGGCAGGATCAGCCGTATTGCAGGTGATAGAGGTGTCCAAATGACACAAGCACTGTGCTGTATAAAATGCTTTAAGGGAACAGGATTTTTTTGGGGGGTTAACAAACACATTAAGGGCAATAAGGACCTTAGAGGCCCATTAAAACATAGCAATGTGGATAATGATTGTATTTTGGCCAGTATAGATGTCAATTTCTTCTATACAAATACTAAGCAAAGTCATGCGATGAAGGCGGTAATGTGGGCCTTACATAAAACAAATATAAAAACAAAGCAAAGAGAATTTTTATTACAAGCGCTTGATTTAGTGATAAGTAATAATTTCTTTTGGCATGAAAATAAATATTTTAGGCAAAACAAAGGAGTTGCAATGGGGGCCAAGTATGCCCCTTCAGTGGCAAATCTTTGCATGAGCAGGTGGGAACAGGAGGCCATTGATGATAGATATATACCGAAATTGAAAATCTATAAGAGGTATATAGATGATATTTTTATTGCATGGTCAGATCACAAGAATCGTTCATGAAAATTCTCAAAGGGATTGAGAATAACAAGTATTGCATCTCTTTCTCGGAAACGTATCGTTTTGAATCCGTCCATTTTTTAGATCTGGTTATATACAAAAAGAATGGGAAGCTTTACACACGGACTCATTTTAGGGATGTTGATAGAAATGGGTATGTCTCATAAGGGAATTGCCATCACCCTAGATGGTTGAGTGCAATCCCTAAAAGTCAAATGATGAGGATTAGAAGGAATTGTGACTATTTTAACTGGTGTCCTATACCATCTCGCTAGGAACTTATATGCCATTTCTTGCACCTTTGAACTTAGGGAGGTAGTAAATGTTAACGATATCATTTTATTAATTTGTTTATCTGTCCACACTTGGCCTAGCTCCCTCTCCCATTCTTTTATAAAGTATGGGGGTTTCTTTTCTTGTTCTCCTAGGATCATTCTGTACACTCGGGATAACATATGCCCAGCTTCTGATGTCTGTACACACTGCCTCTTGAATGCGGTTAGTGTATTTATGGGTCTTAACAGTATTATTTTCTTAAGGAAACTCATCATTTGACGGTGTTTCCATTCCGCCATTCTTGTCTCACCAAATTTCAAAATCATCTCTGTCAATGATAATAAAGCTCCACTTGGGGCAAACTGACCTCATCTAGTATTCCCGTCTTGACCCCAGACCCCCAGACTTCCCATCTTCTCCCCCGGGGGGAACCACGGGAATCCCTCCAGAGGAGCCAGAGAGGAGGTCTGTGGTGCATACCCACCCTCTTTATTCATTCTATCCCATATTTCTAATGTATCCAGGGTCATTGGTGATGTCCATTGTGACAGCCCTCTCAATGACCCTTGGATCCATGGTGCTCCTGCTAGGTTTCTCCCCGCCATCAAAATTTCTGCCTGTACCCCTGGTTTTCTATTTAGGTCATGGCATCAGTCCATTATTCTAACTAGCGCCATGGCCTTATAATTTGATGGTATATCCGGGAGTCCTAGGCCTCCCTCCGCTCTACTCCTTAAAATGTCGTAAGCCAGTCTAGGCCTTTTATCGTTCCACACAAAGGCCATGAACAGCCGACGCATTTGTTTAAAGAGAGTTGCCGGCAGCCTGATTGGCACTGTACGCAGCACATAAACTATTCTGGGCAATATGCTCATTTTTAAGGCACTGATTCTTCTGAACCAGGTCAAATATTTCCCCTTCCACTTCTTTAACTCCTCTGTTATTTCTTTCACTAATGCGCCATAGTTATACTCAAACAATAGTTCATAGTCTGCGCTTATCTGTACCCCCAGGTATGTCAGCGACTCCTTGTTCCAAATAAATAGATACATCTCCTTCAGTGATCTTTCTATCTCCACTGGGACATGACTAGGAAGGATGACTGATGTCTCAAAATTAATCTTAAAGCCAGACACCCTTCCAAATTTCTGTACTTCCACCATCAATGCGGCTATAGATGTCTGGGGAGCGGAGAGAAAAAATAATAAGTCATCCGAATACGCTGCTACTTTATGTTCCGTATGGCCTATATGCGTCCCTACTATCTCCTTGTTCTTTCTAATTCTACGCATGAATGGTTCCATTACTAACGCAAATATCAAGGGGGACAGCGGACACCCCTGCCTGGTACCGTTTTGTATGTTACTGTCCCATTTACCTTAATTCTTGCTCTTGGTTTCGCGTATAGGGACATAATCCAACCCAACATCCTTTCCCCCAGTCCTATCCTCCCCAGTACCTCTCTCATAAAGCCCCAGTTCACTCCGTTCGAAGGCCTTTTCGGCATCCATCGACAGAGTGATTCCTGGGGCTTCATCTGGGCCGTATCGCATCCAATGCAGTATATGGAGTGCGCGGGTGGTATTGTCCCTTGCTTCTCATCCCTTTACAAACCCCGCTTGATCTGGGTGCACTAAATCTCCTACATCTTCCTGAAGTCTCAGGGCCAGGATTTTTGCCAGTATCTTGGTGTCGGAGTTCAGCAGAGAGATCGGCCTGTAATTAGCGCATACCTGGGGGTCTTTCCCCTCTTTTGGCAAAACCGTTATATACGCCAGTGATGCTTCTGAGGAAAGTGGACTTACAGCACCAATAGAGTTAAAATAATTACAAAGTGGCCTTACCAAAACTGGGAGAAATTTCTTGTAATATAAATTTGTCAGCCCGTCTGGACCTGGGCTTTTCCCCGAGGGCAGGGCTGCTATCACTCTGCTCAACTCTTCAACCGTGATTGGGCGTTCCATAGGCTCGGAAGTTTCTCTAGGTAGTGTGGGCATGTCAGCATTCTCAATATAATCATCTATCTTATCCCTCCTTTGTCCCTCGCTCTCCCCTGCTTCCGATGGTTCTGTTTTGGAGATGTTATATAGGGCCAAATTCTTTTGCTATAACCTTTGTGTCTATTATTTTCCTACCCTGAACTAATAAGCTATGCACGTGTCTAGAGTCCTGTTGTGTTGCCAGTAGCTTTCCGCATTTATTTCCTTGTTCATATGCTCTATTTGCAAAAAACCTAATTTTGTTTTTCGCTTTATACTCTAAGCATTGCGAAAGCTCTGCTCTTGCGCTCTCCAGACATCTGCCATCCATTGGGTCAAGATTTTCCTTATGCTTTATTTCTAGGGCTCTGATCTTCTCTAGTAGTTCTTCTATTTCTCTTTTTCCTTCCTTCTTTACATATGCACCAAAGGCAATTAAATCCCCTCTAACAACCGCCTTATGTGCTTCCCACACCATTTGATCTGACACTTCTTCTGTTTTATTTATTTCAAAATATTCCTTTATCTTAATACTTAATTTCTCCACTATGTCCTCCTTATCCAGCAATGACTCGTTCAAACGCCATATTTGTTCCGTCCGGCCCATTTGAGTTGGTCGGAGGGTCAGAATTATTGGGGCATGGTCGGACATACTTATTGATTCTATTGTACTTGTGTTGACATTCCCCAGGTAGAATTGATCCACCAGTTAAAGGTCTAGCTGCGAGTACATATCGTGTGGTTTAGAATAATAGCTGAAGTCCCTAGTCCCTGGGTGTAAAGCTCTCCATGTATCCACAAGATGTTGTGAGCATAACGTTTGCTTAACCCGCTTTATAGCTCTAAAAGACAGGGCAGTTTTGCCCGTTGAGGTATCTATATTCGGTTCTAGCACCATATTAAAATCTCCTCCAACCACTACACACCCTTCCTGAAATTCTTCCAGTTTTCTAAACATATTGACCAAAAAATTATCAGTCCCTTCATTGGGCGCATATACTGAAGCAAAGGTATATCGTCTCCCCTGTATCATACCTTTTACAAACAAGTACCGCCCTTCTGGGTCACTTTGCAAAGTCTGTATTGTCCAGGGGCATGATTTCCTGAACGCAATTGCGACCCCTCTTGCCCTCGCTACTGGGGAGACCGCATGATACCACTGATTCAGTATATTCTGGGGCAAGCTTGGGATTGAGCTGCTCTTAAAGTGGGTCTCCTGTAAGAAGATAACATCAGCTCCCCAATGTTGCAGTTCCACCCATAAGCGCCCTCTCTTATTTGGTGAGCTTAAACCCCTCACATTGTATGACAATATTTTCAGTATGGCCGTCATTTTATTTTATCCTCACAACTCCCGGCCTATTGCCCTTGTTCTCTATCCTCTCCTCTGCCAATCCCATCCCCCCTAAATCATTCAGTATCTCATTGGCCACATACCTATAGTTACAAAAAAACAAAAAGAAAGAAACACAAAAAAAAACAAAAATGCCCCACATATATACCATAGACCTTACATACTTGCATATTTCCCTCCCATCCAAAAAACCTCCCTTTAGGGGTATCTCTAAAACTCGGGTGAGCAGCCTGCACGCACCGACATCCTCTGCGCACCTGCTACCTCCCTTCCCTGCCATCTGCAGGATTCTTCTCCCCTTTAATTGGGGCTGGCCTATTGACCTATAAGCAGTCCTCATTTCCCATCAAACCCCCCCCCCCCCTTCTATTCCCCCCTCCTCCCGGGCGTTATCCTACAAAACGCAAGAGAGGAAAAAAAAAAAAAAAACACAAAAAGTCCTTCTTCTAAGTCCTTCTTTGGGCTAGTCCCCTGTTAACCCTTGCTGGGACCTCTTGCCACTTCTCTGCTCATTGCAGGGGAGGCCCTACAGAATTTATTCTCCAGTCCACAAAGTCCACCATCGGGAGGTCTAATTTCTCCACAAATGATCTTAAATCATCCTTTGTTCGCAATGTTGCAGTTCTTCCGTTCCTTGAGGCTGTTAAGCTAAAGGGGAACACCCACCGATATTTAATCTCAGCCTTCCGTAGGGTGTCTAGCAGTGGGCGAACCGATCCTTGCTTAAAAAGAGTCCTTTTAGATATATCTGGATACAAAGCTATGTTTGAGCCTTCAAATGTTATCCTAGGATTATCGCGTGCCATCTTCATTATACTCTCCTTCACTGTATATTTGTGGATTTTACATATTACATCTCTAGGTACATCAGTTTTTGTATTCTGGGGGGGGGGGCCCCGATGTATCCGGTCTATCTCAATGACATTGGGGGCTTGATCCCCCAAAATCTCTCTAAAAACTTTTTGTGCAGCTGGGGCTAATTCTATTGCTGTAACTGACTCTTTCAGTCCCTTTATACGTATATTTTGTCGTCTGTTCCTATTCTCGTACTCATCCAGCTGGTCTCTGTATGCGTTTAAAGTCTCTTCATATTTTTTCATGGACTCTTGAAACTCCGTCACTGCCTGTTTAGTAATCTCTTGTTCTTTTTCCGTCTCTTCTACTCTGTTTCCCAGGTCCCTGATCTCCTCCTTTAAACTTGCCACTGCTTGCATGCAGGATTGTTCAACTGCGTTTATTAGTTGCTGAATGTCACTTTTAGTGGGGAGAGCCTTCAGCAACCCCCAGATATCCCTTCCTGGGTCCACCCTCTGTCCTTTCCATCCCTGTGGGTTCTCTTCACCATCTTGGGCACTCTCCTGATCATAGTTTATGACGTATCTATGTGGTGATCTGCATCTTCCCATGTCCTCTCCTGTTGTTTTTAGTTGTTCCTGACTGATATTCCGGTCCGTACTGGGGATTGGGTCCTCTCCCTCTCTTCCCGTCACAGTCTCTATGTCTACGGACTGTCCCTCCACCGAGGGTTGTCTATTATCCTCCCGCTGTGTACTTGTGCCCCGACTCCCTCTTGGTGTGCTTTGTGTGTCCATTGTTAGGTGTCTGTTACCCGGATTTGATTGGTTTATATTCTTAACCCCTATTACCTGGGGGCTACCACCACCTCTGCCGGGGGGACTTTGTTCCGGGGTCTTCCTCCCTCTCCCCACTGTAGGAGGTCTCTTACCATTCACCGTGACACAGTCACCTGTCATCTGTGCAAACACTTGCTTGATCCCGGACTCCCGCTCTGCTTTTTCCTCACCATCCGTGGGGTTCACTCCGCTCCGTCTCTTTAAATCTAGCCTTCCTGCTAGTTCTGGTGTGCGGGGGGACATATAAGCTTTAATGCCACCATCCAACGATTTTCTTCCTCTTCCTGCAGCTGGTTGCAGGGCTGCCTGTCTGCGGGTTGTCATCCCCAGACTCCTTACACCCAGCTAAGTCCACTCAAGTCTCCTCAATTGAATTAGGGTGCAAAAGCGGGGGGGAGATATCCGGGGGGAGCCACCGATCCCTTCTCACCTCTCTCTCACTTCAGTTAGCTGCTCGTTCACCTGCAGGGGAAGCGCCGGCAAGTGTCTTACTTGGCATGCAGCGAGGTTGAGGACAGCTGATGGTCGAGCCTCTCTCTCTCCCACTACAGCTGGCCGCTTGTTCGCTTCCAGGGGGGAGCGCCGGTGGATGTTGCTTGGCGTGTAGCGTATAGCGGGTCTGAGGAGAGACTAAAGACAGAGTATTATCGAGCCTTCTCTCACTCTATCCCACTTCGGCTGGCTGGCTGCCCATTTGCCTACAAGGGGGATACCGGCAGGTGTTTGCTTGGCTCGGTGTGCAGCGGGACTCTCTTACGGCTGGCTGATTGCTCGTATGGTTTGCCCGGGATCATGAGGGGGGAGGGGCAATTAATCAATCACTCACTCACACCCATCTCACACAAATCTCTTCAGAAGCTAATAATAAGTGTTGGAGGGGTTGTGGACAGAGGGGAACCTTTCTTCATCTTTGGTGGACATGTCCAATAATTAAGCGATTTTGGGAATCGGTGGCACCATGGATTAAAAAAATGACAGCGGATCACATGGAGTTTGGGCCTATACAATATTTATTCCATGGAGCGCCCGGACCTATCAAAAAATATAGAGAAAGCATAACTCCACATTTATTAAATGCAGCAAAAAAATTAATTCCGAAGTACTGGAGACAGGACCGGATTCCGTCAGTCATAGAGTGGAGAAATGAGGTTAATACAATAAGGGGGAGAGGTGGGTCCATGTGGTTAAAAACCAAGGAAAGAAATTTGAAACAATATGGGTAAATTGGGAACAATGCGCTAAGGAGATAATAGAAAAGGGAAATATAGATGGGTAAAGGAGGAAGAAGTGGTATAGTCATTAAGAATAAAGATATGAGAAGACTGGCCTTGAAGGATAGACGTAAATAGTAATAAACTTCTCTAATGCTAATCAAGAGGGAGGGGGGTAAGACAATGTACGGTTATATGTATATGTGGATTTTTTTTATTTTTTTTTTATTTATTTTTTTTCTCCCCCAGTCTTGGTAAACATTGGATGTTTGGGGGGAGGAGGGGGGGTGGGTGGGGAGAGATAGAGAGAGAAACTTTGTTTTTATTTATTTATTTTTTGTTTGTGCTAAAATAAACACACACATAAATAAATTTATGGGCACTAGAAGTTTAGAAGGGAAGGGGATGTCCCCCTTACTCATTATTTTTAAAGGGGAAAGGGAGAGAAAGGGAAAGGGAAGGGAAGAAGGGAAAAAGAAAAAGGAAACACATATGCACGATTTATATAATTATGAGTTATAGGGATTTTATCCCCCTTTTGTTTTCTGCATGCACAAATTACATAATTATGAATTTTAATGATTATCGACACAAATTAGAATAAGGGGGAACTCACTTATAATTTATCTTAAATACACTTAATAATCATATTTAAGCACGACTGTACACAGGGTTATTTTTTTTTTTTTTTTTCCTTGCCTCGCACAAATTATATAATTATGAATCTTAAGTGATTAAGGACACGAATTAGAATAAGGGGGAAATGTATCTATAATTATATCTTTAATACACATTATAATCATATTTGGGCACGATTGTACACTGGGTTTTTTTATTTTCTTCCGCACAATTATATAAATACGAATTTTAAGTGATTAAGGGCACGAATTAGAATAAGGGGAAATTTATTTACAATTATATCTTTAATACACTTTATATTCATATTTAAGCACGACTGTACACGGGGAGTTTTTTTTTTCTCTCTCTCTCTCTCTCTCTCTCTCTCTCCCCCCAGCGCCCCCCTTTTCTTTCTCTTCCTCGCGTATGTAAATTTCAATTGTTGGGATGGGGGGGAAATTGTGGTAGGTGTGGAAGGATGTAATGGGTAGCTTGTTTTTTGGAATGAACATAGGGGTATAGTACGTTGTATAATTGGTGTATATATAAATGGAATAAAATAATAAAATTTTGATTATTAAAGAAGGAATTGTGACGAGGAAGATGATTATGATTTGCAGGTTAAAACGATAATAGATAGATGTTTAGGTTATAACCCTTTTCACAAAACCTATGTAAAACAAGGAAAGCAATATGGGAAATGGAAATAGAGAATCTATTCAAAAAGTTGGAAGGAAGCAAAAGGGATTATGGATGGAGTACCTGCCAATCACTGATCATTAATCTGCATGATTACCCCCTAGGCATAAATCCCCTCTCTTCCAGTACAAATCTGCACCCCTGCTGAGATCACCCCTAATTTCCCTCCAATCATCCCTACTAGCACAAATCCTCCTCCCCCAAAAAATCCCCTCTTAGCACAATTCCACTCCCCCGCCATATCACCTCTTCTAACACAAAACACCAATCCCCTCTCCTAGCACAAATCCTCGTCTCCCATCCCCCCTCCCAACACAGATTCCCCTAAATCAGCACTCCTAGCACACCCCTCTAAATTTTCCTACTCCTAGAACAATTATTACCCCCGGCCACCCCCCAAATTCACCCTTCCAACACAAATCCTCTCCCCCCCCAATCTGCTCACGGTGCCCACCCACCTCACATGACAGCAGAGTGCCCAGGGCAGCCGTCCCTCCTGCCCACCCCTTGTACCACCCCTGCCGCCAATACAAACAATTAGAAAAAATAATTAGACAACATTGGCCTATACTTTTAAGGGATGAGGTGCTGAGGAAAGTTCTACCTACTAAACCCCAATTTATTTACACCAGACCCCGCATGTGGCGTACCAGACTAGCACAGAATGTTGTAACCCCCCTAGGAAGACCCCACCTTTTTGGATTAGGTGGGTTTTTTTAGTTGTGGGAAATGCGTGATGTGCAGAACGCAGGAGAAGACACAAGAAGAAGAAGAAAACAACCCAGTTTGAATCCTACTCACGTGGGGTATCTTTTGAAATAAATACATTTGTTACTTGTGGCAGCACACACGTTACCTATCTCCTGGGCTTGGCCCATTGAAGAGGAACTAATTTAAAGAAGGCCATTTCTCAGAACAAAACCCAATGGATCTATCAGCTGGGTACTATAGGTCAAGGGTCAAACATAGAACTAGATTTGAATTGTTAATTATTTTTGAATTTTTATAAATCTGTATGAATTTTTTAAATTTTTATTTTTTTGGTATTTCAGATTCATCTATATACAGTGGGGAGAACAAGTATTTGATACACTGCTGATTTTGCAGGTTTTCCTACTTACAAAGCATGTAGAGGTCTGTAATTTTTATCATAGGTACTCTTCAACTGTGAAAGACAGAATCTAAAACAAAAATCCAAAAAATCACATTGTATGATTTTTAAAAAATACATTTGCATTTTATTGCATGACCTAAGTATTTGATCACCTACCAACCAGTAAGAATTCCGGCTTTCACAGACCTGTTATTTTTTCTTTAAGAAGCCCTCCTGTTCTCCACTCATTACATGTATTAACAGCACCTGTTTGAACTCGTTATCTGTATAAAAGACACCTGTCCACACACTCAAACAGACTCCAACCTCTCCTCAATGGCCAAGACCAGAGAGCTGTATAAGGACATCAGGGATAAAATTGCAGACCTGCACAAGGCTGGGATGGACGACACGACAATAAGCAAGCAGCTTGGTGAGAAGGCAAAAACTTTTGGCACTATTATTAGAAAGTGGAAGTAGTTCAAGATGACGGTCAATCTCCCCTCAGTCTGGGGCTCCATGCAAGATCTCACCTCATGGGGCATCAATGATCATGAGGAAGGTGAGGGATCATCCCAGAACTACATGGCAGGACCTGGTCAATGACCTGAAGTGAGCTGGGACCACAGTCTCAAAGAAAACCATTAGTAACACACTACGCCGTCATGGATTAAAATCCTGCAGCGCACACAAGGTCCCCCTGCTCAAGCCAGCGCATGTCCAGGCCCGTGAAGTTTGCCAATGACCATCTGGATGATCCAGAGGAGGAATGGAAGAAGGTCATGTGGTCTGATGAGACAAAAATAGAGCTTTTTGTTTTAATGCTTTTTATTAGTTTTCAAGAAAAAGAAACATAACATTCAGATTCCAAGACTAAACATATAAAAAATGGTATAACCATATACATTACATATTTACATAACAAATTACATTTAACAATTAACATTTAACATATATCATTCCTGAAGTATCTAGAAGGGGAGAAAAAAGTTAGGTCTAAACTTCTACTCTGGAACTTCCCACTCCTAATATCCAACTTCTACAGTTTATACCATTTCTAAAATGAATTTCTTTCTTCACCTAATACCTCTTTCCCCTTAATCCCAACTCTCAAAAATAAAAATTACCTCCTAGGTGTTGGGGGGGGGGGGGGGGTGGGAAAAGGGGACTTGGAAGAAGAAGAGGAAAAATAAAAAAGGGGAGAAGGGGGAGGGGAAAAAAGGGGGTGAAGGGAGGGGAAATCAAGAAACTCCTCCCCTATCCCCTCAGCCACCCCCAATAATGATACTTCACTCTTTCACATAATTCCAGTATACTTCCGTTTGTTTAAAATCCAACCATCCTCTCCAAGTTCTATAGAATCTTTGTCTAGAGTCATTTTGTAATGATATCAATTCTTCCATTACTCTAATTTTATTCACTTCTCTGAACCAATCCTTTATTAGCGGAGCTTTTTTTATTTTCCATTGTCTCGGTATTAGAGCTTTTGCTGCATTTAATAAATATGGCACTACTGCTGCTCTATTTTCTTCCTTGACTCCCCCGTAGCGTGATACAGACATTGCCAAGGATCCTGTGTAATTTCAACCCCCCGTGATCTTTTTAATAATTTTCAATGCCTCTCTCCAGAAAGGTTGGATCTCGGTACACTGCCACCATATGTGAGCATGTGTGCCCCCAAATCCACACTCCCTCCAGCATAGCAGTGATATTTCTGAATTAGTCTTATGAAGTTTTGTTGGGACATAATACCATTTCGTTAACAGTTAATAGTTCATTTCTTTTGTTATCATATCGACTGACGTTGAGTGTACAAAATCAATGATTTTGTGTCTCATTTGCTCTGGTATAGATTGATCTAATTCCAGTTCTCAACTCTCTAAAAGGCATGATGGCTCCAGATCGGGGAGGAGATCAACATCCCATATATATTAGATATTCCGTGGCCTCTTATCCCGCCTTGGTCCAATAAGCTTTCCCATGGGGTAAGCTCCTTAATGGAGTGAAGGAGTTTTGGGAGAGTATCTACAAAGTGTTGGAGTTGCCTATTTCTCCACATATCCCATGGTGTCTCCCCGTATTTCTCACGTAATTCACCTATTGAACACAGGGCATTTCCTTTCATAACATCTTTAATCTTAAACTATCAGAGAGTGTCCATCTCAGGTATAGTTTATTCTCCTTCCCTGGTGGAAAATAGTTTGTACCCGATAAGGGCAACAATGGACTATTATATTGCCATAGCCTAGTTTTAAATAGGGTGTCCCAAGCTCTTAAGGTTTCCTTTGTTATTTGCGCCACGTCCCCATGGAGATCCCTGTACTGCCTTGGTACCCACATTATTTGACTTAAATATCTTCCACTTAAATTTTCTTCCAATGTTACCTGTTTTTTCTGAGATGCACCATGGACCCAGTCAATCGTTCTCCATAGCACCGCTGCTTCATGGTACCTCTCAAAATCTGAGAGATATAACCCCCCCTTAGACCGCGGCCTTGTCAGAGATACGAGCTCTCCTATCTTTCCATATAAATTTTCCGACCGGTCTCCCGAGAGTGTTAACCACTTCAGCCCCGGAAGATTTTACCCCCTTCCTGACCAGAGCACTTTTTACAATTCGGCACTGCGTCGCTTTAACTGCTAATTGCGCGGTCATGCAATGCTGTACCCAAATGAAATTTGCGTCCTTTTCCTCCCACAAATAGAGCTTTCTTTTGATGGTATTTGATCACCTCTGCCGTTTTTATTTTTTGCGCTATAAACGGAAAAAGACCGAAAATTTTGAAAAAAAATGATATTTTCTACTTTTTGTTATAAAAAAAATCCAATAAACTAAATTTTAGTCATACATTTAGGCCAAAATGTATTCGGCCACATGTCTTTGGTAAAAAAAATGTCAATAAGCGTATATTTATTGGTTTGCGCAAAAGTTATAGCGTCTACAAACTAGGGTACATTTTCTGTAATTTACACAGCTTTTAGTTTATGACTGCCTATGTCATTTCTTGAGGTGCTAAAATGGCAGGGCAGTACAAAACCCCCCCAAATGACCCCATTTTGGAAAGTAGACACCCCAAGGAAATTGCTGAGAGGCATGTTGAACCCATTGAATATTTATTTTTTTTGTCCCAAGTGATTGAATAATGACAAAAGAAAAAAAAAAATTACAAAAAGTTGTCACTAAATGATATATTGCTCACACAGGCCATGGGCATATGTGGAATTGCACCCCAAAATACATTCAGCTGCTTCTCCTGAGTATGGGGATACCACATGTGTGGGACTTTTTGGGAGCCTAGCCGCGTACGGGGCCCCGAAAACCAAGCACCGCCTTCAGGATTTCTAAGGGCATAAATTTTTGATTTCACGCCTCACTACCTATCACAGTTTTGAAGGCCATAAAATGCCCAGGTGGCACAAAACCCCCCCAAATGACCCCATTTTGGAAAGTAGACACCCCAAGCTATTTGCTGAGAGGCATGGTGAGTATTTTGCAGCTCTCATTTGTTTTTGAAAATGAAGAAAGACCTTAAAAAAAAATTTTTTTTTCTTTTTTCAATTTTCAAAACTTTGTGACAAAAAGTGAGGTCTGCAAAATACTCACTATACCTCTCAGCAAATAGCTTGGGGTGTCTACTTTCCAAAATGGGGTCATTTTGGGGGGTTTTGTGCCACCTGGGCATTCCATGGCCTCCGAAACTGTGATAGGCAGTGAAGAGTGAAATCAAAAATTTACGCCCTTAGAAAGCCTGAAGGCGGTGCTTGGTTTTCGGGGTCCCGTGCGCAGCTAGGCTCCCAAAAAGTCCCACACATGTGGTATCCCCGTACTCAGGAGAAGCAGCAGAATGTATTTTGGGGTGTAATTTCACATATCCCCATGGCATGTTTGAGCAATATATCATTTAGTGACAACTTTGTGCAAAAAAAAAAAAAAAAATTTGTCTCTTTCCCGCAACTTGTGTCGCAATATAAAATATTCCATGGACTCGACATGCCTCTCAGGAAATAGCTTGGGGTGTCTACTTTCCAAAATGGGGTCATTTGGGGGGGGTTTTGAACTGTTCTGGCATTTTATGCACAACATTTAGAAGCTTATGTCACACATCATCCACTCTTCTAACCACTTGAAGGCAAAACCCTTTCTGACACTTTTTGATTACGTGAAAAAATTATTTTTTTTTGCAAGAAAATTACTTTGAACCCCCAAACATTATATATTTTTTTAAAGCAAATGCCCTACAGATTAAAATGGTGAGTGTTTCATTTTTTTTTTTCACACGGTATTTGCGCAGCGATTTTTCAAACGCATTTTTTGTGGAAAAAACACACTTTTTTAAATTTTAATGCACTAAAACACACTATATTGCCCAAATGTTTGATGGAATAAAAAAGATGATCTTAAGCCGAGTACATGGATACCAAACATGACATGCTTTAAAATTGCGCACAAACGTGCAGTGGCAACAAAATTAATACATTTTTAAAAGCCTTTAAAAGCCTTTACAGGTTACCACTTTAGATTTACAGAGGAGGTCTACTGCTATAAATACTGCCCTCGATCTGACCTTCGCGGTGATACCTCACATGCATGGTGCAATTGCTGTTTACATTTGACGCCAGACCGACGCTTGCGTTCGCCTTAGCGCGAGAGCAGGGGGGACAGGGGTGCTTTTTTTTTTTTTTTTTTCTTTATTATTTTTTTGCTTTTTTATCTTATTTTTAAACATATCCTTTCATTTTTTTTTTTTAAATCATTTTTATTGTTATCTCAGGGAATGTAAATATCCCCTATGATAGCAATAGGTAGTGACAGGTACTCTTTTTTGAAAAAATTGGGGTCTATTAGACCCTAGATCTCTCCTCTGCCCTCAAAGCATCTGACCACACCAAGATCGGTGTGATAAAATGCTTCCCCAATTTCCCAATGGCGCTGTTTACATCCGGCGAAATCTAAGTCATAAAATGCTCGTAGCTTCCGGTTTCTTAGGCCATAGAGATGTTTGGAGCCACTCTGGTCTCTGATCAGCTCTATGGTCAGCTGGCTGAATCACCGGCTGCATTCTCAGGTTCCCTGTTGAGACAGGAGAGCCAGAGAAAAACACGGAAGACGGTGGGGGGGGGCATTCCCTCCCACGGCTTGTAAAAGCAGTCTAGAGGCTAATTAGCCGCTAGGATTGCTTTTACATGAAAGCCGACCGCTGGCTGAAAAGAATGATACCAAGATGATACCTAAACCTGCAGGCATCATTCTGGTATAACCACTCAAAGTCGTGAATGGTGTACCTGAAGACCAAAAAATGGTTAACAATAAAGCACAGTAAACGGTAAA
Organism: Lithobates septentrionalis; assembly: GCA_037952835.1. NCBI lineage: Eukaryota > Metazoa > Chordata > Amphibia > Anura > Ranidae > Lithobates > Lithobates septentrionalis. The sequence goes on from JBBDGP010001337.1 coordinate 1,415,274, forward strand.
GTATAAAAAATTGCATACCTGAAAAGCAAACATGATAAAACATAATAACAATAAAACATTGCAGAATAGAATACAGTAAAAAAGAGCAGAACAATAGAGAGAGAATAGAGAGAGAGAATAAAACAACAACTATTTTTTTTATTTTTGTTTGTGTTTTTTTTGCAAACTTGTAACTTTTATAACTGTAACCGGTTCCAGGTTCGGGTCTCACAAAATGCGATGGCATCTTGGGAGACCCTGTGAAAGTGCGCCTAGTCTGTGGAATGCTGTATCCTACGCTAATACTCAACTAGTGAATGGTAGCGTTCAAAACATTCACCAATGCAAAGACCAGGATTGTCAGGACAGGAGGGACAATAATAGCGTGTGTCACGCCTATATCCGCGCTTGCTGCAGACACAACATCTTTTTGAGGGGGTTTGTTGGGTAGGGGTACTCGGGAGGACATAAAAATGCCTCTCATGCAGCCGACTGCATTTGGTTGGGGATGTGAATGGGGGAAGTACGGGCGCTGCAGAAGCGGTGGGTTCCCAATTAGGATTGGCGAATGCAGTAGGAAGGGCATTATGGGCACGACGGGCCTGTGTTTGTCTTTTTGGTGGCAGCGGGACACTACTTGTGTTTGCCACCTCACCAGCTTGAACTGCACTTATGGGACTCGCCACGTCACCAAGTGTTACTGCAGTGCTGGTTTGACTACGACCGGGGTGTACTAGGCCGCTGGCGCTTGCCAGTTCACCAAAACGCTACCAAAAAAACTGTTAGCGATCGCAGGGATCAGGCCTGACTCTGCGAACGCTGCAGTTATGCGTTTAGTGTTCTGTAAGTGACAGTGATCGATCGATACTGCACTTGGGTGGGCTGGGCTGGGCTGGGCCGGGCGGAGGGGCAAAACGCAGGTGCTAGTAGGTATCTGGGCTGATCCCGCTAACACTGCGTTTTTGGGAACCCTAAACTGCTGGGGACGCCAGTATAGATCTGATCGGATCAGATATTGATCCGTTCAGATACTATACCACTAAGGGAGGTGTACGCTGCGTGCGTGGGTGTTAGCGGTACTGGCGCTAACCTGACGCTGCCTGGGGCTGGTGCTTACCAGTTCACCAAAACGCTACCAAAAAAACTGTTAGCGATCGCAGGGATCAGGCCTGACTCTGTGAACGCTGCAGTTATGCGTTTAGTGTTCTGTAAGTGACAGTGATCGATCGATCGATACTGCACTTGGGTGGGCTGGGCTAGGCTGGGCGGAGGGGCAAAACGCAGGTGCTAGCAGGTATCTGGGCTGATCCCGATAACACTGCGTTTTTGGGAACCCTGGGAACTGCTGGGGACGCTAGTATAGATCTGATCGGATCAGATATTGATGCGTTCAGATACTATACCATTAAGGGAGGCGTATGCTGCGTGCGTGGGTGTTAGCGGTACTGGCGCTAATCTGACGCTGCCTGGGGCGACGCATATCACCGCCGGGCGATCAGGGGGCTAAACCTTTATTCAGTAATAAACGGCGGGTGCCCTGACACTATAAAAAATAAACGAACTAACCAGCGTCACCCGTAACAGTTATACGGTGATCAGTGGTGAAAGGGTTAACTAGGGGGCAATCAAGGGGTTAAAACATTTATTAGATAGTATATGGGGGTCCCTGTCGCTATAAAACGCTGACGGCGAACCTAAATATTTACCTCACTAACTAGCATCACCAGCGACACTAATACAGCGATCAGAAAAATGATCGCTTAGTGACACTGGTGACGGGGGGTGATCAAGGGGTTAAAACTTTATTAGGGGGGTTAGGGGGGTACCCTAGACCTACAGGGGGCTAACCCTAATTGTCCTAACACTGTAACTGTCACAAACTGACACTATGCAGCAATCAGAAAAAAAAAAAAAAACCTGCTTGGTGTCAGTTTGTGACAGGGGGGGGGGGGTGATTGGGGGGGGGGATCGGGGTGTTTAGTGTGCCTGGCATGTTCTACTGTGTTGTGTGTGTGTTGTGCACTTACTTACATGTCGTCTCTCCTCGGGCCGGAACGGAAACTCCCGAGCCGAGGAGAGATGACATCACATCCTCTGCCTCTGTGTACTATACAGAGGCAGAGGATGTTTCTCATTGGCTGGGAGCGATCGCGAGGGGGGGGCCACGATCGGATGGCCTCCCCCTCGTCTCTCACTTCTCCCAGCCAAATGCCGACCGCAGCTGGCACCGGGGGGGGTCCGATCGGACCCCCCGCCCGCGGGAAGGCAATCACGTACCAGGTACGTGATTTTGCCTGCCCGTGCCATTCTGCTCACGTATATAGGCGTGAGGCGGTCGGCAAGTGGTTAAAATAGGCCCTCTGGATTTTTATCGGGAGAGTCTGAAATACATACTTCACAATGTCACCATCCTAATCACATTTATCCTACCAAACCATGTCAGTTTATTTACCAGATATCCCCTCAGGTCTTGTTTAATTTTTTTTAATAAAAGTAAATAATTATAATGGTATAGATCTACTTCCAGAGTAGACAAGGAGATACCAAGATACTTTAGGCCTCTACACTTCCACGTAAACGGGTACTGAGGTATAAGAAGCCTACTGTCTGCTATGGAAATAGAAACATTTAGTATTTCCGTCTTCTATTAATCTTTAAATTCAAAATTTCTCCATATCTTTCAAACCCTGACATTATATTTGGGGGTGATTGTCCTGGATTAGAGACATACAGCATCATGTCGTCCGCAAATGCAGAAACTTTATGTTCTTGCCCGGCCAGCTCCATCCCCCTGATTTCCTCGCATAGTTGCCAAAAAGGGTTCTAATGCCGCGTACACACGGCCGGACTTTTCGGCTACAAAAGTCCGACAGACGCCGCCGAACCAAATCCGGCGGACAATCCGACCGTGTGTGGTCTCCATCGGACTTCCGACGGACCGCTTCGGTCGGAAGTCCGCCGTACTTTAGATTTGAAGCCTGCTTCAAATCTTTACGTCGTAACTCTGCTGGACTCAGTTCCTGATGGAAAGCCCGTTCGTCTGTATGCTGGTCCGATGGACCAAATATGACGAAGGGGCAGGGTACTGCATCTCGCACTCACTGCAATAGGAAAAACAAATTTATGGATGGGGGTATGGATTTGTAAGGGGAACCCCCCAAAATCCATACCAGACCCCTGATCCGAGCACGCAGCCCGGCCGGTCAGGAAAGAGGGTGGGGACGAGCGAGCACCCCCCCTCCTGAACCATACCAGGCCTCAACATGGGGGGTGCTTTTGGGTAGGGGGGCGCCCAGCGGGGCCCCCCACCATAAAGCACCTTGTCCCCATGTTGATGAGGACAAGGGCCTCTTCCCGACAACCCTGGCCGTTGGTTGTCGGGGTCTGTGGGCGGGGGGGCTTATTGGAATCCGGAAGCCCCCTTTAATAAGAGGGCCCCCGGATCCCAGCCCCCCACCCTATGTGAATGAGTATGGGGTATATGGTACCCCTACCCATTCACCTAGGGAAAAAGTGTCAATAATGACCGGGGCATGGTCACCGGGTGATGTTGCCCACGCCCCCTAAAACACCACAGTCCCAGCATGCCCAGAGACTGTGACGGCATAAGGGGGCAGAGTCTCCGCCTATATAAGTCACATCGGAGCCCTCAGAGAGCATTCCAGCCGGATAGACCGTCGTGTCAACATCGGACGAAGAGAAGAAGCCAAGAAGCCAGAGGCCAGAAGTCCGGGCCTCCGCTGGCAAAAGAGCGGCATTAAGATAGCGGAGGAGCCGGCAGAAGAACTGGAACACCGGGAGAAGAGGCTAGAGAGAGAGTGGAGAAGAACCAACCGGACACCAGGAGAAGAGGAACCCAGAGGGACCCCCGAAGTTGGAAGAAGACCCCCGAAGCCAGAAGAAGACCCCCGAAGCCGGAAGAAGACCCCCCGGGGCTGTCTAATAAATTACTTTAAAAACCTAAGTAGTGTGTTTTATTATTGACACTTTTTCCCTAGGTGAATGGGTAGGGGTACCATGTACCCCATACTCATTCACATAGGGTGGGGGGCCGGGATCCAGGGGCCCTCCTATTAAAGGGGGCTCCCAGATTCCGATAAGCCCCCCGCCCGCAGACCCCGACAACCAACGGCCAGGGTTGTCGGGAAGAGGCCCTTGTCCTCATCAACATGGAGACAAGGTGCTTTGTGGTGGGGGGCCCCGCAGGGCGCCCCCCTCCCCCAAAGCACCCCCCATGTTGAGGGCATGCGACCTGGTACGGTTCAGGAGGGGGGGCACTCGCTCGTACCCACCCCCTTTCCTGACCGGCCGGGCTGCGTGCTCGGATCGGGGGTCTGGTATGGATTTTGGGGGGACCCCATGCCGGTTTTTCAGCGTAGGGGGTTCCCCTTACAAATCCATACCAGACCTAAGGGCCTGGGATGCCCGCGACGCAAGGCTTCAATCTCACCGATAAAAGCGGCGAGATTGACTTCCTTTTCTAGTCCCGTCGTACCCGAATCACGTTCAAAATGAACGGACTTGTCTGTGTGTGGGAAAGTACGTTCATTCTGAAAGTCCGTCGTGAAGACCGGATTCCGGAAAGTCCAGTCGTGTGTAGGCAAGTCCGTCTGTTCAGGTAGTCCGTCGGAAGTCTGGCGGCAAGTACGTCGGACCTAGCTTCCCAGAAAGTCCAACCGTGTGTACGCGGCATAAGGAGAGGACAAACAGTAATGGCAAAAGTGGGCAACCCTGACGTGCACCGTTGTACAGCACAAAGGTGTCCGAGAGGGTCCCATTAACTCATATTTGTGCAGTTGGTCTAGAATACAATGCTTCAATCCATCTGTACATTTGTGGGCCTATGGCTGTGTGTCTCAATGTCGCAAGCATATGCTCCCAATCCAGTCTATCAAAAGCCTTTTTGGCATCTACTGATAGAAGTAACAGTGGTTTCTTTCCCCTTTTTGCTACATGGATCAAGAGTAAAGTTCTTAAGTTACATTATCTCTTGCCTCTCTCCCTGGGATAAAGCCTGCCTGATGCTTTTCTATCCATTTTGGCATAAGGGGCTCCAGCCTCTCGGCCATTATCTTTGCATATATCGTTATATCTTCATTTATCAAAGATATTGGCCTATAGCTAGCACATACTGTTGGGTATTTACCTTCCTTTGCTCTAATGGTTATATGGGCACTCAATGCTTCTCTGTGAATCTCCTCGCCTTCCCCGATTGAGTTAATATATGACAAAAAATATGGAACTAAAATTCCTGAAAATTTCGTGTAATATAGTGAAGTAAACCCATCTGGGCCTGTGCTTTTACCTACTCCGGTGTTCTTGATTGACTGTTCTATTTCATTTTTTGAGATTTCCATGTCCAGTTTATTAAATCCTTCTTCTAACAAGACTGGGAACTTTGCCTTTTCCAAATATTGTTCTATTTTGTTCCTTCTAGATTTTATATCATCAGGGTTTTGTATATTATTTACTTTATATAACATTTGGTAGTATTCTTGAAGAATCTTTGTAACCCCTTTTGTAGAGTATTTTAATTCACCTTTCTTATCTTTCATTTTTGCTATATAATTTACATTGCTTCTAGGTTTAATTATCCCAGCTAATAGTTTTCCAGGCATTCCCCATTTCATAATATTTCTTACTTGTTTATTAAATACCCATTTAGTATCCTGTTCTATCAGGTCTCTAAAAAATTCTCATCTTCTTGTCAGTATAGTCATAGTTTGGTCTTCAAGTGATCTTTTATTTAGCTGTTCCAAAGCCTGAATCTCTCCCAGAAGGGTTTGTTTCTGGGCTAGCCATATTTTTTCATCAACCCCCCCCCCCCAGCTGCAGGCATCATCCCGGTACCGTTTTTTAGAGCGGGCCATCGGCTTTCCAGGGATAACAACCGATGCAGCTAAAAGCCGCTCGATTGTTATCCCGGAGGAGTGGGAGGGGACGTCCCCCACCTCCCGCCTCCTCCCACCGCTCTGACCGGGCCTCCCATCCCACCGGGAGACCCGATCCTCGACCCGCCACTTCCGGCAGCTAGAGACAGACTGGCACAAAGCCGGAAATGGCTTTGTTCCAGTCTCCTGAATGTAAATACAGAAGCGATGTCACAACGTCACTTCCTGTTTACTCGGCTGCCAATGGTGCCGAATCTTTTAGACCCCCGATCCCTCCATAAAGAGTACCTGTCACCACCTATTACTGTCACAAGGGATGTTTACATTCCTTGTGACAGCAATAAAAGTGATCAATTTTATTTTTTTAAAAACACAATTTAATAATATAAAAATAACTAAAATAAATTAAAAACATTTTTAAAGCGCCCCGTCCCACGAGCTTGCGCAGCAAAGAAAACGCATACGGAAGACGCGCCCGCATATGTAATAAGTCTAATGATGCCCTAACAAAGGACAAAGACCTGAAGCCTGTAAGCAGAAGTAGTACATGTGCCACTGTTACTTCCCATAAGCGGGAAGCTAAGGATTTGATCAGCTCAAATGGCCGAGTTGAGTCAGATACAAGGAAGGCAAAGCCTATGATCTCCATCAAACACATGTGAATTGATTTACTTAAGGTGGGGGTTCCTAGAGAGGAAATAGATGGAGTATTGCTTAAGAAGTGGAAGCAAGTGGTTGGGAATGGTAGATTCAGTCACATTAAGTGTTTCTGTTGCCATAAAATGGGGCATTTTGCAAAAAGCACAGAGAGACATGCAAGTTTATGCGTTACGTTGGAAGTCAATGCCTTTCCGTGAAAGTGTTTCAAGGCAACAGTGGGCACCCTACAATAGTTTTGCAGTTAGAAATGGGAAGATAGAGAAATGTGAGCAATGAGCTATGTTTTTGGCACAGTTGGAAGGAATATATAATCTGCTTTGTCTCTTACTGTTTTCGGGTACTGAGCATAGAGAGGTGGAGCAGGCAGAGCAGATGACCATACTAGATGGGAGGAGGCAGACCAGAAGAGAGCCTGAGGAAGGTGCTGATGATTTACTGATGGTGGCTGAATTGGAGTGGACTTTCATCTGAGCATTTCCATATGACCAAGAGGACAAGAGACTTTCATCTGGGACTTTCTTAACACAAACTGCCAAAGACATTGTTAACCCTGCTCAAAAGTAATGTAGCAGCCATCCAGGGACAACAACATTTTTTCCTCCCATTTACAATACAGGGGGTTTATTTCACCCTTTCCTGGACAAAAGGTTTTAAGAAATGTTGAAGTTTCCTATATTATGCTATAAAATCAAGAGGTGGTATGTGTTGTTGTGGCTATTAATCAATTTAAGAATAATATAGAGTTAGATTTTAAGAGCATATGTTTACAGAGGCTCTTCCCCTCCATTGATATGTAAATAACCCAGTTGGATAGGTTTTGGAGCGGAGACAGGAAGTTGGTATACAGGAAGTTGGTGGGAGGGGCTTGGGGTCTTTTGAAAGAAACATGTGGTCGGACAACAGTTGTGTTTGGAAGGTCGAAGAGGAAGACATGGATGCCAGTAGCTCGAGAACTTTGGAGATGTTTTTAGTTGGACTCTGAGTAAGGAACCATGAAGGACATTACATCTTAAACCCTAAGTTGAGTAACGGTTTAGTTTACTTAATGCGATTGCGCACATATTGTACATGTTTATATTTGTAGGCATATTTTTGTAAGCTATGAGTTGTGTTGTATTGTGTATTCTACAGTTGAGAGAAAAATTGTTTATGGGAATTGAGTGTATGGAACTGCCAACATCCTTAAAACATGAAGAGAGGAAACAGGCAACAAGTGCAGCATGGGCCTCCCCCTTGGACTTTTAAGGCAGCAATAGGAGTAATGGAGTAGGTAAAAGGCAGCAGAGTGTCACTTTTATTAAGTACACAATATGTAATAAATTTTATAGACACGAACAGTGACATTAAAATATACAAGGTATAATGAACCAGTTAATACAGAGATACATATATCAAACCCAAAGATAATAATCCAGGCACTGCCAGAGTCAAGCTGAGGTCAGTCCTTGAAGATTTGTAGCATACATCCCGACATGTTTCGTAAATTTATTGGTATATATTTTTTCCTTCATCAGAGTAGGTTTACATTTGGGTGACTTTATCTTTATCTGCAACATAGATACAGTGACAGTATTTTTACTGCAATGCATAAAAGGCAAGTAGTTTTACATAGTGAGCTAAACGTTTTTTAGGCTTAAAGGTACTTACATACAGGGTTCATTGAAGGAACCCTGGAACCCTTCAATGAACCTTGTATGTAAGTACCTTTAAACCTAAAAAATTCCTGTGGAGGCGACTCGGTAACTCACAATCCCCCCACAAAAGACGGCCTGGTGCACGCTGGTCTCGAGCGGGGGTGAGCAGCTGTAAGGGATTGGCTGTGACTGGCAGTGATGAGCGGAGAGGCGGTGAGAGCAGGGAGCGCCGCCAATCAGCTGGAAGTCTGGATGCAGAAGTGAAGGAGAGAGACAGTGTGCGGTGAAGGGGAAGAGTGAGAGAGACGTCGAAAGAGAAGAGGAAGGAGAGGGAAATCCTCATTCATAGAGATAGTAACGATAGTCTATAGCTTAAATCGCAGGGGGATTCAACAGCTCTGGGAAGGGAACAGTCCCCACTCTCACCTTCTGGATACCAGCCACCAGGTCCCAGCCTAGGTCCCGAACCAAGCACCGCTTCAACTACAGAGAAGAGGCAGCAGATGGGCCACCTGAAGGAACAGCTCAAGCGGGACAGAGATCCCTGAATCTGGCACCAGCAAGACTCCAGCAACAGAGGGGGTGAGTCAAGTTTGTTACCACAAATTTATTGTTGGACTGTAAGTGGACTGTAATTCACCCCAGAAGATACGCTTGGTCCCTGATATTAAGCAGTCTGTGAGAGAGATTGGCTTAGAGGAGAGATTTCTGGAGACAGTGAGAGGGGTCTTATTCACTTACCTAACTGTTTAGTTATCTGTTTATTATCTGAAGAAGTCCCACTCTTGGCTGACCCCCATCCCACATCCTCTACATATGACTGTCAGAGGGTGTGGCCTCCTTCTTCAGGTCTACCATGTGGTTTCATAGGAGCACTTGAGGCATCTGAGGATCACATGTATGTGTCCTTGTGTGGAGTCTCTCTGCTTTCCAGGATCCTCGCTGAGAGCGGGCGGCTCTCATGCATTTTGTCGACTATGGGTGCTTATAAATGGCTGGTATTTGATCTGCTTTGAGTTATTGGGGTTAAGATAGAGGCATTGGGTGGCTATTTAGGACACAGAAACAAGCATTTCTAACTGTTGGGGTACTGCATATAGAGATTTTTGAACCTGCTAGCTAATTTATGCAGAATCTGCAGTAGATAGTTCTAGTTGGTCTCTAAAAAAGCTGATTGTATCCATTAGTCAAGCCAGTAGCTTAGTGATGAGTTCAAGGACTGGCACACCAGCCATTGTTGAGGAATAAAATGGGAAAAGTACATTTGTTTATCACAGTGATCAAACAGACTTTATTATAACAACTCAAGAAATTTTCTCATTTAACTAAACAGGAAAACCGAATGGTCACTATTGCAAGTTCCTCCTTTTTTAGCACAGTTTTATATTCCCAGCAAGTAAAAGAAAACAAGCTGATCAGAAAATATAGTACAACAGACACATACGATTTTCAAGTAAACTTTACTAGTACATTGTCTTTTGTCTGTTTTGAGTGCTAAACAAGAACTCACTAATTAGAAATGAAATTAGCATTGTATAACAAAAGCACATGTACATTTAGCGGGTATTATTTATACAATTGTGACACATTCTACAGTTCTTTATAGAGCACATTACCATCAGTCATCTCTATTTTTAACTGAAAGCGTTGTTTTACAAGGTGAGGGTTTAAAATCAGGACAACTCTACAGATATCTTCCCCACTTATCATACCCTGTCTAACAGCACAGTCAACACTTTCCTCTTTTGAACCGGCTACTACTAAAGAGGTTACCAAACTTTTCTCAGATGCCCACCTAACCAATTGCCTCCTGGATCCTGTTTTCTCGCAACTACTACAGTCACCCTGTTCTTCTATCCTATGCTCTCTCACTCACATCTTCAATCTCTATCTATCTACTGGCACCTTCCCCTCCCCTCTAAAAACTTAAAAAGCACTTACTGGACCCCGCCAACCTGAAAAACATAAGACCTATCTTGTTGCTCCCATTCACCTCTAAACTTCACGCTTAATCTGCAACTGCCTTAGCTTCTACCTCACTGAAAACAACCTTCTTAATCCCTTACAGTCTGGCTTTCATTCAAAGCACTCCACAGAAACTGCCCTACTAAAATTCACTAACGATTTACTAACTGCTAAAACCAACAGCCACTATTCCATACTTTTACTACTAAACCTCTCTGCAGCCTGCTCCTTCTCAATCATTTCCACTCCCTTGGCCTCCAAGACTCAGCGCTTTCGTGGTTCTCCTCCTATCTATCACAGCGCTCCTTCAGTGTTACCTACAACTCTGTCTCCTCCTCTCCACTTCCTTTTTCTGTAGGGGTCCCTAGGCTCTGTTCTCAGACACCTTTTCTTCTCTATCTACACCTCCTCCCTTGGTCACTTCTCTGTTGTACTCCCACCTAACTGTCTTCTGGACCCACCAGAAGGAGGCGTGCATGCACACAAAATGCATTGGGAGGGGCCTACGTGCTAACATTGCCACTCTGGTTTCCAGGACGGCAGCCATCTTGTTAAGCTCAGCTGAATTTGTTACTATTTTATGCTTTCGATACTTTTATCTGGATCTTTGCTGAGAGACTTTAATATGATTCACCATTACAATAAATACTAGACTATATAGAATATTTCTTGACTGTGTGGTGAGCTTTTTTTCTTTTCAAATATTTTATTTTGTTTTACAAGGTACAATAAATTTGTATTGCAAGAGCATATTTTAACACAATATAAAGTCAAAACATACAACTAAGCTTCTCAAATGAAAAAAGATAAGTCAAGTGAAATCATTCAAGATTGTATACGGATAGACTACATATCAAGTTATACTTCTTTTTAATATTTATTTTACAATATTGGTAATAATAAGCGTTAAATAAAAGGACAAAGCAGTAATACAAAATCAATAAACAAATATAGATATGAATATGAGTTGGGTACAATGATAAGAAAGGGATGGTAGGTCAAGATATTGTGGGATAGTAGGGGGATAGATTATGCTAACCAGGGCCAAGGTCCGACTCCATGGCTTGGCAGTTCCTGGTAAAAATAATTAAGAATACCAACCATCCCAAGTGTCCCCATTTGTAATAGGACCTGTAAAATGTGAAGTAAAGTAGGGGGAAATTGGGCATAGGGGTGAGAAAAGGGATGGAGGGGTTTCCAGAATGTATAGTTGAATTGATGAATTAGAGAGTGTGAATCGGAAAGATAAAGTATGAGTTTATAATTTTAGGTTTATAATAACTAACTATCTAACCCGGAGGAAGGTGATGTTCGATCCATGGTTTCCATAAAGATACAAATTTGGGTATTTTGTCAAGAAAGATTGCTTCAATTTTTGCATGGATTATGGCTTGCGTCACTCTTTGTTTAACAGATTGTATGCAAAGGGAATTGTTTTTACATGCTTTTGCTATGGTTTGTTTAGCTGCTGTGGTTACAAAGAGTAAGAGCTTAAATTGGCAAAGGGTTAAGATTTGTGGTTTTTGATTCAGTAGTGCTATGGTAGGTTCAGAAGGTAAAGTAACATGGAACATAGTAGAAAGGGTTTTGAATACTTTTATCCAAAATTAGTTGGACATTTCCACCAAATATGTATGTGTGTGCCTGATGTTGTGCATCCTCAAAAGCAGTCGGAGGGGTATTGGTGGCTAAATTTAGTAATTCTGGCAGGAACCAAATACCATCTGGTGAGAACTTTATAATTTGTTTCAAGGGCTACTTTGTTTGGCGTGGCTGATTTGGTGGCTTGCCGAATCTGAGCACAATCGAATTAGTCTGAGTGGAGTTGAAGATCTTACTCCCATTTATAAGTGTAGGATGGGAGAGAAGAAGATGTATGTGAAAGTAATTGGGCATACAAATCTGAAATGAGTCCACGTCTGTGTGGGTCTGATTTGCAGCTTTGTTCAAAAACAGAGAATTTAGGGAGTGTGGTGTCAAGAGGTTTGTAATGGAGCAAAAAATGTTTAATTTGAAGGTATCGGAAGGTTTCCATATGTGGAAGATCATGTTGCTCGCATAAGGTTGGGAATGGTATTATGTTAGAGGATTGAAAGAACTGGTGGATTTGTGTCAAACCTGCTTCAGACCATGCTGAAAAGGATGTTGGGGATGATCAAGCCGGATAGAAGGAGGGGTTATGGTGGAAGGAAAGAAGAGGGTTTTGTCACTCCAAAGACATGCTGGTAGGTTAAGTTGGCTTCTGTCCAAAATTGGCCTTGGTATATCGGTGTGAGTTGGGACCTTGGATTGTGGGCTCCTTGACGGTAGGGACCGATGTGAGTGTGCAATGTATGTGTGGAGCGCTGAGTAAATTGACGGCGCTATATGGGTACTTTAAATAAAATAATAATAATAGATGAGCATCTTAATGAGACACAATGTACAGGGATAGGGACAATTTTAGACACTCCCACTCACTCAGGTTGAACTGGATGGACAGGTGTCTTTATTCAACCTTACCAACTATGTAACTATGTAACTATGTAAGTTTGGCATCCGAAGCAAGCTTTCAATCTATCACAGATGGAAAGGCTATGCTTGGTGTAGGGATTGGTGATAAGATAGTTCTTCCCTGAGCGGGGGTAAGCCATAAGAGATTTGCGGTGCAGAGGGGGTCACAGTCTACCGACTCTAATGCTACCCATAGTGGTATTTCTTTGGTGGCATGGTATTTGGTCAATTGAGCCAATTGGGCTACATAGTAATATTTTGTAAAATCAGGTACTCCAAGACCTCCTCTGATTTTGGGGGAATATAGGGTATCTTTTGGTAATTGAGGTTTAAGTTTGTCCCAAATGTATTGAATAGTTTTATGTTGGAGAATGCGTAGAGAGTATGAAGGGACCGTTATAGGGAGTACTCTAAAAAGATAAAGGATCTTGGGGAGGATGGACATTTTGTTATTTTGTTATTCGGCCCATCCATGCCAGAGGTAGGGACGACCATGTTGAAAGTAATTTGGTGAGTTGTGTCAGAATTGGAGTGTAGTTAGTCATATAGAGATCTCTCTTTTACAGAGATTAGCTGTAAAATTAATACCTAGATATGTGACATGAGTCGTTGACCAGGTAAACGGGAAAGAGTATTGTAGTTGTGATTGAAGTTCAGATGATAGTGATATATTAAGAGCTTTGGATTTATGAGGGTTTATTATGAGGCCAGATAAATGTCCAAATTCTGTGAGGATGTTAATAAGAATTGGTGCTGATAATAGGGGTGCAGTAAGAAATATTAGGACATTGTCTGCAAATAGACATATTTTATGTTGGTGACCTCCAAGTTCAAGACCTCTGATGCTTGTATTGGAGTTCGGCTAGGGGTTTAATTGCTAGAGCAAAAAGGAGCGGGGGTAAGGGACATCCCTGACGTGTTCCTCTTTCAATGGTAAAAGAGTCAGAACAGAATCCCGAGTAGGATATAAATGCTTTTGGATGCTGATATAAGTTGGCAATGCATGTCAGGAAGTGTGCACTGAATCCCCATTGAAGGAGGATTGAGTTTAAATAGGGCCAAGATAATGTATCAAATGCCTTTCTTATGTCCAAAGGAAGCAGGTAGGGATGCAGCGGGCTCATGCTGTATGAGCTAAAAGTGTAGCTCAACGTATATTGTCTCCTACTTGCCTAGAAGGGATAAAGCCAGTTTGGTCTCGATGAATTAGGGTACCTATAATAAGGGGTTGAGTCTGTTAGAGAGGATCTTAGCCAATAGTTTAATATCTATATTGAGTATTGATATTGGCCTGTAAGACCAAGATGTATCATCTGTGTTCAGTTTTAGAATTATAGAAATGGAGGCAACAAGTTACCTGTGAGAAAGGAGTTGAAGGCTTCAACCATAAGTGAAGACAATAGTGTAGCGAATCGTTTATAATAGGTGGCTGAAACGCCATCTGTGCCTGGGCGTTTATGTGGTTTTAGTGATTTTATTGCTGTCTGTATTTCTATTTTGGTAATTGGCCTGTCTAGGGTTTCTTGTTGGGAAATGGAGAGGGAGGGGAGGTGAATTGAGGACAGGAAGGTGTTTAATCGAGATTGGTCAAATTCATGGCAATCTCTATAAAGTTCGGATAGTTTTCTGTGAAATTCATGTAGGATTTTTAGTGGGTTGCTGGTATAATATCTTTGGTCCGTTTTAATCTAATGATTTCCGGGTTATATGTTTTCTTTCACAATGCAAGGGCTAAGAAGGTGTCAGGATTATGAGCTTTCATATAGAAAGTGTGTTTAGATTTTTGGAGAATCGATTCCGTCAAGAATAGATCAAGTTCCAAACGTGCTTTGTCATATTGTAGTTTTGTTGACGGAGAGGGAGTGGTTTGGAAATTCTCCGAAGCTCCATAGAATGCATTTTCTAACCATTTGTGAAGCTGTCACTTCTGTTTATGAAAGTGAGATGCTTGACTTATACAAACCCGTCTGATACATGGTTTAAGAGCTTCCCAGCGAGTCAGGGTATTTGTATCATTAGGATTGTTATTTGCAAGATAATCTTTTATAAACTATAGTCTTTTATAGCTTTCTCAATTATCTGTTTATATGAGAAATTTTGCCAATAAACCATCATTTATGTACCAGGTTTTGTGGTGGTCGTGAGATTAGCGAGGAAAGAGATGTCATGACCATATTATGATCAGACCACGTACATGGTAAAATTAGTGAATCCAGAATATATGCTGAGGTGTTAACATTAACAAAGAGGTGGTCTATGCGGGAGAATTGTTTATGGGGATGGGAATAATGGGTATATTGTTGTCTAGCTGGGTTTTGTTCCCTCCATGTGTCAAGAAGGGAATATTGATTAGGAAGTTGTTGATATGAGTGACAGTGAGCATTAGTCGGATTTGGGGATTTGTCTAAAAATGGGTATAATTATTTGGGTATGCCTAGGTTTTATTTTAAATTATGTATGGGCAAACAGACCAGAAACCAGAATAAAGGCTTTATCTCTGGTCAGTTCTTTCAAGGGGTATGGTTTATTAATTAGCCATATACTTATAAGAAAATTTATCACCCATTAAGGATATATATATATATATATATATATATATATATATATATATATACATATATATATATATATATATATATATATATATATATATATATATATATATATACATATATATATATACACATATATATATATATATCAGATTATTGGTTCCACTTCTGGAGTAGGTGAAGCAAAGCGACTCCTCTTATGAATGCTGGAGGATGCCAGTTGTTCAAGATTGTCCTTTTGATGTTGAGGGAACCAGAGTCGTCCGACATTTGGAGCCTTATGTAGTCATTTCTGGTGTTAGGCGAAGATCTAGGATTGTGGCGAGCAAATCATCAGCAGGCTTTGCAGGTATAGGTGGTTGCTTTGTAGGTATGACAAGCGAATGACAAAGGGAAAATTCCAGCGATATGAGATACCATGATATTGGAGTACTAAGTGAGGTTTCATCGCTTTTTGTTTAATGAGCGTTTGTTGAGAGAGGTCTTGATAAATTTGGTATTGATGACACTGGAATATTAAGGAATCTTTGTTGCGGGCAGCTTCTAATAAGCTTTCTTTTGTGCAGAAATAGTGAAATTTAATAATGATGTCTCTGGGGGGACCATCTTCTTTAGGGGGTGTTAGAGATCTCTGTATTCTGTGCATTTCTAATTGTTCGATGGTGATAGAAGAAGCGAGCTCTTGGAAAAGTGCTGTAGCAGTTGATTGAAGATCCTCAATTACTTCAGGAATTCCCCAAATATGGAGGTTAGATCTCCTGTTTCTATTTTCAAAATCCTCAAGGTGGGTTTGGAGGGAAGAATATTCCTCTCTGAGGTATTCTAGCTGTTCAGCATGGTTTGAGGTAGTGACATTGAATTCATCAACCCTTTGTTCCAAGATGGAGGTGCGTCTGCCTACCTCACGGATCTCTCTTGTCAATTTATCAGTAATGGCATCAGAGGTGTTCTGAAGGGCTTTATGGAGGACCCTTTCAAATTGACTAAGTAAGTCAGAGTTAGGTGATGTATTCTGTAGAGTGTTGGGAATAATCCCAAAATCATATTCTGACTCACTGCGCTGTGTGGAAGCTGGAGACCGCAGCTGTTTCTGTGAATGAGTCTTTGTGGAGTGAGAGGATGGCACCTTTATTACCAGCTGCCTACACCTCTGAGTCCTTATCTGTTGAGTTACACAAGTTACCGTATTTCATGCTGTTTGGTATTGTTGCATTTGTTGGACTACCTCTTTTTTTATCTCTCTCTGTATCTATGAATTGTTATAAAACATCGCTCAACACAACAGTTGATGATATTGAGGGATTAAGGCACTCTATAAAAGATTACATGACCTCTGTAGAAAGTTATCTGACCCTTTACATTCTATGTATCTGCACATCGCCCAGCTGCTGCAGGATGTCAGTTGGGAGTGGAAAGTTGTCCTTGACTACAGCAAATGGAAAAGAATTGTTCAGTTCTTAAAAATCCACCTAAAAATAAACTTGTCATTGTTGTACTAGCAGAAATTGGCTTTCACTCAGTCCTTGATGCTTGTCACAGCAAACATGTATTCACTCTGGGAAAAATAAATCTCTGCTTACATGGAAAAGTTCAGAAATGTGGCCTTTGTTAATGTTTTTTCATCTCCAAACAAAAACCTTATTATTTAGTAAGAAAAGCATTTTGAACACCCAAAATTTTCTGTCTGCAGAGCTCCAGACTTGTTGGTTTGACCATCTGCCAATGGAGCCCATATTCAAATACTTTTGAAAATGTTTGCCGCTGTTCACTAAAAGTGCTGCTGAAAGGTCCTTATTTTGTATAGTGGGAAGGTTGTTTTTTTAATATTATAAGATATATATATATATATAAATAAAACATTTTGCAGGCTCATCAATCCCTAACCATGAACAGCTTTAGTTTTTTAACTTGATATTTAACATGACAACGGGTGATTTTGGTAAAACCCTGACCTCAGCCCCCCACTTGTTGCAGCCACATAAATCTACAGAAAAAAATACAGAAATTCTGCTGGAGACAACTGGCAGATAATCCTCTTTTCACAAAAGATTTGGCTGGGTTGGAGAAAGCAAGATATTTACTGTAAAGTATATCTGCTTATTTATTGATATTTTAACATTATTTTATTTTAACATATTTGAACGTATTTACTGTTAACATATATAGCAGCTTATTGGTTCTTAGATGTGGTGGCTGCATTTGTTTTCTTTATTTAGACTAATTACAATTTCTACAAGTACGTAAAAATATCTGTTGTTCCTGCCAGAAATCCAGTGTCCTTATAATTTCCTGTGCACTGATCTAAAATCTGAAACAATACTATCAGCCTTACCGTTTTTTTCTGTGAACCACATGTTATGGGGATGACATGGGTTGGGGGGGGGTGTTTGTAGTTCAAATCAGAAGTAAGTGTAGCAAAATCCCAGGCCTCCTTTAGTCTAATAAGAACCTCCAGAGCCAAGTGGCATAGTGGGTGTAATGCAAGATAGATACATGGGCACCAGACACTTCTTGAATGAAACAGAACTTTGGAAGAGAGGGTTAGGGCCAGGATGCCCTTAGGTAGTTGCAATGTTAATTAGCAGACTCTACAGGTAGACAGCCATGCAGGGAAAGGTTTCCAGCGAGACACCACATCTGCATGCATAGAAATTCTATCTCCTATGGCAACAGTCTTAAAACAGTTCCTAACACAAGTTGTAACAAACTCCTTTACTTTCTCTATAATCACTTCTTGTAGGTTCTCAACCCACTGAGCTCCCAGTCTCTCTCATCAGACTTGCTGATTCACTGCCACCGAATTCCTTGATCTCTTCCAATCTTCACTTAAGTATCTTCCTCAAGCGTCACCCCGCTTCTCTGCTGGGTCCCTAGCTTGGCAATCCAGATACTTCTCAGGCTTCACCCCACTGGCCTGCTCGATCTTTGGTTTGGCACACAAAGCTGCTCTGCAAGCATCACTTCCACTGGCTGGGTCCCTGGCTTGACACCTGCTGAAGTTTCCCAATTCTTCACCGTCCCTGGTTGGTGAGAATACTGCTCCGGTACTTGCTTCAGCTACTCACTGTGGTCCCTGGTAATAAGGTGTTTGGTCCCTTAGTGGTGACAGCTTCCCTTCTACTTCCGACCACGACAGGTTCTCTGGCCAGCAGAATCGTCACTCTCCTAGCAGCCAGATGTGCCCAGGGTAGGCCCAAATTCTGACCTAGCAGCCCGGGCAGTACAACACAAATCCACCCAGACAGCCATCCAGGTGGCACAGAACCCCGATCGCCTGACTCCACCCAAATATATAGGTTCTCCCAGCAGGCCAAGGGATTTAAGAAAACCCTGCCCATTGGCTGAGATACCCCATATACTCCTTATCTGTCCTTTCTTTGCCTTTGTCTTATGTAATGTCACCAGGTAACTGACCACCTAGCGACAGAAGAGAGAAGTGCAGCAATTTCAGACTTAGGGTGAACTCAATTGATACCTAACAATGAGCCAATGTAACTACACCTGGCAGGTAAATTTAGAAGCAACCCTGCCTAAACAACAGGGTGCGTCATTAGCATTAAATGAAAGAAAGAAAATTCTAATATAGCACGTATGCATCTGACAAAATTTTTTTAATAAAGCTGGCCATAGAGTATTCATTTTTTCCGTTCAGCCAACTGGCTTAATGAAAAAAAAAAGAATGGATTAGACCTTGTTTGTGTGGATGGAGGAATCCCCCCCTTCAAGACATTGCATTGTGACAGCAGGACACTTCACTCTCAGGATACACTGAGCAGCTACCGAGTGACCAAAGTTTTCCAACATTCGACATAAAGACTGACTTCTGTTGAACAGGGACAGCCACACATGGATTGAAATTTGGCCCTGCTGAACTGACTGACTTTCAATCCATCTATGGCCAGCTTAACACCCTTAGCTCCCTATGTCTAAGTTTGCAAATGTTTGCTTGTGTAAAATCAAATATTAATATAGCGCTCGCAAACACAATATAGTGAAAAAAACAAATGTAAATATATATAATAAACATAAAAGTCCAAATAAAGTGAATAAAAGTGCTCCATTTCAATGGGAAGAAAAAGCAAAATGCTTCAGAGATGTTCAGGTGTACAACAACAGCCCCCTCATGTGTCCCCACTTACCGGATCTGGACGACCCCCAGATTTTCAGTCTAGGGGTCACTTTAGACTTGATAATAATATCCAGGAATGGCGGATTTGGTGTCAGGTCATCTGATCAAAACTTTTTTGTGAAGGTTCTTAGCCGGACAGACAGGTACCCAAAAATGAAAAAGGATTGGACTGATAGTGAAGCACCATTAAAAAAGTATTTATTGCACATAAGAATGGATACTTACAAAGGTAAGATAAAAACAGGCACAAACATGGAGCTGGGAATGCAAAAAACGCTGCTCCCAGCATGCATTCCACGAGACTGGAAGTGACGTCAATAATGCCGGAAATGATGTCAACGCATTTCTCCCTCCCACAGGGCGTCATCAAGGACCTAATTTCCAGCTAACTGAACAATCTTTAAATAGGGGGAGAGAGAGAACCTCCCCTTAGTAGAACCAATCAAATTTGACATTGCGGCCATTTTGTTGGTGGGGTGAAAATGTCGCTCCTAGGTATAGAGCACGATCCACAAGAGAGACAAAACGCCATATTACCGGTTATTATAACCGGTAACATGGAAATATATGGAAATACAGTGGGGCAAAAAAGTATTTAGTTAGCCACCAATTGTGCAAGTTCTCCCACTTACAAAAGATGAGAGAGGCCTGTAATTGTCATCACAGGTATACCTCAACTATGAGAGACAAAATGTGGAAACAAATCCAGACAATCACTTTGTCTGATTTATCAAAGAATTTATTTGCAAATTATGGTGGAAAATAAGTATTTGGTCAATATCAAAAGTTCATCTCAATACTTTGTTATATATCCTTTGTTGGCAATTTGCACTTAGCACTTTGTTGTTACAAAGCCACTCCTTCGTTGCCCCGGTGGTGTGTTTGGGATCATTGTCATGCTGAAAGACCCAGCCATGCTTCATCTTCAATGCCCTTGCTGATGGGAGGAGGTTTGCACTCAAAATCTCACGATACATGGCCCCATTCATTCTTTCATGTACACGGATCAGTCGTCCTGTTCCCTTTGCGGAGAAACAGCCCCAAAGGCATGATGTTGCCATCCCCATGCTTCACAGTAGGTATAGTGTTTTTTGGTTGCAACTCAGCATTCTCTCTCCTCCAAACACGACGAGTTGTGTTTCTACCAAACAGTTCTACTTTGGTTTCATCTGACCATATGACATTCTCCCAATCCTCTTCTGGATCATCCAAATGCTCTCTAGAAAACCTCAGATGGGCACGGACATGTACTGGCTTAAGTGGGGGGACACGCCTGGCACTGCAG
Source organism: Lithobates septentrionalis (assembly GCA_037952835.1). NCBI lineage: Eukaryota > Metazoa > Chordata > Amphibia > Anura > Ranidae > Lithobates > Lithobates septentrionalis. The sequence continues at coordinate 1,435,862 of JBBDGP010001337.1, forward strand.
GATCTGAGTCCCTGGTGGAGTAGTGTGTTACTGATGGTAGCCTTTGTTATGTTGGTCCCAGCTCTCTGCAGGTCATTCACTAGGTCCCCCCGTGTGATTCTGGGATTTTTGCTCACCGTTCTTGTGATCATTTTGACCCCACGGGGTGAGATCTTGCGTGGAGTCCCAGATCGAGGGAGATTATCAGTCCATTTTCTAATTATTGCTCCCACAGTTGATTTCTTCACACCAAGCTGCTTGCCTATTGCAGATTCAGTCTTCCCAGCTTGGTGCAGGTCTACAATTTTGTTTCTGGTGTCCTTAGACAGCTCTTTGGTCTTCACCATAGTGGAGTTTGGAGTGTGACTGTTTGAGGTTGTGGACAGGTGTCTTTTATACTGATAACAAGTTCAAACAGGTGCCATTAATACAGGTAATGAGTGGAGGACAGAGGAGCCTCTTAAAGAGAAAGATGCAGGTCTGCGAGAGCCAGAAATCTTGCTTGTTTGTAGGTGACCAAATACTTATTTTCCACCATAATTTGCAAATAAATTCTTTCAAAAATCAGACAATGTGATTGTCTGGATTTGTTTCCACATTTTGTCTCTCATAGTTGAGGTATACCTATGAAGACAATTACAGGCCTCTCTCATCTTTTTAAATGGGAGAACTTGCACAATTGGTGGCTGACTAAATACTTTTTTGCCCCACTGTATGTGTTCGTTTTTATCTAACCGGTAATATGGCATTTTGTCTCTCTTGTGGATTGTGCTCTATCCCCAGGAGCAACATTTTCACCCCAACAACAAAATGGCCGCAATGTCAAATTTGATTGGTTCTACTAAGAGGAGGTTCTCTCTCTCCCCCTATTTAAAGATTGTTCAATTAGCCAGAAATTAAGTCCTTGATGATGCCCTGTGGGAGGGCGAAAAGCATTGACGTAATTTCCGGCATTATTGATGTCACTTCCGATCTCATGGAACGCACGCTGGGAGCGACGTTTTTTGCATTCCCAGCTCCATGTTTGTGCCTGTTTTTATCTTACCTTTGTATCCATTCTCATATGCAATAAAGACTTTTTAATGGTGCTTCACTATCAGTTCAATTCTTTTTTATTTTTAGGTACCTGTCTGTCCGGCTGAGAACCTTCACAAAGAAGCTTCCAGGTTTTATTCTCAAAGCTTAATTGAACAAGCTGAAGTTAGAAGCTGATTGGCTACCATGCATGGCTGCACCAGATTTTGCATTTGCCAGTTTTAGTAAATGAACCCCACTGTCTCTTCAAATGCAACATTGAGACAGATCAGTTTCTCTGAGACTCCTCCGAAAATTTTGGAAGAGATTCAGTGACCAGTAGGCTACATCTTTGGTGAGTTTTCCTGTTTTTCATAAAACCTCACTAGTATATTTATTTGACATCAAACAAGTGTCTGTATTCCCCCAAAATATAAGTATAGCATTTTTTTTGGGGGGGGGGGGATTTTTTTGATGTAGTCCAAGCTGAACAAGGTTGTATTTGCAGCATGGAAATATGTTATATATCTTTTGGTAAGCCATGGCTCCTGATGATTGTATTCTATCAAGGGCCGGCAATCACTATTCACTGTTACCACCTTACTATTTGTGCTTCATGAAACTTTGCATAAATAGTAAAATGGTAATGCAAAAATATATTGGCAATGAAGTGACATGCGCACGACTTTGCATCCTACTTTTGCATGAAAACTTTTTTAAATCAGACACAGTCAAGCAATATTTGATTCTATGTGAAAATATATTCAAAATATATACTCGCGCTAATGGTGTGCAAAAATAAAAATAAGTGCGTGCTGCTATACACAAAGTGCTAATCACTTGATAAAATGCAAAGATATAAATATAGCGCTCACGACCCCCAGGTTTTCAGTCTAGGGGTCACTTTAGACTTGATAATAATATCCAGGAATGGTGGATTTGGTGTCAGGTCATCAGATCAAAACTTCTTTGTGAAGGTTCTCAGCCGGACAGACAGGTACCTAAAAATGAAAAAGGATTGGACTGATAGTGAAGCACCATTAAAAAGTCTTTATTGCATATGAGAATGGATACAAAGGTAAGATAAAAATAGGCACAAACATGGAGCTGGGAATGCAAAAAACGCTGCGTGCGTTCCATGAGACCGGAATAATGCCAGAAGTTACGTCAATGTGTTTCGCCCTCCCACAGGGCATCATCAAGGACCTAATTTCTGGCTAACTGAACAATCTTTAAATAGGGGGAGAGAGAGAACCTCCCCTTAGTAGAACCAATCAAATTTGACATTGGGGCCATTTTGTTGGTGGGATGAAAATGTCGCTCCTGGGGATAGAGCACAATCCACAAGAGAGACAAAATGCCATATTACCGGTTAGATAAAAACTAACACATACAGTGGGGCAAAAAAGTATTTAGTCAGCCACCAATTGTGCAAGTTCTCCCATTTAAAAAGATGAGAGAGGCCTGTAATTGTCGTCATAGGTATACCTCAACTATGAGAGACAAAATGTGGAAACAAATCCAGACAATCACATTGTCTGATTTTTGAAAGAATTTATTTGCAATTTATGGTGGAAAATAAGTATTTGGTCACCTACAAACAAGCAAGATTTCTGGCTCTCGCAGACCTGTATCTTTCTCTTTAAGAGGCTCCTCTGTCCTCCACTCATTACCTGTATTAATGGCACCTGTTTGAACTTGTTATCAGTATAAAAGACACCTGTCCACAACCTCAAACAGTCACACTCCAAACTCCACTATGGTGAAGACCAAAGAGCTGTCTAAGGACACCAGAAACAAAATTGTAGACCTGCACCAAGCTGGGAAAACTGAATCTGCAATAGGCAAGCAGCTTGTTGTGAAGAAATCAACTGTGGGAGCAATAATTAGAAAATGGACTGATAATCTCCCTCGATCTGGGGCTCCACGCAAGATCTCACCCCGTGGGGTCAAAATGATCACAAGAACGGTGAGCAAAAATCCCAGAACCACACGGGGGGGACCTAGTAAATGACCTGCAGAGAGCTGGGACCAACATAACAAAGGCTACCATCAGTAACAATCAGGATGATACATACAACAAGGAAGGGTTGGCGGCATGTCACAGATTCTTATCATCCTCACCAAACCACAAATACATGGCTGAGGATGTGACACAGCTCATTGAATTCATTCTTACACACAACTACTGTACTTCACTTTCAATAATGACATCTATCTCCAGTGTATGGGTACTGCTATGGGAAGCAAAATGGCACCCCAATATGCAAACTTATTTATGACTGAACTGGAGGACAAATTCCTGAACAGCATACAACAAAAGCCATACAGATATTATCGCTATATTGATGATATTTTCATGATATGGAATCTCAACCAATTCTTCTCATTGATCAACACTTTTCACCCATCTATCAAACTAAAAATGGACTATAAGAAAACACATGTCAACTTCCTGGACACTACAGTATACATCAGGGATGACAAGCTTCACACGTCAATATACAGAAAACCTACTGACCGATGCAGCTATCTTCATAGTTCCAGTTTTCACCCCCAACACACTAAACGGGCCATCATACACAGCCAGGCCATCAGATACCACTGAATTTGTTCATACCCAGAAGACAGAGATAAACATCTCAGAACACTGGCAGACTCCTTCCATAAGAAAGGTTACAAAGACAAAACCATCAACAACAGCATAAACACAGCCTTGAAAACCCGAAGAGAAAATCCCCTCCAATACACAGAGAAAAAAACAAATAACCGAGTACCTCTAGTCACCACATACAACCCAGCACTTGAAGGGATCAAAAAGATAGTCAAAGATTTACAACCCATTATAACAGAGGATTAAACTCTGAAAGGAATATTCCAACAATCCCCATTATTGGCTTTCAGACAACCACCCAACCTCAGACACAAACTAATCAGCAAGAAACTTCACTCTGATTATGAAGTCACAAATAATGGAAGCAACCCCTGCAATAAAAAACGCTGCAAACTATGCAACCAGATCAATCTATCCAAAAGTGTTACACACACAAATGGGACCTTTAATATCATGGGATCTTACAGCTGTACCTCCAGTAATGTTGTGTACCTCATCCAATGCAAAAGGTGCAGCAAAGGATCTTATGTTGGTGAAACAGGACAGAAGTTGCAAGCGAGGATGAATTTGCACAGACATACCATCAAAGAACATAAAGAAGACAGTTTATGCACACCTGTGGGACATCATTTCTCACAACCGGACCACACTATAGAAGACCTCAATGTTTTAGTTCTTTAAGGGAATTTCAGAACTATCCAGGAAAGGAAAATGTTTGAACTAAGAATGATACTTCTTTTTGACACGAAAAATAATGGCCTGAATTTAGATATTGGTTTCCTTACACATTATGCTAAAGTTTTACGACCCCTCTGTGACTAGTATCCCCCCCTGCATTCTATAGCTCTCCCTCTGTCTTATCTCACTAACTCTGCTGCTATCTTTATTACCATTGATTTGTATGTGTTTGGTTTTCTCTCTTTTTTTTTTTTTCTTCTTCTTTAACATGCTGCTTAAAAATGTGTGAATCAGTACTGCTTGGACCTTGAAGAAGGGGACATACCCCGAAAGCTTGTCCTGAAAAATTGTATGTTAGTGCAAATAAAAAAGTATCACGGACAGTACTCAATTTTCTAAGTGATGAAGAACAAATTTAAGAGATGCTCCGGGAATGCACAGCTGTTTTCAAATGCTCCCTTGCACAGGGAAGCCGGAGCTTCTGGATCACATGATGGCACCAGAGTGGTTTCAATTTTGTGCAGGCAATGCAGTACAGGAGGAGGGGGGAAGGCAGCATTTTTAAGAATACCAGTAGTTAGCCTTTAACTACTTCCATACAGGGCATTTTCACCCCCATCCTGCCCAAGCCAATTTTCAGCTTTCAGCGCTGTCGCACTTTGAATAACAATTGCGCGGTCATACTACACTGTACCCAAATGAAATTTTTATCATTTTTCCCCCACTAATAGAGCTTTCTTTTGGTGGTATTTGATCATCTCTGCGGTTTTTATTTCTTGTGCTATAAACAAAAAAAGAGTGACAAGTTTGAAAAAACACAATATTTTTTACTTTTTGCTATAATAAGTATCCAAATTTTTTTTTTTTAAACAAATTTTTTCCTCATTTTAGGCCAATACGTATTCTTCTACATATTTTTGGTAAAAAATATCACAATATCGTATATTTATAAAAATATCGCAATATCGTATATTTATTGGTTTGCGCAAAAGTTATAGCGTCTACAAAATAAGGGGATAGATTTATAGCATTTTTATTATTATTTTTTTTTTACTAGTAATGGCGGCAATCTGCGATTTTTATTGTGACTGCGATATTGCGGCGGACACATCGGACAATTTTGACACATTTTTGGGACCATTCACATTTATACAGCGATCCGTGCTATAAAAATGCATTGATTACTGTATAAATGTGACTGGCAATGAAGGGGTTAACCAGGAGGGGGCGCTGTAGGGGTTAATGTGTTGCTAGGGAGTGATTCTAACTGTGTGGGGAGGGGATTCACAAGGGGAGGAGACCGATCGGTGTTCCTCTGTACAAGGAACACACCATCGGTCTCCTCCCATCTGACAGGACGTAGATCTGTGTGTTTACACACACAGATCCACGGTCCTGCATGGTTACCGGGCAATCGTGGGTGCCCGGCGGACATTGCAGCCGCCGGGCACGCGCACCGAGACCCCTGGGCTGCCTGGAAGGCTGCGCCGTCATATGACGGCGGCCCAGGATAACAGCTGCACCGTCCCGCCGTCATATGACGGCAGGCGGGCAGCAAGTGGTTAATATAACTTTGAGATGAATCTGGAAAAATATGTGGCATATGTGTATGTAGTGTTCACTAATTCACAAGTACATATTTTCGTGCACCCATGTTGTACGTGCAGACATTTTTGCTTATAACATCATTAGAGTGCCAAAATGTTAGTGAGTTAGATTCAGCCTGAAAAAAGTAATTTTGGTCTTATATAGAAACTAAATACTAAACCCACAACAGTAAGGGCACTTTCACACTGAGTCGCTGGCCGCGTTAGCGTTAAAGAGCCGCTAATTTTAGCGACTATTTATTGTCATTTTAGCGGCGCTTTTCAGCCACTAGCGAGTGCTTTTAACCCCTGCTAGCAGCTGAAAAAGGGTTAAAAGCGCCTGAAAAGCACCACTGCCGAAGCACTTTGTGCCGCCCCAAAGATGCTGCTTGCAGGACTTTGTTCCTGTCTTGCAAGCGCACTGCCCCAGGGGCTGCAGAAGAGGCAGTTTATAGGCTCTTTTCAGGCACTATTTTTAGCGCTAAAGCTCCTCTAATATGCCTCAGTGTGAATGTAGCCTTAAATCAGTCTGTATATGCAATAAAGCATCCTTGTTATACTCACTGTGGAACCTAAGGGGTTAATTCTGCACATTGTGTAAAAGGCTGTTTGATCATGTCTTCTCTGATCCTTCCCTTCTTTTACTGTCTCCAATCCATCTCCTGCTAGAACAGAGCCTTGGGGACACTCTGCATATTCACAGTTTGCTGTGTATTGCTGGAGAGTTTTTTTTTTGGGGTGCATGTGATCAGCACAGGGTCAACTATCCAGACAGATGGTCAGGGGTCCTGCAGCCTCATAGGACAGTCAAAGCATAATGAAAACTCCTCCTACATGCTTTACCTAGACACTGATAGAAGTCACAAGTCTGCTATAACTGCTGATGAAAAAAGGTATTTAGCGGTTTATATTTACTAAAATAATTACAGTTCTTTGTTCTGTGTACTATTGGACACTAGATATAGTGAATGCAGGGTCCCGGGTTTAGTAACACTTTAAATATTAGCACCCACAGAGATCACAGTACTCACCCTAACAACCCTCTCTTCCGCCCCTTTCTACCTATAATTGTACTTTCTTTGATCAGGGGTCCTGCAGCCTCATAGGACAATCAGGGGAGAATAAAAATTCCTCCTATAGGCTTTAACTAGACACTAATAGAAGTCACAAGACTGCGATATACTGCTGATGACAAAAGGTATTTAGCAGTTTATATTTGCTAAAATAATTGCATTTCCATGTTCTGTGTACTGTGGGATATAGTGAATGCCGGCTCCTGGGTTTAGTATCACTTTAAAGCAAAATAGTTGAATTCAGTATACGTGATTGTCACGTCTATGTGGAGCTGTTAGTAAGTAATCTAATGATTAGTGATTATCTAGATTAATTTTACAATGAAAACTACAGCAGCTTGGTAGATTAACTGTACTCCTTGAGTAAATATAAATGCCACATTTTTAGATTTGCTTGGGGTATCTCTTTAATGGTATTTGCCTTTGTTCCAATATCACATCTAGAGCTTCTATTATCTCCACAGTTTTATCAAGGTGTTAGCAGGAAGAATAGGCAATGCATTTAAAGCATTTTCTTGGAATTGACAGCAGAGCCCATCAGAGACCGAAGATGGATGGTTTCTGTCCTGATAAGACACTTGAATATGCTGTAACACTGCCTATGTTCTTTACATTCCATTGATCATATCCTTTGTTCAAACAAACAAATGGACCAGCAACCTTTGTTAAAACCACATAAACAGCTCATCTCTAGAGATATGACAGACATTTATTGACCAAGAGGATTCCATAAAGGACAAGGATCTTACTGTATTTGTCAATTCTAGATTTCCCAACAGAGGAAAAAAAAAAAAAAAAACAGTCTTTTGTCTTCACAAACTGGAACCTACTGAGTAAATTTGGCAGAATCAGGTTCCCAAAAAAAAAAGAAGGATAAATATTCAAAAGTTAGTTCTCTAATGATTCCTCATTTTCATGCTCGTTGCTTGAATTTTAAATAGCGCTCCACCGTTTCCTTTTTATACAGTGGTCAGTGGGAAGTCTTGTCGCTACAGAGTTAATTTGTTAGTTCAGGAAACTAAACAAAGGCCATGTCAGAGTTAATAAAGGTACATGTGACATGTACCAAGAAAGAGGAACGCTTTTACTAGCAGCTGGAGTTCCCCGTAATTACTCCTGGCTGCCCTGCAGCAGAATCTGACAATTGTCTTGTGAGACTAAAAGATGCAGAAAGCAGAAGGAATAACCAAAAAAAAGAAAAATACTATAAAGTAGAAGGAAATATGTAAGAAGGGTGGCTGCATCCTTTGACTCCATTTACCTTCCCAAGCATGATGTGAATTTCATACAATAGAAGCAATTTGCAAATGTGCTGCTCCAATTATTCACCATTTCTAGAAACAGCCAAAATGTATGATACTTTTCAATTATAATTTTTTATTTAGTTACTTGCAGTTTTTTTTTTAAATAATTACAGTAAAAAAAGGCTGTCAGGTATGAAAGCATTGCTCATTCAATGATATGAGTAAACACGATCTGACTCAACAATCACAACTGAATAGCTGACATGTCAACTGTCATGTTTGAATGCAAAAACCTTACCTGGTATGAGTCAGTGGATGGTACACTGGATCAAGTAAACAGCTTTGTTTTTTGCTTTATTCGGTAATGTGAAATCTTTATCTGCGTCATTGGTAAATGACAATTCTTCAGTAAGAAGAAGCATGGATAAAATACTTTAGTTATTGTCTCTTTTTCTGAGATGTATGATTCATTAGCAAAAAGAATACTGCAAAGTAGGGTTCCCCAGCCTTACCATATAGTAATATAACAAATACTGTGCTGGGAAGCCACATTATTCAAAAGGTTTAAAAGCATTGTAAACTTTGAAATGTTTTCATTGTTTAAACTTGGTATTAGTATGAAAATGAAACCCCCTATATGTGCTCAAGTGTGACAAAACAGGATACTGAGGATTATAAGGAGACTCGTTGCTCCATCCAATCCAAAAAACAAAGCAAAAAAAAGAGGGCACACTAGCCTAGTGTATTATCATAAGCACCATTTACTGATACAAAATATAAAAGTATGCTCACAAAGGTATTAGATACACAAGCTCGTGGTAAATTCATTAGAACGGTATTTTGTATCTCTATGACCTGGGAGACCTTAGCAACATCCTGCAAACCATTGCAATAATGCTAATGTGTTTCAAAGGATATACCTTCTTATTGGTATTAGTAAGTTACAGTATATTCTTTGTGCTCTTTACATTACCTTGTTATGATGGGCTCACATGTTGTGGCTGCAGTTCGTAGTATCATGGTTGATTGAATCCCCTATGTCTATGTTTCTTTGGTCCCTATGCCCTAAAAGTACAGAACAACTTCCTTCACACAGCATCCAATCCATGACTTGTCGTCATCTCATCTGTGTTGCATCACTAATGTGGGGGTGCTAATGTAATATAAAAACTTTCAGCTGCATGGTGAGCTCTTTGGGTGTCTGCGAATGCTCTGTCTGCTTGTGCCTGTATCAGATCTAATTACCGTGTAGCTCTTACCTGCACTGGCACTAAACTGAGAGATCCAGGGATTGTGGGATTTGTAGTTTCTTCACAGGATGTGCCAGGTCTCACACTACAGACAGAGGTAGTGCATTATCCTGTGCAGTGCCATGCCGCATGCCTCATGTTTGAACACGAACATACACTTCTGATAAAGGAATGTGAATATTTTACTGTACTACAGGCTGTGCATGCAAGGCAACAAGTGACACCATGACACTACATGATCAATGTACATATTATGCAGGTGAAAACACAAGGTGCAGGTAGGAAGGCTTACCATGGCGTTAATAAAAAATTGTAGTTTAAAAGTGGAAGATGTGGTACATGAAAACATTAAAGTGGATGTAAACCCTCACATACACCCAGTGAAGTGAATAGCATCAGATGATACACAGAGATGAAACAAAATCCTCCTACATAAGTTTTAGGGCTCTTTCACATGGACGATCCGTATGTCTGTTTTTCATCCTTCCGTTTTCGGATGAAAAACGGACATACATGTTCCCCTATGGAATAGCACATGTCAGCGGATGAACGTCCGCTGACATCCGACCCGCTCCGATCCGAAAAAGTGTAACGGAGGAAAAACCTACTTTTGCATCCGTTTTCGGATCGGATCGGGTGACGACGGACTCTACGGTCCGTCATCACCCGATCCCCCATAGGGGAGAACGGCGCTCTGACAGGTCCGTCGCTGCACAGTGTACAGCGACGGACCTGTCATCCTTCTGCTCTGTGAGGTCTTCATGCCTCTGAAGAAATCTGTTAGGATGAAACATGTCAGGCAGGTTGACATCCGTACGCTGATTGCTGCAGCCGTTTGCTCCTATCATCGATTCATGCTGTTTTAAGCTTCAACTGTAAGTTACTACAATAAAAGTTTTTTTATCTATCATTACGGGCTTCACTATGGGTCCTTCATTTTCTTTTCTCGGATATATGATGACTACATGCCTGAATGCCTAATTCTGAAGTGACCATTGGGAGATGTTTATATGTGAAGGAAATCCCACGGATGTTGTGGTCTGATGAGGGGTTCCAGTGGGCTGGATTTGCTGGATGCTATTGAGAATTTATCATCTATGCCTAATCCTTAACACCTTCTGGTAAGCAGACTACATTACCACGTGGTGACGAGTGAATCTTTCTTCATCTGCACAATATATTTGGTGATTGGATTCCTCCCACTCTTCAATTTCATTTTTTAACTTTTCAGCGCCGCAATAATTTTTATGCATGTGACTTTTTGTTTGTTATCTACGAACTTTGCTGGCCGCTTGCTTTTTTCAGTTCAGCGCAAATTTTTACTTGTTTTATGCCATCAGTGCTTATCTCCCTCTAATCTCCCTCCCTGACACAAATTTTTAGCCAATGTTATCTCATTTGTCGGAGAACTTGTCAGAAGTGGCTCATGCTGATGACAGAGGAACAAAGCACCGGAGAGAAACAACACCTATAGCTTTGGAGAGGGATAAGTGAACACTACATATATATGTGCTTAGTTCAACTTTCATGAATAGGGTTTACAACCTCTTTAGGTTGATTTAATAAAGAAGTAAAACATGTTCATGTTCATCAATTTTTGCTTATCTTAGTAAATGTGGTGAAACAAAGTGGTGGAATCAAACTCAGGACCATAGTGACATATGCAAGAGTACCAATCATCTAGTTATAACTGCAAAAGTGTAAAGCGATTGATACTTCTAGTCCTGACAAATGTTAGCGGAAAACAATAGTAATCGTCTCAGGAAAATCAATGCCAGCCATTCAAATCCCCTTCCTAGAAGTTGATTTTCTGCCTTTACTCGGCTAGGTTCGGATAGCTCCGCTCACAGTCACGCCCATCCCTGGCAGGACTACGAGTGGAGCCGAAAGTGAACGAGAGCCGCCAAGAAGAGCCGAGGACCGGCTCTGTGTATTTCGGCGGCGCCATTTTCAAACTGCAGTGACAATGAAAAGTCACTGCAGTTTAACTGCAGCCTGAGCAAGGCTGCAAATGGACACAGAAAGTTGCAGATCATCACTGTAAAAGCTGCAAGGCATCACATGGACACTGAAAAGGCTGCAAATGACACCAAGGATGCTGACTGCAAGGCTGCAAATGACACCAAGGATGCTGACTGCAAGGCTGAAAATGACTGCAAGGCTGCAAATGACTGCAAGGCTGCAAATGACACTGGACAAGCATGCAGATGGACGCTGTGCAAGGCTGCATTGATGGGCATTTAAATGTAAGTTTTTTTCCTTAAAAATTTTTTCCTTATAATTTCCTCCTAAACTTGGGGTGCGTGTTATACGCCGGCGCGTGTTATACGTCGATAAATACGGTAATATAATTTAAAATAATGGGCCATTCCTTCCAGTCTATTAACAAGTACAAAATGTATTAACTCCAAGATCATAAGATTTCCAAGGTTACTAAAATACATGAATGTGGAATGTGCTTAGGTGCCAGATGTAAAATCGTCTACAATATCGCCATGTAGACACAGTAAAGTGAACATGATGCAGTGAATTTCCTTCATTGTTCCCTCTTTAATCACACTTATATAACACGTCCTTGGCATTATTAACAACTGTCAGTAGTATTATAGCTCTGCTTCAAACGCACCAACAATATGTTTCCTGACAATAAGTCAACTCCCACACATATAACATCTGTAAGGCATTACAGTTGCTGGTGGGCAGGAGGGGGCTGCCAAGTGAGACTTCATCACTTTTTTATTGCACTGTGTTGCCCCATGGCATGTTACAGAGCTACATTTTCTAAACATCGTTTACATGGAAATGTGTAAATGAAGGAGGTATTCTAATGCTGATTATGTCCGAACATTCACAGGCTTTTTCTAACTAGTTATTTGACCAATAAGGAACAAAACTAAGAGTTTTTTTAATGAAAAAAATGTGATTTTTGTGAAATATATAGGAGTCAAGGGGAAGGTGAAATGAAGGTGGTTGTTGTCATTTTCTTTGGTGCAATGGGCTTTAAATGGCTTTTAATTATTCTGGACCTGTGCCCCAAATACCCCCTCATCAGCCCTATTATTTTGAAGTGTATATATAGTGTTTTTTTATTATTTGGATAGAGTAGGGCAGTGTTTTTTTCCAGTGGGAACACATTAGAAGGCAGTTCCAGCAACCCCAGCACTGAATGTGTGCAGTAGCATGGGGTGCTGGGGTGTGATGGAGGGGAGGGTCTCATGATGCTGGTTGCTGGGGGATCTATTGTTGCTGGAGGAGATCTATTTTTGCACGACAATCTATTGTTGCAACTGGGGGGGGGTCTATTTTTTTGGATGGCAATCTATTGTTGCTGGTGTGGGATCTATTTTTGCATGGCATTCTATTGTTCTAGAGGGGATCTATTTTTGCATGGCAATCTATTGTTGCTGGTGGGGAATATTTTGGTACTGGAGGGTCAATTGTTGCTGGAAGGGATCTACTGTTTAGGGAGGGGTCTACTGTTGCTGTCTGTTGGAGAGTCTATTGATGCTGGCTGCTGGGAGGTCTGTTGTTGCTGCTGGGGGTCTATATTGTTGCCCCCGGGGGGGGCGGGGGCTATTATTGCTGGCTGCAAGGGATCTATTTTATTGCTTTTCTTGTTATCATTACCAATTTCCATTCAAATTACTTAGCACTACAAAATTATATTTGGCTCTTTATTCTCTAAAAGGACTGGAAGGGTGGAACCAAGGGTCAGTGCTTGAAGGTGGGTAGGGGGCAGAGACACAAAGTGACTTAAAGGGGGGGAGTTCCTGCAACTATTCTCTGAGATAAAAAGCCCTGGAGTAGGGAAGGGTTAAAACCCTTGCCAGTTATTTATTTTTTTGCCTGAGTTCCCATTGGGAAAACTTTACTTCACTTTTTGTACCAGAAAAAGTGAAGTACCAGAGAGTTAGAGGAAATTTCTGCAAGCCCATTTACGCTTTTTTTTTATAGCAAACTAAAACATTTGTGTTGGCTCTTCCTTAGCGCTGCAGTGCAGTGCATTTTGGAAAATATGACATGTCTGTTTGATGACAATTCATCAAAAGACATATAATATTCGCTTTTATGAGTCAGCAACCCTTGGTCCAAAATTCAAAATCCCTTTGGAAACAAAGGTCAATACATATCAGTTACATCAATACCCAATGGAAACACCTGTTGACCCATGACACTGCACCTGCCTAACTCTACAAAAAAAATGCACTTCTACAAATGCATTGATCTAAAATGGGCCTTAAAAGTGAGGTGAATTCACCTCTTAGAGAGTTGTCCCCAGATTAGGTGTCCCCATGAAATTTCTCCTTACCTCTTTTTCTGGGAACAACTTTTTGGATTTCCCATTCTAAAAGGTAAAGGAGTTGGTGAAATGATCAGACAGAGGGTAGCTTTAACTTGAACTTCACTAAACAAGTGCATAGTAGGATTAGCAATGCAAACAGGGTCCAAAGTGTGTGCATATAAATACAGAACAGTGTTAACCAATTATAAAGCTGTATGAAGAGGAGCTCAAAAGAGCAATATCTACTTGGTTCATTGTTGCTGTCTTACTGGAGAGGAGGCTGTGACATGTGCAGAGCTGTGTAAATCTCAGAACTGAATAGACAAAAATACAAATCCTTTGGCAGGTAAAACAGCTCTCATATATACCTTTCATCTGTGTATTTAGCTCGTTGCCACTAGTTCAGCTTTTCCCTACCTTCTACAAATGCTTTAGTGACAACTCAAAATTTGGATCTTTCCCTCACTTTAATTTCCAGGGCTGAAAAAAAAAAATCAGAACATTAAGAGTCAACAGTCTTACTATAGCTGGAAGGCAAGTGGGTGGGTAAGCAATATAATGAAAGGTCCAAAATTCTACCGATACAATGCTAAAAATGAATAGATGTTTGATTTGTGTATAACATAGGAAACTCGGTGATTGCATTCCATTCACAATGCCAGTTTTATTCCAGCGGTGACAAGTATTCAAGCAGGAAAGTCCACAATGGCAGTCTATTGTTCCTGCAAGAAAGAGGGCTGACATTACGCATAGCTGCTGCTAAGCGCATTGGAAGAGGACAGGGCCAGCACATTGTTCAGAAATAAATATCTTGTTGATAATGTATGTTCAAGGTTTATTCCCTCTGAAACACTTGCATTTTATTATCACACATGAAATGCTATTACATGGCATGTCAGGAAGTGGGACATCACAGCAACAATTTTTCTCAAAGTTGGTAAACCATGGACAGTCTGTACATTGTACCTGTATTCTGAACTACCGGCAATGGCTATTTAAAGCTGAATTATGGAAAAAGCAAATATTGTCTAAATAAAAGTCATATGTATTCTTTCTTGAATCTTGATGTGCTTTGTCTTTTTCTTCCAGATCTGCACAGTATTCCTTCTCTGTAGGAGCTTCTTGGAATAAAGACCCGTCACTGCTGCTCTCTCTCTTTATTCAGGATGACTGGTCTTGTCTTCACCCTTTTGTGTTGTTCTGCAGGCAACCTGTAGTGGGCTGCCTGCATGGCATGCCTGATGACAAGCATCATTAAATCCACTTCCTCTGAGCCCAGTTCATCCTGGACCTGTCCCGGCCTGTGACAGGACAGTGGAAGGAGTAACAGCAAAATGATGACCTTTTAGAAAATTTGATAATATGGTACAAATAACTCTGGTACCTACAAACCAATAATAGCCAATTAGTGATGTTATTTTAACTAGTTAAATCAGCAAATATTGCGAAACTGCTTTCTATTTGGTTGTGATGAGTGAATTCACACCCCATGTGTTTGCATTATGTTGCATTATGTTAAGTAGAAGAAGCCACATATGTTTTTGTGTATCATGCTATGAACAGGTAGAAATTCTCTGCTGACTTTGTCAATGTATTAGGCAAACAGAGGGGATTGTCTTGGAAGACCATGAATAATGGCTGGTACTTACTAATGTACTGAATTCATAGGCAAGTCATTAGGTTTTCTGCTTATCTTTCATGTCTAGCCGTCTGTCCCATTGGGAAGTATTTACTGTCATGGCTCTGATGCCTTTGTAAGGAGAGCTCAGCTGTTCTTAAGATCTGATGGGGAAACCATGATTAACGACTTAAGAAGTCTGGAACGTAATGTTACACTAAGGCTAAAATTCATTAGGCTACTCTCTCGCTGTATATTTGGCCATGAATGGACAATTGGTTTGTATGCCTTTCAACAAGATGCAAAGTATACATTGGCAACAACACATACATACATATAAAACGTCTGACAGCAGTTCTAGACAATAATAACTTTTTGGGATGAATAGTGATGACATCAGCTCTGTCCTCGCTGCATGGAACATTACATGTGCGTTTCATTTTGGAAGAACTGGATTTTAGTCTATACAGACAGTAGGAACACTGTATCATCATGCTTCAATGATGAGAATTCATATATCTTGTTGGCACTATATAAATCCTGTAAAATAATAATCTTTGGTCCTCATTTTGTGTGCGAAAAAGGTGGTCTCAAAGATATTTTAAAGGGGTGGTAAACTACCTGAATCCAAACCCTACCGAAGGCCTTTTTAAATAGGAAAATGGATGAACAAAAATCTTTCTCCCTTACATGGAGTATAACAAGTAATAAGAAGGGCCAACATGACCAGGATTCATCTCCCACCGTTAGAAAACCAATTTTTCACAATTTCGAATAGAGTTGAGATAAAAAAAAAAGGGTGAGGTGGGGCATGGGGGTTTGGAAAAGTGATGGGAGAAGGGGGACGCATTGAAAGGTTTATCTGCAGGCGGCGTGGCGACTGAGCTCCAAAATGGACACCTGACTTGAGAGCTCCACTCGGCCGCCAGGGGAAACTATATCCAAAAATGTTTTTCCTCCATCCTGACAGCCCCAGACACAGCCTACATCCTCGGGAGTCACAGTGGGATGACACAGCACCGAAAAGAACCGCAGCAGCTGAGAAAGCTGCCCTGCTTCTTCCACTCATTATCCAGAGGGCTTAAACAAAGCGGCGCCCGCTACACTCAGCAGCAAGTAACAGCTGAGAATTCACCACGGGCAGCCTAAAAAGGGCAACACATCAACTTGGGGGTATAGTGGCACAACCTCTAGCACCTCCAGCCCTACCATCCAAAGCTCGGTCAAATCCAAGCCCCGCAGGCACTCCCCATATAGAGATCAGGCAGACCCAGACATGGAGGTGAGCATATCCCAGGCATCCAAAGTGCAGTGAATCCGATTGCTGCCTTCCCAACCACAGGGCAACCCATAGTGGACACCACATTAAAAGAAATGATAATGTCACTCAGGGCATCCATCCATGCTGACCTTGTCTCCAGTGTTAAAACATGCCAGGAGGAGGTTCCTGTGTTGGGGAACAGAGTCGACCACGTGGAACTCACCATAAGGGACTATTCTGCATAGTTTACAATGGTTGAGTCCCACAATGCACATAAAGAGGAAATTACATGGCTAAGCGATAAAATTGCAGACCTAGAAGACAGATCTAGGAGAAATAACATAAAAATAAGGCATCCCTGAATCTGTACCTGCCCAACAGTTACAGCAATTTGTCCAGGGCCTATTTTCCTCCCTGGCACCCTCACTGTCGGCGCATGACTTTACAGTTGATAGGGTTCCAAAATCATCTTTTCTGGCTGAGGAAGTGCCCAGAGATTGAGGGTACACTTTTACCATGTCAAAGAGTTGCTAACAGCATATTTTAGGAGGGCTGAGCATCTACCAGATTAATATATGGCTATCCAGCTACTACCTTACCTATCCAGACACACCCTCCAACGACGCCACAATCTGGCAACAATAACAAAATCTCTCCGCAACCACCAAATTATGCACAAATTGAAGTACCCGACCACACGCTGCATTACCCACAATAGGACCACGGTCAAGGTCACACCATTGGAAGAAGGCCTAACTGGCCTGCACTAGTGGGGAATACTTC
The DNA here is from genome assembly GCA_037952835.1 of Lithobates septentrionalis. NCBI lineage: Eukaryota > Metazoa > Chordata > Amphibia > Anura > Ranidae > Lithobates > Lithobates septentrionalis. Next base: position 1,453,244 of record JBBDGP010001337.1, read on the forward strand.
CTGCAACTCCATTTTCATCAGCCTAGGCCAGACCACTACTTGTTGCTGAACCAGATTGGCAAGTAGTATCACGCAAGAGATCCTCCAAAAAACACACAGGTGGAAGCTCTTAAGCTCACAGCACACTAGCTAGCTAAAAATCCTCAAAATGCCCCAGTTAGAGGAATGTTTCAGAAACCTTCCTTTTTTCCCCTCACCTACACTTGTTGCTATTACTTCACCTGGATCTACTAATGGATCCCCTTTTTATAAATTTTTTTATGCTCAGTAAGTCAAATTGTAACATGTTTCATTTTATCTCTTGTTCTTCCTGTTTGGTGCATGGCATGTTGGAAAAGATTTTTCACCAGCTTCTAAAATCCTTGATTCCATGGAACACTCTCCGGTCCTCTACAATTCCATGGGATTGTCAAAAAAGCTCCTCATGAGAAGACAAGACTGTCACCTGTTGACCACTGCTAAAATGGATGGTTCCCTCCTGGATTAGCATTGCCAAGCCACAAAAGTGAGTAGAACGACCACATCTCCCATTGTTCCTAAAATATACTCACCATTACCTTCACTTGCCTCTCACTCAACGCCAGGGGCCTGAACCACCCTGCTAAATGCTTTTCCATGTGGAAGTAAGCCTGCAAACATAGAGCAGACATACTATGCATTCAATAAATCCAGTTCCAGGTTTTCAACTCTCCCAAGTGCTCGCACAGAGACTATCCATACATCTACCTGGCATGTGCTCAGGAAAAGAAAAGAGGAGTCCTCCTGGCCATCTGCAACTCTCTTGGCTTCCAGCTCAGAGATTCCTTTTTGGATGCAGAGGGCCGATACGTCATCGTTACATGTGAGCTCAACTCACAACCTTGTGGCTGTGTATGCACCATATGCACTGTGTATGCACCGAACTCACACCAAATTTGTTTTTTCCATGCCCTGTTCAAGTGCATAGCATCGGTCAAATATGGACACCTCTTGATATGTGGTGACTTTAACCTACCAACAGACCCTCATCTAGATACTAGCTCTCGGGTAAAAGGTCTGGGAACCTCACTTCGCCAACTGTTTCACACAAAAGAGGTGTACGAAGTCTGGAGGTGCCAGCATGCCATTGAGAGAGATTACACCTACTTTTCCTCCAGACACCGCACCTACACTCGTGTAGATATGTTTGTATCAGACAAAATTATCCTCAAGAATACATGACATTACATGGTCTGACCATGCTGCAATCTCCATAACTATGGAGGAGAAGCATGTCTCCCCCACTGTTCCTATCTGGCCCTGCAACATTCAGACCTTACAAGAATCTAAAAGCTCTGAGGAAGCCACCAGACACCTTCCCCAAATTCTGTACATATTTAGAGCTCTACCCATTCCCATACCGAATCAGTACTTTAAAACCCTGTTCAGTCTCCTCTGAAACTTTCTTTGGCAGGGCAAAAAAGCACTGCTCAACAACTCAATGCTCAAATGGGAAAAGGACCTACAAGTCTCTTTCTCCACCCTCCAATGGCATAGTGCTTTCCGAGCAATTCAGCAAGCAACTCATTGTACCATGCATTAGGAAATGACACTTACTCATAAGTGTCTAATTACTCATAGATGGTACTACACCCTATATAGGTTGGCTAAATTTTACCAATCCTCATCACCCAACTGTTGGCGCAACTGTAACCAAGTAGGGAACCTATTGCACACCCTATGGGAATGCCCAAGTTTAACCAACTTTTGGAAGTCATTAGACTTATATCCTTGCTAACAGGAATCCTATCAACCCCAAATCGAGGATTGGCCATCCTTAACATTGGCATAAACTTATATCCTAGCTCAGCTAGGACTGTGGTAATGCACATTTTACTGGGAGCCCGCACAACCATTCTGAGAAAATGGAAAACCGATGTCTCATCTAACCTCTCAGATGTGACAGCCCTAGTCCAACAAATCCATACCTATTAACACCTCCTAGCAATTAACGCTCTCACAGGTGCTAAGTTCAAGAAGGTATGGGAGATAAGGATAGATAGAGGCAATAGATCGCCTAACTGATAATCTCGCCTAGCTAAAGAGAGGATGCCCTCAACCTTAATACAGTTTATCGCTAATTACTACAGTATGTCACTAATTATTATACTTGTCATTCAGCCCAAAATATATATTTGGACCTCTATATATTGTTGCTACCTTTTGTTTTGTAACATGTACCAAAACCAGCAGGTTAACCTGTTTCTTAACTTTGTATACCTCTTTTCACACCCTTGTATACCTGTTTGTATACATTTTGTATGCCTACAAATAATAAAAATATTGTACTAAAAAAAAAAAAAAAGAAAGGTTTATCTGCAGAATCCACAACAAACAATCACCTGGAGCTGGAAGTCTTCAAAAAAGGGGGTAATGGTTCCATTTTCTAGGTGATGTGTCACTGCTCCAAGAATCGAGGGACATGACCAGTAAAGATAAGGGGCACAAGCTGTCTTTAAGAAGGGAGGTCTGCAATATAACTGTTGGAAAAGTGTACTCTGTCCAGTAGAACCAGTTTTAACAACACTTTTCTTCTCTACTATTTACAGAGGCGGGAATGTCCCCCATTCTATAAATTTCTCAGATTTTATGAAGCCAAACATTGAATTGAGGAGTCATAGATTGCTTCCAGAAAAAAATGGAATACAAGTCTTGGTGGCGTTAAGTAGCTGTAATGATAGCGACAGTTTGTAGTGTTTGGGCGACATAGGGGTCAAATTGAGCAAATATCCCGTGGGATTGTCCCCCAATTGGATCTCCGTAAATTTAAATATGAGGTTTTGCACCCGGGTCCAGAATGGATTCAAAATCAGGTCAACTACAAATCACATGAAGCCAAGTGCTCTCATGCTGAAAACAGCTACAACACTGGGGAGTACATGTGTAAAGATTTTGTGAAGGACTGTGGGAACCCTATACCACCGAATCAAAATTCTGAAGCCTGTGTGCAACAGATTTACGTTAATATCAGCCCTACCAGCTTCTCATACTCAAAACAAGATCATCCACATGACAACCTAAGCAAGAGCCTAGGGGCTCGTGGATGTCTAGGGGTCCCAGCAACCTTCACTCTCATGAAGTAAACCAGGGGGATCACACAGTTAGTTGAATATATGCACCAGTATGTTACTTCACACGAAAGAAGGCACTTGTAGGCAGTTGGTGTCTGATGGGGCCATGCCAATACAGACAATTTATATGAGCTTCATATCTGTGCCTATTGCAATTTGTATCCGTGTCAGTCAAAGTGATGGTGGGAGCTGTTAATTCTGCCTTTCTTTGTCTTTGCTAATACTTTCTTTCCCTTTGCTGCCCTATCAGTTTTTTGCAGTAACATTAAGGTTATCCCAAACGATACAAATGAATCACTGAAAGAAAAAGGTTACCCTACAGCATAAGGAAAGAGTTATTTACTGTCTCAGAAGCTGGAATGGGCAAGGCTACAGGTTTATTGGATTGGGTCACTTTACATATTATGATATTAAATCAGGCATTCCATAACAGCCTGCCCTAACCATTAGTCCTGGACAGGCATCCAATTACCCAGAGGCCCCAAAGGGCATAAAGCAGTTACTTTTCAAATTATGGCATGGCAAAACATCAAAATAAAACTGTGCTAGGAGGTTTGCAGGAAGCAAAATGGCATGATCCCTCCTCTTCCATGTTTTGTTGGGGTCCCATGTATCACCTCTATAGGTAAAAATGGTAAATTACTGATTTTAAGGCCTACTTTATTTTCAGCCAATGGGGCAACCTAACCCTGCTCATTAGACAAGGCCCTCTTTTACTACAGCTCAAGGGGGCTTTTGTTCAAAGAAACTGGCTGTAACAAATTCAAATGATTGCGTCAAAGATGCATTGGATGTGTTTCTAAAAGCAACAAAAAGAAATGATTGCTTATATTTATAGGTAATAAATAGTAGAATATAAATCAAAGGAGTTATTAAATTGCCTATGGTCAGGAAGAAGTTGTTGCTATTATTGAAGAAAATTGGATCATGCTTTCTAAAGGTATTTAGAGGTTGCAAGGTTTTTTTCACCTGTTTATTTATTTACCTATCTTTTTATAGATGAACTTGATGGGCAATTTTTAAAATTAACTATGTTAGCATGACAAACAGGAGGGAAAGATACAATTTAAAAAAGGGCTTAGAAAAAATATGGGAAGGGTCATGGAAGGCAAGGTTTACTCAGAACATTTAATAAGACATTAAAAAGATGAAAGTCACAAAAATTGATTTTAAATTAATGTGTTAGTTAAACAACACATGGCACACATGGGACCTCTATGCCATTGTTTTAGTTTGCTTTAAGACTCTAAAGATAGCAATTAAAGCGGAACTTCGCTCTCTAAATCAACATTGACTTTTTTAAATCCTTATACCTTAGTAAATACCTAGGAAAGTATGTCATATTTACATGTTTTAAACTTTTTTTTTACATTTGGTTACTTCCTGGTTCCCAGGCCTAGGTAAATGATTTCATACATCCCAGGAATCTTCAGGAGGAGGGAATGAAAGAAGGGGTTTTCTCAACCAAGCACACCCTCCTGCCTGCATGCCTGAGCTAAGGGCAGATTGATTAAGACAGAAATCAGAAATGCTGGGGGGGGGGGGGGGGGTTAACCACTTGCCTACCAGGCACTTACACCCCTTCCTGCCCAAGCCATTTTACAGCTTTCAGCGCTGTCGCACTTTGAATGACAATTGCGCGTTCATGCTACACTGTACCCAAACAAATCTTTTTATCATTTTCTTTACACTAATAGAGCTTTCTTTTGGTGGTATTTAATCACTGCAGGGTTTTTTATTTATTTTTTTTTTTAAAATGTGAAAAAAAAAAGTTTTTTACTTTTTTTTTCTGTCAGTAAATTTTGTAACTAAGTAATTTTTCGCCTTCACTAATGTGTGCTGCTGAGGCGGCACTGATGGGCACTGATAGGCTGAACTGGTGGGCATTGATGAGGTGGCACTTATGGGCACTGATGAGGCGGCACTTATGGGCACTGATTAGGTGGCACTGATGAGGAGGCACTAATATGCTGCACTTATGGGCACTGATAGGTGGCACTGATATGTGGCACTGATGAGCACTGATAGGCGGCACTGATGGGCACTGTTAGGTGGCACTGGTGGGCATTAATAGGCGGCACTGGGGGGCACTGATAGGCAGCATTGGTGGACACTGATAGGTGGCACTGATAGGTGGTACTGATGGGCATTGATGGGTGGCACTGATGGGCGACACTGATGGGCATTGATTGACAGCAGTGATGGGCATTGATGGGCAGCACTGATAGGTGGCACTGATTGCCAGCACTGACTGGCATCACTAATGGGCACTGATTGGTGGCATATGTGGGCAATGGTGGGCACTGATTGCTGCCACTGGTGGGCACTTATAGCTGGCATTGGTGGGCAATGTTGGGCACTGATTGGTGACAGTGTATTGCACTATTGTAATCAGGGCACGGATAATCAGTGCCCTGATTACATTTCTACATGTCCCCCTGTGAGGAGATGCCGCTGACCGGCTCTCCTCGCCTCACACTCTGTCGGTGTGAGGCGAGGAGAGCCGATTACCGGTCACTCGATTACTTGTTTACATGTGACCGGCTGTGATTGGACACAGCCGATCACATGGTTAAAGAGCCGCGGAATCGGCTCTTTACAGAGACGGGGTCGCGCCGTGTCCAAGTAAAGTGGCGCGGCTGCGATCGCCACGCTGCAGGCCCCTGCAGGCGCGTGAGAGCGGCCGTTCTGTGGCAGGGTCATATGACGGCGTCCCAGAACGAGAGCTGCACCGCCCCGCCGTCATTTGACGGTGGGCGGGCAACAAGCAGTTAAAGTGATTTCTCAGCAAAATAAAGCATGGAGACGTGGATGGATGGGTGAGTTTGCAATGTTAAAAATGAATTAAAGCATTTTTGTTTTGTGGTGCTCAGATGCAGTATAGTTCCGGCTTTTTGTATACAATATAGAATTAAATAAAAATGTCCACTGGAGCCCCTTTATGATGATTTAATCTCCTATGAACATAAAGTGTATGTAAAGCTAAACTTTTTTTTTTTGTTTTCTCTTGTATAGACTGTGGAATGGTTGAAACCTGTGTCAGGTTTTAGTGGTGTCTGTGTCCCTGCTGGGAAAATTCACCCTCTTTATTTCTCCTGGTGTCCATTGTCACTGGGACTGGAAGATAGAGAACAAGTGACAACTGTCTAAAGGGCTGTTCACACCATCATATAAGAAAACAAAAAATGCGCTTTTAGTGTCTTTTTAAGGTGTTACAATAAAATGTAACTGCAACACCAGTACATAGGAAGTATGGCCATGTGACTTGAAAAACGCATTCATTAAATATTGTGTTATTGGTGCATTTTCCATGCTGTGCCATTGACAATATGGTATATGTTAATAATTCTCTGCGTGTTTCGTCACCTTTGATGTGATTTCCTCAAGGGTCCCTTGAGGAAGTCACACAGGCAGTGACAAAACATATTTGGGCGGAGCTTAATAACAAAAAAGTTGGCAATACAGCTAAATATTTTCTGTTTCAATATGTTTATTGGTTTTAAGAATAAACACTAGATTACAAAAGCAAGCTTGTAAATTGCCCACACAGGGGCTAAAAAAATGGGTAATCGTTACAAATGAGCAGTAGGGATCACAGTTACGCTAACCAAAAAACAGTGGCGACAGCATGAACAGGAACAGTGAGGAACTAGAAAATAGGTGAGGGAATCAGAAAAACAGGAAAAGAGAGTCATAGATAAGAGAAAGGGTGAGAGAGAGAGAAAGGGGGTAACTTGGACTACACCTAAGGCCGGGTTCACACTGGTCTGACAAACGCTCCGACATTGGGAGCTCATGTCGCATGACGTGTGAAATTTAATGTTTCCCTATGGGAGCCGTCCTAACTGGTCCGACACAAGTCGTTCCGACTTTAGAAATGCTCCCTGTACTACTTTGGTCCGACTTTGATCCTACTTCAGCCTATTGACTATCATTGAAGTCGGATCAAAGTCGGATCGCCGTCTCGCATGATCCGACTTCGGCACGCGACTTGTGCTCAGATGATCTTGAGGGGGAACTCCGCACAAAATTTTAAATAAAAAACATGGGTGCCCCCTCCAAGAGCATACCACGCCCTTAGGTCTGGTATGGACCTTGAGGGGAACCCCCTACGCCGAAAAAACGGCGTGGAGGTCCCCCCAAATCCATACCAGACCCTTATCTGAGCACGCAGCCCGGCCGGTCAGGAATGGGGGTGGGGACGAGCGAGCGCCCCCCCCCCCTCCTGAACCGTACCAGGCCGCATGCCCTCAACATGGGGGGGTTGGTGCCTTGGGGGAGGGGGTGCGCTGTGGCCCCCCCACCCCAAAGCACCTTGTCCCCATGTTGATGAGGACAAGGGCCTCTTCCCGACAACCCTGGCCGTTGGTTGTCGGGGTCTGCGGGCGGGGGGCTTATCAGAATCCGGGAGCCCCCTTTAATAAGGGGGCCCCCAGATCCCGGCCCCCCACCCTATGTGAATGAGTATGGGGTACATGGTACCCCTACCCATCCACCTAGGGAAAAAGTGTCAATAAAAAAAAACACTACACAGATTTTTAAAGTAATTTATTAGACAGCTCCGGGGGTCTTCTTCCGACTTCGGGCGTCTCTCCGGTTCTTCTCCGTGCTCTCCGGGTCTTCTGCCGGGCTCCTCCGCTATCTTCTGCTCTTTTGCTATAGCGGAGGAGCCCGGTCTGCGGCCTTCTTCTCTTCGGGGGTCTCTCCGGTTCTTCTCCGCGCTCTCCGGATCTTCTGCCGGGCTCCTCCGCTATCTTCTGCTCTTTTGCCGCTCTTTTGCTATAGCGGAGGAGCCCGGTCTTCGGTCTTCTGCCTTCTGCCCTCTTCTCTTCTTCTGATGTTGACACGATGCTCTCTCCGGCTGGAATGCACTCTGGGCGCTCCGCTCTTACTTATATAGGCGGTGCCCCCGCCCCCTTATGCCTTCACAGTCCCTGGGCATGCTGGGACTGTGACGTTTTAGGGGGCGTGGTCATCACCCGATGACCACGCCCCCTCATGCCGTGGTTGTGCATGGATGGGGTTGTGCATATTGAATATGTGATTTCTGTTGACATCAGTATAATTATATTACTTTAATGTCATGAAGATTGGTATATGGAAAATTGTATTTAATATAAAGGGAGTACATGTTGTTTCATATTACTTGCACTTGAGATATATTTGATTTTATAAAATAAAAAAAATAATTGCCATTGACTATAATATTAGGTTAATTTTTATCAAAATGCTATGATTTTTCTAGAATGTAAAGCACTGCCTTCTAACGCAATGCACTGATGTGAAGAGGTTCAAAGAATGGCATAGAATTGCAACTAGCTTTCATGTGCTTTTAGTACATTGTGATTCTGCATTGGAGCGCACATAAAATGTGATAATGTGAACAGGCCCTACAAGACAGGGAGGAGAGAAAACCTCCCCAATAAAACATGCATAGAAAAAAAAAACTTAACAGGGGATTTAACCCTTATCCACTTATAAAATAAAGTTTGACTTTAGATGAATTCTAACTGTATATGACCACTAAAAGTTGTTTTATGACTATATGTTTTATTTTATACAGGTAAGGTACTCTTTACCTATTAGAAAAAGGGCAATGCGTTAATCTTGTAGTTGTTACTTGAAATGTTAGCTCTAAATTGTGAGAGAGGTGTTGCTAAATGCTAATAAAGAAAATAGTTTTTTCCCCTGGGTGGACTTTTGAGGCACCAAATAGTATCAATACAAGTATAGTAGTAACAAAAAAAATATTTTTTTTTAACTATAATTAGACATGATTAAAAATAGTTAGAAATGAAATATTCATTTTTAGACAAAATCATCGGCTAATACCACCATTCCCTCCTTACACCCAACGCGTTTCAGGGTAGTAATTAAGTCCTTCTTCAGGGGTGCATGAAAGGGAGGAATTCATATATTATTGAATAGTGAGATGATTTTCAATATCTCATTGTATGGTATTAAAATTATATCTATCGAAAGGCATGTGGGCTTCAAATAAGGCAAATAAGAAGTCTAGAAAACAGACTTAGTATTAAAGCTGTCCTCCCAGAGGAGAGATAACTCCTCACATTCCAGAGCCGCAGGGTGGCCAAAGGGATATACTGAGGCCAAGCAAGGAAATCCTTGAATATGATGAATGCACAGGCAAAAAGCAAAGAACGCCACAAGAAGTTGGAAAAAAGTTTTCAGCAACTCGATTGGAGAGAAAGTTGAAGCATCCAGCCGCACACCGCACACAATATTTTTGTTACTACTATACTATACTACTATACTATTCTGCGCAATCAGTACTGAAAAATTGAGAAATTGAGAAATTGAGAAATATATATATATATATATATATATATATATATATATATATATATATATATATATATATATATATATATGCCTTTGTTAATTGTGTAAGACTCTGTTAGGCTATATGTAATCATCTCCATAAAAAAAGCTTTCATGATAAGAAGTCTAGAAAACTTGATACTTCTACATCAAAACCAATTGGGAAGAAAAAAAGCAAATTGTTGCCTTGGAAATGCAGACAAATACTTTCCGTTTGTTACAACTTCTAAGACAGTAATTATCCCACAAAATACTAGCCGTCTCTTATCTCTGAAGGAGCAGAATTCTTGGAGTATATAACTATGGTTTGGGGATCTGGACTCCGTGACTTGTCATCACGGTTTGAAGGCTTGGAGACCACCTCAGAGAATCTGTATGGGTCCTGTTTTGATTTAGTGAATTATCATTGTAGAAAGCAAAAAGTAACTGAATATAGTCAAACTATAAGGACATAGTCAGTTGTAATACTTGCACCCAACTGAAGTCTAAACAAAACCATTCTTGTCTATAGAAATGATCTTATTACAGCAATTTCTTCAAGAGGAGATTAAGGTGATGTCCATCTGTTATGAAACAAGCGCTCAACAGCTGGGTAAATCAGCATGATCTATATTTTTACTAATGCCAGCATATAATGAAGGTAACTGAATAGCCCAAAGCTCCCTCCAGAGGATTTCCATGACGGGCTCCAATTTTTCTTTTAATTTTTCCAGAAGGAGGTTAGTTTCCAAAAACTAAAATCTAGGCAAGTCTTAAAAAGGAATTGCTTATTTAAATATATTTATTTAAGTTTTTCGGCAGACTTTTGTGGTAAATTCAAAGCCTAACCTCAGCCAATTTTTTTCTACATAGAGTAAGGACAAGTTATGACAGGCTTTTATATCTATCTGTGACCTTGCTGGGAAGATTTTCTCCACTGTCCCTGTGACACTCGTAAAAGAAATGGAGATGCAAATGTCATTGGAACAGCAATAAACTCATTGCCAAACGTTCTAACCATTCCCTTCTCTACTACAAACGTGTCCCTGTTGGAGGAATTGTACATCATTTCTTATCCTGGCAGGAAGTGAGGGGATGTTTCCTTAACAGGGACATAGGCCATAAAAACAGCCTGACAGAGGCTCTAACTCTTCCCTTCTCTATCCAAAGCAAATATAAAGTTTTGCCTAAGCCTTGAAATTTAAGATGTTCCTTTAACAAGAATTAGATTAGATTATATGGAAGTAAAAAAATACAAAGTTACAGTGTTTCTGCACCCTCAATCCCCTATACTCAACTTACTAACTCTCCCTTGCTGCTCCTTCTTCCTCTGCAGTCAGCAATATTAGTGGTGACAATAGCTATGGGTCTTGGATTGAGGCCCATTAACACCACCCATAATGAAGGAACGTACTCATTATTCCAATGCATGGTAATGCATGTTGATATGTTGAGGTTCCACTGATTTTAAATGACAACTCAACGCACCTCCAAAACACATGTACACTACAACATGCTGCAGCAGTTCACAATGCACAGCATGTGTTGTGTGGTGCATTGGGAAGATATACAGCCTGCATTACTTTTTTGTCCACTGAGGTGCTTTACAGCCCATTCATTCTGAGTGAGATTCCTATCGCAGTGCCCCACATAATGCCTCGACACAAAAGCACACACATTACAGCATGGTGGAGTGTGGTGTGAATGGGCGCTTGAAATCTCACCAGGGAATATAAAATTTGACCTGTATGTTCTTCCTGTGTTTGTCTGGGCTTTCTCCTAAAAACATGCTGCTTGGTTAGCTGGCACCTCGCCACATTGGTGCTATTTGATTGTAAACTGCTTCAGTGGACTGATATGAATGGCTCTTTTTAGTTTATAATGTGCTGTCTAGCATGTCAGCACTATCCACATTCTACTGGTCAACCACGTAACAAGAGAGAATTGAACATTCTTAGTAGATCTAAATGAATATATGTTGGTGGAGTGCTGGAACAGGATTTTGGTAGGTATTTAGATCTGTTGATATTTTAGTTATGAGGCTGCTTTCTAGGATCTAATTAGTTCAAAGAGGAGGTCTGCGGATTGACAGCGGTAAATTTGGTACCATGAAGAGAGAGCTAAATGTATGAATAGGAGTCTAATTCAATTTTTATTTGTCATGACAGTAGATAGCCGATAGCTGACATGTTTTTGATGTTGAAGGGGGATTGGTTAAACCCCTTAAAAGTGGTGGCTATGGTTTTTACTCTCTTATAAATATTTAACTGGACTCTTAGCCCTACTTACCAGTACATGAAGTCCAACACTGTCTTCCTCGCACCCTGTTTGAAGCATTGTTGTCATGTGCCCCATCACCAACTGTTGAGTGAGACTGTACAAGAGCCTCCTGGGATGTGTGACATGTAACCCAGAAGGCTGAGGTCGGTTGAGCCAAGGGTTGTATCACCCTCACCTAGGCAAGGAATGAGGAAGTGAAAGCAAGCATTCCCCTCTCAAAAAAAAAAAGTCATATGATTGTGTTAAAGTAGGTATGGGAAGGTTTGTAATGATGCCATGTTTTGGTGATGTGTGAAGGTCAACTCTGATGTAATTTAAAAAAAAAATAAAATCATTTTTTTTAATTTGCCTCTTTCATTAAAATAATGCCTAGTAATCGTGCCATGAAGAGCCTTGTTCAGGCACAAATGCCCCCTATTTGTGGGTCAGTATTGTTACCTTGTCACATTCACACCTGCTGGAGTTTACAAAGGGGAAAATTACTAAAACTGGACACTGCACAATCTGGTGCAGCTCTGCAAAGAAATCAATCAGCTTCCAGGTTTTATTGTCAAAGCTTAATTGAACAAGCTGAAGTTAGAAGCTGATTGGATACCATGCACAGCTGCCCCAGATTGAGTGGTCTAGTTTTAGTAAATTAACCCCTAAGTGTTCATGCCAGTACACATTGTGTAGGCATGGTCCACTGTTATTACTGTCAGTGAAGCAGCCGAGAGCAACTCAATACATTGGTCTAAAACTAAGATGTGCTGCCAATGCTGGAGCGAGTGCATGTAGACAAAAATTGTCTGACAGAGAATGAAGAAGATCAGCAGCACTGATATGCAAAAAGGACTAGTAAAAGTGGGAAAAACAAGGCAACTGTTTTTGACAGACTGCAATTTAGGAAACTAAATGTCATCCAGGTAGGGTTTTGATCTACTTTTGATTTAGAACTCCAGGCTGGCCCTGTTATATCAAACAATCATATCATTACGGGCTTTACTTAAGCTGGTCATACATTATACAATTTTCTTATTCAGTTTCCTTTAGATTTACCTTCAACTATGTAGTAGAAGTGCCTCCCTGATTGCATACAAATTGAAAGTGTTTAGGTTTGACCTCCATATTATATGGGTTTGGTTAATCTAAAGGGAAATTGTACAAGAAAATTGTATAATGTATCGCCAGCCTTATAACCTTCTTGTAATCTACTTTTCAAAAAAAGAATACAGATAAGATACAATACACTTTAATACAGTAGAAATCAGAGGACCCTGCTCCTTAGAGCTTACAATCTAAGAGGGAAGGTCAAGAGATAGCCCATAACTGAGCCAATAATGGTATCTTATCTCTTTTAAATTTGCTCCATATGTTTGGCCAGCACTAGTGACACCACACCAGGATAGTGTCCGGGTCTTTATAGGGCAGTGGTTCTCAACTCCGGTCCTCAGGACCCACCAACAGGCCAGGTTTGCAAGATAACTGAAATACATCACAGGTGATATCATTTGCTGCTCAGTGATTGCAGTATTCTAGTCCGCATCTCCCCAAGGTAATACTTAAAATCTGGCCTGTTAGTGGGTCCTGAGGACAGGAGTTGAGAACCACTGTTATAGGGTGTCTGGCACAGTAATTAGTGATAGAAGCACCTAAATGTAAAACAAGAAAAAAACAATACATGTGGAAACTGCATAAGACTTTTATATTATTAACACTATTTGAAAAGACACATAAAGACAGTGACAGCTTGAAAATAAAAAAAGAACGTAAATGCAGAGAGAAAAAATGAAATATTAAGATACCGTACATAAAAAAATCTAGTTTTATCAAAGCAAACAGCTTAAATAGATTGCCAAAAAGTATTTTCAAATTATATATCAATATGTTTTCTTGGCAGGTTTTTGTTAACATTGTAACCCACAGTTTATTACATCTCTTATCTCTCGCACAGCCTGCCTCTCAGGTTCACTATTCAGGATGTTTCAGCAGATGCTATAATGAATTGACATCAGTCACATTTTGTGAAGCACTGTGAAAAATTGGCTTATTTATTTTGCTGCAGTAATAAACACAACAACAATGGTAAATGTAGCACCATAGGGGCAACTGATCCTTCTTTCTCCAAGTTCTCTGTATTTCTTTACTATGGCTTTTAGAAACCAATTTAATTTTGAATGGGAATACTTTATTTTGCTCTGTCTTGGTCAAAAGAAATAAAGTAGATGTTTAAATTAAATCTAAACCTAGAAACATCATTTTAAAGTTGAACAACGGGTAAAAAAATTGAATCAATAGCCCAGTAACGTTAGACATAAAAAAAATTATTTTCTGCAATTCTTACCTTCAATCCAAAGCTGCCCCCCACGGTGATTCCTTTACACCTCCATGTCCTCCTAAGTCATCTGGCTGAATGGCAACCAGCATCATTCAATCTACTTCCTCTGAGTCCAGGCTGCCATGAATACAGCTGCTGGGGATGTGTCATTATGAAAACTAGACTCAATGGGGATGATTTACTAAAACTGAAATGTGCAAAACTGGTGCAGCTGGGCATGGTAGACAATAAGCTTCTAACATGGAAGCTGATTGGTTTCTATGCAGAGCTGCACCAGGTTTTGCACCCTCCAGCTTTAGTAAATCAACCCCCATGTGTTTGAGTGGCACACATCATTATGTGAGCAACGTTCAGCGCAGCTCGGTGCCAGAGAAGATGATGAAGGACCAGTCATGTCATTGAACTGACCAAAAGACCCTGGAAAATAGGTATGCATTAATGCTCAGGCTTTTTTTGTGTGGCAACGTGGCTGTACTGGTTACTGGTCCAGTCACTGGTCATGAATTCAGTAAGAGCTACTAAGTATGCACTAAAAGCAGTTTTACCATACCTCCCAACTTTTTGAGATGAGAACGAGGGACACCTATTAGCAAAACTATGTAGGCATTGGAGCCCATGCCACACCCCCTAAAGGAGAATTATACAAAAAAACAAAAAAAAAAAACAATTGTTAAACCCACTACTATTCCTATATACTGGCTTTTAAAATTTACAAATGCAGCAATATAGAAATTGGATGAAAGGATTAGCACTGGAAAAAGGTAAAAAGTGCATTTTGTACACAATTATATAGATCAGACCGAAATGAGGGACAAATGAGGAAGAAAGAGGAACAGGCTGACTTACCAAATCAGGGACGGTCCCTCGAAATCAGGGACAGTTGGTTTAACTGATCTGTGCGGTTTAACTGAACCATGCCTGAGTTTGAATCTCTACCCTCCTCACTCCCTCGCTGGTCTGCACTTCCGGGTACACTTATGCTAACCAGCCCACAGCGATCCCTGCTTCAGTACATAGTCATCTATAGAGAGTTCTGTTCTCCAGCACAATCTACACTCACACTGAAGCAAACTGTATTTGACCACAAGTCGACCATGCCCAGGACCACTTCTTCCAAGTGGTTCCACTCGCAGTATGCTTAATCAGTGCTGAGCATGGTCCGGAGCACTTACACTACACAAAAGAACCAGGCCAAAGGATTGAACTGTGCCTGGGATAAGTAAAAAGTGCCAATGTTAGTGCACTCGAAATGTCCTATTGTGTGCTTAGCAAATCTTTTACTCACTGGGAGCAGCAGAACAGTTGTGTACTTTATGCTGGGGGTAGAGGGGGGGCAAGGGTGCCATGTACTTTGATTGCCCTTGGCTTCTAAAAATGTGTTAATGAGCAGCAGTGAACGGCTGGTACTAGCAGAACAGAGCCCACCCAGGCTCCAGGCCAAGGATGTCAGTGTGGTCACAATGCAGAACTGCTTTACTGGGGGTGCCCTCTGTTGGATCTTCACCTGCTGGCTCATCTCCCCTCAGCCTGTTGCACTGGGGCTCCCAATGCTGGACACTGCTGTTACTGTATACTGCCCAGGGGTCCCTTCATCTCCACTGTCCAGGTGCTTCCTCTTTTGGACACTACAGTCATTGAACACTGCATGGGAATATAAAACACTCAAGCTCACACAAAGTGTGTCCCTATAGAGCCACTGGCTATATGCAGAGTAGCAACAGTGTGCTAACTTTCACTGATCTGTCTCCTTGATGGTATTAGTATGGAGCAGCCAGTAGAACTCCATTTGGTACTGTTATGGTACAATTACACTCTGTTGTCCACGTTCCAGTACTCAGCCTCCATGAGTTCATGAGCCCACGCCTGGGAGTGAGAAGAAGTGACGTCATGGGTGGAGAGAGAGAGGGCTTCACAGGTGGAAAGATTGAGCTGTAGGGGGTCAGTGTTAACTGTAAAGATAACAGGGGGTCAGTCAATAGTCTAGGAGGGATCATGAGTGTAGCGCACCCCCTAAGGAGCTGCAAGTATAAAGGGATCCCCCACCATGCACAGCCAGGTACCCCATATCTTCACAGAACACTTGTGTCAGAAGAACAGCCTAGTGCCTTGTTTTTATGTTTTATTGAGGGGAATAAACTTGGATTGGGATATTATGGGATGCCCACTTGATCAAAGCAGTAGAACTCTTCAGGGACACAACTATATACAGTCCGTATGTACACTTCTCCTTCTACCTCCAGCACAATCTTGCTTGTAGAACTACATCTCCCAGGACCAGCTGGCGCTGTCTGGATGATCTAAAAAAGGATCAGTTAGATCGGTAGCAAATGCCATTTGCAGACAGCGACTGCCGTCCCCTTTGGTAGTGTAGCATAAAGTCCTAGTGCCCAGCTGTTCCCCTCTGTAGCTCTGCATCCCAGGCACCTCTTCAGGCACTGCCAGCCCACCTGGCTGCAGCTCCCTCTTTCACTAGCCCTCTGGCTAAGACTCCACAGTCCTTCCCAGACTGCTTGCACCCAGTTTTCTCAGGTATGCCTATAAGTGCTCCGACTGTAACACTCACCAGCCTTCCTGGCTGCCTTCCTCCCTGGAGATTTGCCCGGCAGTGTTATAATGCTTTGCTCCCATGCCTCCTGGTTAGGACTCCTCTGTGTGTCATGAACTGCGTCCCTTCCATGCCCGAGCCTAGGCCCGAAGTCACCCCTCTTCCAAACTAGGGGCACCCTCAAGGGCCACTGACAGCCTAACACTCCATCTCCAGCTTCCACCTGAACTCCACTGCCCCCAGCTGGGCTAACCCAAGTGTTTGAGGGGGCCTGCCCCCTGCCAACCCATCTGTTGGGGATTGGTCAGGGACATCAAGATTCTCCAGGTAGCTCCTCCTCTCCTCTACTTTCATTCTTCCAGAATCCTCTGTAAGTTTCTAGAAGTAGAGGGAGTTATCAGAGATGCTGTCTGTGAGTCATACCAGCCTCCCTGAGTCACTCAGCCAACCCAGATTAAACAACAAAGGCTTGGCTTGACCTACACTGCACAGAGAAAAAAAACTATCTCTCTAGCACACTAACTTGAGGGTACTACATGAGATTATATTAGAAAGTGCTATTTATTTCTTATTTGTTGTACATTTTACCAGGATACCAGCATACCAGTCATGTTGGATGAGATGGCTGCAATCAACTTTTTCAAGCATTTTTCTTCACTTTTCGCTTTTCATTTGGTGATCCTGTCCAAGAGTGACAGTGCTCACTTACCGTACTGTATGTATGCTCTATTCTACTACTTTTACTCTAGAAATGAACTGGGCAGGGCTGATAATAGTTACCTGCTTATGACATCATTGACCTAATATGGCCACATGGCAGATGACTCTGACCTAATATGGCCATGTGCACATATTAGATCAATGAGCATCCTCACCTCTTTGTGTAGGCAGCTGTGAGGTGGGGAATCTCCCACCCACAGCTCATTGGACCAGCAATGACAACTGACTACTGGATTCATACCAAACCCAAGCCCGAACCCGTTTATCAGTACTGAGGATACAGGGAGGCAGGTGGGAGGGTTACATGTATACTTAGTGACAGGGTAAATGGAGCTGGGCAAACAATGAAAGCTGGTGATAAAGGGAGGCAAGTGTGATGGTTATAGGGAGGATCGGAGCGAGAATAAGGGTTGGGGTCACAATGAACGTTAGTATTAAGGTTGGAGACAAAGATGTTAGGGTTGTAGAGTGATGCCGCGTACACACTTGCAGACTTTTCGACCGGACTGGTCCGACGGACTATTCAACGGACTTTCGGCGGACTTCCAACAGACTTTCCCAATTAACGGACTTGCCTACACACAATCACACCAAAGTCCGACGGTTTTGTACGTGATGACGTACGACCAGACTAAAATAAGGAAGTTGATAGCCAGTAGCCAATAGCTGCCCTAGCGTCGGGTTTTCGTCCGTCGGACTAGCATACAGACGAGTGGACTTTTCGATAGGAACTGGGTCTGGCGGAGTTCTGTAAAGATTTGAAATATGTTCCAAATCTAAAGTCCGTCCGGAACGAGGCAATACATAACTTCTTCTCCCAATACGCACCCTCGCCCATCCTGACCGAAGACTCCGCATCTCTTGACGTCCCCTTAACGGCGGAAGAGATAACTCTTGCACTAAAACAGATGAAACCGGGCAAAAGCCCCGGTCCAGATGGGCTGACGGTCGGGTACTACAAATCATTCCCTGATATACTATTGCCTCACCTGGTCACGGCCTTTAACAACCTCTCCCCTACCAATACGGCCCCCACAGATCTCTTAGAGGTTCATATCACCCTTATCCCCAAATCAGGGAAAGATGACAAATTGGTCTCTAATTACCGCCCCATTTCTCTACTTAACGTAGACGTTAAGTTATACGCCAAAGCCATAGCAAATCGCCTTTTACCCCTGATCCCAAATTTAATCACCACAGACCAAGTCGGTTTTGTCCCCGGCAGAGAAGCTAAAGACAATACTACCAAAGCTTTAAACATACACCATTGGCTGACTTCCACTAGTACTAAGGGCTTCTTTCTATCCTTGGACGCGGAGAAGGCATTCGACAGGGTGGCATGGGATTTTATGGAAGCTACCCTACAATTCGTAGGCCTCCCGCCGAGACTCATTAATATGATTATGGTCCTCTACTCATCTCCCACAGCCAAAGTCCGAGTGAACGGTGGACTGTCGGGCGCCTTCTCCGTGTCCAACGGTACTAGACAGGGATGCCCATTATCCCCCTTGATCTTCGTACTAACAATGGAACCCATGTTGCGCAAAATTAGAGAAAACCCTGACATCAAAGGCGTCCAAATCAATCAAACACACTACAAAGTAGCCGCCTACGCGGATGATATTCTCCTCTTCCTTACAGAACCGACCACTACCATCCCGAATCTACTCAAAGATTTTGCCCTCTTTAAATTCTTATCGAACCTACAAATAAACTTCTCCAAATCCAAGGCACTCAACATCTCACTACCACAAGAGACGGTCACACAATGCAAACATAATTTTCCTTTTGGATGGGAAACGCGAGCCATAAAATACCTTGGCATTAACATACCCACAGCTTTATCAGATTTATTTAGGCTTAACTTTTTACCGATCCTACAAACCATCGAGGGTGATCTCCAGAGGTGGCAGACTGGACCATTCTCATGGTTTGGAAGGATTGCTATCTTGAAAATGAACGTTCTACCTAGATTGCTCTACCTTCTACAAACCATACCAATATTACTCCCGCACTCCTTCTTTGCCTCGTACAAAAAGATTTGTAGAAAATTCATCTGGCTATCCAAAAAGCCTAGATTGAATTGGCACAGACTGACAGCCTCCAAATCACAAGGAGGATTGCAAGTTCCTGACCTACAGATCTACTATCAGGTCTGCCACCTAGTTAGAATTGTGGATTGGCACGTACACGGCAAAGAAAAAGACTGGGTGCAGTTGGAAAATGCTTTTACCAAAACCCCTTTGAAACTCCTCCCCTGGATCAACCCAAAATTCATCCCGCAAACCGCCACTGCAAATCCCCTAATCAACTCAACCCTAATCAACTTCACGAAATCATGCAAAATTCTCAAGTTCCAACCCGCGTCGGGACCGATGACACCTATCGAGGATAACCCGGAATTTCCATTGGGCGTCAACCTAATCCACCCAACCAAGGAACCACATAGACCCCGGCTTTTAGCACAACAACTATTCCACCAAGGAACTCTATTACCATACTCAGAGCTGATCACTAAATTTCCAGAATACCACATCCCCTTCTACAACTATCTGCAAATCCGTCACTTCCTACAAAGCCCCCAACACAAAGACAACTTTCATAGGGAACTTACACCCTTCGAACTGCTCTGCTCCAGAAACGAACCCCAAAGACACCTCATCTCGACCATCCACACACTTTTCTCCACCCATCCAAACATCACAACTGATGCACTGCTAAGTCAATGGGAGACTGACCTGAACACAACCTTAACCACAGATGATTGGAGGAACGTGCTCTACCACATTCACAAAGGTTCTGGCAACGTAGCGACACAAGAGTGCAGGTTCAAAATCTTCTCAAAATGGTACAGAACTCCCGATAAAATTAACAAATTTCTGCCTACTATATCCCCAAATTGCTGGAGATGTAACGCAGCCCGGGGTTCCCTTCTTCACATATGGTGGGAATGTCCACTCATTCAATCCTATTGGGCTGCAATTCACAGCCTAATCACTCAGATCACAACATACACCCCTGACTACACCCCAGCGCAATACTTACTCCATCATACTTCGATCCCCCAACGTGTATACAAGAAGTCACTAACTCTCCATCTTATTAATGCGGCAAACATATGCATCCCTGTGCACTGGAGAAGCACATCACCCCCCTCGATCCCAGAGTGGATCCGGAGAGTGGACAAGATAGCTGACATAGAGAATCTCATACACCAAACCTCCGACTCACCATCCAAATACAATGATACATGGGCATGTTGGACCCATTTCAGGAAATCGCCTTCCACAGGCACGCAAACCAACCCACCTACCATTACCTCGGGAGACGACACCGGCCGGATAGCCCGCTAACACACTAACCAATAACCATATCGTCCTGATCCTCCGTCTTACCACCACCCTATCCCCCCTTTCTCTGCCTCACGTCAGCTCAGGCCTATTGCATAGACTACTCCCTTTTACACACCACCTATGTTGACATTGTGATGACTCGCACTCTACACGATGCACAATACCGACATCCCCCACTATTAAGCAAATTTCTGTACCTACACTGGGCACAGTTAGTACCCTATAGGGGTGCCCAGGATTGTGGGTAGCACTATTACCGTCGGTTCAGATCTGCTACAATAACAATACCTTATACCACGCTAGTAACTGAAAACTACCTTGCAACCTCTTGCGATTACTATAGAATCCACCTCACAACTGGTATGCTCACTACAAGTAACCAGAGAATCCCATGTAAAACAATGGAAATGTTCTTGCTCTTTCTCATTTCTGCCCTTGGAACATGCATTGTACTTGCCAACGCACTATTACTGTAGACCTCTGTAATTCTTTTTGAAATTTTCATTCGCTTGGTACCGTATAGTTTACCCTTGTTATGAAACTTTATGTAGATCGTGGAATACTTCTTCTGTGTAAATCCACCAATGTACTGCCTTCTGTACTTTATGACAATCCAATAAAGTGTTTTAACAAAAAAAAAATAAAAAATCTAAAGTCCGTCAGATTTTCGACCAAAAAAGTCTGCTGCAGGTCCGACGAAGCCCACACAGGGTCGAATTGTCCGCCGGACTCGGTCCGTCGGACCAGTCCGGTCGAAAAGTCCGCTCGTGTGTACGTGGCATGAAGGTAAGTGTTAGGGTTGGGGTTTCAGTAGGGTTAGTTTAGTGGCTTTGATTTACAGGAAGGCAGGTAGGAAGGGTTACAGGGTTTACTATTGTTAACAGGGTATCATTCTCTGCTAAACTGTACACAATTGCTCCCTTGCAATTGAAAGTGACTTCATTATTGATCTACCACTACTTACTTGCTAAAGCTCCTGTCTGCTGTTTATTGCTAAGAGCAGAAAAGAGAGCCAATTGGTGTTTGCTTCTGTTCTTCCCTCTCCTCTTTTTTCCCCTATTTAAGAAATTTTAACTTGAATAGAAAAGTTTCACAGTTTCAGTTTTACATTTATATACCATATATCCTCCTAAGCTTTTTTTACTTTTTATTTTTATTAAGTTCAACGTAACTGTGGTGCACGATTCCAAGCATATTGGACATAGGCCATTGACTTCCTGAGCACCTCTGTACTGCCTTATAGAGACAGTGCACTGACTTGTTCCCCTTTCCATTGAATGTTTCTCTGTTTTGTTTTGTCTGCTGACTGTTCCAGATCCTCCAATAATGTATGTAACAGATGAGAGCACACATTCTAGACGAATGCAAAGCAGTTCCGCATGAGCTTTCTGCAAAAATCACTTCTTCTGTATCTCATGAATTTGTTTTGTGCACAAAATTTACTGTAGCAATAGATCCAGTTATCTGATATTTGCACATATATTGCTTTTGTTAAGAGCTCCGTGATATTAAGATGGCTCTTCATCCAAAGTGCACTTCTGTAATCTAGATGCATGTATGTCATCAGAATGTCATGCAGAGCATAAAGCAACACCTTATTTTAGCTGTCACCTTTACGTCTTATCCTGTACTTCAGAAAGGGGTTAACTACAATTGGCCTTCCAGTTGTTCCTCATTTCCCCACAGGGCGCTATCAATTACTGCCATGTGAGGACTCATTAATGTCACGGCTCAAAGACTTCCAATTGACATTACTTAAAAGTTATGCAGGCCAATAACAGACACAAATGAATTTAATTCATTTTGACCTGAGATGACAAAGCTTTCTTACTGCAGCTAAACTTTAGGCTCATGCTTTAAAAATATTTTTTATATCACAAAATTAAATACAGTTAAAGGGGTTGTAAAGGTTCGTGTTTTTTCACCTTAACCATTTGCTGACTGCCGCACGCCGATGTACGTCCTAACTTTGCCGTCAGATATCGTTGTTATGGCAACAGCTAGCTGCCATAACCCCGGTATCCCCATTTTCGTGCGGCGGTCGGCTACAAGATAAAAGTAGTCTCTGCGGCGGATTCGCCGGGAGATCACTTTTATCGGTGGCGGGAGAGGGCCCCCCCTCCCGCCGCGATCCGGTGCCCTCCGTCGCTTACCAAAGCTGTCGGTAGCGGCGGAGGCGATTGCGTCTGTCCTCTAGCTGTGCCTGGAGGCGAGTGAGGGGAAGATGGCGCCCACTCGTCTCCATGACACTGCAGGACGGAAGCAACGTCAAAACGTCACTTCCGCCCATACGTCTTAAAGGCATATTTGTTTATTTTTTTAAATGACTTTGTAATAGGAATAAAAGTGACACAATTTTTTTTTAAACAGTGTAAAAATAAATAAAGTAAATAAGAAAAATATAAAATAAATAAGAAAAATTTAAAAAAAATTTTTTAAACGCCCGTCCCGACGAGCTCGTGCGCAGAAGCGAACGCATACGTGAGTAACGCCCGCATATGAAAACGGTGGTCAAACCACACATGTGAGGTATCGCCGCGATCCGTAGAGCGAGAGCAATAATTATAGCCCTAGACCTCCTCTGTAATGCAAAACCTGCAACCTGTAGAATTTTTTAAACGTCACCAATGGAGATTTTTGAGGGTAAAAGTTTGACGCAATTCCACAAGCGGGTGCAATTTTGAAGCGTGACATGTTGGGTATCAATTTACTCGGCCTAACATTATCTTTCACAATATAAAAAAATTGGGCTAACTTTACTGTTATCTTATTTTTTTATTCAAAAAAGTGAATTTTTTCCAAAAAAAGTGCGCTTGTAAGACCGCTCTGCAAATATGGTGTGAGAAAAAGTATTGCAATGACCGCCATTTTATTCTCTAGGGTGTTAGAAAAAAACAATATATAATGTTTGGGAGTTCTAAGTAATTTTCTAGCAAAAAAAACAGTTTTAAACATGTAAACACCTAAATTCCAAAACGAGGCTGGTCCTTAAGTGGTTAATGCATCCTATGCATTAAGGTGAAAAAACACCTGTCAGTGACCGGCCCCCCAGCCCCCCTGTTTTACTTACCTGAAGCCTCAAATTTGTCTCACGGGGACGCGCTGTCTCTCTGCTAGGGGGTTCTCGGCTGTTGATTGGATAGATTGATAGCAGCGTAGCCATTGGCTCCCACTGCTGTCAATCAAATCCAATGACGAGGCCGCCGGGGGGGCCGAGTCCTGCATTTGGCGTCTATGGATGCCGAATGCTGGACTCGGGAGCGCGCCCACACGGTAACCCCCACTTCTCCCAGGGGGTTATCTGATGTGGGGAGGAGTCGAGAGAGCCGCCGTGGGACCCCAGAAGAGCAGGTTCAGGGCCACTTTGTGCAAAACGAGCTGCACAGTGAAGGTAAGTATGATATGTTTGTTATTTTTTTTTTTAAACATGAACCTTTAGTGTCACTTTAAAGCCCCACTTGAGCTCTTGCAGAATTTAATATTGCATGGCAAGGAAACAAAATAATTAACTCCAAATACAAAATTTTGTCCCTTCTCTCTCTCTTTCTTGAATGTTGTACAATCTGATACAATGAACATATCTGTAGCACCCTCTACCTAGGTAGGTGCTAGAGGTAGATTTTTGGTGAGTACAGGTACATTTGGGCAGGCCTAGCTGGAAGCTTGGCCTGTTTGTTTTGATCTGTGTGGGCTGGGAGTGGCTTAGAGTAGGCTGGTGACTTACAGATAGCATCACTTCTTGGTTACCTCCCTCTGGCTTCTATAGGATTCTAGAAGAGAGAAGGGGAAGAGAGGTGGAACTGTCTGAGGTGTCTCAGGGAGCTCTGACTAATCCCCATTTAGGATTGGCAGGGGGCAGGCCTCCTTGTTGTACCCAGGGTCAGCCCAGCTGGGGGTAGTTGTTGGGTGGAAGAACTGAAGATGGAGTGCTAGGCTGTTAGGGCCTTTGTAGGCGCTCCCCATTCTGGGGGGGTGACCTTGGGCCTGGGACTCGGGTGCAGGAAGGATCCCTTCAAGAATGCATGAAGGATCTGGACAGGAGTCACAGAGAGGAGTCGGAGAAGACAGCAGGAGCTAGTACTGCCAAGCAAGTCTTCAGGAGAGAACCACCAGTGTGTGTGCAGCCAGGAAGGCTGGTGAGTGACTGGCACAGTCGGAAGGACTGGGGAGACATGCCTCAGAGGACCGGGATTGTGCAGTCTGGGATGGGTGCAGAGCCAGAAGTAACGACTGTGATATCACGGGCAGTGGAGTCAGGTAGCTGCAGCCAGGAGAGCTGGCAGGGCCTGAAGTGGGCTTACTGGGAGCAGTGGTCCACCATAGAACAGCTAGCACTAAAAACTTCCTATTCTATTTTACTACACAAAAAGGTGCCCGTGGTCCCTGCCTGCAAATGGCAACCTCTAGGGCCTGACTGAGTCACAGTTGGGCCTATGTGCTAGCTGTGCCTGGAGTTAAGTGTTGTGCAGGAGAGAGATTGAGAGTAACAGTCTGCAAGCAAAAGATCTGTTGGAGGAGACTGGAGTAGCCAAGTGTATATAGTTGTCCCAACTGATTGATATACAATCAACCGATTGCTTGCTCTACTGGGCATCCCATATTTTCCCATCCATATTCAAGTTAAAATCCCTCAATAAAAATACAAAAAAAAAACAAGCACATGGACAGTTAATTTTCTTCAAGGTGATTGAGAAGTGAAACCCAGGCTGGGCAGGGTGACAGATGGGCCACAAATTTCAGCAGCCCCTACAGGGGTACCGCTACATATCTAAGAAATCATTATATAACAATTGAACAAACCTATGTAATATATATGAAAACTGACATCCTCACATCTCAGTTCAGCCCCAATTCCTGCACCTTTAGACCTCACATCAGCCCGGATTCCTGCACCATCAGACTTCAGATCAGCTCCAATTCCTGCACCATCAGACCTCACATCAGCTTTTGCACTTTCAGACTTCAGATCAGTCCCATTTCCTGCACCTTTAGACCTCAGATCAGCCCCAATTCCTGCACCTTCAGACCGTAGACCAGCCCCGATTCCTGCACCTTTATGCCCTGTACACACGATCGGACATTGATCGGACATTCCGACAACAAAATCCATCTGATTTTTTCCGACAGATTTTAGGCCAAACTTGTCTTGCATACATACGGCCGCACAAAGTTGTCGGAAAATCCGATCGTTCTGAACATGGTGGCGTAAAACATGTATGTCGGGACTATAAATGGGACGTCTATTAATTTATACTGAGCATGCGTGGAACTTTGTGCATCAGATTTGCGTACACACGATCGGAATTTAAACGATCGGATTTTGTTGTCAGAAAATTTTATATCCTGCTCTCAAACTTTGTATGTCAGAAATTCAGACGGAAAAAGGCCGATGGAGCCCACACACGATCAGAATTTCC
The DNA here is from genome assembly GCA_037952835.1 of Lithobates septentrionalis. Lineage (NCBI taxonomy): Eukaryota > Metazoa > Chordata > Amphibia > Anura > Ranidae > Lithobates > Lithobates septentrionalis. The sequence goes on from JBBDGP010001337.1 coordinate 1,479,286, forward strand.
GACAACACAATCCAATCGCACTTTTTCCATCGGAAAATCCGACCGTGTGTACAGGGCTTCACACTTCAAATCAGCCCCAATTCCTGCACCTCCCTGCACCTTCAGACCTCAGATCTGCTCCAATTCTTGCACCATCAGACCTCAGATCAGACCAAATTCCTGTACCATCAGACTGCAAATCAGACCAAATTCTTGTACCTTCACACCTCACAGCAGCCCCAATTCATGCACCTTCACATCTCAGATTGGCTCCAATACCTGCCCCTTCACACCCTACGTCAGCCCCAATTGATGTTCCTTTACATCTTAGAACAACTTAAATTCTTGCAAATTCACACCCCACTTCCTGTGCCTTAACATCTCAGAACAGGCCCAAACCCTGTAATTAGTTGCAATTAGCTCAAACTGGAATCATGTCTAATTGCTAAGAAATAAAAGCCTGGGTACTACCCAGGTGGTGTCAGGCAATGAACACCTCCTTTAATTTCTACACAGTGAATAAGTATATGTCCATACTCATAAATTGGGGGTGGGGGCAAAAATTGATCTTGAGCAGAGGCCCTTAGGTGCATGTTTGAAATAATAATGTAGATGGTTCAGTAGTAGGACGGAGGTGTGATAAATAGTGGTGCTATATTTCAAATAAAACAATAACCTTAAAAGTAAAATAAAGAATACATTTGGTCGTTGGACTTCTAGAAAATGGCTGCCATGTTGGGAAGTGTTCCTTAGTAATGGATGTGGTGGGTATCTCAGTGTCTGGTTTTAGAAGTGTACACCTCCTCCGCAATTCCCTGAGAACACACACAATGTGCTCTGTGCCTGCAGAAGCCAGGTGAATAACTTGTTTCTACAGACTGCATTGGGGAGGAGGTCGTTTCACCAGAGAGACGAACTAGTGGGCTGGAGGCACAGAAATTTCAGGCTCAGCTTCCCTTTCTCTCCATACGTCCCTAAAAGGTGACAAGGGGGAGCTGGGAGAGGGGGAACAATATTGGTGCATGCAGTGACAGAGTTGCTAGCTGGCGGCAAAAAGGTGCTGGGTGCAGTATCTGGGTGCTGGAGTTTAGTGACAGGAAGGATCTGAGTCAAAAGTGCAGGGGGTGCAGTGGTAGGATTTCTGGGAGGATGGGAGATTTAGAGTCAAATGTGAAGGAGGTTCAGTGGTAGGGGTGCTGGCTGACAGGGAGATGCAATATTAGGGTCCAGAATGCCAGGGGTATTGGGTTCTTCATAGACCTACAGTAAATGCAAAAACTTTTTATTTGTAGGTCTGCAAGAAGGCTCCTCCAGCTTAGCACCACCCGATATGGTGTAGGCTTCAGGATTGAATTGCTCGTTGATTTAAACTATGAGAAAAGGGTGATTAGTTAGCACGAGGAGGGGGTTATTAGGATTAATTTATTTGAAAGTATAGTCAGCCTTTAGGTCTCCTTCAGACCTATGTGCTGTGGTTTTACAGCAACAGCAACACAAGGCATTCATAAACACATTTCTACCACTGATTCCACTGGTGCTCTATCACAATGTTTACCTGTGGCAAGTGCTTCTTTTACTTCCTGTTGATTGTGTGTGCAGTAGAACCTCATACACTTTAACATGGTCAGGAGACTGATATGTCTTCTATTGTACTGCACATGCTTAGGAAGTGGCAGCCCAACCCAGCATTTAATGACACTGCTGCTGATCTCCTCTAACCTCATATTGCTAATAAGGTATTTACGGCTCTCTTTCATAGATCATTTGACACATAGAAGCCACAAATAAGTTATTAGGGAATTTCCTGTGCTGGGAGTTAATTAACAGTATCTGAGAAGATCACTGTGGGTTGGAGGATATCAGTAGCACTGTCACTAAGATCTGGGTCCACTCTGGTGGTAGTGTAGTAGACATGTGCAATTTGTTTAGTTCCAAATTCGTTTTTCAACAAATTTCGATAAATTTGTTAATTCGGAAATTTCCGAATTAACGAAAAACGTTTAACAACTTTTTCTGAATATTTGTAAATTCGAATATTCGAAGATTCCGAAATTTGGAAATTCGGAAATTCGAAAATATGAAATAATAATTAACTAATAATAACTTAACTATTAATAACTATTAAATTATAGATATTTGACTTTCCTTTCAAATTTGGCTGTTAGTGAACGTAACAATTTATCCGAAGTTACGACTTATTTGAAATAAAGAATGCCGTATCTAAATGAATGGAATGTAACAAATTAATAATAATAAATAACAATAACAATAAGAAAACCTTTTTATTATCATTATTATTTATTATTAATTTGTTCCGTTCCATTTTTTTAGATGCGGCATTCGTTATTTCTGATAATTCATAACTTCGAATAAATTCGCATTTGTTACGTTGACTAACAGCCAAATTTGAAAGGAAATTCCAATACCTAAGTTTAATAGTTATAGTGTAGAGTATTTGGGATAAACTAAAATGGTGACAATACCTAGCACATGTACAGTAGAGGCAGGAAAGTAATAACATTGTGTCACTACTCTGCAAGCATGATAGCATTGACATTTAATTGTAGACCAGTGCCATCCACAATAGCCCAGCAGGAAGCACATCCAGAGTGGTCTCTGCAGTAGGTGAGTCTGTGTTGCATTGCAATGGGACATGACCTTCCCTGGTAGCTTACTTTTACTAGTTTTTATTATTATACAGGATTTATATGGTGCCACCATTTTGTGCAGTGCTTTTAAATATGGAGAAAGACAGTACAGTTATAATACAATTCAATACAGGAGGAATCAGAGGGCCCCACTTGTTAGAGCTTTCAATCAAAAGGGAGGGTCCAGTGATAGACAATGTAATAACTGTGGGGGATGAGCTGATGGAGAAAGTAAAGGTACAGAATATTATTTGGATGGGGGATAAGCCTCTCTGAAGAGATGGGTTTCCAGGTGGATAGTATAATGCCGCGTACACACGGTCGGACTTTTCGTCTACAAAAGACCAACGGACGCTGACGGACTAAAGCTGGCTGGTAATCCGATCGTGTGTGGGCTTCTCCGGACTTTCAACATACTTTTTTAGCCTCAAATCCGACGTACTTTAGATTTGAAACATGCTTCAAATCTTTACTTCGTAACTACGACGGACCCCGAAATCCGCTCGTCTGTGTGCTAGTCCGACGGACAAAAAGCCACGCTAGGGCACCTATTGGCTACTGGCTATGAACTTCCTTATTTTAGTCCGGTGTACGTCATCACGTAAGAATTCGACGGACTTTTGTGTGATCGTGTGTAGGCAAGTCTGTTCGTTAGAAAGTCCGCCGCAAGTCCGTCGAAAGTCCGCCGAAAGTCTGCCGGAAGTCTGTCGGACAGGCTGTCTGACTTTTGTAGACGAAAAGTCCGACCGTGTGTACGCGGCATAAGAGATTGTAAAACAGATTGGGGTAAGGAGTTCCAGAGGATGGGGGCTCTGGAGAAGTCCTGGGGGTGAGCATGGTAGGAGGAGACAAGGGAGCTAGAGACTGTGATGGGCCGAACAACCCCCGGTTCGGTTTGGTTCGCACCAGAACTCTCAAACAGAGAAAAAGTTTGGACCAGACCCACAAACTCTATTAACCACTTCAGCCCCAGAAGGATTTACCCCCTTAATGACGAGGCCATTTTTTGCGATACGGCACTGCATCACTTTAACTGACAATTGCGCGGTCGTACAACGCTGTACCCACACAAAATGTATTTCTTTTTTTTCCCACAAATAGAGCTTTCTTTTGGTAATGTTTGATCACCTCTGCAGTTTTTATTTTTTGCTCTATAAACAAAAAAAGACTTATTTGAAAAAAAAAAACAATATTTTTTACTTTCTGCTATAATACATATCCCAAAAAAATATATAAAAAAACAAATGTATTCATCAGTTTAGGCCAATATGTATTCTTCTACATATTTTTGGTAAAAAAAAATCACAATAAGCGTATATTGATTGGTTTGCGCAAAAGTTATAGTGTCTACAAAATAGGGGATAGATTTATGGACTTTTATTTTTTTAATGTTTTTACTGGTAATTGCGGCGATCTGCGTTTTTTAGCGGGACTGCGACATTGCGGCAGACAAATCTGACACCATCAATGTATAAATGACATTGCCAGGGAAGGGGTTAACACTAGGAGGCGATCAAGGGGTTAACTGTGTTCCCTGGGTGTGGTCTAACTGTGTAGGGGCTGGGCTCACTGGGACAACACAGAGATCGCTGTTCCTGATCATTAGGAACAGCAAATCTCCATGTTTCCCCTGTCAGAACGGGGATCCGCCTTGTTTACATAGGCAGATCCCCGTTCTGCCTCTCTGTGGAGCGATTGCGGGTGGCCGGCAGACATTGAGTCCGCCGAACCCACACGCGTGCTCCCACTGTGTGCATCAGGCGTACTCGTGCCTCCTGCGGCGCGCGCATTACCCACAGTATCTACTGCATGAAGCGACATACAGGTAAGTCGTTTTGCGCAATAGAGCCGACCTGCCGCAGTATATGTACTGTGGCTGGTCGGCAAGTGGTTAAAGTCTATGGGACTCGAACATGAGAAATCAAATGTCCCTATTTTGAAGGATTATATACAAGTTATTGGCCATAAAAAGTGTATGAGGGCCTGGGTACTGCCCTGGGGGACATGCAAATCAATGCAAATTTTTTTTTTAAAAGATAGTATTCAAAGGAGCAGTGATTTTATTGATGCTCCACTTGCCTGGGGGTCCCTGTAGTTTGCCTGAAGATTGGCGCATCTGTACCATGTATAGAACCTGCTGCATTAAAACTGACATTCGTAAAGAAAAAAATGACATTTAATTTGATTAACGCAGCTGCAAGCCATTGCTGGCAATACAAAAAAAATAAAAATGAAAACGATTTGGGGCCCCCCAATGCATATCAGGCCCTGTGGGTATGGATTTCAAGGGGAACCCGACAACAACAAAAAAAAAACCACAGTGGCCCCCCCCCCCAAAATCCCTACCAGACTTTTATCCAAGAATGCAGCCTGGCAGGCCAGTAAAGGGGGGAAGGGGCATGAGAGAGTGCTCCTCCTCCTGAACCATACCAGGCTGCATGCTTTCAACATGGGAGGCTGCTTTGGGAGAGGGGGGCTCTTCCCGACAACCCTGGGCATTGGGTTTGGGGGTCTGCGGGCAGGGGGCTTATCGGAATCTGTAAGCCCCCTTTAACAAGTGGGGCCCCAGATCCCGGCCCCCACTATGTGAATGAGTAGGGGTACACTGTACAATCACAGACCTGTGAGTGTTATAAAACTACAGCAGAGGAAAATCCGGCCTCCTATCCTGCGTAAATCTCAGTAGTGGATAGCAAAAAATACAAGTAGCCCTTGTGTATATATTTTCTTTATTGCTTTTAAAGCTTTCATCCTTTATTGCGATCTATGTACAGATGTTCATTTAGACTCAACTTTTTCATTTTGTTACCAATATACAATTACTGTATTAACCAAAAAGTGATTAACCCCCCCCCCCCCCCAAAAAAAATTAAAAATATTCTGCTACTGCTCCTGTCTAAATCAATCAATTTTAAGCAAAAAAATACAGCAATATAACAGAAGCAATAAAAGGGTAAGTTTATATTTAGCCTTAAAGGAATTAGTCCCCAAGCCCAAGGATAATCACAGTCGGATCTCATGTGGTCTATGACCAACCAATATGACATTTTTATTTCCTCTAGATAAGAGTCTATTTAAAGATGCTCCTCTGTCTTGCTTTATATATCATTATTTTTCTTTTCTTTTGCTGAAAAGAAAACATTCTTGCACAGATCCGTCCAGAAGAACTCCCAGCTGCTGTGCTATTAGCTTACCATCTCTTTCTTCTTCCCGGCCTCCCCTCTGATTTTAATTCCCTCTAGTGCTGGTTTATGTCTAGCATGCATTGTTTGAGGGTATACTTGTTGTATATTACTTTCAGTCATCCCATTTTTCAAGCAGCCTCTGAGGACTCTGCTTATCTAAACATCAATGCAAGTAAAATTGAGAGTGTACAGGGAGCAGAGTCTATATTCAAATAGGGTTCTATGCTAAAATATTGCGTCAGCATGATTTAAATTTAAAAATAGAGCGCAATAAAAAATATTGCTTTAAAATAAAGACATGTGAAAGCCTCTAAACAACTTATTTCGCAGAGGAAAAGAGGGAATGTGTCTAACAAATGTTATTACTGAGTGCTGATTACTGAGTGCCCTTGGTCTATCTCTGCTGTCTAGTGGATGGCACAGTCACATTTAGACCTTCTGCACAACTGGTGGAACAAGAAAGCGAAGGTTAGACTATGAGAATGGAGGCTGCTAGTACAATGTCTAGCTGGGAGGTTGCTAGCACAATGTCTACCTGGGAGGCTGCTAGCACAATGTCTAGCTGACTGAATATCTAGTTCTTCAAATTCATTTGAGAGGGGCATTTTTGGAAGGTGAGAAGGCGGGTAAGCATAAAGTTTATAGTAACATAGAAACATAGAAAGGTGACGGCAGAAATAAGATTGAGTAGTCCATAGAGTCTGCCCGTTTTTTTTTTTATCTACATTTTTTTGCATTTCTTTCTTTATTTATTTATTTTTATTAGTTTTTTTTGTTTTTCGGTAACTATTTTTTGTCTGAGTATAGATCTATGTTTGGCCCAATCATGTTTGAAGCCGTTTACAGTTGACTGGCTCACTACCTTTGCTTAAAGTTTATTCCAAGCATCAACTGCCCTTTCAGTAAAATAATATTTTGCAAGATTAGTTTTAAACTTTCGTCCAGTTCCCTGTGTTCTTGATTTTGGTTTCATATTGAAACTACTGCCCTCCTGAAACTTATTCACCCCTTTGATGTATTTAAAGGTTTCACTCATGTCTCTCCTTTACAAAATGAGCAAATAGTGTACAGTTCCTCCAGACTGTACATATTAAGTTCCTGAAGTCGCCCTTGATATGATTTATCCCCCACACCTTTCACTATTTTTGTTACCCATCTCTGGACTCGTTCTATCCTATCAATATCTTTGTGTAAGTGAGGTCCCCAGAACTGGATACAGTATTCTAAATTAGGTCTCAATAAAGATCTATATAGAGGAATCAGAACCTCCTTCCTCTTGCTGGCGATCCCTCTAATGATGAATCCTAGAATTCTATTTGCTTTTCCCACTGCCTGGTCACACTGTTTGCTCATTTTGCAATCATCTGAAATAAGTACCCCCAAATCTTTTTCCTCTGTAGTGCTGGCCAACACTGTACCCCCAATGTTGTACTCTATCAATGGATTCTTTTTCCCTGGTGCAATATTTTACAATGTAAATGTCATTGTAAGAATGCATTGACTTATTGATCATCACATGGAGATCTCTTGGTACGCTGGTCATATGTCACATGATCTAAATCCAGCATTACATCATTCTATACATTGTGGGCACCGATAGAGGGTTTTTTTTTTGCAATGACTGATGACTGTTGCCATTGCTGCCTCAGCGCATAGATCAGGGGTAGTGTCAGGACTGAGTTCACCTGCTGTGGGCACTGTGGTTCTCTGGGCTGATGGCTGCAGTTCTAGTCTCCACCAGGAGGTGTCTTCCAGGAGCCAACAGGCTGTATTAATCAGTCACATTAGTGTTCAGCTGCCGGGAGGCTACTTAAGGCTGCTCCTCCCTTCCCTTGGTGCATCACGATTTTGGTCCCTGTCCAGCCTGATCCAGTCTGCACCCCTCTGCCTTGCTCCTGCCTTTCTCTGCTCTGTACCCAGCCATGATCCCCCCCTTCCTTGCAACCTTGCATTCCTTGTACCATTGTCCCTAGCTTGGTCTGTATATATATATTTAGTTGTTCAGATTCGACAGCTCTTGTTAGCAGTGTTTTTGGTTCTGTTTTGGGGTAGTTCATGTTTACTGTGTGTTGTGTTCGCTGTGTTCATGGTTTGCTGTTTTTCACTGTAAATAAATATCCCCTTAAGGATAATTACATTGTTTGGTCTCAGTTCCCTTGTGTAGCTACGTGTCTGGCCTTCTTGCCGCTGATTCCTGACATAATCAAGGCGCCCACTATGACCAGATCTGCTACACTTGGGGACTGGGAGCCAGTTACTTAAATTTTTTTTGCCTTTGTCAAAGGCAAAAAACCTTTGTCAGAATGCTGAGTGAAGGTTATTTGCCGTGTGGAACATGCAGTAGAGGATAAGTATTTGTGTCATTCACTTTGTCTGCACATGCCTTAGCTGTTGAGGGCAGACTTTCCCTTAGTGAATTACAACCTTTGATTCAGGTCTGTTCTGAACTGCTGTTCTGAACTGTTATTTCAGTTTACCTCTCAGGGACCTGATGTTTTCACTCCCCCGTTTACTATGTACCAGGTTGGATTTTGGGGATGGTTGCTGAAACATTGTGCAAGTTCTTTTGTTCAGAAGTATTCAGCCTATTCACAACAGGTGGTGTTGGAATGTATTGCTGCTGTGCACTCATTAATTGAGCAATGTGAGCAAGGGAGAGTTCAACCTCTGCTACAAGATTGGTCAGAGATCATGTCTGCAGTGCTAGATGAGTCACATAAAGTCAGAGCTCTCAGGAGCAAAGAGGGAACTCCCTTCCTCTGAGAATTTAAATGTATTCCATTGGCCCCAAGTTTCTAAATATGTCTCCTTTCGATTTTGAGCCGATAATAGCAAATCCTCCATCCTATTAACCTCTTCAATTCGTGTGACCCATGTAAGAATTGTGGGAGGGTACGTTTCTCTCCACTGCCGTACGATACATGATCTAGCTGCGTTAATAAGATGGCGCAAAATTAATTTACTATATGTTTCCTCCGAAATGTTTGAGACATGTAACAAAAATAGGGCTGGATCTTCTGTGAGGTTATACTCAGTAAATTTCTGTGCTATCCGCCGTATCTCCCTCCAGAAGTACTCCAGTTTTGGGCAGGACCAAAGAACGTGGAGTAGAGTCCCTCTTTCCTCCTGACACCTCCAACATTTGTCTGGGATCTCCGGAAAGAATTTATTAAGTAATGAGGGTGTACGGTACCATCTTGTCATTATTTTAAAATTAGTTTCTTGGATTCTTGTGGATATTGAAGATTTCAACGCAAGATTTACTATCTGCCTATGTTGTGCCTGAGTGAACGTCCTGTCTAATGTAATTTCCCACTTCCTTATATATGGAGGGACATAATCCTCTTGGGGGGCAACCAGTAATGCATACATTTGCGAGATTAAATGAGAGCAAGGCCCTGTCCCCTCACATAGTTGTTCTAAGGGTGTCAATGTTCGTTGAAATCTGTCTGGAGGTGGGAGAGTGTTAAGGAAATGTCGCAACTGGGCTGCACTCCAGGAATCAGGACAGAAACGGTCGTTGGATGAGGTTAGTTCAGGTAATGAGGGCCATGTCCCAGTAGCTATTTGTATAAAATGCGAGGCCTGAAAACACTGTGATTCTGAAAGTTTCCTGAAGGGTCCATCCTGTAGTCCCAGAGGGAAACGAGGATTCCCTACAATAGGGTACAGGGGGAGTTGAAAGATGATAATAAAGTGGTGGAAAATATTCGGGAGCAAATACGCAGGGTAGGGTCCAAGGTTGGGTGCTTTTTGAGAGCTGAACTCAGGTCTCCATAGCACCAAACCGCACGACGCAATGGGACCTCACACTGTGATTGCTCGATTTTTGGCCATATTTTAAAACTTGCATGCCTACACCAGTCTACTAGTCGCGCCATATGAGCCGCCTGATAATATTTCTGCATATCGGGTACCGCTACCCCCCATATTGTTTAGGCATTGTCATTAAATGGCGTTGAATCCTGGGCCTTTTATGGGCCCAAATGAATTCAGTTATCATCTTATTAGTCTGTTTAAAGAATTCTGGGGGTATATGAATGGGTAGAGTTTGAAAAAGATAGGAAAATTTAGGCAATACTGACATTTTTATTATGTTACATCTACCGAACCAAGAGAAAAGGCCTTGATGCCATTTAGAGAGTAAGACTTTCACTCTACTCAGTAGAGGTGGGAAATTCAACTCAAAGGTTTGGTCCAATTTAGGTGAAATCAACGTGCCCAGGTATTTGATGCCCGTATAGGTCCATCTAAACTTAAAATTCATTTTTAAAGCGTTAATTTGAGTCGTAGTCATAGATACACCCATTGCCTCTGACTTGGACATATTAATTTTTAAATTGGACAGTGCACCATATTGGTCCAATTCTCTTAGTAGGTTCGGCATAGATATAACAGGATTAGTAAGGCAGAATAAAAGATCATCTGCATATGCGGATACTTTATGATGTAAATCTCCAGTTATTAACCCCCTAATATCCGGGTTTTGCCTGACCTTACAAAGAAATGGCTCTAAGGTGATAGCAAAAAGGAGTGGTGATAAAGGGCACCCTTGGCGGGTGCCATTAGAAATAGAAAAAGGTTCAGATAGAACTCCATTTGCTTTTATTTGTGCCTCCGGCCTTGTGTATATGCTCGAGATCCACCCTACCATCCTCTCCCCTACACCCACATATCGTAGGACTGAGAACATAAAAGACCAATTGACCCGGTCGAATGCCTTTTCGGCATCCGTTCCCAGGAACACAGTGGATGTTTTAGAATGACCGGCTATGTGGACTAGGTTCAGAGTTTTAATGGTATTATCATGGGCCTCCCGCGTTGGAATGAAGCCTACCTGGTCTGGGTGTACTAATGCAGACAAATGTGGTTGTATACGTGTGGCTAATATTTTTGTAAATAACTTAAGATCTACATTCAATAATGAAATGGGGCGATAGCTGCTACATATTGATGGGTCCTTATCCTCCTTCGGAATAACGGTGATATGTGCTTTCAGGGTTTCTGGAGTAAATCCTGTCCCGTGTCCCATTGCATTAAATGTTTGTACCATCTGCTTACCCAACTGAGGGAAAAATGTCTGGTAGTATTTATGTGTAAAGCCATCCGGACCCGGAGCATTCCCTGGTTTGGATGTCTTGATGGCCTCTTGCAATTCCTCTAAGGTAATAGCAACGTCCAACTCTTCTCGAATCTGCTCTGTCAATTGAGAAATACCTGAAGAGGAAATATATTCCTCCATGATATTTTGAGGTTGTGATCTGGTAGGCAAATTATATAAAGATTGGTAAAATGTACGAAAGGTCGAGACAATCTGGGAGGGAAGGTGTACTTTTCTACCTTGGGGGTCCACTAAGTGGGGGACATAGGATTGAGTAGGCATGTGCATTTCGTTTCGTTCCGAATCGAAATTCGGACGAATTTTTCATTATTTGGAAATTCGGATGCATCCGAATTTCCGAATGACAAAAGTAAAGAATTTAAACGAATCCGAAAAAAAAACGAACGAATTCGAAAACATATTCGAATCGAATTCGAAAACATATTCGAATCGAATTCGAAACATATTCGAATCGAATTCGAAAACATATTCGAATCGAATTCAAAAACATATTCGAATCGAATTCGAAAACATATTCGAATCGAATTCGAAAACATATTCGACTCAAATTCGAAAAACATAATCGAATTCGAATCGAATTGGAAAACATATTCGAATCGAATTCGAAAAAAATAGAAAACGTTTTTCTAAAAAAAACAATATATATATATAAATAATTTTTTTCTATTCTGTTTCATTGTTTTTCTATGCTATTCTTTTCTATTCTATTCTAAACTTTTCTATTCGAATTTGAATTCATTCTATACGAAATTCGAATTTCGGAAGATGGCTTCTGAAAGTGGAATTTCGTATAGAATGAATTCGAATTTGAATAGAAAAGATTAGAATAGAAAATAATAGACTGGACAAACAATAGAACAGAACAGAATAAAATATAATATATATATTTTATTCTATTCTGTTCTATTTTTTCTATGCTGGTCTATTGTTTTTCTATTCTTTTCTATTATTTTCTATTTTATTCTAATCTTTTCTATTTGAATGCGAAATCATTCTATACGAAATTTGAATTTCTGAAAATGGTTATACAGAAACAGAATGAAATAGAATAAAATCGAATTCTAATAGAAAAGACTAGAAAAGAAAAACAATAGAACAGAATAGAAAAAAATTATATATATATATATATATATATATAAAACCATCTTCTGAAATTTGAATTTGGTACAGAATGAATTCAAATAGAAAAGATTAGAATAGAACAGGAAATAATATAAAAGAATAGCATAGAAAAACAATAGAACAGAATAAAAAAAATATAAAATATTCTATTCTAATCTTTTCTATTCAAATTCATTCTGTACCAAATTCCAATTTCGGAAGATGGTTTTATATATATATATATATATATATATATATATACATATACATACATACATACATATATATACATATATATATATATATATATATATATATATATATATATATATATATATATATATATATATATATATATATATATATATATATATATATATATAAAATATTTCTTTCTATTCTGTTCTACTGTTCTATTGTTTTTCTATTCTATTCTTTTCTATTAGAATTTGATTTCATTCTATTTCTATATAACCATTTTCCGAAACTCGAATTTTGTATAGAATGAATTTGAATTCAAATAGAAAAGATCAGAATATAATAGGAAATAATAGAAAAACAATAGAACAGAATAGAAAAAATATAATTAATATATATATATATATATATTAGGGTTGTCTAGGGTTGTCCCGATACCGATACTAGTATCGGTATCGGCACCGATACCGAGCATTTGCCCAAGTACTTGTACTCGGGCAAATGCTCCCGATGCTTCCCCCGATACCTTGACATACCGCTGCATTGTCCCCCTCCGCTGTCCTCCTCCGCTGCCCTCCTCCGCTGCATTGTCCTCCGCTGTCCTCCTCCGTTGCATTGTCCTCCGCTGTCCTCCTCCGCTGCATTGTCCCCCTCCGCTGTCCTCCTCCGTTGCATTGTCCCCCTCCGCTGTCCTCCGCTGTCCTCCGCTGTCCTCCTCCGCTGCATTGTCCTCCGCTGTCCTCCGCTGTCCTCCTCCGCTGCATTGTCCCCCTCCGCTGTCCTGCTCCGCTGCATTGTCCCCCTCCGCTGTCCTCCGCTGTCCTCCGCTGTCCTCCTCCGCTGCATTGTCCCCCTCCGCTGTCCTGCTCCGCTGCATTGTCCCCCTCCGCTGTCCTCCGCTGTCCTCCTCCGCTGCATTGTCCTCCGCTGTCCTCCGCTGTCCTCCTCCGCTGCATTGTCCTCCGCTGTCCTGCTCCGCTGCATTGTCCCCCTCCGCTGTCCTCCGCTGTCCTCCTCCACACTGCATTGTCCCCCTCTGCTGTCCTGCTCCGCTGCATTGTCCCCCTCCGCTGTCCTCCGCTGCATTGTCCTCCGCTGTCCTCCTCCGCCGCATTGTCCCCCTCCGCTGTCCTGCTCCGCTGCATTGTCGTCCTCCGCTGTCCTCCTCCGCTGCATTGTCCCCCTCCGCTGTCCTTCTTCTTTGCTGTGTCCCCCTCCGCTGTCCTTCTTCTTTGCTCTGTCCCCCTCCGCTGTCCCCATCCGTTCCGGCTTTCCGCTGTCCCCCTCCTCTCTTCCTCTGTCCCCTCCGTTCTGCTGTCTCTCTCCGCTGTGTGTGAATGGATAGAGTCAGCTGACTCTGTCCATTCACATAACTGAAACATTGTAATCTCCTGTGATTACGATGTGTCAGTTTATGAATGGAGAGAAGCTGTTGTCTTCTCTCCATTCATTTTCAGTGCAGCTGAGGCTGCAGAGAAAGGGACTGGGGAATCTCTATCCTCGGTCTCTTTCTCTGTCTCAAGGGGGAGATATCAGAGGTCTGTTAAGACCCCTGATATCTCACCAAAGCCCCCAAACAGGGCTGATTAAAAAAAAACACACACACACAAAGTGCAATAAAGAATAAAAAAAAAAAATTGTAAAAAATAATAAATGTAAATGAAAAAAAAAACATAAAAAAAAAAAACACACACACAGGCACCGTTCACTCACCCCCCCCCCCAAAAAAAAACAAAAAAAAAAACACTGTCACGTGACATTAAAAAAAAAGTATCGGTAATCGGTATCGGCGAGTACTTGAAAAAAAGTATCGGTACTTGTACTCGGTCCTAAAAAAGTGGTATCGGGACAACCCTAATATATATATATATACATATATGTATATATATATATATATATATATATATATATATATATATATATACATATATATATATATATAAAACCATCTTCCGAAATTCGAATTTCGTATAAAATTAATTTGAATTTGAATAGAAAAGATTAAAATAGAGTAGAAAGAATAGACTAGAAAAACAATAGAACAGAATAGAATAAGATATAATATATATATTGTATTTTATTCAGATCTGTTCTATTGTTTTTCTAGTCTATTCTTTTCTATTATATTCTATTCAAATTCGAATTCATTCTATACAAAATTTGAATTTCAGAAGCCATCTTCCAAAATTCGAATTTCATATAGAATGAATTCAAATTAGAATAGAAAAGTTTAGAATAGAATAAAAAAGAATAGCATAGAAAAACAATGAAACAGAATAGAAAAAAATATAATATATATATTATATTTTATTCTCTTCTGTTCTATTGTTTTTCTAGTCTATTCTATTTCTATTATTTTCTATTCTAACCTTTTCTATTCAAATTCGAATTCATTCTATACGAAATTCTAATTTTAGAAGCCATCCTCCGAAATTCTAATTTCGCATAGAATTAATTCAAATTCGAATAGAAAAGTTTAGAATAGAATAGAAAAGAATAGCATTGAAAAACAATGGAACAGAATAGAAAAAAAATATAATATATATATATATATAACCATCTTCCAAAATTGGAATTTGGTACAGAATGAATTCGAAAAGAAAAGATTAGAATACAATATATTATATTTTTTTCTATTCTGTTCTATTGTTTTTCTATGCTATTCTTTTATACTTTCTATTCTATCCTAATCTTTTCTATTGGAATTCGATTTCATTCTATACGAATTTCAAATTTCGCAAAATGGTTATATATAGTTTACTTTTTCAAATTCAGTTAATGTTTTTTTTCGAATGCGGTAGAATTTTTTCTAATTTTATCGTTTTTTTCGAACGTGGTAGAATTTTTTCGAATTTGACAGTTTTTTTCGAATGTGGTAGAATTTTTTCGAATTTGATAGTTTTTTTCGAATGTGGTAGAATTTTTTCGAATTTGACAGTTTTTTTCGAATGTGGTAGAATTTTTTCGAATTTGATAGTTTTTTTTCGAATGTGGTAGAATTTTTTTGAATTTAACAGTTTTTTTCGAATGTGGTAGAATTTTTTCGAATTTGATAGTTTTTTTTCGAATGTGGTCGAATTTTTTCGAATTTGACAGTTTTTTTCCAATGTGGTAGAATTTTTTCGAATTTGATAGTTTTTTTTTCGAATGTGGTAGAATTTTTTCGAATTTGACAGTTTTTTTCGAATGTGGTAGAATTTTTTCGAATTTGATAGTTTTTTTCGAATGTGGTAGAATTTTTTCGAATTTGATAGTTTTTTTCGAATGTGGTAGAATTTTTTTGAATTTGACAGTTTTTTTCGAATGTGGTAGAATTTTTTCTAATTTTATCGTTTTTTTCGAACGTGGTAGAATTTTTTCGAATTTGACAGTTTTTTTCGAATGTGGTAGAATTTTTTCGAATTTGATAGTTTTTTTCGAATGTGGTAGAATTTTTTCGAATTTGACAGTTTTTTTCCAATGTGGTAGAATTTTTTCGAATTTGATAGTTTTTTTTCGAATGTGGTAGAATTTTTTTGAATTTGACAGTTTTTTTCGAATGTGGTAGAATTTTTTCGAATTTGATAGTTTTTTTCGAATGTGGTAGAATTTTTTCGAATTTGATAGTTTTTTTCGAATGTGGTAGAATTTTTTCGAATTTGATAGTTTTTTTTCGAATGTGGTAGAATTTTTTCGAATTTGATAGTTTTTTTTCGAATGTGATAGAATTTTTTCGAATTTGATAGTTTTTTTTCGAATACGGTCGAATTTTTTCGAATGCGGTCGAATTTTTTCGAATTCGAATACGAAACGAAACGAATTCCGAAAACGAATGTAACGAATGCAACGAATTTAACTAAACGAATTTAGTTAAATAACGAATCGAAACGAAACGAAACTAAACGAATTTTTTCATCCTGCACATGTCTAGGATTGAGTCCTCTGTTCCTGTAAAGCTCTAGCCAGTGAACGGCCGCATTTGCCACCTGTCTCATAATAATATTTCCGGCATCTCTAAAGTGCTGCTTTAGCTCTATGTTGGAGTAACTCTGTCACTTGTCTACGCAATTTAAGGAGTTCTGTCTCCCCAGTGCACCTCGTGTTCTGTTTATGTTGGGACTCTAACATCTGTATATCTGTCAGTAATTGGGTTAATTGGGCCTCCCTTTCCTTTTTTATTCTGGACCCATGCTTAATGAGTACCCCTCTTATTACCGCTTTGTGCGCTTCCCAAATTATCCCTGCATCTGTCTCCTCTACAGTATTATATTGAAAATAATACTGCAATTCCTTAATAACGTCCTCAACCACCATCTTATCTTCCATCAAACTCTCATTTAATCGCCACTGTCTCCTCTTGTCAGAGGAATACTCATTCATAGTTAATGTCAGTGAGACCGGGGCATGGTCTGACTATGTGATACTCCCTATAGCCACCTCTTTAACCGCCGTTAACATACTCTGTGGAGTGAAAAATAAGTCAATTCTAGAATATGCTTTATGTGGCACTGAATAGAAGGTGTAGTCTCTTTCGTCAGGGTGATACGCTCTCCACGCATCAGTAAGTTGGTGATTATGCAATATTTGTAAGACTCGTTTACGTAGACCTGTAGCTACCGAGGAGCTTCCTCCTGATGTATCCATCTTCGGGTCTAGGGGAAGATTAAAATCACCCCCCAAGATAAGTTTACCGTCAGTAAATTTCATCAGCTTATTAATAGTAGCGCAGATAAATTGATCTTGATTATTATTGGGGGCATATATCGTGGCCAAAGTCACTTTTATGCCACCCATCATCCCTTTGAGGAACAGAAATCTGCCCTCTATATCTGTTTTTTTGTCTATTAATGTCCAGGAAATTCGTCTTGAAACCAATATAGAGACCCCTCTTGATTTAGCTGCCCTATTAAATGCATGATATGCCTAGGGGTAGAAGTTGTTCTTAAGAAATTGGTACCTTACCCTCTCTGAAATGGGTTTCCTGAATGTACGCCACATCCGAGTGTGAGCGTTTTAAATCTTGCATTAAAATCTTCCTTTTCTCCGGTACATTAAGCCCTTTCGCATTTAAAGAAGTGACCTTTAAAGCCTCCATCCCCCCACCAAAAAGCAACAGAAAAAAAAAAAAAAAAAAAAGAAAAGAACACAGTGCTGCCCTAACCTGTGGAGAGGTGAAAGGGGCACAGGAGGACACAGCACACTGATGAATAATGTGGACTGGAGAAGTAATATGATGGATGGTGGACAGAGCACATCAGTCTCTGTCCCCTGCATGGCATGGCTTCTGCCTCCCGGGGCTCCCAGTAACATCCTCCTCTCTCGCTCTCTCTCTGTCCCCTTTTTTACTATGGATATCCCCCAGCCTCACACTCCTCCTCCTCCTCCTCACCGTCACCGACTGCTCGGCTCCTCCGTAGCTCCTCCGTGGCTTCGCCTATGACGAGTGCACTGCACAGTCGCCGGCGGCCGTGGTCTAGACTCTCAATCTTTTCAAAAATGGTGCTGGGCGGCGCAATCATGTTACTGCTCATGCACCGCCTAGCCAAGCGCGTATGAGCTTTCCGAGCCCGGCCGGCTTCGGAATGACACATGCGCAGTTGCGTGGTCAGCTCGCAGCCATCTTTTTAGGGGCGCAGGTGACCGTAATGGACTCTAACGGGCAGCCCGAAAGGGGGGGTGGCCGCGAAAGCCAAGAAGACGCCGCTGTCGCAGCCGAAGTTGCGGCGCCACCACTGCCGCCCCGGGCCTGGCCTTGGTGGCCTTGTGGGAAATCCGGCCCTGTCTGCTGGTACTGAGTGTTCGTTACCTCCTGTAGATCAGTACCTTGCCACCAGTAAGCACACTTCCTCTGTATGCAATCCATCGAAAGTTCCCCCTGCAGTGCTGTTATCCATAGCAACATCATAGGGCTTTTTCTGTATTTCTGCTACTCTTCCCTCTATTCTTCTCAGTACTGTTACTACCTTCCCATCAGCAGTACACTCTTGTCAGCACAAGGCAACTACGTGCAGGACTCCAGTATCTAAGCCAAAGAAAAAGAAAAAGAAAGAAAACTTTTCTCCTGCTCTCTTATAACTCTGCCACTATCCGCGCTGACTGCTGCCGATGCGATCCAGTCATCCTCCATGCTGATGACTGCTGCTGATGCGATCCAGTCCTCCTCCATGCAGACGACTGCTGCCGATGCGATCCAGTCCTCCTCCATGCTAATTACTTCTGCCGATGTGATCCCGTCCTCCTCCATACTGATGACTGCTGCTGATGGCATCCAGTCCTTCTCCATGTTGCCACCTGCCGATGGTGCTCAGTCCTCCTCCATGCTGATGACTGCTGCCGATGCGATCCAGTCCCCCTCCATGCTGATGACTGCTGCTGATGGTGTCCACGCCTCCTCCATGTTGCCATCTTCTGATGGTGTCCATGCCTCCTCCATGTTGCCGCCTGCTGATGGTGTCCATGCCTCCTCCAGGTTTCTGCCTGCTGATGGTATCCATGCCTCCTCCACCTTCCCGCCTGCTGATGGTGTCCATGCCTCCTCCAAGTTTACACCTGCTGATGGTGTCCATGCCTCCTCCATATTTCCACCTGCTGATTGTGTCCATGCTTTCTCCACGTTTCCGCCTGCTGATGGTGTCCATGCCTCCTCCATGTTTCCGCCTGCTGATGGTGTCCATGCCTCCTCCATGTTTCCGTCTGCTGATGGTGTCCATGCCTCCTCCATGCTGGTTTCCGGGCTGCCATGCCTGTTGATCCGGTGCCTGTCGCCCACTGCCCAGCCTGACTATGCTAATTCCGGGGCTGCCGTGCCTGTTGATCCGGTGCCCATAGCCCGGCTGGACTATGCTGATTCAGGGGCCACCGCTCCGCTGGACTATGCTGATTCCGGGGCCACCACCCACCTACTGATGTGTCTGTGTTTTCTAAAATCCCAGTATTATGTGAACTAAAGGGATTGTCTATGTGGGTTAAGATCCCTACTTTTGCTCATCCGGAGTTCTTTTTGCAGCCAGCAGCTCCCGTTGTGCCAAGGCCAGGAGGACCAGATCTCCACTCTGAACTTGAGAGCCACATTTGCTGTTACAGCCCCGGTAGTAGAGGTGCTATGGGAAAGGACAGTGTTCTATTTGAACTTTGTCATGACCCAGTGGTCATCTCTGCAATCCCTGGCGCATTTGGGGACTCGAATGGGGTAACCTATGCTCTGGGTAGACCTGAGGGACAGGTAAAGTGCAGATCGGCCTCTAGCAACAGAAAGAGAGCGGGTCCAGCCGTGAAGGGATGCCCTGGTGTCAGGGTACCTGCACAGATCAGGGACTCTGGCATTGGGCGGTTGGGTGTCCTTCGGTGTCCCAGCATTGGGACACAGGCTGCTTTTGAGAATAAGCCTTCGTTGTTGCGCCTCCTTGGGGATCTGACCAGCAGAGAACCCAGCCAGTTTTGGGACCCCGGCGGCAGGGTTCTCACCAGGCCTTCAGACATAGACAGTGGAGTGCTCAGTCGGCTTGCAGACCCCGGTGGTAGGGCTCTATAGAGTGTCCAGAGGCCCCTCCTTATAAGGGTCTAGACTCTCAATCTTTTGTGTGTGGACTGAGTTCACCTGCTGGTGGCACTGTGGTTCTCTGGGCCGATGGCTGCAGTTCCAGTCTCCACCAGCAGGTGTCTCCCAGGACTCACTGTACTAATCAGTCACATTAGTGTTCAGCTGCCAGGGGGCTACTTAAAGCTGCTCCTCCCTTCCCCCGGCGCATCACGATTTTGGTCCCTGCCCAGGCTGATCCAGTCTGCACCCCTCTGCCTTTCTCCTGCCTCCCTCTGCTCTGTACCCAGCCGTGATCCCCCTTTCCTTGCAACCTTGCATTCCTTGTACCCTTGTCCCTAGCTTGATCTGTATATATATTTAGTTGTTCAGGTTCAACAGCTCGTTAGCGGGGTTATTGGTTCTGTTTGGGGTAGTTCATGTTTACTGTGTGCTGTGTTTGCTGTGTTCATGGTTTGCTGTTTTTCACTGTAAATAAATAGCACCTTAAGGATAAATATATTGTTTGGTCTCAGTTCCATTGTGTAGCCACCTGTCTGGTCTCCTTGCCGCTGATTCCTGACAGGAAGGCAACCTCGGCCCTCCAGCTGTTTTGGAACTACAAGTCCTATGAGACATTGCAAGCAGTGGCGTCTCCAGCTTTCATATTTAGGGGGGGCACATGGGGGGACAGGGACAAAAGTAGGGGGGCAACTATAAAATGCAATTATATATATCCTGGGGCCCTTTACTACGATCCCACAACGGCCCTTTCACATGTTCTGCAGTGAGCTCCATTCCTAATGTATTGGGGTCCCCCAGGGTGGCAGAAAACAAGAGATATATGTCACCAGCATACCAAGAAAATATAAGGGTCCAAAGCAGTGGGAGAACTATCAGGGTTGCAAAGGTTGTCTTGCCACAAGTCCCTGGTGTTCTGCCACTGTGGGGTTCCCCAGCCTCCTCTTGCTGTCCTGCCCATGCTATTTAGAGTGCTGGTCTGGCATCTCTTTGAATTTACAGGCTGGTTCTCCTGTCCTAAGGACGGGAGAAATCAGTCTGTTTTTTTCAGTAACTGAGAGTCCTGGTGGAGTCCTTCCTGCAACTCGCTCTTCTCCCGGCCAATGAGGATGCAGGGGAAGGAGCAGATCGGGCGGCCGTGGTTGTGTGAGCGCTCGCATTATGCAGTGTCTGCGAGCAGAGGTAGGGGGGAGGAATCACCCGCAGGAGCTGACTGGGGACGCTCTCCCTCTTAGACATTGCCTTTTTTGTAAAAAAAAAAAAAAAATTTGGGGGGGGGGCACATGGTGGGGCACAGCATAATGTTGAGGGGGTCAGGGCCCCCTCTGGCTCCCCCCTAGGGTCGCCATTGATTGCAAGACCCTAACAATCACAGGTATGACTCCTAGAGGCAGAGGCATGAGAGGATTTGTAGTTTCACCACATCTGGAGGGTCGAGGTTGCCTACCCTTGGCATAGATGATTGTTGTTAGGTCAAATGACATGAGAATAGGAAGCCATGGGATCTCCTTCAGTTGGCTGTTGGTTAATGCCTGGGATATTTTACATGGATATGTGCTGGAGCACACATCATTGTTGTCTAGGCAGGAATGGAGGCAGGAGCAGGCCAGAGTCAGAAAACACAAAATAAAAAAGTAAATACACAAAAAAGAGAAAATAAAATAAAAGTCAGCTTTTTAAATTGCGGAGATGGGGACAGTTGCAATGATCCTAAGCACTTTTTTTGCAGGGAAGGTGCACTACTTTAAACTCGCTTCCCCAAGGTATGGTAATTGTTATTTGGCATAATGAATGTTATTTTTGCCAAGAGGAGCCAATGACAGCTGATGATACCAATGCCATGGCAATAATTTCCGTTATGAAGATAACACAGACATTATAACTAATAAGTGAACTGAGTCTTAGGCATCTGTGTTGACCTGCTTCTATTCATTATGTTGACTGACAGCACAATAAATGATTTTCCATAATATTGGGTGGATCCAATTATCTATGACTGAGCATAAAACTATACTAAAGAAAGACTGCACATAATCGAGGAAATTAAGGCATTAGCAGATTTTTTTTCTTTAATTAGAAATTACTTAGTAGAGTTATTCTTTAATAGGATTCTCTTGTTCTCATTTGGTCTAGATTTGGGCTATAAAGTTACTATAAATAGTAACAACAATTCCACAAATTATAAATCTAAAAGTCTAGTGTGTAAAAACTGTGTGCCATGTTATGTAGGTGCTATAATTTCTGTGTTATTAATTTCACACTTCATAGTTTTAAGCTGCAGACTACGCTGACACTTTATAAATGAAGCTTTTTTTAAAAAAACAACAACAAAAATAAAACATAGTAAGTAAGAAATATCCTTGCTTTCAAGAATCTTGAAGAATTTGACATGGGCATTCCCTTCTAGAGTTCAGCCTAATTAAATGAGTGTTTTAAAAAGATTAATGTTTTAAATGTTTGTTTTGTCGTGTTTTTAACTTTTTCCGTTTGCCCAGAGCTGGTATTGGGTTTCACTAGGGTGGTGAAAAACAATTTAAATTACAGCATGTCCCTGTTTTTCTTAAGGAAAGGAAAGGTGTAATGTTAAACCTTAAAGTGTCCCTTTGGAGTTAAAGGTCGCTTTGTAAAATTTAGACCTTTGTTTTTATGTGAATTCCAGATCACGTGCGGCTGGGGCTGGCTGCAAAATCAATTGCTAAACCTCTTCACTGCTGAAAATACCAGCTATTTAAATATATACAGTATATACGCTGAAAAATTCTGAACCAATTTACAAAGAACGATGAACTATTCACATCAGTCTCTTCCTCTAATGGAGTTCATAGTCTATTATCCCCAATACGCACGCACAAGTTTGGTCAGCACTTGACTGTGAAAGACAATTTGGCTAGGACTGTTCAGTGCGTCAGCTACCTATTTCTTCAGGTTGGGATCACACTTATGAGATGCTAGACATTGCTTGTGATTTTCACCGCATTGCTGTTTACATCACATGCCATGTCTGTGCGATGTGAATTCAGCCATACAGTTTGTATGGCTGAAATTGCATTTGCACCAGCACCCTTTTTTTTGTCCGCACTGGAATTGTTCAGACCCATGCGATATGCACCAGCAGCGTTTCACAGAGAGCAATGTGAACTGCCTGCGATTCAGATGTGATGCGGAAATCCAAACAGGAATCGCTGCGGTTTCCGCATTGCACCAGCTGTACAGAAGTTGATTTACTGATCGACTTTTGTACAACTGCCCTGATGGATTTTCCCTGCTCGATCAACACAAGGAAAATCTGATAGCGGGTAAGTCTCTCTGCTGTCGCTCAGCGGGAAGGATTCCCCCATGCACAATGGGTATGTGAATGGGGGAATGGAGTCATTTCTTCAACCCACTGGAGAAGTTCAATTCTCAGGCACCACTCTTTGGGCTCCTTCTGCTAATTTCGTGTTAGTAGAAGTTTGATGAGTGTTGATTCGCACTTTTCATTACGCGCTTTTCATTTCACGCTTTACATTTCATGCTTTTCATTTTCAGTTCGTTTCTGAACGGCCGTTCGTCAACCAGACATTTTGCAGAATCGGAGAAGATAACGTGTTATTTATTAATGGCCTTGGAGTTATTGCTTTGACTCAAGTCCAGTCCAGGAACAGGAGGAGGAGGATTTCTTGGACCAAAAATTGGTTGCTTTATTAATTGTGACCAATTATGTCATATGCCTTTGCTACGGGAGCTCCAGGAGAATAATCCAGATGATTTTCAAAATTATCTCTGGATCTCTGGATGACAGACCCTTGCTTTCAACAACTCTTGGCATTGTTGAGCCCCTATATTAAGAAGCAGGACACATGCATGAGGCTTTTATTTTATTTGTTGGTTGAATAATGATTTGATTTGGTATATGTTCTATATTTTTGGATGCATAGAATGCACTTTTTGTTTAAGTTCTATTGGCAGATAGCATGTCTAATTTTATTTGTTTTCTTTTTTTAATGCACAATAAAAATTTTTTTGGAGAATAATACTTGGCTATGTGTTTTACTTCAAATGACAGTTTGGGAGTAGGCAGTTGCATTTAAAAAAAAATACAATGTAAAATTAACAAGTGACACCAACAAGCATAATTATATTATTCCTGATATCACTAGAAAATAAAAGCCTTTTAAAATACATTTGGCAGAACTCGATCAGTATCACCAGCAGCTTCATTATTATCCCATTAAAGAAGAAGAGAATGCATTTCGACATTTCATAATTTGCCGCATCACAAATGTTAATTCTCCATTACAAACGCTAGTTTACAAGACCGACTGCTTGTGGCTCGTCCTTGCCTCCAAGTATGCGTGTTTGGACTTTTGTCTGACGGACTTGTGTACACACGCTTGGAAAATCCGACAACAGACATTTGTCGGCAGAAAATTTAAAAAGCCTGCCATCCAACATTTGTCCATGGAAAATCCTACAACCATTGTCCGATGGAGCGTACAAACAGTCTGATTTTCCGCCAACAGCCTGTCATCACACAATTCCTGTCAAACAATCTGATTGTGAGTCTTTAATGTCATTTCTGCCTGCTGCCTCGTTCCTCTGCAGATTTTTTAGGTAAAAGAAAAATCTCAGTTTGGCTCATCAATATTAATAATTGAAATAACTGAGCATAAAGCAGTTTAGGGAAGGATTGACTTGCTTCAGTGACGGAAACCAGTGTAGGCTTTTGTGCGTTCGCATACTGCTGGCCATAGCTCTGTGCATAGGTTAACTGATCGATGTGCATTAGTGAGTAAGCGTGTGCATAAGCATGTGCAAAATTACAGCGACTACACTTCCAAGTGCACTTGCAGTGCACTTGTAGTGCAAAGTGGATTTGCCTTTAGTAAACCAACCCCTCTGTGTCCTCACACTCTCACCACCTTCAGGAGTGTCAGGCAGGAGGTGCAAGAGTCCCCTCAACTTCTTGATCTTTACCAGGTTTGTGATAAAATGTACATTAAGGCCATTGCATAATAAAAGTGCTGCTATCATTCATAGAGGCTTGATGCAAATACCTCTGGAACTCTTATTCAAAAAGTTTTTTTTTTTTTTTTAGATGTTCTGTGTTTTGTCTTTCCTTTATAGAAATAAATCAAAGACAGCTCAGCATGACAGCCTTTACCTAGGAAATGTACAGGGAAAAAAAAATCATGATATTGTGAGATGAGAAAAATCTATTTTTATATAGTCTTGCATTTTTTTAACCCATAATCAATGTGCAATCTTCCCGGAAACCATAATTTTCTTATTTCATGTGTTTGTTGTGGTGTTCATTGCTCTGTTATAATACAATTAGTTGCACCCCCCCCCAAAAAAAAAAAAAAAATCTTCTCTTAGCCCTTAGACGCTGGTGGTTTTAGTGGTTCTGCAAATGAATCTTTGTTCTGGGCATTTTGAGGTTTGGCTGCAAAATTCACTTTTGAGCAAACTTGACATTTTCTTAATACACAAGCCAAACATAACTAAAGTTGTCAGAGACAATTTAAGAAAGATTACATAATTTAGACAGCCAGATAGCTGAATTAAATAAAATAAATTTAGCTACATAAAAATAATATTCACACTTTTATGTTGTAATCCAGAATGGCAGTAAAAAAGTTTGTGGACACCTGACCATCGCACTTACTATATATGGTCGCCCTTCCAAAGTATTCAGCTTAGGTGTTTCCATTGAAGGTTAATGCTACAGCATACAGAGACGTTTTAGAAAATTGTGATAAGGCTGTTTTTTTCTCCAGCATGATTGTACCATTATACACAAAGTCAGGTCAATGAAGACATTGGGGGTTATTTACTAAAGGAAAATCCACTTTGCACTGCAAGTGCACTTAAAAGTGCACTGAAAGTGCACTTAGAAGTAAAGTCACTGTAGATCAGAGGGGGATATGCAAGGAATATAAAAAACAGCATTTTAGCTTGCACATGATTAGATTATAAAATCAGCAGAGCTTCCACTCATTTCAGATCTACACCTTAGATTTTGAGCGACTGCACTTCCAAGTGCACTTTCAGTGCACGTTCAAGTGCACTTGCAGTGCCAAGTGGATTTACCTTTCGTAAATAACCCCCATGGTTTCATAAGTTTGGTGTGGAGAAAATGCAGTGGCCTATACAAAGTCCTGACTTTAACCCTATTAAATACATTGGAATGAATTGGAGTGTTTATTGCTCATCCAACATCAGTATCTGTTCTCACAAATGCTGTTTTGGCTGAATGAACACACATTCCCACAGACACACTTTGGAATCTTGTAGAAAGCATTCCCAGAAAAGTTAAGACTGATATATCTGCAAAGAGGACACTTCATATTAATGTCCATGGTTTTGAAATGGAACAAGCTCATTGTGATGTGATAGTCAGTTGGTTCATAAGAAACCTCCCCATTCACAGGAGAAACTCCTCAGGGGCTAACCACCAGATGATTAAACCAGCCTTCAAAAATTCCAATTTGAAGGATTCTGGATACATCTGAAAACAGTAGTGATCTGAGATGCCGCCTAAATGTAAATACACATCATTATTTTGACCTTAAATACCTGGGTTGTGGCTGCAGCTAGATGCCATAACCCATCTTATTTTTCCAGGCGGCTAGCTTTCCCATAAAAGAGATCCCAGTCAGAGACGTCGCTTTCCGGGTCACAAGTAGAAGGGGAGGAGAGTGGACGTGTGTCCGCTTTTCCCCTTCCCCTCTACCCGCCGGCACCCACCATGGAGCTCTTGGGCCCACCAATGGACAAGCGGAGCCTGGTAAGCATGGCGGGGCGGCAGGGGGGAGCGTCAGTACCGGGGTGTGTGCGAGCAATTGGGCAGCAGCGGAGCCGCACGAATGCTCTCACCTGACAGGCAGAGGGCTGCAGCCACCGGGATTGTGTGTGATGCCCTCCCCGCTGTTAGGACCTGGCGGTGAAAGGGTTAAGCAATTTAATGGAAATAAAACAATGGCAACTCACGGGGGTAAGAATTATTAGGGCACATCTGTAAGAGAAGGTAATTGTCATGTACCTGATGGCTGAGCCTGACGTGCAAAAGGAAGGCCTCTTGTAAACCCCTGCTCAGGGGCCACTGATGTTGTATGGGTGCCTAGATCATCTTCCATGTGGTGGGTGTGTCACCAGGGTGGACCAGCAGGTTAAACAGCAGGCGTTGGCAGGTCAGCAGATTCCGGGCTGGTGGCAGCAGGCAGCAGGGACCAGGCAGGTGCATGCAGAGCCGAAGGGACACAGGATACATGGTCAGACAAGCTGGTTGGTAACAGGCAATCAGATGCAGGCATAGACGGCAGGCAAAGAATGGTCAGGATGCAGGCAAAGTTTGGCAACAGGATATCAAGCAGAAGAGAGGTTAAGCAAAGTCAACAAGGCAAGCCGGGGTCAGGTTAGTAAATATCAAGCATAGTCAGAGGAAGCCGAGTCAAACACAGGAATCAAGTAAGGATCACAGGAACAGGTATATGGGTATAAGCTACAGATCAGACAAAAAAGTACTAGTGAACCTGCTGCACTTATATATGGCATTTGGGCGCCAACGTTTATTGGCGCATGCACATTTGCGAACATTTGTGCGTATTCGCACACTTGTGTGCCTGACACGATGGGATCGCTCCTGCGCATGCACATTTGCGTCCACCCTTGAGCATTAGTAATGCTATGGCCAGCACATCCCTGGTAATAATATGAAAATTAGCTCTCGTCAGTAAGCATCCCACTCTCCGTCGGCTCCTGCCGTATGTATCGTTCCCTGCTGGTAGAAAGTCAACTGTAGGATGGAATCAGTTCCAAAGCGAGGCTTGAGGCGCAGATGGAGAACAGCATGAAGTGATGATGTCACTGGAATGCGACACGTTTCTGAGTGTGCGAACTGCGAATGACCCAGGAATCTCGTTCCTTTTTCAAGTTATCTTTTGCAAGCGAGATCCTATGGCCCGACTTCCTACCAGCGGGGAACGATACATATGGTGGGAGCCGGCTGCTTACTAATGAAAGCTTATTGGGATATTACCTTCTCTTACAGATGTGCTGTGTTAATTCTTACCCCCGTGAGTTGCCATTGTTTTATTTTCATTAAATGGTTTAATACTCCTACACTTAGAGGCGCCTCTTGTTCTTGTATCATTTTTAGTTATTGTGAGTGTGACATCTGGTGATAAACTGCTCTATTATCAGGTGATAAACTTCTGCTATCAAAATGTGTTGGAAAGATTGGGAACTAGACTGGCTCTGAAATATTGGCTTGACGATATATATTAACTTGCCTAACTACTTGGAGTAACGATGGTTGACTAAACTGATTAATATAATGAATGCACAATGTCAACCCTTATAACACTGTTCACTGTAAATATTTAAAGGTAGATGGAAGAATAAATTTGCTTTTTTAGCTTAGTCCTGAACAAAAAGAAAAGTTAGGTAAAATTAGGTAACATTTTAGATAAAATTAGGGTAATTTTTGGTAATTTTAAAAAGTGTAATCAGCTTTACAAATATAATGCCTTCCAAAGAATACTCTCTTCAAAAAGAAACGTTTTTTTTTGTTTTTTTTTTACTGAATTTAAATCTAAGCAGCTCAATGAGCAAAATTTGGAGTCTCTGCTTAATCAACTGCAAACATTTTCAGCAAAATCAATTGAGCTAAAATCACTCTGCTCGTCCCTAATTTTCAGTAGTTACTCACAGAATAATGATATAGTGCCATGATACTGTCTGACTTCATGGAGCTTTCTGATGTTTCAGAATTTTAAATAGAAGGTCCCAAAACCACCAGTTTTCCACTGATGACTGCTAAGCCACAGTGGCATTCATTTACTTTCTACAGTTAGCTACTTCACAATCACAGGCAATTTAAACACATTATATTCATACTGCTACATAATCCAAAAAAGTCAATATTCATACTGTTATATCATCTATTATATCCATATTGCTGTATCAACCAAAAAGTTTAATATTCCTACTGATATATCATCCATTATACATATATATATGATATACATCTAGATATACATCTATTATATTAATATTGCTATATCGTTCATTATAGTTGTACTGCTATACCATGCTATATGTACTGCTATATCATTGAAGGTTCAATATTCATACTGCTATATCCTTTATATTCATATTGTTATAACCATTGTTATATCCATTTTTCTGTATTTTGCTGTATCATCCAAAAAGTTCAATACTCATTCGGTTATCATCCTTTATCTTTATACTGCTTTTTCGTCCAAAGTTTAATATTCATACTGCCATATCATCTATTATGTTCATACTACTATATAATCCATTATCTTCATACTGCTATATCATCCATAGTTCAATATTCATACTGCTATATTATCCATTATTTTCATACTGCTATATCATCCAAAAAGTTCAGTGTTCATACTGTTATCATCCATTATATTCATACTGCTATATCATCCAAAGTTCAATATTCATTCTGCTATATCATCCAATTATATTCATACTACTATATATTCCATAGTTCAATATTCATGCTGCTGCGTCATCATATATATTCAAACTGCTATAACATCCATTTTTCTTCATACTGCTGTATCATCCAAAAAGTTCAATATTGATACTGTTAGCATCCTCCTTCTCATCATACTGCTTTATCATCTGGACACATGCAATTCGTTTTCTTCCAAATTAGTTTTTTAACTAATTTCTACAAATTCATTAATTCAGAATTATCCAAATTAACGAAAATCCGTTTAACAAATTTTTCCAAATATTCATAAATTTGAATATTCGTAAATTCAAAAATTTGAGAATTCAGAAATTCGTAAATTCGTGAATTCGGAAATGAGAATTCGTAAATTCGAAAACCTGAAAACCCGAAAATCCGAAATATTAACTAACTAATTATAACTTAACTATTACTAACTAGGGATGAGCTCAGGCGTGTTCGCCACCGCACGTGCAGAACGCGCCAGGAAGTCGGCACTGCGGAGCGCTTATCAAAAGCAGTAAGACATTTTCCCAATCCGCGGCTGCAGAGATCGGGAAATGTCTCACTGCCTGTGAGTAGCGCTGTGAAGTGCCGACTTCCTGGCGGACTCTGCATGTGCGGTTGCGAACACGCCTGAGCTCATCCTTATTACTAACTATTAAATTATAGGTATTGGAATTTCCTTTCAAATTTGGCTGTTTGGAACGTAACAAATACAAATTTATCCAAAGTTACGAATTATCCAAAATAACGATTGCCGTATCTAAACGAATGAAACGTAACAAATTATTAATAATAAATAACAATAATAATAATACAAACTTTTTATTATTATTAGAATTATTATTATTTATTATTAATTTGTTCCATTCCATTTGTTTAGATGTGGTATTCTTTATTTCGGATAATTCGTAACTTCGGATAAACTTGTATTCGCTATGTTCACTAACAGCCAAATTTGAAAGGAAATTCCAATACCTATAATTTAATAATTAGTTATTATTAGTTAGGTAGTTATTCTTTCAAATTTTCTGATTTTCTTTCTTTCTTATTTACGAATTTACGAATTTGCTAATTTACGTATTTGTGAAATTTACGAATTTTCTAATTATGAATTTACAAATTGCGCTTATAACGAATGACCCAAAAAAGGAAAAAAACAAACAAAAAATGAATGGAGTAAAAATGAAAACGCACAAATTCTTCGGCAGTGCACATGTCTAATAGCATCCAAAGTTTAATATTCATACTGCCATATCATCTATTATATTCAAACAGCTAAAGGTATATCATCCATTATTTTCATACTGCTATATCAACCATAGTTCAATATTCATACTGCTATATCATCCATTATATTCTTACTGATATATCATCCATTATATTCATACCCAGAGTTCAATATATTTATACTTCTATTGTATAACATCCATTATATTCATACTGCTATATCATCCATTATATTCATACTGCTGTATCATCCAAAATTTTGACAGAAGAGTCAAGTAAAGTAATAACTCCTGATCTGCAATACTTATTCTGGGCCAGTGATTCAGAAAGCATTAAAAACAATGGATTGGCATGAGAGCCAGGTGAGTTTCCATTTTCATAATGGGACCAACAATAATAGCCCTGCTTTTCATGTTTTTGTTAAACTTTTTTTTTTTTTTTTTTTTTTAGTAGATCTTTTTATTTAATTTCCTAAACAAACAAACAAAACACGACAACACATCATACACATTGAACCTGAAATATATTAGTAGAATATCAAGATCCCATCACATTGCATAGCAACTACCAAAAAAAAATTAAAATAAAAAAAAAAGGAATATAGTAATTACCGAAGAGGATATTTTTTTTGTAGGCCATCCCATGTATCCATACAAATGTCAAGCCTCACCCCATATACTAAGGAAAAAGGAGGAAGCAAATATTAGTCTCTTCTATCACCAATAGCCCCAGGTATCCCCCATAAGGAAGCACCCAGACTATGATTTATTACCCCATCTATATTAGATGTCGTGTACGATTTGTCCAACCACTTTGCCCAGACTTTATCATACTTACTAGGGCAACCCCTATTCCTATAGGTGTCTTTGTACAAAGGAAGATTATTATTTATCAATTGTTTCCAATATAAAAGCGTAGGAGGACTAGGTTTCTTCCAGTGCAAAGCAATGGCTTTTCTTGCATAGAATAATGTTGTATTAATAAATATTTGCTCAATCACTGTAGGGATGATAACCTCTACCAAACCAACAAGCAAACAGACATTGAAACCGGTAAAGGAGCAGAGGTGATAGAATTCAGTAAATCCACCACCTCCACCCAAAAATTCTCTTTCTTTGATCTCACACGTTAATATCTGTACAGCCAGAAGCAATGATGTTTTAGGTAAAACTCTCACTAAATTATCAATATTATCATCAGCAAAATTTAACGAATGTGGAAACTCAAAATTTTGCTCATTGAGCTGGTTAGGAAAAATATTTAATAAAAAATCTACTTTGGAGCATGCGCTTTTTGTAGGGGGCAGGTGCTTATTTAGGGTAGTTTTGTTTGTTTCATTAGACCCCTGTCACACTGAGTGCAAAATCACATACCTGTATGTGATTCTTGTTGTCGGGTCTGAGGCGCGTGCGCGTGAGCGCCACCGGAACCACGCTTCTGCTGTGATTGGACACAGCAGGAGCCAATCAGCGCCAGCCACCCGCGATCGTTCATAGGAGAGGCAGAACAGGGTTTGCCTATGTAAACAAGACAGACCGTCATTCTGTCAGACAGGAAGAGGGAGATCTTGTGTTCCTGCTAATCAGGAACATAAATGTCTCTCTTCCTCTAGTGCATCCATACCCACACAGTTAGAAAGCATTCCCTAGGAGCACACTTAACCCTTTGATTGCCCCTGATGTTAACCTCTTCCCTGCCAGTGTCATTTATACAGTGACAGTGCATTTTATTTTAGCACTGATCACAGTATTGGTATCACTGGTCCCCAAAAAGTGTCACTTAGTTTCAGATTTTTCCGCCACAATGTCACAGTCCTGCTAAAAATCACTGATCGCCATCATTACTAGTGAAAACAATAAAAAAAAAAAAAAAAAAAAAAAGGCCATAAATCTATCCCATAGTTTGTAGACCCTAAAATTTTTGCGCAAACCAATCAATATACGTTTTTGGGGAATTTTTTTTTACCAAAAATATGTAGCAGAATACAAATTGACCTAAATTGATGAAGAAATTTGATTTTTTTACATTTTTTTTTATTGGATATGTTTTATAGCAGAAAGTAAACAATATTGTAATATGTAATATAGCGCAAAAAATAAAAATTGCAGAGGTGATCAAATACCACCAAAAGAAAGCTCTATTTGTGGGAAAAAAAGGACATCCATTATATTTGGGTACATGATCGCATGCCCACACAATTATCAGTTAAAGCAACGCAGTGTCGTATCGCAAAAAATGCCCTAGTCAGGAAGGGGGTAAAACCTTCCAGAGCTAAAGTGGTTAATACTGCCTACCAAATTCTGACATATCAATTTTAGGTGGAGGGAATTCCTTTAAATAAGGATGAACACTAATGCCCCGTACACACGGTCAGATTTTCCGATGGACAATGTCCGATCGGAGCGTGTTGTCGGAAATTCCGACCGTGTGTGGGCTCCATCGAACATTTTCCATCGGATTTTCCGACACACAAAGTTGGAGAGCAGGAGATAAAATTTTCCGACAACAAAATCCGATCGCGTCAATTCCGACCGTGTGTGGCCTGTTCCGACGCACAAAGTGCCACGCATGCTCAGAAGAAATTCTGGCACTGAACAGCTCGTTCTGGTAAACTTAGCGTTCGCAATGGATACAGCACTTTCGTCACGCTGCAAGGTTAAAAATGGTTTAATACAGCGCAATCTCTTCTTCTTTATAATGTGACAAGAATATAGTAGTTTTGCTGCTCATATTCACACAGACTTCTCACAAACTTATTTCGTTACTATTTATCTGGATTCCCTCAATATATTTTGATTGCTCACATCTGACAACATATTTTTTTTTTTTTTGGCTTTAATGTAGATTATTTTTTTGTGTTTGTATTTTTTTGAAGGTTTTTTATTTTTTTGGGGATTTTGATTTGTACTCCCGAAACTGTTTGTGTGTTTTTTGTGACAAGTACCCACAACACCATTGATATGTTGTTCTATTTAATCTGTAGGAGATTGTTTGGTGTTGTTGTCCCTTGTTAATTTCACATTTTATGTTAGAAATGTACCTGAATGGCCACCAACAAACTGTCCTTTTTGGATGAAAACACACACAGGAGAGTATAATTTCCCCAAAATTTTTTTATTAAGGGCTCAC
Source organism: Lithobates septentrionalis (assembly GCA_037952835.1). Lineage (NCBI taxonomy): Eukaryota > Metazoa > Chordata > Amphibia > Anura > Ranidae > Lithobates > Lithobates septentrionalis. The sequence continues at coordinate 1,512,869 of JBBDGP010001337.1, forward strand.
AACTAAACAAAGAGGGAGGCAACGCTGGAGAAACTGCAGAAGTGGGCGAAGCCTTGGACCCCCAGGGCACACATCAACTATTTTTAAGCAAAATTGGTGGCCTGAGGAGTCCATATCTAAGGGAGGGCAGTCTGGTCCAGAAGTCCCAGAGATCCGGAAAGCAGCAGATGACATCTGTGTCCCCAGGCTGTGGTCATATGAGAGACTGCATCTTCTGTCAGACCAGACTGAACCCAGGGCCATCACTCTCAGGTCTTCCTTCCACGCTTCCTTATACGCGGTGGCTGTGGTGGTGGAGTTGTGGCAGCAGGAGGAGGAGGAGGAGGATGGTCCAACTCAACCACGTCGGTCTTGGGTGTTAGTTCCCCACTTACCCCCTTACGTAGCACTTTATACATAAGGTCCTCACAGAGCCTGCGTTGACCCTCCTGCATGCCCTGCAGTTTGGTGGCAGCCATGCAGGCAAAGGCCTCTTCAGGAGTGGGTAAGGCTCGTAGGGACGCAGAAGCCTCCTGGATCAGCCTGAACGCTGAATCCTGCACGGGACTCGGAGTCATCTTCCTGGCTCTTTTATATGGAAGGCGGAGGGGAGGAACCTGAGACTCAGTCAGGCTGCGACTGGTCCCAGGCTTCTCTTGGCTGACACTTAGCCCCGCCTCCTCCTGGCTGCCACTAATCACCGCCTCCTCCTGACTGCCACATTCCACAGCCTCCTCCTGGCTGAGGTCTTCCTGTGTATGAAAAAGGGACATAGTTTTAGTATTTTTTTCATCAATCACACACAATTTTCACCTCCTCACTGCTGCAAATTGAATGTTAACAAATATAACAGACTATCTTTCTGAGCCCAACATTTTTCATTCTTGTCCCAATTTTGGGGGCCCACTAGTGTCTATTGATATGTAAAACACTTTCAATGAATGAATGAATGAATGAATGATTTGTAAAGCGCGGCAAATGCGAACTGAATCGCCTCAAACAGCAATTAGTGATCAATAATAACATCTAGTAAACATCATTTATTTATTGACCAGAAATCTGTAGAACAATGCTATACCTGACTCCAGCTGGGCTCCTCCACTTCTTCCTGGCTGGAAGGCCCAGGTTGGACATCGGAAGCCTCAGCTGGGGTGGAAGGAAGCGTGGAAGGAAGAGTAGAGAGTGATTCCCTGACTTCAGTGTGGTCTGACAGAAATCGCAGTCTCTCATAGTACCACAGCCTGGGGACATAAACGTCATCTGCTGCAGCTCCGGACCTCTGGGAATCTGTGACCTTCTTGCGCTCCCTAAGATATGTGCTCCTCAGGCCACCAATTTTGGCTTTTAAATAGGGGATGGTTGCTGTGGGGACCACCGGCTTCACCAACTCCAGCAGTTTCTCCAGCGCTGCCTGCCTCTTCTGTTTATGGTTATAGTGGGGGTGTCTGACCTGCCACAGACAGGGCAGCTCCCTGTATTTGTCAATGAACAGGGGGAGGAAATTGTGGTCGTTGAACCCATCCATTTTCTCTGCAAGACACAACACAAGACAAACCCTAATGTCAGGCCAAACTCCCCTAATCTTGTTACAATATAGGCTTCCATTTCGAAGCAGTATAGGCCCAAGTTTAGATCCTACCTTCGTTATCACGATCGGCGCCTCCGATGCTCCTTCCTCCGCTCACAGATCGTACGTAATACACACGTGTGTTACGCTTTATATACACTGCGCATGCGTGTAACTCCGCCCGCCCCTGACGTTCTTTCTAGTCTATTCCCCACCCCTTTTCGTTCGGCGCAGTGGGGGAAGAGCACATGGCGGAGACACAGCAGGTGCGTGCTAATTGTAACAACGAGGAGGAGGAGGAGGAAAGGCCGGATCCGGACACGTCCCAATCCAGAAGGAGATTTAAGGACTCAAATATGTCCTTTGGGGAGATGTTGGAGATGGTGGACATCCTGAAGAGGGCCGACTATGACGGGAAGTATGGACCTTACCCCAACCCCAATGTCAGAAAGGCCAAGATCATGGCGAAAGTGGTCAGGAGTCTGCACCGGAATTTCGGGGTACGACGATCGAAAGATCAGCTCAGGAAGCGGTGGTCGGATCTCAAATTACGAGAACATGAGCAGTACAGAAAGATCCGGAGAGTGCTGCAAAAAAGTAAGTAGTTGTGCTGTGTTCCTATTCTTTATGTTTATTACGTTCGTGCTGCTCCATGTGCTTTTAGGAACTGTTGTACAGTTTAAAATGGCAACTTTCGTGTTCATAGGCACATTATTCGTTCGGATCCAACATTTTTCTTTCGGACTATAAAATACCATTGTTTAGGCCATATGCATTTGGCCACCATTTTGACGCTCTATACTTGTCTTAAAAGAATTGGGTTGTGTAGATGGCTTTGTTACTAGAATGAAATGCAAACTAGATTCTGTGTAAGGAGAGGACACTGAGCAGCTGTTTTCACATCTGGACACTGGAGCACTATAGCGTGGGACACAAGAACACCATTTTTATTAGGGGGGCACACAGGTGCTCCAGTGTATACTATAGGGGGGGCTACATCTGTGAAGCTTGTACTAAACAGGTAAAGTATTGCAGGTTGACAAAGGACACTAAAAAATCTACATCTTGGAACTCTGCTAAAATTGACAATTGTACCCCACTTCCAAGCAATGTTTCCTATTTATAGTTCTGCCATCAAATATCTGTGTGCTAATTCTACCATTTTTGTTTGACATAGGGGAGAAAAGACTCGGAGGACACCCCTCATCCGAGGAGACCAGAGCCCCCCCCCTCTGGAAGAAGGGGAAATCCCCCCAACACAATCTGAGCATGAGGAAGAAGACGTGGTGGAACTAGTCACCACAACAGGTGAGTGTCTGCAAACACAGGCTCAGATAAGAGATGGATGGCGGCATTTTTTTTAGACCTATTTTATTTTGGGCTTCCTCTCTTTTTAGGTGATCGTGAGCATCCGAAAGTGCCCAGATCCTGATCGGGGAAATCATGGGGTGTAATTTACAATTGGAAATCATCAAGAAAAACATCAATGATGTTATTCCAAAAAATAAAAACATCATTGATGTTTTGGGGCGAGTTTAAAGCCCCTCCAAATCACTTTCTTCTTTTGTGTGCTACAATGTGCTAAATGTTTTTGTGATTTTTCCCAAAGCCAAATTTGGAGGATGCACACAGTGTGTGAACATGTGCTATCTGCCATCACGGGAGATCAATGGACGTGTTTTGGGGGTGAAACCCCTTCCTCAATAATAAAGTAGCTGAGAGGAAGGGCTTGCTCCCCCAAAACACGTCCCTTGATCCCCTGTGATGGCAGGTCGCACATGTTGACATTGTTAAATTGGTGTGCATCTTCCAAATTTGGCTTTTCCTGGGGTGACTTCACCCCATCTGAACGCTATATCAAACACAGTTCCTAAATACTCATGTCTGATATTGCCTTCAAGTTCTACCAAATGTGAACTTTGTAAGTTCAAGATTTGTGTCTTTCTTGTTGGTTTTACACAGGCCTGTTTTATCTAAAATGGACATTTTGAGTTTTGATAATGCTACCCCAAAAATTGTTATACATGTTGGTTTGTGTGAAAAACCTTTGGTAAATGCACATGTGATTGTGCAGGTATTAAAAAAAGATTGTTAATCAAGAATGTGTGGATTATTGTCTCAACGCTACAACACTTTTGGGGTGATGTCATTGTTGTTTTCTGAGAAAATGGGGGTTATTTACTAAGGGCAAATCCTCTTGGCACTACAAGTGCAGTTTCAGTGCAGTTGCAACTGCACTTGTAGTGAAATGTGTTTTTGCATTTTAGTAAATAACAGCCAACAGTGCTTTGTATAATAAGTTTACAGAATCACGACATTTTCCGGACTCAACACATTTCTGTCAGGGTCAGCTAAAACAAACACAAGCAGTAAATGTCCACAAAGAATTTCTTTTTTTGTTTTATTATAAAAAGGCTTCACAGATTTTCTGGCATATTGATAGCCCCCCTACCCGCAAAGAACTCCAGGTAGCGTAACCGGACATCACGGGCACTCAGGGAGGGCAAGCCAGGACGGCCGCTTTTAAGCGCAGTCAGTGTAGTTTGATGTATTATTCCGGCCTCAGGCCCAACTGAGCCAGCATAGTTGGCCAAATGTTTCCTTAAAAAGTTATGGAGAACACAGCACGCAAGTATAATATGGTTCAGTTTATACCCTGCTATATGGATGGGTGTCATAAATAGGCGGAACCGGCTGGCCAGGATTCCAAATGTGTTCTCCACCACTCTTCGGGCTCTGGCCAGCCGGTAATTAAAAACCCTCTGTTCCGGGGTGAGGGTCCTCATTGGAAATGGCATCAGGTGGTCCCCCAGCGCAAATGCTTCATCAGCAACAAACACAAATGGGAGTCCTTCAACATTGTCCTCTGGAGCTGGCAAGTCCAAGCTGCCATTCTGGAGACGCCTGTAAAACTCCGTCTGGGCGATGACTCCACCATCGGACATCTGGCCATTCTTTCCCACGTCCACATACAGGAAGTCGTAATTAGCCGACACCACCGCCAACATCACTATACTATTGAACCCCTTATAGTTGAAATAGTATGACCCCGAGTTGGGTGGTGGGATGATGTGGACATGTTTCCCATCAATTGCCCCTCCGCAGTTAGGAAAATCCCACCGCTCGGCAAAGTGGGAGGCCACAGTCTGCCATTCCTGTGGCGTGGAAGGAAACTGTTGAGGAAAAAACAATAAACATTACTATTTTTGATCAGAAACATGGCAAGCATATTAGACACAAACATTATGGGGCAACCTCCAGATAGCATTTATTAAGGGGAATTTAACAACGCCAAAGTATAAGGTACACCTATCATATTCCCCCTCCCCCCCTCTCATGGGCCATTTCTAACATTATAGGGGGTGTGTGGAAATCTTGGACAGGTAATCCTCTTCACTTCATTGAGAGATGAATGCCTAAATACAGGGTATTACTTGGAACAGCCCCTCCTTAGTTACACTATTGGCAGCCCACTGGACAGGTAAGAAGTGTCATAATACAAAGATATAAATACACACTGTACACATTTGAGGACATTTGGACATTCTGCTATTACTTGTCAAGATAATAATAGGATACGAAAACTTTAAACAGTACCATTTGAAAGTATACAGGCAGGCCCTTGCACTACATGCTTTGGGGAATTCATCCATAAATCTGACCACTAAAGAGATGGGCATAGTGTGTATGGGTTTGGCAAAGTCACCAGATAGATGATTGAGGATAGATAGAGAATTGGGATCTGCTGACTTAGCAGTTGGGGGTTGGGAGGGTTACTAAAAATTATTTGGGGACACCACCAAAAAAAAGCCTCTGGCACTCTGCCTGAATTTAAAGCAAAAATAACATTTCTAAACATTTTAGGGGGTGTTTGGGGTAAAGCACTACTATGGAGCTGATAAAATACATTGTTAAGTGACTACATGAGGTGAATATAGGCCAGGAGACACCATGCTGGGGAGGTTATTGAAGGGGAAATATGTATGAAGGACCTAAAATAATAATTACATAAAAATCCAGCATGCATGAGGACAAAGGGGACATTCACAGCATATTACAATCATGGTAATTAGGGAATGAGGAAAGAAATACAATATATTAGCAAACATTCAATACAATAAAATGTGATATAAAAGGATAAAAATCTTACCTTCATATACTCCTTCTGCAGGACCTGGATGATGGCAGAACAGGTCTCTGGGATAATGATCCCCAGAGCCTGGGGGGAGATGCCTGTCGAGAACTTGAGGTCCTGCAGGCTTCTCCCTGTCGCCAAGTACCGCAGGGTAGCGACCAGCTTCTGCTCCGGAGTGATTGCTTGCCTCATGCAGGTATCCTGCCTGCTAATATAAGGGGTCAGCGAAGCCAACAGACGGTGAAACATAGGGTCTGTCATCCTGAGAAAGTTCCTGAAATCATCAGGATTATTCGCACGGATCTCACGGAGCAAAGGCATATGAGAGAACTGGTCACGCTGAAGAAACCAATTCTTGGTCCATGAACTCCTCCCCAACCTGTTCATGGACTGGACGTGTCAAGGTCAGGACACCAACACCATGCCCCCGTGACAGCACGAACTCTACGCATACGCAACATGGCTAGAAAACGGTCGGCTGCTCAGAACGAAGTAACAGAACGCACTGAAGAACAGCAAGGCCTGTGAAGAGCGACCTGAAAAACAGTAACAAACGAAGAAGAATACAATGACTAAAGTCACGCGGAACTTGCTTGCACGCACTGAAGAGCAGATACAAACCCACAAGCACAAACTGAACGGCAGAAAACGATCTGAAAGCCACGAGTCTGAAAAAGCGCGAATCGTCTCTCACCAAACTTTTACTAACACGAGATTAGCAAAAGGAGCCCAAAGGGTGCCGCGCTTGGTTCTGAACCGGCCTTTTCTAGTCTCGTCGTACGTGGTGTACGTGACCGCGTGGTTGGCGATCGGAAATTCCGACAACTTTGTGCGACCGTGTGTAGACAAAACAAGTTTGAGCCAACATCCGTCGGAAAAAATCCTAGGATTTTGTTGTCGGAATGTCCGAACAAAGTCCGACCGTGTGTACGCCCTATTACTCTTTGCCAATGTAATCCTCTAGCTATATATTCTTTTCACAGAAACACCATGTACTAAACACCATTATCTGGAGTCTGGACATGTAAAGAAGACACAACTATGCACTTGCTAATCAGTGCTTTGAAATTTCTCAGAGAACGCTCCAGCCAGAGCCGATTATAGGAATAATTAATGTATTACCTGACACATGATTACAGTTATCTAATAAGGGAATGTGTAATTAGTAGCTTATCTGTGGAGCATGGCTCAGCTGGGATGTCACACAGAGGGCCGAGGGGCGTTGAAATGGAGAGAAAAGGAATGTTAATTGAGCGTGAGTCTTGTACGTTTATTAACCCCCTCGTGCCAGGCGAATGTTTTAGACAAATTGTATAAGATAGGCTGAAAATACTATATTGCCATAATGTTACAGTCCTGTGTTGTCAATGTGCGCTCCCACCACCAACTGCTAATCTGCAGCACCAGTAAGATATAACCTTTCCCATGTGATGGAACAGCCAAACAAAAGTAGTGTGTTACTGGTTTTATCCAATAGGTCTAATGTATTTGTATAGGGGTTACTTAGACAAGAGTGGCAATGAGGTTCATTTACTAAAGGCAAACAGGCTGTTCACTCTAAAGGAATTTTTCTTTAGCTTAGTAACTTCTATCACCCAACATTATGCAAGCAAAAATACAGTTTCTTTATATTTTCTTTGCAGATGATTGCAAACTGAATTCCACATTCAATAAGCTAAGTGAAAATTCACTTGTAAAGTCAAAATTAACTTTCAAAGCAAACAGCCTATGTACCCGTACTAAATCAACCCCAATATACCTCAAAATAAACACCAATACAATTTAGTAAACTTGGCATGGTGGTTAAACAATTATGCCCTCAGTTTTGGTTGCATTGACATTTTTCCTATTTCCAGAATAAGTGGAATACATTCATGATAATCTGAAACAGAAAAAAGTACCTGTTTGTAGACAGGAAGTTGAATGTCACCACCGCTCAGTGTCGGGAAGCTGTAATCATGATCAGACTTTGGAATTCCTCTCTATAGTGGCTAGTAAAAATGAAAGTGTATCTCACTCTTAAATAAAAAATGAAGAAGCAAAGATTTTGGTGCTGTATTCCTTTATTTTTCGATATACATTCTAAAATTAGGGACATGGTTATAGAGATAGTAGGATGGTTGCAATCCATTAAGACAAAAGATGAAATGAAGAAAGCTGTAGTACTCCTAAAGCCCAAAAGTAGGTAATGCATCAGCAAAGAAAATTGGGCAATACCGGCATATATCACAATCCAAAAGCAACAAGGATGAAGAAGGGGAAAAAACACCATCCATTCATCATTCCTTCCTCCTAAAGGCATATTTTAGAGAAGTTTAAGAGCAGCCGAGGCCGTTTAGAGGCAGTCAAAGCTCCTTCTCCTGATCGCAGAAGAATCACGTTCAGGAGAGAAGCTTTTGGGCATGAAAAACTGCTAAATGCACCTAAACGCGTCTAAGTGCGTGGTGTGTTTAGTGCTTGAGTGTTTATTTAGTTCAATGGCCATAATAAATAAAAATTCTGGCCAATGAAATAAATAAATGCCCTAATGCGGCTAAACACGCCTAAACACGTTTGAAAAAACACGGTTTAGGTGCGATTTTAATGCTGATTTTCTCCTCTCAGGCGAAACAGCGTTTTACAATAAATCAGTATGCATGAGGCCTAAATATTTAAAACCAATCGGCACATACAGCACTCTTTCCCCTACCCTTACAGTATCTAATATTTTCCATCTGCAACAGAATGGCAGTTGATAGTGGGTTGCACACAGGTATGACAATAATGCAGTCTGTTTTTCCTATTCTGGAGACAAAATCTTAAATATCAAGCTTGAAAGTCAATGCTGCTCTTTCTGGAATCTTTTGTAATTTTCATTTCAAAGGTATTGTGTACCAGCGCACTCTGACAGAGAAATAATAGCACCTCCTTTTGTTGTGCCTAGAAAGAAGTCATGCCCAGCCAGTAATCTGTGTTCTCCCATCAATAACTGTATTCCATCATTTGTTTGTAAGTTTACTATCAAATAATGCAGATGCATTAAGAATGTTGGCTCTAAATAATTAGGACAAAGATTAGATTACATGCAATATGCTCAATTATGCTTTTTTGTTCAAATGTGAGTAAGCTTATTGTTTACACATTTTACAAAATACCTCCAGCTTTTATCAAGTAATACATATTACAAACCTTCCTGAAAGGGAACCTGTCAATCAAAAAAGTGATTACATTAAAATTGCCTCTTAGTAGTGGGCAGCAGGATCTGCCTATAGATAGAGTTAGGACCACACTACACACAGGGGCCTTGACGAGACAGTGCGGCTTCCACATAAGTATGGAAAGTATTGTGTAACTAACAACGCATATTGCTAGACAGTGTCATTTTCTTTTACCTTGCTGGCTAGTTTGTAACTAAGTGTGCTGGAAAATTTTGTTTTGTTTGCTCAGTGCTAAGCCCTTTCATGTGCACTTTACTTTAAAGGCTAGTTATAATTTGGGGTGATTGCCATTTTTTATTAGCTTGTGCCTATAGATGTATATCTCGCGGAAGAGTCTGCTGAATGCCCCCAGGGCCCTATGCTCTGAGCCTATAAATCCTAAATGGATTTTAAGTCAATTGCCATAGCATTCCATTTTCAATAATACAAACTGCACATGTTAGTGACTGTACTGTGTGGTGCCAGGGTGGTGGCATGGTAGCACTGGACTTGGGTTCCAAGTAGACAGGTTTCACAGAAGCTGTGTTCAGCTTTTGGGGAATTGAGTACTATCGTCACTCTTTATGTTGGTAGGATGGATGCTACCATATAAAAGTAATACTTTGTATTTTATACAGTATATATATATATTTTTTTATATAGGTGCTTTTGTGTATTTTTTCCAACTCCAAGTTTCCCAAAAGTAAACTAAAATGATGAAGAGGATGTGTAGCAAGAAACAACAGGTGAATAGCTATTTTAAAAGGTCAAAGAAAAAACATCATGCATTGGCCTAGTGCAACACCTTGTGACACCATTAACTGCTTGCCGTCCGCCCACCGTCAAATGACGGCGGGACGGTTTGGCTCTTTCCCTGGGATGCCGTCATATGACGGCATCCCAGAATGGCTGCTCCCGCGCGCCCGCCGGGGTGCGCAGCGCAGCAATCACGGCCGCGCCGTGTTTTGCTAGGTCAAGGCGCGGCCCCGATCTGTGGAAAGAGCCATGTCCGTGGCTCTTTAAACATGTGATTGGCTGTGTCCAATTACAGCCGGTCACATGTAAACAAGGAAGTGCCGGTAACCGGCGCTCCTCGCCTCACACTGACAGAGCGCGTGGCAAGGAGAGCTGATCAGCGGCATCTCCTCACAGGGGACAGCAAGGAATGTAATCGGGGCACTGATCATCAGTGCCCTGATTACAATAGTGCAATATAGTGTCACAAATCAGTGCCCACCATTGTCCACCAATGCCAGCTATCAGTGCCCACCAGTGGTAGCAATCAGTGCCCACCACTGCCCACCAGTGCTACCAATCAGTGCCCATTAGCGATGCCAGTCAGTGCTGGCAGTGCCGCCTATCAATGCTGCCCATCAATGCCCATCACTGCTGTCAATCAATGCCCATCAGTAATGCCAATCGGTGTCGCCCATCAATGCCACCCATCAATGCCCATCAGTGCCCATCAGTACCGCCTATCCGTGCCACCTATCAGTGCCTACCAATGCTGCCTATCAGTGCCCACTAATGCCGCCTATCAGTGCCCACCAGTGCCGCCTATAAGTGCCCATCAGTGCCACCTAACAGTGCCCATCAGTGCCGCCTATCATTGCTCATTAGTGCCACATATCAGTGCCACCTATCAGTGCCCATAAGTGCAGCATATTAGTGCCTCCTCATCAGTGCCACCTAATCAGTGCCCATCAGTGCCGCCTCATCAGTGCACATCACTGAAGGCAAAAAATTACTTAGTTACAAAATTTACTGACAGAAAAATGTTAAAAACATCTTTTTTCTAAATTTTTGGTCTTTTTTGTTTTTTTTTGTAAAAAATAAAAAAACCAGCAGTGATTAAATACCACCAAAAGAAAGCTCTATTTGTGTGAAGAAAATGATAAAAAATTTGTTTGAGTACAGTGTAGCATGACCGCGCAATTGTCATTAAAAGTGCGACAGAGCTGAAAGCTGAAAAATGGCTTTGACAGGAAGGGGGTGTAAGTGCCTGGTAGGCAAGTGGTTAAATGTTAAACATTTTATTAAAATAATCATAAAATAATTAAAATCACAGTGGTGGCATGAAATCCCAGGTACAAAGTCCCTTTGCATCTTCAGAGACTGGAGGTATGATAACAAGACCTCTGAAACACCAACATATAAGCCCCCCACCCGCAGATCCTGACAACCAACGGCCAGGGTTGTCAGGAAGAGGCCCTTGTCCTCATCAACATGGGCACAAGGTGCTTTGGGGCCCCTTATGCCCCAAAGCACACACCCCCCCATGTTGAGGGCATGTGGCCTGGTACGATTCAGGAGGGGGGGAACTCGCTCATCCCCACCCACTTTCCTGACCTGCCAGGATGTGTGCTTGGGGGGACCCCCACGCCATTTTTTGGGTGTGGGGGTTCCCCTTAAAACCCATACCAGACCGAAGAGCTTGGTATGCTCTTGGAGGGGGAACCCATGCTGTTTTTTTTAAACATTTTGCGTGGAGTTCCCCCTAAAGATTCATACCAGACACAGTGCCTGGTATTGTCAGGGATCAAAGTCGGATCCCTGTTCATTGAAGTCAGATGCATGTCAGACTTCAAGTCGCAGGGCAAAGTCGGATCCAAAGTGGTACGACTGTTGTGTCATACCAGTGTGAACCTGGCCTGAAAAGGCTTACCTGTAGGTACAGTAAATATCTCCTAAATGTGCACTGCATCTCATAAAATTACAATATCATCAAAAAGTTACTTTAATTCTATAATTCAATTCAAAAAGTGAAATTCATATATTTTATATTTCTTTCTTTGAATTTTGATGATTATGGCTTACAGCTAGTGAAAACCCAAAATTTAGTATCTCCGAAAATTTGAATATTACATAAGACCAATAAAAAAAAGGATTTTTAATACAGAAATGTTAGCTTACTGAAAAGTATGTCCATGTACAGTATAGTATGCAATCAATACTTGGTCGGGCTCCTTTTGCATGAATTACTGCATCAATGCCACGTGACATAGAGGTGATCAGCCTGTGGCACTGCTGAGGTGTTATGGAAGCCCAGGTTAGCTGGCTTTGATAGTGGCTATCAGCTCATCTGCATTGTTGGGTCTGGTGTCTCTCATCTTCCCTTTGACAATATCCCACAGATTCTCTATGGGGTTTAGATCATGCGAGTTTGCTGGCCAATCAAGCACAGGGATACCATGATCATTAAACCCGGTATTGGTACTTTTCACAGTGTGGGCAGGTGTCAAGTCCTGCTGGAAAATGAAATCAGCATCTCCATAAATCTGGTCAGCAGAGGGAAGCATGAAGTGCTCTAGAATTTCCTGCTAGAGGCCATTGCTGACTTTGGACTTGATAAAACACAGTGGACCAACACCAGCAGATGGCATGGCTCCGCAAATCATCACGGACTGTGGAAATATGTTGCCTTTCATTTGGAAATCAAGGTCCCAGAGTCTGGAGGAAGAGTGGAGAGGCACAGAATCAAAGTTGCATGAGGGCTTGACTTTGGACCAACACCAGCAGATGCCACAGCTCACCAAATCATCACTGACTATGGAAACTTCAAACTGGACCTCATGCAACTTTGATTCTGTGCCTCTCCACTCTTCCTCCAGACTCCAGATCCAACAAGGCAGACAATCTGAAGGCCGCTATCCAAGCAACCTGGGCTTCCATAACATCTCAGCTATGCCACAGGCTGATCGTCGCCATGCCATGCCATATTGATGCAGTAATTCACGCAAAAGGAGCCCTGACCAAGTATTGAGTGCATACTATACTGTACATGGACTTACTTTTCCATAAGCCAACATTTCTGTTCTAAAAATCCTTTTTTTTTATTATCTTATGTAATATTCAAATTTTCTGAGATACTGAATTTTAGGTTTTCACTAGCTGTAAGCCATAATCATCAAAGTTAAAAGAAAGACATGCTTGAAATATATCACTTTGTGTTTAATGTGTCTATATAAAATATATCAGTTTCACTTTTTGAATTGAATTATAGAAATAAAGTAACTTTTTGATGATATTCTAATTTTATAAGATGCACCTGTATTTACATTAGTAGCAGCTGGTGACGTCACCGACACATGCACTGAGCTCTGAATGGACGTCGCTGTCCATTAAGAGCTCTGTGCTGCAGGTTGTGACTCTCATGCACATGCGCAGAAGTGATATCACTGTGGCTCGGCTATTCAAAGGGCTGGAATCCACGAACCCGGAAGGAAGACCAGGTGCAGATAAAAGCCCCTGTCAGCGATGACAGCATGCCGCTGGAGGGCTTCATTTTAAGGTAAGTCTCTCAAAATACTAGCACATTATGACATTATCCTGCAGGGGCCAAACATTGACTATCACTTTATGTGTAAGTCTGGAATTTACCAGAGAAACATGACCAAATCCCAGTCTAAGATCTAAGTCTGATAAAACATAAAGCAAACAGAAAGTGCATGTTAGTTTGTCACCAACACCAAGTTCAAGGCCTACAACCCTTCACGTCTATAGAGTCTACAGTGACATGACATCTAAAAATCAAATTCAATTCAAACTGATACCGTAGTTCTATTGACAGTTGAGATAATATTAAACTATTTTGCTTCCACAGTGGTTCCACAGGTATGGGATATGCATACTTACATTGGTCCGAGCTAGACCAATGTAACTATGCAATTACATATGTACTGGGAATTTCGCTTTAAACTATAAACTGTTTTTAAGTCTGGACTTCTTCATCTACAGGAGGACTTCCCCTTATCTCTATAAGGCCCTTCTAGGTGGAGACACTAATGAGTCACAAACTCATAGACATTGCCTTAAAGTGGTATTAAAGGTTCAGCTTTGAAAAAAAAATAACAAACATGTCATAATTACCTGCTCTGTGCAGTGGTTTTGCACAGAGCAGCCCAGATCCTCTTCTTCTCGGTTCCCCCCGTCAGTGCTCCTGGCTCCTTCCCCTTGACCAGTGCCTCCAATAGCAAGTGGCATAGAATGCATGAAGGTAAAAATCTTTAGCCTTTACAATCGCATTCAACTCCCACTTAGCAGAGGCTCAGGTTCTCATGTTTGCCCAGGTGAATGTAATGATTGCAAACACAAATGGTTCACATACTTTTTCCATCAATATCCTTAGATGCCAAGAAACAAGATTGGGAGTGTTGAGGTACCAAAAAATCAAATCAAATTTCATAAATTTTATTTAAACATACATGATTAAAAAATCAATAAAGTTTTTAAAACCAAAACATGAATGATCATGCGGTCACAGTACAAAAGTTGGTTGTCTCTACATGTTTCGCTATAATCATGGCTTCTTCTGGAGCTTTTGTAGGACCTTTATACAATGTCACCAAAATGTAGTCAAGGTTCCAAAGGACCCTCAGGGCCCGCCAGAATGTCCAATGAGGTATCAGTGTGCCATAAAGAGGGGGACAATATGTCTAAATTCACACCCTATTGTGCTAAGAAGTCAAGGAGTTCATAGGCTAATAATTATATCACTCCTATGAGGTTTAATTCTAATACTTGTTTAGAATTAAACCTCATAGGAGTGATATAATTATTAGCGTAAGCTTCAAAAGGATTGTGCAATCTAAGCACTTCCTTCAGTGAAGTTTACCAATTCCTTTCCTTAGTATCAATGTGATACCATTGAACCAGGGAAGACCAATATTGATTAGTCTTTTTTCTTGGTATTTTCTGACCATGTTTATTTTCATAACTGAGACATGAGTCAAATCACATACTAACTTTTTTCAAAACTGTATACTCATTAAACTGGACTTCTGGAATCCCAGAGTGAAGTCTTTTTCAAGCTGCTGTTTGTGCATTCTCAGCTCTTTGTTGCTCTTGACATCACAGCTAGAAATGGCCTCCACAGGAAGGCTACTCTGTTTTCCAAGGGATTTAGGCTTTAGCAGCACGAGGAAAACATCTAAGTTAGTCAACACTCTGATTTCATTGTAATCCTCTGGTATCAGTTTGAAACTTAACCAATCAATAGTACAGATTTCATTTTTAATAAAAAATGTATTTACAAGGGCGCAGTGAGAATAAATCTTCTGAAATCAATACCACCTTGAAAAATTAAAAGTAACCTGCATTGTTTGGTTTTGTGATTGTAAATCTTCATTTTTTTTTTAAAATAACAAACATATTATACTTACCTCCATTGTGCAGTTAGTTTTGCACAGTGTGGCCCCACCCCAGCTACGCTCGCGGCTCCTCCTTGAATCGGTAAACCCCCTGGGAGAAGCGCTCTTTTCCTGGGGGTTACCTTGCATGCACAGACACAGAATTCCGGACTCGGCCCCGCCCCCCGAGCACCCGCGTCATTGGATTTGATTGACAGCAGCGGGAGCCAAGTTTTTTCACAGGATGCATTAAGGTGAAAAAACATGAGCATTTGCAACCCCTTTAGGTTCTGTAGAAATAAAAAAAATTGACTAAAAATGGAGCTAGAACTGTGAAAATAATGCATTCTACTTAGACTGTAAGCTCTTTAGGTCAATGTTTACAGTTCTTTTTTTTTTATATATCGTTTGAACCCCATTCCAAGCTCAGCCCTTCCACCAGTTGATCCCTTGACACTGTCTGCCTTGTTGTTTTTTTTTAAACAATTAATTATTTGGAAATCTTCGTGTTTGTCACGTTACACACTAGGTCATTTTTCTGTGGTAGAGGGGTTATCCAAAGGCAGCGAGTGGCGTTCTCCTTATCAATATACTGTGAATAGAGTGTGCTGGGGTGATGCCCTTTCAGGGGGAAGGACCATGATCCCCTGCATTCAAAGTATTACCCTCAGTCTTATGCCCCGTACACACGATCGGACATTGATCGGACATTCCGACAACAAAATCCATGGATTTTTTTCCGACGGATGTTGGCTCAAACTTTTTGCGTACACACGGTCGCACAAAGTTGTCAGAATTTCCGATCGCCAAGAACGCGGTGATGTACACCACGTACGACGAGACTAGAAAAGGCCAGTTCAGAACCAAGCGCGGCACCCTTTGGGCTCCTTTTGCTAATCTCGTGTTAGTAAAAGTTTGGTGAGAGACGATTCGCGCTTTTTCAGACTCGTGGTTTTCAGTTTGTGCTTGTGGGTTTGTATCTGCTCTTCAGTGCGTGCAGTCAGTTCGTATTGTACTATTCAGTGCGATCTTGTCCGCTCATTACTGTTTTTCAGGTCGCTCTTCACAGGCCTTGCTGTTCTTCAGTGCGTTCTGTTACTTCGTTCTGAGAAGCCGACCGTTTTCTAGCCATGTTGCGTATACGTACTCCTCGTAGAGTTCATGCTGTGCGGGGGCTTGGTGTTGGGGTCCTTACCTTGACACAAGTCCAGTCCATGAACAGGGTGGGGAGGAGTTCATGGACCAAGAATTGGTTGCTCCAGTGTGACCAGTTCTGTCACATGCCTTTGCTCTGTGAGATCCGTGAGAATAATCCTGATGATTTCAGGAACTTTCTCCGGATGACGGACCCCGTATTTCACCGTTTGTTGGCTTTGCTGACCCCTTATATTAGCAGGCAGGATACCTACATGAAGCAAGCCATCACTCCGGAGCAGAGGCTAGTCGCCACCCTGCGGTACTTGGCGACAGGGAGAAGCCTGCAGGACTTGAAGTTTTAAACTCTCCCTAAAACATCAATGATGTTCTTCATTTTTTGAAGAACATCATTGATGTTTTTCTTGATGTTTTCCAAGTCCCTATTACACCCCATGATCTCCCCGATCAGGATCTGTGCACTTTCCGAGGTGAAAGGATCTGGATCCACAACATCACAATCACCTAAAAAGAAACCAAAAAACAACATGTATTATAAATATGCCGGCATCCATCTCTTACCTGAGCCTGTGGTTGCAGACACTCACTTGTTGTGGTGCCAATTTCCACCACGTCTTCCTCCTCCTGCTCTGCTTGGCTTGGGTGGATTTCCCCTTCTTCCAGAGGTGGGGGGTCTCTGGTCTCCTCGGATGAGGGGTGTCCTCCGAGTCTTTTATCCCCTATGTAAAAAAAAAATAGGTATACTTAGCACACAGATATTTGATGGCAGAACTATAAATATGAAACATTGCTTGGAAGAGGGGTACAATTGTCTGTTTTGGCAGAGTTCCAAGATGTTGCATTTTTCTTGTCCTTTGTCAAGCTTCAATACTTACCTGTTTTGTACAAGCTTCACAGATGGAGACACCCCTATAGTATACACTGGAGCACCTGTGTGGGCCCCCTAATAAAAAGGGTGTTCTTGTGTCCCACACTAGTGCTCCAGTGTCCAGATGTGTAAACAGTAGGGGTGCGCATCTTCACTGGCCTCACGATTCGATTCGATTACGATTATCAGGTCCACGATTAACGATGCATCACGATTACTGCGCGCGGTTTTCATCCAAAAAATTTAAGTAGTCAGAAGAACTCCATTTTTTAAATTTTATCTGTTCTTAAAAAAAAGACAACACTCCTTGCATGTAGCAAAGTGTAAACAGTGCAGACAACTTAAAGAGGAGCTCCAGACTGCCCCCAAATGACTACAGGAGATGATCAGAGACTGCAGACATGATACAGGAGATGGTCAGAGACTGCAGACATGATAGAGGAGATGGTCAGAGACTGCAGACATGATACAGGAGATGGTCAGAGGCTGCAGACATGATACAGGAGATGGTCAGAGACTGCAGACATAGTACAGGAGATGGTCAGAGACTGCAGACATAGTACAGGAGATGGTCAGAGACTGCAGACATAGTACAGGAGATGGTCAGAGACTGCAGACATAGTACAGGAGATGGTCAGAGACTGCAGACATAGTACAGGAGATGGTCAGAGACTGCAGACATAGTACAGGAGATGGTCAGAGACTGCAGACCTGCTGGACATGGTAAGGGAGGTGCCAGACTGTCCTATCCAAGATGAATAATACCCCGCCCCCCTCACCACTAACCTGTCCCCATATAATACTATTACCATAGCGCTCCCCTGCCCAGTGTCACCACAGACCAATTCCCATCCTTCTTCCCCCACCTCTACACAGTGAACATGCAAATAGGGCAATAAATCAAAAAATTGTGTGCAGAGCTTTGTGGTGATAATAAACACACAAAAAAGTCTTACTTATTCAAAGTAATTCCAGTGCTGAGTGTTCTCTGCTGTGTTCAAATCATTCACCAGAAATCAGGAATGGCACAGCAGAGAACACTCAGCACACTCAGCACTGGAATTACTTTGAATAAGTAAGAATTTTTTGTGTGTTTATTATCACCACAAAGCTCTGCACACAATTTTTTGATTTATTGCCCTATTTGCATGTTCACTGTGTAGAGGTGGGGGAAGAGCAGAGGTGTCCTCCATGCGGCCCCCTTACCTGGCTTGACATGCCGCGGCTCCACTCTCCTCGGAGCTCCGTGCTCCACAAGCCGGCCGCCGCCACTCTTAGCAGCAGCAGCTCCAGCCACCGGCGCTCCATGTCCCTGCGAACATGCATACAGTGTCGCTCCTCGCAGGGCAGCAGGGGGATGACGTAAGTCAGAGGCAGCATGAAGGAAAAGCCGGCGCGGCTTACTTCCGCGGCTCTTCGGCGGCTTTCGGCTCTCTTCGGTTGCGGAGGCGGGGCATAACACGGCGCGAGGATGACGTCATCCTCAATCGATGCCTTAAAGCTATAGCATCGATGCCGCATCGTGGACGGTCGGATGCCGATGCATCGATTCGGCGATTAATTTCAACAGCCCTAGTAAACAGCTGCTGAGTGTCCTCTCCTTACACAGAACCTAGTTTGCATTTCATTCTAGTAACAAACCCATCTACACAACCAAATTAATTTCAGACAAGTAGGCCCTAAAAAATGTGGGCAAATGCATATGGCCAAAACAATGGTGTTTTATAGGCCGAACGAACAATGTTTTATACGAACGAATAATGTGCTCATGAACATGAAAGTTGCCTTTTGAAACTGGATAACAGTTAAGAAAAGCATGTCAAAATTGGGGTTGTGACCTGTCCACTTGTATTGTGTGCAAGCACCGACATGCCTCCATCCCATAAGATACAAAAACAATTGGAGAATGGAGGCGGGACTTTGTGTGAGGCATGTTGGTGAATGTGTCCACATTAAAAAACTAATATGGTAGGATGTCTAAAGTTAATCCTGTGTCGAGTGATGATACCCACAAAATCTATTGCAAGAAAATGATGCATAGTTTATTACAGAGAGATCATAAAACCAAATACATGATAAAAGGAATACATTTGGGCTACAATGGAGCATGTTGACATGTGTAGGTTTACAGACATGGTTCAAATAATGGTTATATATGTACAGAACATGGTAAAGTGGTGTAACACATAGTACAGTAGATAAAAGTATGCATCTATAGATGTTAACTCTACGTGTTTCTTGGCTTGAAACCAATCGTCAGGAGTCTGATGCAGTGTAGCTGCGTTGAAAAAATAACTATGTATCAGTAGAAGTATGGGGAAAAATGGGCGCATACAAATGCAAATTTATTTTAATATACTCACAAAGGATGCATGGGTGAATGGTAACCCATGCATAATGGTGCAATGTTGGTCCGGGTACACTGAATCTCACCCGGGGTTGAGGCAGAGAGCACGCTCCAAAGAGACCATCGGCCCCGACCGACAGAGTGGCCGGAGCACCTGCAGGGGCCACCAAGCGGGGACAGGTGACGAGGCCCAGGGAATGTAACAAACACTGGGAATGAAAAGAGGAGATGAGATTGTGAGTGAGTAGAGTGAAAGGTAGAGAGTGAATGTAGAAAAGGAGACAAGAAGTGGGGCCAGGAGTGTGCATAAGTATGAATGGTTGAAATAGCCCATCACAAAGGAAAAGGTGTGTGAACCGAGGAGTGGATGTACAAAAACCAGGAAGCCACTGCAGGTGTCAGTGGAGATGTGTGAAGGTGTGCAAGGAAGTTACCTGTGGTGAGATAGCCGGGCCAGGTGACGTGCCCCGAAAAGGCATGGTGAGCGCTCGAGGTGCCCGGTCAGTGACGGCCGTTAAAAAGCTGAGGGCTGGGGGCGTGCTCCCGCCAACGTCATTGGCGGACATGATGACGCGGCGGGGAGCGGGCAGCCAGGAGCATCAAGCGGCCACCCCCCAACCCCGCAGCGCCAAGGTCCTGGTTGGTGAATCAGGGCTAAAGTTGTCCCTTTTTGTTTTTTGTCTTTTGCTCTTTGTCCTTTGTCTCTCTCTTTCTTTTTTTATTGGGTTTATTTGTTTTCTCTTTAAAATACAATTAACAAGGGACATCAACACCAAACAATCTCCTTGAGATTAAATAATACAAGATATCAATGGTGTTGTGGTAACTTGACACACAAAACACACACAAAAATATTATGAAGTAAAACCCAAAAAAAAAACAAAAAAAAAACATCAGCCTTGAAAAAAATACAAACCCAAAAAAACAAACAAATCAGCCTTGAAAAAAATACAAAACAAAAATAAAACAACAAAAAAGAAATTTGGTCAGATGTGACAAATCAAAATATATTGAGGGAATCACGATAAATAATAAAGAAAGAAGTTTGTGAGAAGTCTGTGTGAATATGAGCAGCAAAACTACTTCATTCTTCCCACATTATAAAGAAGAAGAGAGTGCGCTGTATTAAACAATTTAAAACATTGCAGCGTGACGAAAGTGCCGTATCCATTCCGAGCGCTAATTTTACCGAGACCAAGACCGAGCTGTTCCGTCTCGGAATTTCTTCTGAGCATGCGTGGCACTTTGTGCGTCGAAATTGGCGACACACGGTCGGAATTGACGCGATCCGATTTTGTTGTCAGAAAATTTTATAGCCTGCTCTCAAACTTTGTGTGTCGGAAAATCCGATGGAAAATGTCCGATGGAGCCCACACACGGTCGGAATTTCCGACAACACGCTCCGATCGCACATTTTCCGTCAGAAAATCCGACCATGTGTACGGGGCATTACAGTGTGAATGATGCTGGGCGTCATTCAAACCGTAGGCAGAGGACATCTTGTTCTAGAAAAGTACTGCAGGGGACAGTTACAAATTGTTTTATTTTTTATTTACTGACTGGTACACCATTTGGAAAAGAACCTGGAGTTAAACATGAAATTAAACCTTTCAGTCTGTAAGAATCATTTCCTTGACATATCACAATATATAGTCTCAGGTCCTCATTAGATAGATTTATAGCAGCAGAAGCCATTGGCTCCCGCTGCTGTCAATCAAATCCAGTGACATGGGAGCCGGGGTCAGGGCTGAGTCCCGCTGTCTGTGTCAATGGAACTTCTGAGCGCGCCCGCACCTGATGAAGAGGAGGAATCAGGAGCGCTTATGGGGCACCCCAGATAAGGAGCAGGTAAGTATGACATGTTTGTTATTTAAAAAAAAAACAAAAAAAAAGCGAGACTTTACAATCACTTTAGTGTGGTCCGTTTTTAATAGGAATGCATAGGGACTGGCAGGAACACCAGACATTTCACACAAAGGAAGCAATACAAAGAGCATAGGATACATATAATATAAATATAACTGACGGAAGGATAACTTCCAACCTTTCTTTTTGAAAATGAGAAGCTCTTCTGGAAAATTGTAATTAGACTTTGTACATGTTCCAGGATTGCCTAAAGTCTCTCACATTTCAATTCATACTCCAGAGAAGTCATCCCACTGGCTAGAACCATCAAGCCCACGCTGATGAGATGTCTTTATTATTACTATTATTATACAGGATTTATAAAGCGCCAACAGTTTGCGCAGCGCTTTACAATGTTAGGGCAGACAGTACAATTACAATACAATTCAATACAGGAGGAATCAGAGGGCCCTGCTCATTAGATAGATTTGGAGATAGTCTGATAGATTGAGGTAGGGAATTTCAGAGGATGGAAGAGGCTCAGGCGAAGTCCTGGAGGCAAGTATGGGAGGAGGTGATGAGGGGGCTAGAGAGCAGGAGGTCATGGGGGGGAAGGAAGAGAACGATTAGGTTGGTATTCTGAGTCTAGGTTAGTGATGTAGCTGGGGGCCGAGTTGTGGATGGCTTTGTAAGCCATTGTCAGTATTTTGAATTTAATTTGTTGGGTGAGTGGAAGCCAGTGGAGGGATTGACAGAGAGGGGTAGCAGACACAGAGCGGTTGGTAAGGTGGATGAGTCTGGCAGCAGCATTCATAATGGACTGAAGGGAGGATAGCCTGTGTAAAGGTAAACCAATGAGAATAATGAGGAGAATAAATGATGACTGAAGAGAAATGAAAGAAAAATTATGAGTTATGGTTGATAAGAAATACGTGATATTAAAAATGGGTAAGTGATGTTTGACAGACGATGATGGACAACTTACAAGAGTGGATTTAAGAGAAATGGAATATGCATTATACGCATTAACGAAGATCCACCTGCTGCTTTTATCTGAGTTTGTCAGTAAAAGTACCATAAAGCTATAATTAGTAATGATGAATGTCAAGGTTGTAATTAATTTAACAGTTGTCTTAAAACAAATTCATATTGATGTACTAAAAGCAATACTTTCAAATGACTGAATAATTCCTAAAATTTGATAAATATCAAAGCATAAAATATGCGTACTACTGTTTAACAAAATTAGAATGTCAACATAAAAAGAGAGAGGAAAAAATCTTGCATTTCAGCTTGACCATGATGTATTGGTCAATCCGCTGCATTAATCATTTTGAACTCACCAGCAATATACAAAGACCTGTAATGCTTGTTCAAGCCACAGAGGGCGGAGACATGACCACATGTAGATGATTTTTCTCATTTCGTTTAAACCCTTCTATTTTTACAGACATTGCAAGCAGTTATCCCCTGTGTAATGTTGTATTTTTCAGTTCTGATAGTGGATTGATATCCAAAATATTACACAGTTTTGTTTTTTGCTTCCAGCCTTTACAGAAACCACAAGAAAGATTTACCTCCCTCATTCATTGGGCAGATGTCACAATAGCACTAACTTTATGACAGCACCAGAAACGGCCAAGCCAAAGCCAAGACTGTCCAAACCCAAGGCAACCCTGGTACGCTCCAGTCAATTACACTCGTATTGAGTTTTCATTAATTAGGAAAGGTTTAGGACTATATTTCTATTGTTGACTGTTGCTCACTTTTAAATATCATTTAAATATATTTCCCAATGGCAATAAAAGCTATAACACTTTGGGAGTGGTTTACTAATGCCCTGTACACACGACCGGTTTTCCCGTCGGAATAAACTCAGAAGATTTTTACGACGGAGTTCCGATAGAATTCCGCTGAAACTGTCTTGCGTACACACGATCACACTAAAGTCCGACCGTCAAGAACGCGGTGACGTACAACACGTACGATGGGACTAGAAAAAGGAAGTTCAATACCCAGTGTGCCACCCTTTGGGCTCCTTCTGCTAATCTCGTGTTAGTAGAAGTTTGGTGAGAGACGGTTCGCACTTTTCAGACTCCTGCTTTTTCAGATCATTTTACTGCTGTTCAGTTTGTGCTTGTGGGTTTGTATCTGGTTTTCAGTTCATGGACCAAGAATTGGTTACTCCAGCGTGACCAATTCTCTCATATGCCTCTGCTGCGTGAGATCCAGGAGAATAATCCTGATGATTTCAAGAATTTTCTCCGGATGATGGACCTCATTTTTCACCATCTGTTGGCTTTGCTCACCCCTTATATTACAAAGGAGGACACCAGCATGCGGCAAGCCATCACTCTGGAGCAGAGGCTAGTCGCCACCTTGCGGTACTTGGCGACTGGGAGAAGTCTACAGGACCTCAAGTTCTCGACAGGCGTCTCCCCCCAGGCTCTGGGGATCATTATTCCAGAGACCTGCTCTGCCATCATTCAGGTCCTGCAGAAGGACTATATTAGGGTAAGTTTTATCCTTTAACATCACATTCTATGTATTTAATGTTTGCTAATGTATTGTATTTATTTCATCATTCCTTAATTACCATGATTGGAATATGCTGTGAATGTCCCCTTTATCCTCATGCATGCTTGAATCTTTTAATGCTCCTTTTTTGGCCTACATGCATATTTGCCTTCACTAACCTTCCCAGCATGCTATCCTGGGCCCATATACACCTATAGCCTAGTCACTTAACAATGTATTTTGTCAGCTCCATTGTAGTGCTTTACCCAAAACACCCCCTAAAATGTGTACAAATGTTATGTGTGTTCTTAAATTAAGGCAGAGTGCCAGAGGCTTTTTTTTTAGCTCCCAAAGTCACCTCAAACCCCCCCCCTAAAATTTTTACAATGGGTCATCAGAGGGGGTAAGGAATCTGATAAGTGGACCTTATATTTTTGTCTTGAAATACTCCTTAAAAAAAATGTTATACTGATGTTGGCCAAGAATGTTTTTGTTTGATATGCTTGCAATGTTATGTGCAAAATTACTTATATTTTTTTTTCTGTTTTGACTCCACAGTTTACTTCAACATCACAGGAATGGCAGACTGTGGCCTCCCACTTTGTCGACCGTTGGGACTTTCCCAACTGTGGAGGGGCTATAGATGGGAAGCACGTCCGCATTGTGCCACTACCCCATTCGGGGGGGTCTTACTATTATAACTTTAAGGGGTTTAATAGTATAGTGTTAATGGCGGTGTCGTCGTCACAATATAAGTTCCTCTATGTGGACGTGGGGAAGAATGTCCGGATGTCAGATAGAGGAGTCTTTGCCCAGATGGAGTTTTACCAACGTCTCCAGACTGGTGGCCTGGCATTGCCACCTGATGCGGACAATGTGGAAGGACTCCCGTTCGTCTTTATTGCTGATGAAGTGTTCGGTCTGGGCGAGCACCTGATGAGGCCATTCCCCCAAAGGACCCTCACCCCGGAGAGAAGAGTTGTTGAGAATACCTTTGAGATAATGGTCAGCCGGTTCCGCCTGTTTCTGACAGCAATCCATATGGCGGACTACAAAATCAACCATATCATCCTATCCTGCTGCATATTGCACAATTTTTTAAGGAAAAATGATCAAAATTATATTGCCTCAGTTGGGCCTGAGGCCGGACTTCCTGTTAATCCCCTGACGGTCCTGGATACTGGCCGTATTGGCTTGGCACCCCAAAGTGCCCGTGAAGTTCGGCAGAAATATGTAAATTTTTTTATGGTTAGGGGGGGGGCATTGCTATGCCAGACAATGTCTAAAAAATGTTTTAATAAAAAAAAAATATCTGATAAAATATGGAATTTTCTTTATTGCTTGTGTTTCTTTTTTGTCTCCTAGGTTCTCCTAGTGCACCTGTAGTGCCAAGTGGATTTTACTTTAATAAATAAGCCCCATTGTCACTGTAAACACAAAATTACTTCAAAAACTGGTATTGACCATTGAACGAAGAAGCCACACATTGTTGAATAGAAAAGTTTTTACTGTGTGCACATTCACATGTGCATTCTAAAATTTTTGGGTAAAATAATTTTTGATATTTTTTTTATTTTTATTTTTTTGTTCTAAATAGGCATGTTTAATAAAATAACATACAAACTCTGGAACTTACAAAGTTCAACATAGAAAAACAGAAGGCAATGTCAGACATTATAGTATGTCCAAAATGTCTGGATATTGCCTTCATTAGATGGGGTGATGTCCACAAAACGCATACATTGATATCCCCTGATGGCAGATAGCACATGTTGACACACTGTGTGCATATTCAAAATTTGGCTTTTACTTATTACAAAAAAATAGTGTTTTTATAACAGCAACAATTCTTAAAATGGTTGCATTTTGAAGATCTTTTAAATTCTCCCCAACACATCAATCATGTTCTTCATTTGTTGTTCAAGAAAATGTAGTTTATTTCTTATGATGTCGATTTCACGATTCCATGTCATGATGTCCTGGATTAGGAGTGCACTTGCACTTGTGAAATGTTGAGCTTGCTCTTCCACAACAAGCAAATCACCTAAAATTTTTTGGAAAAACATGTATTATAAATATGCAGGCATACATATATTACCTGAAGCTGGGATGTCAGACACTCACCTGTTGTGGCGACACGTTCGCCCCACTTCCTCCACCTCTCCTTCCTCCAGATCCTCGGGGTGTGGTGTTTTTCGGAGTTCCCCTTCTTTCTCAGGTGGGGGTTCCTGGTGTCCTCTGTTGAGTGGTGTCCTCCGAGTCTTTGGTCCCCTATGAGAATGAAACAAAAGGTTTACTTTAGCACACAGATATTTAGGCATGACCAAATGTATTTAACCTGTATCTGCCCAAAACATAGTATTTAATGAGTGAACAATGTTTACTACGAGCGATTACTGTGCCCACTAACTTGAAACTTGCAGTTTTAAAATGTCCTACAGTAAATAAAATCACATGGTGCAGCATGCAAGTAATAATAATAAGAAGAAGAACACACGACAACTACTTACTTTTTCTAAGCGCTTTCTTGATTCTTTTATACTGATCCTGCTCCCTCAGTTTCAGGTTTGACCAGCGTTTCTCTATTCGCTCCTTTGATCGTCGTACCCCAAAATTTCTGTGCAGACTCTTCACAACTTTCGTCATGATTTTGGTCTTTCTCACATTTGGGTTTAGGTACAGTCCATTCCTCCCATCATAGTCGGTCGTCCTCAAGATGTCCACCATCATCACCATCTCACCAAAGGACATATTTGAGGCCTTAAATCTTCGCCCCCGGGATCGGGACATTTCTGCCTCCGGGCTTTCCTCCTCCTCGTTACTGGAATTATTAACACACACCTGCTGTGTCTCCGCCATGTCGCTCCTACTGTGCGCCGCAGAGAAGGGGCAGGGAATACAACTAGAAAGAACATCAGGGGCGGGCAACGCGGGTGACGCATGCGCAGTGTTTATAAAGTAACACGCGTGTGTTCTACGTACGTTCGGTGTGCTGAGGAAGGAGGACGAACATTCTAACGAAGGTAAATTTTTAACTTTAGGACAACAGTGGTCATGGGCATCCACAAATAGGGGCAAGGCAGGGCAATTGCCCCCCCAGAATCATCAGGTGTTGTTGGCTTGCAGACTGTGTGCTGAAATGTCCACCGCAGCCGCAATCGCGGCCGCCGCTGACTTTTTTTCCTACGTCTGTTTCTCTGCTGGCTGCTCTGAGCTCTCTCTGATCACCCCCCCGCACTGCGGCAGCAATGGTCTGGTCTATGTTTTCCCCCTCGCTCCTCCCACCACTGCTGCTCTGCCGAGCCAGGCCTGTTACCATTCTCCGCCCGAGCGGCGCAACTGCTACCGCACACTGTGTCTTCTGGACCTGGTGTACCTGAGGCTGAGCAAGCCACCCTCCCTGCCAGTGTCCTCCGAGGTGAGCTTGTGATAAGGGGGTGTGGGTTGGCATGGTGTTCGCTGCCTTCAGCTGATGTGCTGTGAGAAGAGGGTGGGGTGTTTGTTTCTGCCTCCCTGACCTGGTCTGATAAGTTGGGAGGCTGCTGTGTCCACCACCCACTAATATACTAACTCACTGCTTTTAGTTTAAAGGGTGATTCAGTGATTGGAGTGCAATAATTTTTACCTGGGAGTCATTTTTTGATTTGACTTTACTTGCTTGCTGTTCCATATTTTGCTTGTTGTTTTTCCAATGCAGCTTTGAAAATGCCTGCTGGATTCCTGTGCAACTCCATGCGGTGCAATTTGTCAGCTCATTCATTTAACTGGGATGAAATCACATTGGATCGCACAAAAATGTAATGCACACACTACTTTTTGAAAAGCGTACTGCACCAAATTGCATGGTACTATGGTACCATGAGATCTGGAGCAGGCAAAAGCACTGCAATTGTGATCTGTGTTTGAGGTGTCCTTAGAAAAATATATATACACCTGCAGGAGATCACATACACAGTGCGTTTTGAACACAGTGTGGGAAACGCACACGGAACATGGATTTCCTGTACCACCTTTTGGTATAAACGAGCCCTTAAAGTGATACTAAAGGTTTGTTTAAAAAATAACAAACATATCATACTTGCCTCCACTGTGCAGCTTGTTTTGCACAGAGTGGCCCTGAACATCCTCTTCTGGGTCCCTTGGCGGCTCTCCTGGCTCCTCCTCGCATTAGATAAGCCCCTAGGAGAAGCGCTCTGATTCATTCATTCGGCGTCCCTAGACACCAAGTGTATGACTTGGCCCCGCCCCCCAGCACCATTGTCAAAAAGGGACTGAGCATGGGTGTCCATAAAATTATGCCCCCCCTGAAAAAAGTTCTGCAGACGCCCATGACAGTGGCCTATACTGCTTCAAGATTAATGCCTATATTGGGATAAGATTAGGAGAGTTTAGGCTGACATTAGTGTTTTTGTCCTGTGAAATGTTTTACAGAAAATATGAATCACTTTAAGGACCCAGAATTTATGGCCCAGAAAATATGAATCACTTTAAGGACCCAAAATATGAATCACTTTAAGGATCCAGAATTTCATTGACAAGTACAGGGAGATGCGGAATTTGTGGGAGGTGAAACACAGCTTATATTATAATAAACAAGCTAGGAGGTTAACGCTGGGGAAACTTCTGGAATTTGTGAAAACTTGGGTCCCCGATGCAACCATCGTGTTCTTGGAAAAGAAAATTGGGACCTTAAGGAACATGTATAAGAAGGAGCATAATAAGATCCAGAAATCACTCTGATCAGGAGCATCAGCAGCGCAAGTGTATGTACTCAGGCTGTGGTATTTCAACAAACTGGGGTTTCTGGATGACCAGACTGAAGCCAGGGAATCAATTTCTATCCTTCCCTGCAGCCTTCCCTCCACCCTTCCCTCAACCCCAGCAGAGGCTGACGAGGAACAACCTGGGCCTTCCATCCTGGAAGAAGTGGATGCGCCCAGCTGGAGCCAGATATATTTTTTTAGACATATTTATTGTCATAATATTAATGATGTTAACTAGATGTTATAATTGATAACAAATTAATGATTTTAGAAAAAGTGATGTATATATATCAATAGACAGTAGTGACCAAAAATGTTTGGAACAAGAATGAAAAATGCTGGGGTCAGAATGATAGTCTTTTTTATTTATTAACATTCAATTTGCAAGTCATGAGCTGAAAATTGTGTGTGATTGATGAACCAAAAACTAAAACTATATCCCTTTTTTATACACAGGATGAGCTCAGCCAGGTGGAGGGTCTGGAAAGTGGCAGCCAAGAGGAGGCCGTGCCCAGTGTCAGCCAGGAGGAGGCTGTGCCCAGTGTCAGCCAGGAGGACGGCGGGCCCAGTGTCAGCCAGGAGGAGGGTGGGCCCAGTAGGAGCCTCACACAATCCCAGGTGCCTCCCCTCCGCCTTACAACAAAAAGGTCCAGGAAGGGGACGATCATGGAGGAGGCAGCACTGGGCCTCATTAGGGAAGCAAGCAATGTCCTCAGGAGCCACCCCGACGCTGAAGAGCCTATGGCTGCTATCTAGCCACCAGATTGCTTAAATTGGAGGAGGGGTAAAGCCTCCTCTGTGAGGGAATTATTGGTGAGGCCCTAAAGAAGGGGTTGAGGGGCCAGCTGACTGAGAACAGCCCTTATGTGAGCTCGCCCATCCTCCTCCTCCTCCTGCCACAAGCCCACCACCAGAGCCACAGCCTCCAAGGAAGGCTGCAGGGAAGGCTGCAGGAAAGCATCAAGGGAAGGCTGTAGCGAAGAGAAGAAAGTGATGACTAGGGATGAGCTTCATGTTCGAGTCGAACCCATGTTCGAGTCGAACATCGGCTGTTCGATCGTTCGACGAACTGCGAACGATATGGGCCGTTCGCGCCAAATTTGTGTGGCGCGTCACGGCCCATAATTCACTGCAGCATCGCAGTGCATTGCTGGCTGATGATTGGCCAAGCATGCACTATGACCCGCATGCTTGGCCAATCACAGCTCCGTCAGTAGAGAGAGCTGTAATTGGCCAAAGCCAGGGTGGCGTTGGCCAATTATGGCTCAGGGGGTTTAAAACACGCCCCACACTATATAAGGCCGCTTGCAGGGAGAGAGACAGTGTCATTTCATTTGAGTTAGCTAGATTAGGCAGGACAGTCAGTGAGTTAGCTGCACTTACAGTGTATTGTGTATATATATGCATCCCAGGTGTTGTACACTTACAGTGTATTGTGTATATATATGCATCCCAGGTGTTGTATATATATAAATATATATACACTGTATTCAGTTTAGCTAGATCCGTTCCTGTTATCTTCCTACTGACAGGCAGGCTTGTCTTGTTACAGTATTTACAGCTACCTGAAGAAAATTGCTGGTGTTCTTTTGATCCTATTAGTACCACAGTCAGGCAGCTAGACTAGTTACAGTTAGTGTAGTGCGTCCTCCTCACAGTGTTCAGTTAAAGCTACAAGTTAATTTAGTGTGACCTCTGCACAGTGTTCAGCTAAAGCTACAAGTTAGTGTAGTGCACAGTGTTCAGCTAAAGCTACAAGTTAGGGTAGTGTGTCCTCCTCACAGTGTTCAGCTAAAGCTACAAGTTAGTTTAGTGTGATCTCTGCACAGTGTTCAGCTAAAGCTACAAGT
The DNA here is from genome assembly GCA_037952835.1 of Lithobates septentrionalis. Taxonomy (NCBI): domain Eukaryota; kingdom Metazoa; phylum Chordata; class Amphibia; order Anura; family Ranidae; genus Lithobates; species Lithobates septentrionalis. Next base: position 1,543,199 of record JBBDGP010001337.1, read on the forward strand.
TAGGGTAGTGCGTCCTCCTCACAGTGTTCAGCTAAAACTACAAGTTAGTGTAGTGCGACCTCTGCACAGTGTTCAGCTAAAGCTACAAGTTAGTGTAGTGCGTCCTCCTCACAGTGTACAGCTAAAGCTACAAGTTAGTGTAGTGTGTCCTCCTCACCGTGTTCAGTGAAAACTACAAGTTAGTGTACTGCGACCTCTGCACAGTGTTCAGCTAAAGCTACAAGTTAGTGTAGTGCGTCCTTCTCACAGTGTTCAGCTAAAACTACAAGTTAGTGTAGTGCGACCTCTGCACAGTGTTCAGCTAAAGCTACAAGTTAGTGTAGTGTGTCCTCCTCACAGTGTTCAGCTAAAACTACAAGTTAGTGTAGTGAGACCTCTGCACAGTGTTCAGCTAAAGCTACAAGTTAGTGTAGTGCGTCCTCCTCACAGTGTTCAGCTAAAGCTGCAAGTTAGTTTAGTGTGACCTCTGCACAGTGTTCAGCTAAAGTTACAAGTTAGGGTAGTGCGTCCTCCTCATAGTGTTCAGCTAAAGCTACAAGTTGGTGTAGTGTGTCCTCCTCACAGTGTTCAGTGAAAACTACAAGTTAGTGTAGTGCGACCTCTGCACAGTGTTCAGCTAAAGCTATAAGTTATTGTAGTGCGTCCTCCTCACAGTTTTCAGCTAAAACTACAAGTTAGTGTAGTGTGACCTCTGCACAGTGTTCAGCTAAAGCTACAAGTTAGTTTAGTGTGACCTCTGCACAGTGTTCAGCTAAAGCTACAAGTTAGGGTAGTGCGTTCTCCTCACAGTGTTCAGCTAAAGCTACAAGTTAAGTTAGTGTGACCTCTGCACAGTGTTCAGCTAAAGCTACAAGTTAGGGTAGTGCGTCCTCCTCACAGTGCTCAGCTAAAGCTACAAGTTGGTGTAGTGTGTCCTCCTCACAGTGTTTAGCGAAAACTACAAGTTAGTGTAGTGCGACCTCTACACAGTGTTCAGCTAAAGCTACAAGTTAGTGTAGTGTGTCCTCCTCACAGTGTTCAGCTAAAACTACAAGTTAGTGTAGTGCGACCTCTGCACAGTGTTCAGCTAAAGCTACAAGTTAGTGTAGTGCGTCCTCCTCACAGTGTTCAGCTAAAACTACAAGTTAGTGTAGTGAGACCTCTGCACAGTGTTCAGCTAAAGCTACAAGTTAGTGTAGTGCGTCCTCCTCACAGTGTTCAGCTAAAGCTACAAGTTAGTTTAGTGTGACCTCTGCACAGTGTTCAGCTAAAGCTACAAGTTAGGGTAGTGCGTCCTCCTCACAGTGTTCAGCTAAAGCTACAAGTTAGTGTAGTGTGTCCTCCTCACCGTGTTCAGTGAAAACTACAAGTTAGTGTACTGCGACCTCTGCACAGTGTTCAGCTAAAGCTACAAGTTAGTGTAGTGCGTCCTTCTCACAGTGTTCAGCTAAAACTACAAGTTAGTGTAGTGCGACCTCTGCACAGTGTTCAGCTAAAGCTACAAGTTAGTGTAGTGCGTCCTCCTCACAGTGTTCAGTTAAAACTACAAGTTAGTGTAGTGAGACCTCTGCACAGTGTTCAGCTAAAGCTACAAGTTAGTGTAGTGCGTCCTCCTCACAGTGTTCAGCTAAAGCTGCAAGTTAGTTTAGTGTGACCTCTGCACAGTGTTCAGCTAAAGTTACAAGTTAGGGTAGTGCGTCCTCCTCATAGTGTTCAGCTAAAGCTACAAGTTGGTGTAGTGTGTCCTCCTCACAGTGTTCAGTGAAAACTACAAGTTAGTGTAGTGCGACCTCTGCACAGTGTTCAGCTAAAGCTATAAGTTATTGTAGTGCGTCCTCCTCACAGTTTTCAGCTAAAACTACAAGTTAGTGTAGTGTGACCTCTGCACAGTGTTCAGCTAAAGCTACAAGTTAGTTTAGTGTGACCTCTGCACAGTGTTCAGCTAAAGCTACAAGTTAGGGTAGTGCGTTCTCCTCACAGTGTTCAGCTAAAGCTACAAGTTAAGTTAGTGTGACCTCTGCACAGTGTTCAGCTAAAGCTACAAGTTAGGGTAGTGCGTCCTCCTCACAGTGCTCAGCTAAAGCTACAAGTTGGTGTAGTGTGTCCTCCTCACAGTGTTTAGCGAAAACTACAAGTTAGTGTAGTGCGACCTCTACACAGTGTTCAGCTAAAGCTACAAGTTAGTGTAGTGTGTCCTCCTCACAGTGTTCAGCTAAAACTACAAGTTAGTGTAGTGCGACCTCTGCACAGTGTTCAGCTAAAGCTACAAGTTAGTGTAGTGCGTCCTCCTCACAGTGTTCAGCTAAAACTACAAGTTAGTGTAGTAAGACCTCTGCACAGTGTTCAGCTAAAGCTACAAGTTAGTGTAGTGCGTCCTCCTCACCGTGTTCAGCTAAAGCTACAAGTTAGTTTAGTGTGACCTCTGCACAGTGTTCAGCTAAAGCTACAAGTTAGGGTAGTGTGTCCTCCTCACAGTGTTCAGCTAAAGCTACAAGTTGGTGTAGTGTGTCCTCCTCACAGTGTTCAGCAACAACTACAATTTAGTGTAGTGCGACCTCTGCACAGTGTCCAGCTAAAGCTACAAGTTAGTGTAGTGCGTCCTCCTCACAGTGTTCAGCTAAAACTACAAATTAGTGTAGTGCGACCTCTGCACAGTGTTCAGCTAAAGCTACAAGTTAGTGTAGTGCGTCCTCCTCACAGTGTTCAGCTAAAGCTACAAGTGTAAGGCTGACTGCAGGTCAGCCTGTTATTGTAGGAGGAGTCAGGCTGCATAAAGCCTGCCCTCCTTCTTCTCCTTCCTATGGTCGTAGGATCTCGTGTTGACAGGTCACTTCCGGGTTAGGGCAGGTCACGGCAGATCACTTCCTGTTTGTGGCTTGCAGGGCGGCAGCATGGTCGGCTGCAAGGTTTTCTGTTTGGATCTCTCTCCCGGTGGTCGTGGCAGGTCTCAACAGCGTTACCATGCGGCAGGGTCTTGTGTGCTGCGGGCGCAGGGATAGGGGTAGTATTCTTCCATCCGTTTTCACTTTACTCCGGTCAGCTTGGGGTTCAGATAGCACCATGTGTTGGGGTTGCAGGTTGGGGGGAGTGTGTTTGGGGGTTTTCAGGAGATGATGGCAGAGTCTCATATGTCACGATGTCCCGCCTCTGTCATTAGCACTGCATAGCATGTTTGTATTCCTGGAATACAGGTAAGCAATCCAATGAAACATCTTTTTTCTAGCAGGGACCCATGTTTGTCCAGTTGTAATAGTGTAGGTCATTGCATTTAGTCTTTGGTATTTGGGTCTGCTGTCACCACTGTTAGGTTACAGCATAGGTATGTATGGGCAGGGTCTCCTCTCTCCCTAGCCTCATGGTGATTCCCCCCCCTCCTCAGCTTCGTGTGATGGGTTCCCCCCCTCCTGAGCGCCACATAGTGGGTCGTGTCCCTCCCCGAGCTCCACGTGGTCTATAGTGTGGGTCTTCAGGGGTTAATTCAGGCTGTGGGGTTGTCATGACACTTGCTCATTGCCGGTCATCTCATGATATTCTGTGGGGGTCCTTTGGGGGCATGCAAATTTCCATTTCTCATGTAATTTTCGGTTTTCCATGTATGTTACGATTTTATGCGATTTACGGTTTCTCATGGAATGCTGGTTCTCATGTATTTTACGGTTTGCATGCGATCTACGATTTCTCATTCATTTTACGATTTTTTTTTATTTTCAGGCAATTTACGTTTCTCATGCATTTTACGGTTGTCATGCGATTTATGATTTCTCATTTATTTTACGGTTTTTCATGCAATTCACGGTTTCGCATGCATTTTACGGTTTTCATGCAATTTGCGATTTCTTATTCATTTTACGGTTTTTCATGCAATTTACGGTTGCTCATGCATATTAGTTTCGTATGCAATTTACAGTTGTTCATGCTTCTTACGGTTTCTCGTGCTTTTTTACAGTTTCTCATGTGATTACAGTTTTTTATGCATTTTACGGTTTCTCATGCAATTTTTACAGTTTCTCATGCTATTATGTTTTTCATGCAATTTTACAGTGTTCTCAGGCAATTTTACAGTGTTCTCATGCATTTACGGTTGTCATATGATTTCTCATTTATTTTACGGTTTCGCATGCATTTTACGGTTTTCATGCGATTTGCGGTTGCTCATGCATATTAGTTTTGTATGCAATTTACGGTTTTTCATGCTTGTTACGGTTTCTCGTGCTTTTTTACAGTTTCTCATGTGATTACAGTTTTTCATGCATTTTACGGTTGCCCGTGCAATTTTTTACAGTTTCTCATACTATTACGTTTTTCATGCGATTTACAGTGTTCTCATGCAACTTTACAGTGTTCTCATGCAACTTTACAGTGTTCTCATGCATTTTACGGTTTTCATGCAATTTGCGATTTCTTATTCATTTTACGGTTTTTCATGCAATTTACGGTTGCTCATGCATATTAGTTTCGTATGCAATTTACAGTTGTTCATGCTTGTTACGGTTTCTCGTGCTTTTTTACAGTTTCTCATGTGATTACGGTTTTTTATGCATTTTACGGTTTCTCATGCAATTTTTACAGTTTCTCATGCTATTATGTTTTTCATGCAATTTTACAGTGTTCTCAGGCAATTTTACAGTGTTCTCATGCATTTACGGTTGTCATATGATTTCTCATTTATTTTACGGTTTCGCATGCATTTTACGTTTTTCATGCGATTTGCGGTTGCTCATGCATATTAGTTTTGTATGCAATTTACGGTTTTTCATGCTTGTTACGGTTTCTCGTGCTTTTTTACAGTTTCTCATGTGATTACAGTTTTTCATGCATTTTACGGTTGCCCGTGCAATTTTTTACAGTTTCTCATACTATTACGTTTTTCATGCGATTTACAGTGTTCTCATGCAACTTTACAGTGTTCTCATGCAACTTTACAGTGTTCTCATGCATTTTACGGTTGTCATGCGATTTATGATTTCTCATATTATTTTACGGTTTTCATGCGATTTGCGATTTCTTATTCATATTACGGTTTTTCATGCAATTTACGGTTGCTCATGCATGTTAGTTTCGTATGCAATTTACGGTTTTTCGTGCTTTTTTACAGTTTCTCATGTGATTATGGTTTTTATGCATTTTACGGTAGCCCGTGCAATTTACAGTTTTCTCATGCAATTACGTTTCATGAAATTTACAGTGTTCTCATGCAATTTTTCAGTGTACTCATGCAAATGTTACGTGTTCTCATGCAAATGTTACGTGTTCTCATGCAAATTGTTACGTGTTCTCATGCAAATTTTTCAGTGTTCTCATGCAAATTGTACAGTGTTCTCATGCAATTTGTCACTTCTTATGCCTATTCATGTTTTTTCCTATTTTCTTTGTTTCCTATATTCCTCATGTTTTTCCATGCTTCTCGTTTTTCCATGCTTCTCGTTTTTCCCGTGCTTTTCTCGTTGTTTTTCCGTGCTCTTCTCGTTTTCCCGTGCTTCTCTCGTTTTCCCGTGCTTCTCTCGTTTTCCCATGTCTCTTACGTTCATGTCATATGTTTTATGTCACAGCCTTTCGTTCGCTGCATTACCGTTAGCTAGTGCTCACATTCAGGGTCTGTCACGTTTACAGATCCGTACAGGCTGAGGTTTCGTTTTTAATTGATTGTTGTCTCACAATCTTCTCGCCTGTTTTCCATACGTCATACGTGCACGTTCACCATTACACCTTTACTACTACCCACCACGGTCTGTGGGTACTTTAGCCCTGAGTGTTCGTTTTTAATTTTCCTGTCTTGGCGTGGCAGGTTGCTCGGGCTCGCTCACTGCATACAGTAGGGGGGTGTCGTCATTAGGTTCATTTTTTACGCTCTTGGTCTTGTCATTTCTGCACTCACATCTTCATACTTGTCAGGTATTAGGGGTGTTATGTTTTGGGCTGGTTATTTGTAATGTTATCTGGTTGCTTTCATACAGCTGAATTGTTTCATGTTCTACCACTGCAGATTACCCGTCACGTCTATGGGTTTAACAGATTGAGGTGATCGTTTTTAATTGGCTTGTTCGGTGGCAAGTCTTCTCATCTGTTCTTACGTTGCTTATGTATTTCGTACAAACTTACGTTTCTCATGCAGTTCACGTTTCTTATGCAAATTACGTTTCTCATGTAATTTACGTGTTCTCATGTTATTTACATTTTCATGCTATTTACGTTCCTCATGCAATTTTATGTTTTTCATATAATTTTATGCTTCTCATGCAATTTGTTGTTTCTATGTTAAACTCACTTTTATGTTTCTCTCGTTTTTTCCAGGTTACTCTCGTTCTCATGTTTATCACACGTTCATTAATGCACGTTCTCATGCTACTGGTATTTCGCAAGTAGTTTGCGGTTTCTGGCAGCCTCGGTTTTTAGGCTGCTCACATTTCGTAAGCTCGCGCTATACATGGGTTTCGTTCCTTCACGTAGCTTTCGTTCCTGGTGCAGGTTTTCTCAGTATGCTCATGTTTCTCTCGTAGTTCATGTTGCTGTCCCAGTGGTGTGTCACTTACACAAAAATAGGTTATCCAGGGGACTGTGGTTCCTCCTTATCCATGCACACGACCTTTTATTGCCTAGCTACTCTTGGCTAGGGTTGGCAAAGCATGGAACTATTGGTTAGTCAGCCATGGCAGCTCCAGCAGCCTTTATGGGCTCAGGGGCTTTTGTGGGTTCTGAATTTTCTCAGTCCATAGGCCAGTATCAGCAGGCTTCCTACTTGGTTCGGTTTTTGCCTCTTTTAACTCATATCGGCACAGCAGTGTCGGGGCGTATCTGATTGGGACTCAGCGTTTCATGTCGTTAGTAGACCCGGACAGGTTTTCTTTATTTGCTGTGCATTCTATTAAAGCCATCCTCAGGGTTCCTGAAAGTAGCCCTACTGCTGTGATCAGCAGACTTCTCATCATGGGTCATATTTTCCATATCGTATCTATCACATTCCCATGGTCTCCTTCGTGTTGGGTACTAGCTCGGTGCTCAAGGCAGGCCTATACCCAGGTTTGGGTCATAAGAGACAGGAGCAGTTCTGCATATTTGTGCCTGGGGCTTCAGCCGTATTGGGTAAGTGCAGGTCGTCTTGTTCTCTGGGTTCGCCCAGAGCCACTTTAGAGATACCACAAGCGGTTGGTATTTGGTAGATTATACGTAATTTCAGTGGGCTATAATTTGGCTTCATATTCATCCTACTGGTCATTTTTGCCCCCTTTTAGGCATACTGACCATTTGACCAGGGCACAACTCAGGTCTATGTTCTTTGTTGCTTTTTGTTCCTTTGTACACTATCCACAGATTGACTCCGAGTACAAGTGTAAGGCTGACTGCAGGTCAGCCTGTTATTGTAGGAGGAGTCAGGCTGCATAAAGCCTGCCCTCCTTCTTCTCCTTCCTATGGTCGTAGGATCTCGTGTCCCACCCACCCATTCCCATTTTTCTTTTCTTTTTTCATTTTATTTCAATTCATACTTGGGTATGCCCCCTTTTAGGCATACTGACCATTTGACCAGGGCACAACTCAGGTCTATGTTCTTTGTTGCTTTTTGTTCCTTTGTACACTATCCACAGATTGACTCCGAGTACAAGTTAGATTCGTGTGACCTCTGCACAGTGTTCAGCTAAAGCTACAAGTTAGGGTAGTGTGTCCTCCTCACAGTGTTCAGCTAAAGCTACAAGTTGGTGTAGTGTGTCCTCCTCACAGTGTTCAGCAAAAAACTACAAGTTAGTGTAGGGCTACCTCTGCACAGTGTTCAGCTAAAGCTACAAGTTAGTTTAGTGCGTCCTCCTCACAGTGTTCAGCTAAAACGACAAGTTAGTGTAGTGCAACCTCTGCACAGTGTTCAGCTAAAGCTACAAGTTAGTTTAGTGCGTCCTCCTCACAGTGTTCAGCTAAAACTACAAGTTAGTGTAGTGAGACCTCTGCACAGTGTTCAGCTAAAGCTACAAGTTAGTGTAGTGCGTCCTCCTCACAGTGTTCAGCTAAAGCTACAAGTTAGTTTAGTGTGACCTCTGCACAGTGTTCAGATAAATCTACAAGTTAGGGTAGTGCGTCCTCCTCACAGCGTTCAGCTAAAGCTACAAGTTGGTGTAGTGTGTCCTCCTCACAATGTTCAGCGAAAACTACAAGTTAGTGTAGTGCGACCTCTGCACAGTGTCCAGCTAAAGCTACAAGTTAGTGTAGTGCGTCCTCCTCACAGTGTTCAGCTAAAGCTACAAGTTAGTTTAGTGTGACCTATGCACAGTGTTCAGCTAAAGCTACAAGTTAGTGTAGTGCGTCCTCCTCACAGTGTTCAGCTAAAGCTACAAGTTGGTGTAGTGTGTCCTCCTCACAGTGTTCAGCGAAAACTACAAGTTAGTGTAGGGCGACCTCTGCACATTGTTCAGCTAAAGCTACAAGTTAGTTTAGTGCGTCCTCCTCACAGTGTTCAGCTAAGACTACAAGTTAGTGTAGTGCGACCTCTGCACAGTGTTCAGCTGAAGCTACAAGTTAGTGTAGTGCGTCCTCCTCACAGTGTTCAGCTAAAACTACAAGTTAGTGTAGTGCGATCTCTGCACAGTGTTCAGCTAAAGCTACAAGATAGTGTAGTGCGTCCTCCTCACAGTGTTCAGCTAAAACTACAAGTTAGTGTAGTGAGACCTCTGCACAGTGTTCAGCTAAAGCTACAAGTTAGTGTAGTGCATCCTCCTCACAGTGTTCAGCTAAAGCTACAAGTTAGTTTAGTGTGACCTCTGCACAGTGTTCAGCTAAAGCTACAAGTTAGTGTAGTGCGTCCTCCTCACAGTGTTCAGCTAAAGCTACAAGTTGGTGTAGTGTGTCCTCCTCACAGTGTTCAGCGAAAACTACAAGTTAGTGTAGGGAGACCTCTGCACATTGTTCAGCTAAAGCTACAAGTTAGTTTAGTGCATCCTCCTCACAGTGTTCAGCTAAGACTACAAGTTAGTGTAGTGCGACCTCTGCACAGTGTTCAGCTGAAGCTACAATTTAGTGTAGTGCGTCCTCCTCACAGTGTTCAGCTAAAACTACAAGTTAATGTAGTGTGACCTCTGCACAGTGTTCAGCTAAAGCTACAAGTTAGTGTAGTGCGTCCTCCTCACACTGTTCAGCTAAAACTACAAGTTAGTGTAGTGCGACCTCTGCACAGTGTTCAGCTAAAGCTACAAGTTAGTGTAGTGCGTCCTCCTCACAGTGTTCAGCTAAAACTACAAATTAGTGTAGTGAGACCTCTGCACAGTGTTCAGCTAAAGCTACAAGTTAGTGTAGTGCGTCCTCCTCACAGTGTTCAGCTAAAGCTCCAAGTTAGTTTAGTGTGACCTCTGCACAGTGTTCAGCTAAAGCTACAAGTTTGGGTAGTGCGTCCTCATCACAGTGTTCAGCTAAAGCTACAAGTTGGTGTAGTGTGTCCTCTTCACAGTGTTCAGCGAAAACTACAAGTTAGTGTAGTGCGACCTCTGCACAGTGTTCAGCTAAAGCTACAAGTTAGTGTAGTGCGTCCTCCTCACAGTGCTCAGCTAAAGCTACAAGTTGGTGTAGTGTGTCCTCCTCACAGTGTTTAGCGAAAACTACAAGTTAGTGTAGTGCGACCTCTACACAGTGTTCAGCTAAAGCTACAAGTTAGTGTAGTGTGTCCTCCTCACAGTGTTCAGCTAAAACTACAAGTTAGTGTAGTGCGACCTCTGCACAGTGTTCAGCTAAAGCTACAAGTTAGTGTAGTGCGTCCTCCTCACAGTGGTCAGCTAAAACTACAAATTAGTGTAGTGCGACCTCTGCACAGTGTTCAGCTAAAGCTACAAGTTAGTGTAGTGCGTCCTCCTCACAGTGTTCAGCTAAAGCTACAAGTTAGATTTGTGTGACCTCTGCACAGTGTTCAGCTAAAGCTACAAGTTAGGGTAGTGTGTCCTCCTCACAGTGTTCAGCTAAAGCTACAAGTTGGTGTAGTGTGTCCTCCTCACAGTGTTCAGCAATTACTACAAGTTAGTGTAGGGCTACCTCTGCACAGTGTTCAGCTAAAGCTACAAGTTAGTTTAGTGCGTCCTCCTCACAGTGTTCAGCTAAAACGACAAGTTAGTGTAGTGCAACCTCTGCACAGTGTTCAGCTAAAGCTACAAGTTAGTGTAGTGTGTCCTCCTCACAGTGTTCAGCTAAAACTACAAGTTAGTGTAGTGAGACCTCTGCACAGTGTTCAGCTAAAGCTACAAGTTAATGTAGTGCGTCCTCCTCACAGTGTTCAGCTAAAGCTACAAGTTAGTTTAGTGTGACCTCTGCACAGTGTTCAGATAAATCTACAAGTTAGGGTAGTGCGTCCTCCTCACAGCGTTCAGCTAAAGCTACAAGTTGGTGTAGTGTGTCCTCCTCACAGTGTTCAGCGAAAACTACAAGTTAGTGTAGTGCGACCTCTGCACAGTGTCCAGCTAAAGCTACAAGTTAGTGTAGTGCGTCCTCCTCACAGTGTTCAGCTAAAGCTACAAGTTAGTTTAGTGTGACCTCTGCACAGTGTTCAGCTAAAGCTACAAGTTAGTGTAGTGCGTCCTCCTCACAGTGTTCAGCTAAAGCTACAAGTTGGTGTAGTGTGTCCTCCTCACAGTGTTCAGCGAAAACTACAAGTTAGTGTAGGGCGACCTCTGCACATTGTTCAGCTAAAGCTACAAGTTAGTTTAGTGCGTCCTCCTCACAGTGTTCAGCTAAGACTACAAGTTAGTGTAGTGCGACCTCTGCACAGTGTTCAGCTGAAGCTACAAGTTAGTGTAGTGCGTCCTCCTCACAGTGTTCAGCTAAAACTACAAGTTAGTGTAGTGTGACCTCTGCACAGTGTTCAGCTAAAGCTACAAGTTAGTGTAGTGCGTCCTCCTCACAGTGTTCAGCTAAAACTACAAGTTAGTGTAGTGCGACCTCTGCACAGTGTTCAGCTAAAGCTACAAGTTAGTGTAGTGCGTCCTCCTCACAGTGTTCAGCTAAAACTACAAGTTAGTGTAGTGAGACCTCTGCACAGTGTTCAGCTAAAGCTACAAGTTAGTGTAGTGCATCCTCCTCACAGTGTTCAGCTAAAGCTACAAGTTAGTTTAGTGTGACCTCTGCACAGTGTTCAGCTAAAGCTACAAGTTAGTGTAGTGCGTCCTCCTCACAGTGTTCAGCTAAAGCTACAAGTTGGTGTAGTGTGTCCTCCTCACAGTGTTCAGCGAAAACTACAAGTTAGTGTAGGGCGACCTCTGCACATTGTTCAGCTAAAGCTACAAGTTAGTTTAGTGCATCCTCCTCACAGTGTTCAGCTAAGACTACAAGTTAGTGTAGTGCGACCTCTGCACAGTGTTCAGCTGAAGCTACAAGTTAGTGTAGTGCGTCCTCCTCACAGTGTTCAGCTAAAACTACAAGTTAATGTAGTGTGACCTCTGCACAGTGTTCAGCTAAAGCTACAAGTTAGTGTAGTGCGTCCTCCTCACACTGTTCAGCTAAAACTACAAGTTAGTGTAGTGCGACCTCTGCACAGTGTTCAGCTAAAGCTACAAGTTAGTGTAGTGCGTCCTCCTCACACTGTTCAGCTAAAACTACAAGTTAGTGTAGTGCGACCTCTGCACAGTGTTCAGCTAAAACTACAAGTTAGTGTAGTGAGACCTCTGCACAGTGTTCAGCTAAAGCTACAAGTTAGTGTAGTGCGTCCTCCTCACAGTGTTCAGCTAAAGCTACAAGTTAGTTTAGTGTGACCTCTGCACAGTGTTCAGCTAAAGCTACAAGTTAGGGTAGTGCGTCCTCATCACAGTGTTCAGCTAAAGCTACAAGTTGGTGTAGTGTGTCCTCTTCACAGTGTTCAGCGAAAACTACAAGTTAGTGTAGTGCGACCTCTGCACAGTGTTCAGCTAAAGCTACAAGTTAGTGTAGTGCGTCCTCCTCACAGTGCTCAGCTAAAGCTACAAGTTGGTGTAGTGTGTCCTCCTCACAGTGTTTAGCGAAAACTACAAGTTAGTGTAGTGCGACCTCTACACAGTGTTCAGCTAAAGCTACAAGTTAGTGTAGTGTGTCCTCCTCACAGTGTTCAGCTAAAACTACAAGTTAGTGTAGTGCGACCTCTGCACAGTGTTCAGCTAAAGCTACAAGTTAGTGTAGTGCGTCCTCCTCACAGTGTTCAGCTAAAACTACAAATTAGTGTAGTGCGACCTCTGCACAGTGTTCAGCTAAAGCTACAAGTTAGTGTAGTGCGTCCTCCTCACAGTGTTCAGCTAAAGCTACAAGTTAGATTCGTGTGACCTCTGCACAGTGTTCAGCTAAAGCTACAAGTTAGGGTAGTGTGTCCTCCTCACAGTGTTCAGCTAAAGCTACAAGTTGGTGTAGTGTGTCCTCCTCACAGTGTTCAGCAAAAACTACAAGTTAGTGTAGGGCTACCTCTGCACAGTGTTCAGCTAAAGCTACAAGTTAGTGTAGTGCGTCCTTCTCACACTGTTCAGCTAAAACTACAAGTTAGTGTAGTGCAACCTCTGCACAGTGTTCAGCTAAAGCTACAAGTTAGTTTAGTGCGTCCTCCTCACAGTGTTCAGCTAAAACTACAAGTTAGTGTAGTGAGACCTCTGCACAGTGTTCAGCTAAAGCTACAAGTTAGTGTAGTGCGTCCTCCTCACAGTGTTCAGCTAAAGCTACAAGTTAGTTTAGTGTGACCTCTGCACAGTGTTCAGATAAATCTACAAGTTAGGGTAGTGCGTCCTCCTCACAGCGTTCAGCTAAAGCTACAAGTTGGTGTAGTGTGTCCTCCTCACAATGTTCAGCGAAAACTACAAGTTAGTGTAGTGCGACCTCTGCACAGTGTCCAGCTAAAGCTACAAGTTAGTGTAGTGCGTCCTCCTCACAGTGTTCAGCTAAAGCTACAAGTTAGTTTAGTGTGACCTATGCACAGTGTTCAGCTAAAGCTACAAGTTAGTGTAGTGCGTCCTCCTCACAGTGTTCAGCTAAAGCTACAAGTTGGTGTAGTGTGTCCTCCTCACAGTGTTCAGCGAAAACTACAAGTTAGTGTAGGGCGACCTCTGCACATTGTTCAGCTAAAGCTACAAGTTAGTTTAGTGCGTCCTCCTCACAGTGTTCAGCTAAGACTACAAGTTAGTGTAGTGCGACCTCTGCACAGTGTTCAGCTGAAGCTACAAGTTAGTGTAGTGCGTCCTCCTCACAGTGTTCAGCTAAAACTACAAGTTAGTGTAGTGCGATCTCTGCACAGTGTTCAGCTAAAGCTACAAGTTAGTGTAGTGCGTCCTCCTCACAGTGTTCAGCTAAAACTACAAGTTAGTGTAGTGAGACCTCTGCACAGTGTTCAGCTAAAGCTACAAGTTAGTGTAGTGCATCATCCTCACAGTGTTCAGCTAAAGCTACAAGTTAGTTTAGTGTGACCTCTGCACAGTGTTCAGCTAAAGCTACAAGTTAGTGTAGGGCGACCTCTGCACATTGTTCAGCTAAAGCTACAAGTTAGTTTAGTGCGTCCTCCTCACAGTGTTCAGCTAAGACTACAAGTTAGTGTAGTGCGACCTCTGCACAGTGTTCAGCTGAAGCTACAAGTTAGTGTAGTGCGTCCTCCTCACAGTGTTCAGCTAAAACTACAAGTTAGTGTAGTGTGACCTCTGCACAGTGTTCAGCTAAAGCTACAAGTTAGTGTAGTGCGTCCTCCTCACAGTGTTCAGCTAAAACTACAAGTTAGTGTAGTGCGACCTCTGCACAGTGTTCAGCTAAAGCTACAAGTTAGTGTAGTGCGTCCTCCTCACAGTGTTCAGCTAAAACTACAAGTTAGTGTAGTGAGACCTCTGCACAGTGTTCAGCTAAAGCTACAAGTTAGTCTAGTGCGTCCTCCTCACAGTGTTCAGCTAAAGCTACAAGTTAGTTTAGTGTGACCTCTGCACAGTGTTCAGCTAAAGCTACAAGTTAGGGTAGTGCGTCCTCATCACAGTGTTCAGCTAAAGCTACAAGTTGGTGTAGTGTGTCCTCTTCACAGTGTTCAGCGAAAACTACAAGTTAGTGTAGTGCGACCTCTGCACAGTGTTCAGCTAAAGCTACAAGTTAGTGTAGTGCGTCCTCCTCACAGTGCTCAGCTAAAGCTACAAGTTGGTGTAGTGTGTCCTCCTCACAGTGTTTAGCGAAAACTACAAGTTAGTGTAGTGCGACCTCTACACAGTGTTCAGCTAAAGCTACAAGTTAGTGTAGTGTGTCCTCCTCACAGTGTTCAGCTAAAACTACAAGTTAGTGTAGTGCGACCTCTGCACAGTGTTCAGCTAAAGCTACAAGTTAGTGTAGTGCGTCCTCCTCACAGTGTTCAGCTAAAACTACAAATTAGTGTAGTGCGACCTCTGCACAGTGTTCAGCTAAAGCTACAAGTTAGTGTAGTGCGTCCTCCTCACAGTGTTCAGCTAAAGCTACAAGTTAGATTCGTGTGACCTCTGCACAGTGTTCAGCTAAAGCTACAAGTTAGGGTAGTGTGTCCTCCTCACAGTGTTCAGCTAAAGCTACAAGTTGGTGTAGTGTGTCCTCCTCACAGTGTTCAGCGAAAACTACAAGTTAGTGTAGGGAGACCTCTGCACATTGTTCAGCTAAAGCTACAAGTTAGTTTAGTGCATCCTCCTCACAGTGTTCAGCTAAGACTACAAGTTAGTGTAGTGTGACCTCTGCACAGTGTTCAGCTAAAGCTACAAGTTAGTGTAGTGCGTCCTCCTCACACTGTTCAGCTAAAACTGCAAGTTAGTGTAGTGCGACCTCTGCACAGTGTTCAGATAAATCTACAAGTTAGGGTAGTGCGTCCTCCTCACAGCGTTCAGCTAAAGCTACAAGTTGGTGTAGTGTGTCCTCCTCACAGTGTTCAGCGAAAACTACAAGTTAGTGTAGTGCGACCTCTGCACAGTGTCCAGCTAAAGCTACAAGTTAGTGTAGTGCGTCCTCCTCACAGTGTTCAGCTAAAGCTACAAGTTAGTTTAGTGTGACCTCTGCACAGTGTTCAGCTAAAGCTACAAGTTAGTGTAGTGCGTCCTCCTCACAGTGTTCAGCTAAAGCTACAAGTTGGTGTAGTGTGTCCTCCTCACAGTGTTCAGCGAAAACTACAAGTTAGTGTAGGGCGACCTCTGCACATTGTTCAGCTAAAGCTACAAGTTAGTTTAGTGCGTCCTCCTCACAGTGTTCAGCTAAGACTACAAGTTAGTGTAGTGCGACCTCTGCACAGTGTTCAGCTGAAGCTACAAGTTAGTGTAGTGCGTCCTCCTCACAGTGTTCAGCTAAAACTACAAGTTAGTGTAGTGTGACCTCTGCACAGTGTTCAGCTAAAGCTACAAGTTAGTGTAGTGCGTCCTCCTCACAGTGTTCAGCTAAAGCTACAAGTTGGTGTAGTGTGTCCTCCTCACAGTGTTTAGCGAAAACTACAAGTTAGTGTAGTGCGACCTCTACACAGTGTTCAGCTAAAGCTACAAGTTAGTGTAGTGTGTCCTCCTCACAGTGTTCAGCTAAAACTACAAGTTAGTGTAGTGCGACCTCTGCACAGTGTTCAGCTAAAGCTACAAGTTAGTGTAGTGCGTCCTCCTCACAGTGTTCAGCTAAAACTACAAATTAGTGTAGTGCGACCTCTGCACAGTGTTCAGCTAAAGCTACAAGTTAGTGTAGTGCGTCCTCCTCACAGTGTTCAGCTAAAGCTACAAGTTAGATTCGTGTGACCTCTGCACAGTGTTCAGCTAAAGCTACAAGTTAGGGTAGTGTGTCCTCCTCACAGTGTTCAGCTAAAGCTACAAGTTGGTGTAGTGTGTCCTCCTCACAGTGTTCAGCGAAAACTACAAGTTAGTGTAGGGAGACCTCTGCACATTGTTCAGCTAAAGCTACAAGTTAGTTTAGTGCATCCTCCTCACAGTGTTCAGCTAAGACTACAAGTTAGTGTAGTGTGACCTCTGCACAGTGTTCAGCTAAAGCTACAAGTTAGTGTAGTGCGTCCTCCTCACACTGTTCAGCTAAAACTGCAAGTTAGTGTAGTGCGACCTCTGCACAGTGTTCAGATAAATCTACAAGTTAGGGTAGTGCGTCCTCCTCACAGCGTTCAGCTAAAGCTACAAGTTGGTGTAGTGTGTCCTCCTCACAGTGTTCAGCGAAAACTACAAGTTAGTGTAGTGCGACCTCTGCACAGTGTCCAGCTAAAGCTACAAGTTAGTGTAGTGCGTCCTCCTCACAGTGTTCAGCTAAAGCTACAAGTTAGTTTAGTGTGACCTCTGCACAGTGTTCAGCTAAAGCTACAAGTTAGTGTAGTGCGTCCTCCTCACAGTGTTCAGCTAAAGCTACAAGTTGGTGTAGTGTGTCCTCCTCACAGTGTTCAGCGAAAACTACAAGTTAGTGTAGGGCGACCTCTGCACATTGTTCAGCTAAAGCTACAAGTTAGTTTAGTGCGTCCTCCTCACAGTGTTCAGCTAAGACTACAAGTTAGTGTAGTGCGACCTCTGCACAGTGTTCAGCTGAAGCTACAAGTTAGTGTAGTGCGTCCTCCTCACAGTGTTCAGCTAAAACTACAAGTTAGTGTAGTGTGACCTCTGCACAGTGTTCAGCTAAAGCTACAAGTTAGTGTAGTGCGTCCTCCTCACAGTGTTCAGCTAAAACTACAAGTTAGTGTAGTGCGACCTCTGCACAGTGTTCAGCTAAAGCTACAAGTTAGTGTAGTGCGTCCTCCTCACAGTGTTCAGCTAAAACTACAAGTTAGTGTAGTGAGACCTCTGCACAGTGTTCAGCTAAAGCTACAAGTTAGTGTAGTGCGTCCTCCTCACAGTGTTCAGCTAAAGCTACAAGTTAGTTTAGTGTGACCTCTGCACAGTGTTCAGCTAAAGCTACAAGTTAGGGTAGTGCGTCCTCATCACAGTGTTCAGCTAAAGCTACAAGTTGGTGTAGTGTGTCCTCTTCACAGTGTTCAGCGAAAACTACAAGTTAGTGTAGTGCGACCTCTGCACAGTGTTCAGCTAAAGCTACAAGTTAGTGTAGTGCGTCCTCCTCACAGTGCTCAGCTAAAGCTACAAGTTGGTGTAGTGTGTCCTCCTCACAGTGTTTAGCGAAAACTACAAGTTAGTGTAGTGCGACCTCTACACAGTGTTCAGCTAAAGCTACAAGTTAGTGTAGTGTGTCCTCCTCACAGTGTTCAGCTAAAACTACAAGTTAGTGTAGTGCGACCTCTGCACAGTGTTCAGCTAAAGCTACAAGTTAGTGTAGTGCGTCCTCCTCACAGTGTTCAGCTAAAACTACAAATTAGTGTAGTGCGACCTCTGCACAGTGTTCAGCTAAAGCTACAAGTTAGTGTAGTGCGTCCTCCTCACAGTGTTCAGCTAAAGCTACAAGTTAGATTCGTGTGACCTCTGCACAGTGTTCAGCTAAAGCTACAAGTTAGGGTAGTGTGTCCTCCTCACAGTGTTCAGCTAAAGCTACAAGTTGGTGTAGTGTGTCCTCCTCACAGTGTTCAGCAAAAACTACAAGTTAGTGTAGGGCTACCTCTGCACAGTGTTCAGCTAAAGCTACAAGTTAGTTTAGTGCGTCCTCCTCACAGTGTTCAGCTAAAACGACAAGTTAGTGTAGTGCAACCTCTGCACAGTGTTCAGCTAAAGCTACAAGTTAGTGTAGTGCGTCCTCCTCACAGTGTTCAGCTAAAACTACAAGTTAGTGTAGTGAGACCTCTGCACAGTGTTCAGCTAAAGCTACAAGTTAGTGTAGTGCGTCCTCCTCACAGTGTTCAGCTAAAGCTACAAGTTAGTTTAGTGTGACCTCTGCACAGTGTTCAGATAAATCTACAAGTTAGGGTAGTGCGTCCTCCTCACAGCGTTCAGCTAAAGCTACAAGTTGGTGTAGTGTGTCCTCCTCACAGTGTTCAGCGAAAACTACAAGTTAGTGTAGTGCGACCTCTGCACAGTGTCCAGCTAAAGCTACAAGTTAGTGTAGTGCGTCCTCCTCACAGTGTTCAGCTAAAGCTACAAGTTAGTTTAGTGTGACCTCTGCACAGTGTTCAGCTAAAGCTACAAGTTAGTGTTGTGCGTCCTCCTCACAGTGTTCAGCTAAAGCTACAAGTTGGTGTAGTGTGTCCTCCTCACAGTGTTCAGCGAAAACTACAAGTTAGTGTAGGGCGACCTCTGCACATTGTTCAGCTAAAGCTACAAGTTAGTTTAGTGCGTCCTCCTCACAGTGTTCAGCTAAGACTACAAGTTAGTGTAGTGCGACCTCTGCACAGTGTTCAGCTGAAGCTACAAGTTAGTGTAGTGCGTCCTCCTCACAGTGTTCAGCTAAAACTACAAGTTAGTGTAGTGTGACCTCTGCACAGTGTTCAGCTAAAGCTACAAGTTAGTGTAGTGCGTCCTCCTCACAGTGTTCAGCTAAAACTACAAGTTAGTGTAGTGCGACCTCTGCACAGTGTTCAGCTAAAGCTACAAGTTAGTGTAGTGCGTCCTCCTCACAGTGTTCAGCTAAAACTACAAGTTAGTGTAGTGAGACCTCTGCACAGTGTTCAGCTAAAGCTACAAGTTAGTGTAGTGCGTCCTCCTCACAGTGTTCAGCTAAAGCTACAAGTTGGTGTAGTGTGTCCTCCTCACAGTGTTCAGCGAAAACTACAAGTTAGTGTAGGGCGACCTCTGCACATTGTTCAGCTAAAGCTACAAGTTAGTTTAGTGCATCCTCCTCACAGTGTTCAGCTAAGACTACAAGTTAGTGTAGTGCGACCTCTGCACAGTGTTCAGCTGAAGCTACAAGTTAGTGTAGTGTGTCCTCCTCACAGTGTTCAGCTAAAACTACAAGTTAATGTAGTGTGACCTCTGCACAGTGTTCAGCTAAAGCTACAAGTTAGTGTAGTGCGTCCTCCTCACAGTGTTCAGCTAAAACTCCAAGTTAGTGTAGTGCGACCTCTGCACAGTGTTCAGCTAAAGCTACAAGTTGGTGTAGTGTGTCCTCCTCACAGTGTTCAGCGAAAACTACAAGTTAGTGTAGTGCGACCTCTGCACAGTGTCCAGCTAAAGCTACAAGTTAGTGTAGTGCGTCCTCCTCACAGTGTTCAGCTAAAGCTACAAGTTAGTTTAGTGTGACCTCTGCACAGTGTTCAGCTAAAGCTACAAGTTAGTGTAGTGCGTCCTCCTCACAGTGTTCAGCTAAAGCTACAAGTTGGTGTAGTGTGTCCTCCTCACAGTGTTCAGCGAAAACTACAAGTTAGTGTAGGGCGACCTCTGCACATTGTTCAGCTAAAGCTACAAGTTAGTTTAGTGCGTCCTCCTCACAGTGTTCAGCTAAGACTACAAGTTAGTGTAGTGCGACCTCTGCACAGTGTTCAGCTGAAGCTACAAGTTAGTGTAGTGCGTCCTCCTCACAGTGTTCAGCTAAAACTACAAGTTAGTGTAGTGTGACCTCTGCACAGTGTTCAGCTAAAGCTACAAGTTAGTGTAGTGCGTCCTCCTCACAGTGTTCAGCTAAAACTACAAGTTAGTGTAGTGCGACCTCTGCACAGTGTTCAGCTAAAGCTACAAGTTAGTGTAGTGCGTCCTCCTCACAGTGTTCAGCTAAAACTACAAGTTAGTGTAGTGAGACCTCTGCACAGTGTTCAGCTAAAGCTACAAGTTAGTGTAGTGCGTCCTCCTCACAGTGTTCAGCTAAAGCTACAAGTTAGTTTAGTGTGACCTCTGCACAGTGTTCAGCTAAAGCTACAAGTTAGGGTAGTGCGTCCTCATCACAGTGTTCAGCTAAAGCTACAAGTTGGTGTAGTGTGTCCTCTTCACAGTGTTCAGCGAAAACTACAAGTTAGTGTAGTGCGACCTCTGCACAGTGTTCAGCTAAAGCTACAAGTTAGTGTAGTGCGTCCTCCTCACAGTGCTCAGCTAAAGCTACAAGTTGGTGTAGTGTGTCCTCCTCACAGTGTTTAGCGAAAACTACAAGTTAGTGTAGTGCGACCTCTACACAGTGTTCAGCTAAAGCTACAAGTTAGTGTAGTGTGTCCTCCTCACAGTGTTCAGCTAAAACTACAAGTTAGTGTAGTGCGACCTCTGCACAGTGTTCAGCTAAAGCTACAAGTTAGTGTAGTGCGTCCTCCTCACAGTGTTCAGCTAAAACTACAAATTAGTGTAGTGCGACCTCTGCACAGTGTTCAGCTAAAGCTACAAGTTAGTGTAGTGCGTCCTCCTCACAGTGTTCAGCTAAAGCTACAAGTTAGATTCGTGTGACCTCTGCACAGTGTTCAGCTAAAGCTACAAGTTAGGGTAGTGTGTCCTCCTCACAGTGTTCAGCTAAAGCTACAAGTTGGTGTAGTGTGTCCTCCTCACAGTGTTCAGCAAAAACTACAAGTTAGTGTAGGGCTACCTCTGCACAGTGTTCAGCTAAAGCTACAAGTTAGTTTAGTGCGTCCTCCTCACAGTGTTCAGCTAAAACGACAAGTTAGTGTAGTGCAACCTCTGCACAGTGTTCAGCTAAAGCTACAAGTTAGTGTAGTGCGTCCTCCTCACAGTGTTCAGCTAAAACTACAAGTTAGTGTAGTGAGACCTCTGCACAGTGTTCAGCTAAAGCTACAAGTTAGTGTAGTGCGTCCTCCTCACAGTGTTCAGCTAAAGCTACAAGTTAGTTTAGTGTGACCTCTGCACAGTGTTCAGATAAATCTACAAGTTAGGGTAGTGCGTCCTCCTCACAGCGTTCAGCTAAAGCTACAAGTTGGTGTAGTGTGTCCTCCTCACAGTGTTCAGCGAAAACTACAAGTTAGTGTAGTGCGACCTCTGCACAGTGTCCAGCTAAAGCTACAAGTTAGTGTAGTGCGTCCTCCTCACAGTGTTCAGCTAAAGCTACAAGTTAGTTTAGTGTGACCTCTGCACAGTGTTCAGCTAAAGCTACAAGTTAGTGTTGTGCGTCCTCCTCACAGTGTTCAGCTAAAGCTACAAGTTGGTGTAGTGTGTCCTCCTCACAGTGTTCAGCGAAAACTACAAGTTAGTGTAGGGCGACCTCTGCACATTGTTCAGCTAAAGCTACAAGTTAGTTTAGTGCGTCCTCCTCACAGTGTTCAGCTAAGACTACAAGTTAGTGTAGTGCGACCTCTGCACAGTGTTCAGCTGAAGCTACAAGTTAGTGTAGTGCGTCCTCCTCACAGTGTTCAGCTAAAACTACAAGTTAGTGTAGTGTGACCTCTGCACAGTGTTCAGCTAAAGCTACAAGTTAGTGTAGTGCGTCCTCCTCACAGTGTTCAGCTAAAACTACAAGTTAGTGTAGTGCGACCTCTGCACAGTGTTCAGCTAAAGCTACAAGTTAGTGTAGTGCGTCCTCCTCACAGTGTTCAGCTAAAACTACAAGTTAGTGTAGTGAGACCTCTGCACAGTGTTCAGCTAAAGCTACAAGTTAGTGTAGTGCGTCCTCCTCACAGTGTTCAGCTAAAGCTACAAGTTGGTGTAGTGTGTCCTCCTCACAGTGTTCAGCGAAAACTACAAGTTAGTGTAGGGCGACCTCTGCACATTGTTCAGCTAAAGCTACAAGTTAGTTTAGTGCATCCTCCTCACAGTGTTCAGCTAAGACTACAAGTTAGTGTAGTGCGACCTCTGCACAGTGTTCAGCTGAAGCTACAAGTTAGTGTAGTGTGTCCTCCTCACAGTGTTCAGCTAAAACTACAAGTTAATGTAGTGTGACCTCTGCACAGTGTTCAGCTAAAGCTACAAGTTAGTGTAGTGCGTCCTCCTCACAGTGTTCAGCTAAAACTCCAAGTTAGTGTAGTGCGACCTCTGCACAGTGTTCAGCTAAAGCTACAAGTTGGTGTAGTGTGTCCTCCTCACAGTGTTCAGCGAAAACTACAAGTTAGTGTAGTGCGACCTCTGCACAGTGTCCAGCTAAAGCTACAAGTTAGTGTAGTGCGTCCTCCTCACAGTGTTCAGCTAAAGCTACAAGTTAGTTTAGTGTGACCTCTGCACAGTGTTCAGCTAAAGCTACAAGTTAGTGTAGTGCGTCCTCCTCACAGTGTTCAGCTAAAGCTACAAGTTGGTGTAGTGTGTCCTCCTCACAGTGTTCAGTGAAAACTACAAGTTAGTGTAGGGCGACCTCTGCACATTGTTCAGCTAAAGCTACAAGTTAGTTTAGTGCGTCCTCCTCACAGTGTTCAGCTAAGACTACAAGTTAGTGTAGTGCGACCTCTGCACAGTGTTCAGCTGAAGCTACAAGTTAGTGTAGTGCGTCCTCCTCACAGTGTTCAGCTAAAACTACAAGTTAGTGTAGTGTGACCTCTGCACAGTGTTCAGCTAAAGCTACAAGTTAGTGTAGTGCGTCCTCCTCACAGTGTTCAGCTAAAACTACAAGTTAGTGTAGTGCGACCTCTGCACAGTGTTCAGCTAAAGCTACAAGTTAGTGTAGTGCGTCCTCCTCACAGTGTTCAGCTAAAACTACAAGTTAGTGTAGTGAGACCTCTGCACAGTGTTCAGCTAAAGCTACAAGTTAGTGTAGTGCGTCCTCCTCACAGTGTTCAGCTAAAGCTACAAGTTAGTTTAGTGTGACCTCTGCACAGTGTTCAGCTAAAGCTACAAGTTAGGGTAGTGCGTCCTCATCACAGTGTTCAGCTAAAGCTACAAGTTGGTGTAGTGTGTCCTCTTCACAGTGTTCAGCGAAAACTACAAGTTAGTGTAGTGCGACCTCTGCACAGTGTTCAGCTAAAGCTACAAGTTAGTGTAGTGCGTCCTCCTCACAGTGCTCAGCTAAAGCTACAAGTTGGTGTAGTGTGTCCTCCTCACAGTGTTTAGCGAAAACTACAAGTTAGTGTAGTGCGACCTCTACACAGTGTTCAGCTAAAGCTACAAGTTAGTGTAGTGTGTCCTCCTCACAGTGTTCAGCTAAAACTACAAGTTAGTGTAGTGCGACCTCTGCACAGTGTTCAGCTAAAGCTACAAGTTAGTGTAGTGCGTCCTCCTCACAGTGTTCAGCTAAAACTACAAATTAGTGTAGTGCGACCTCTGCACAGTGTTCAGCTAAAGCTACAAGTTAGTGTAGTGCGTCCTCCTCACAGTGTTCAGCTAAAGCTACAAGTTAGATTCGTGTGACCTCTGCACAGTGTTCAGCTAAAGCTACAAGTTAGGGTAGTGTGTCCTCCTCACAGTGTTCAGCTAAAGCTACAAGTTGGTGTAGTGTGTCCTCCTCACAGTGTTCAGCAAAAACTACAAGTTAGTGTAGGGCTACCTCTGCACAGTGTTCAGCTAAAGCTACAAGTTAGTTTAGTGCGTCCTCCTCACAGTGTTCAGCTAAAACGACAAGTTAGTGTAGTGCAACCTCTGCACAGTGTTCAGCTAAAGCTACAAGTTAGTGTAGTGCGTCCTCCTCACAGTGTTCAGCTAAAACTACAAGTTAGTGTAGTGAGACCTCTGCACAGTGTTCAGCTAAAGCTACAAGTTAGTGTAGTGCGTCCTCCTCACAGTGTTCAGCTAAAGCTACAAGTTAGTTTAGTGTGACCTCTGCACAGTGTTCAGATAAATCTACAAGTTAGGGTAGTGCGTCCTCCTCACAGCGTTCAGCTAAAGCTACAAGTTGGTGTAGTGTGTCCTCCTCACAGTGTTCAGCGAAAACTACAAGTTAGTGTAGTGCGACCTCTGCACAGTGTCCAGCTAAAGCTACAAGTTAGTGTAGTGCGTCCTCCTCACAGTGTTCAGCTAAAGCTACAAGTTAGTTTAGTGTGACCTCTGCACAGTGTTCAGCTAAAGCTACAAGTTAGTGTTGTGCGTCCTCCTCACAGTGTTCAGCTAAAGCTACAAGTTGGTGTAGTGTGTCCTCCTCACAGTGTTCAGCGAAAACTACAAGTTAGTGTAGGGCGACCTCTGCACATTGTTCAGCTAAAGCTACAAGTTAGTTTAGTGCGTCCTCCTCACAGTGTTCAGCTAAGACTACAAGTTAGTGTAGTGCGACCTCTGCACAGTGTTCAGCTGAAGCTACAAGTTAGTGTAGTGCGACCTCCTCACAGTGTTCAGCTAAAACTACAAGTTAGTGTAGTGTGACCTCTGCACAGTGTTCAGCTAAAGCTACAAGTTAGTGTAGTGCGTCCTCCTCACAGTGTTCAGCTAAAACTACAAGTTAGTGTAGTGCGACCTCTGCACAGTGTTCAGCTAAAGCTACAAGTTAGTGTAGTGCGTCCTCCTCACAGTGTTCAGCTAAAACTACAAGTTAGTGTAGTGAGACCTCTGCACAGTGTTCAGCTAAAGCTACAAGTTAGTGTAGTGCGTCCTCCTCACAGTGTTCAGCTAAAGCTACAAGTTGGTGTAGTGTGTCCTCCTCACAGTGTTCAGCGAAAACTACAAGTTAGTGTAGGGCGACCTCTGCACATTGTTCAGCTAAAGCTACAAGTTAGTTTAGTGCATCCTCCTCACAGTGTTCAGCTAAGACTACAAGTTAGTGTAGTGCGACCTCTGCACAGTGTTCAGCTGAAGCTACAAGTTAGTGTAGTGTGTCCTCCTCACAGTGTTCAGCTAAAACTACAAGTTAATGTAGTGTGACCTCTGCACAGTGTTCAGCTAAAGCTACAAGTTAGTGTAGTGCGTCCTCCTCACAGTGTTCAGCTAAAACTCCAAGTTAGTGTAGTGCGACCTCTGCACAGTGTTCAGCTAAAGCTACAAGTTAGTGTAGTGCGTCCTCCTCACAGTGTTCAGCTAAAACTACAAGTTAGTG
The DNA here is from genome assembly GCA_037952835.1 of Lithobates septentrionalis. NCBI lineage: Eukaryota > Metazoa > Chordata > Amphibia > Anura > Ranidae > Lithobates > Lithobates septentrionalis. The sequence continues at coordinate 1,567,793 of JBBDGP010001337.1, forward strand.
TAGTGAGACCTCTGCACAGTGTTCAGCTAGAGCTACAAGTTAGTGTAGTGCGTCCTCCTCACAGTGTTCAGCTAAAGCTACAAGTTGGTGTAGTGTGTCCTCCTCACAGTGTTCAGTGAAAACTACAAGTTAGTGTAGGGCAACCTCTGCACAGTGTTCAGCTAAATCTACAAGTTAGTTTAGTACGTCTTCCTCACAGTGTTTAGCTAAGACTACAAGTTAGTGTAGTGCGACCTCTGCACAGTGTTCAGCTAAAGCTACAAGTTAGTGTAGTGCGTCCTCCTTACAGTGTTCAGCTAAACCTACAAGTTATTTTTTTTCGAGCTCTGCACAGTGTTCAGCTAAAGCTACCTGTAGAAGGTTGGTGGTGTTTTCCTGATCCTAACACTACCGCAGGCAGCTAAATAAGCTACAAGTTATTTTTTGGCGAGCTCTGCACAGTGTTCACCTAAAGCTACCTGTAGAAGGTTGGTGGTGTTTTCCTGATCCTATCACTACCGCAGGCAGCTAAATAAGCTACAAGTTAGTGTAGTGCGAGCTCTGCACAGTGTTCACCTAAAGTTACCTGTAGAAGGTTGGTGGTATTTTCCTGATCCTATCACTACCGCAGGCAGCTAAATAAGCTACAAGTTAGTGTAGTGCGAGCTCTGCACATTGTTCACCTAAAGCTACCTGTAGAAGGTTGGTGGTGTTTTCCTGATCCTTTTACTACTACAGGCAGCTAAATAAGCTACAAGTTAGTGTAGTGCGAGCTCTGCACAGTGTTCACCTAAAGCTACCTGTAGAAGGTTGGTGGTGTTTTCCTGATCCTATCACTACCGCAGGCAGCTAAATAAGCTACAAGTTATTTTTTGGTGAGCTCTGCACAGTGTTCACCTAAAGCTACCTGTAGAAGGTTGGTGGTGTTTTCCTGATCCTATCACTACCGCAGGCAGCTAAATAAGCTACAAGTTAGTTTTGTGCGAGCTCTGCACAGTGTTCAGCTAAAGCTACCTGTAGAAGGTTGGTGGTGTTCTCAAACTACAGGCAGGCAGGCAGTTGATTTTGCTAGCTGCAGTATCAGTATATATATATATATATATATATATATATATATATATATATCTATCCCAGCTTAGTGCAGCTACAGGCCATTAGTATGTCTGGAAGGCCAACAAGCAGAGGCAGACAGTCACAAGCCAATAAAAGAGGGCAAGCAGGCTCTGTGTCTAGAGGCAACAGTGCAGGTCGTGGAGACGGTGCATCCTGATCAGCACGTGGCCGTGGGACACGCTTGGCCTTTTTTTCGGCAGCTGGCTGTGTTGAGCCGCAACATGCGGAAGACTTGGTCGAGTGTATGACCAAGCCGTCCTCATCCTCCTCACCCTTTCTCACCCATGCTCAGGGTACTTTGTCTGGCAAAGCAGCTGCCAACGCGGCCTCTTCCTTCGGCTCAATGTCATCAGTGACTCCTTCCCTAGCCCCACCATGTCCTCCTGTCAGGGAAGGCATCCGCAGAATACAGCTAATGCTCCTACGGGCGCATCGGCGAATACGCGATCGCGCATGCGCATTCGCGCGTGCGCACGCGCACACCTGTCATCAGAACTGGCGCCAGACGGCCTATTTAAACACAGACTTAGTACTGGCTGGTTGCTGCTTGGTCTACAGCGTGTACCTGAATTCTTGCTACCTGTGTTGACTTCCGAACATCGTTCCCGCCTGCTACCTGACTTCTCTCCTGCCTGCTGTTTGTACCTGATCTGCCTACCTGCTGCCGAATCTGCCTGTGACCTGACTTCTCTCCTGCCTGCTGTTTGTACCTGATCTACCTACCTGCTGCCGAATCTGCCTGTGACCTGACTTCTCTCCTGCCTGCTGTTTGTACCTGATCTGCCTACCTGCTGCCAACCTGCCTGTGACCTGACCTCTCTCCTGCCTGCTGTTGTACCTGATCTGCCTAGCCGTTGCCAATTTGGTCTGTGACCTGACCACGTTCTTGCCAGCCGAGTCATCTGATCTGTCTCTCTGCTGCCGAGACCTGCCAGTGATCCAGCGACTCTCCTGTCTGCTTCCAGTCAAGTCCAGCCGTCCACCTGTGTGTTCCGGCAACTTCCTGCTCAGACTTCAGGACTTCCATAGGCACTCTTACTCCGCCGTGCTCCAGCGCCAGCTGTTTCACTACCAGCGGCCCTTGAGCCGGAGTTGTACGGGAGGCCTTCCTCTACACGTCAGGCTCGCCACCAGGTACGTGACAGTACCAAGCAGCCATGACTGAGCCTGCAGGAGGAACCTCTCCCCTACATGAAGTCTGCCAATGCCTCGCAGGCCTCACTCAAGCGGTCAAGTCCCTGCAGGAGAAATATGTGCGTCTGGTGGAGCACGTGCAAGTCCAGCTCTCTTCGGCCATTCCCGCTGCAATGATGACATCCCCAGAACCACGAGTACCTAATCCTGACAGATTTTCTGGAGATCGGACTCAGTTCAGAGCATTCCGCAATGCCTGTCAGCTTTACTTTTCACTCCAGCCACAGACTTTTTCTGCAGAGACTACAAAGGTGGGGTTCATCATATCCCTACTTCAAGGTGAACCCCAAACCTGGGCTCATCGTCTGTTGGAAAAGAAGGACTTACAACTAAATACTATGGCCTCTTTCTTCCAAGCAATGTCCAAGATATACGAGGACCCTCTACTAACCACTACTGCCGAGTCCTCTCTCCATGCACTCCGACAAGGCCGCAGAGCGGTCGAGGACTATATAAGGGATTTCAGGTGCTGGAGTGCAGATACCCACTGGAATAACGCAGCTCTGCGACATCAGTTTCGCCTGGGGTTATCGGAGGACTTAAAAGACGAGTTAGCTCGTGTGGGTGCTCCAAGTACCCTGGAGGATTTAATCACATTATCGATCCAGATCGACCGTCGTCTGCGAGAGCGCAGGCGGGAGAAGTCAGCAGTTCCTGTTCGGCTGACATTTGTCAGGCCGGCCTCTCCCGCATTAGAAACTGTAACACCCACACGGCTAGGCTTGATTCGCCCGTCGCTGTCCCCTGAGGAACGGACACGACGTCTTCAAGGCAACTTCTGCCTCTACTGCGGCAGGGCGGGTCACTATGTACGGACTTGTCCTCCCCTGCTTCTCCAGCAAGTCAAGCGGTCCCTCCAGCAACTTCTGCTCAATTGGCACTTCCTGTTACCTTTCAGCTCCCAGGGAGAAGTGTGTCAGCTACTGCAATTGTGGACTTGGGGGCGTGCAGTTGCTTTATTGATCTGGCATTTGCTGCCCAACAAGGTATCCCTCTTCAATCCAAAGAGCAGGGACTTACCGTATTTCTGGCTGACGGCTGTCATATAAAGTCCGGATTGGTGACCCAGGAGACCCCTCCACTGTTAACTACGACCTCTACTGGTCATAAGGAACTTTTGCGGCTAGATGCCATTTCTTCACCTCTGTATCCCGTCATTTTTGGTCTACCATGGCTACAGGCCCATAACCCGGCGGTGGACTGGAAATCAGGCAGTATCAAGTACCAATCATCTTACTGCCAGAAGCACTGCCTGTCCAATCCCACTGCTGCACCCACCACCCTGTTGTGTATGAACGTTGATGCTGAGCTCTGCCAAAAGGTGCCTGGGGCCTATCACGAGTTCCTTGATGTATTCAGCAAACAGGGAGCAGACACCTTACCTCCACACAGGGCTTACGACTGCCCCATTGAGCTCCTTTCTGGGGCTGCTATTCCATTTGGTCGGATTTTCCCACTGTCTGAGAAAGAATTAGCAGCTCTAAAGGAATATATTGATGAGAGCCTCCAGAAAGGCTTCATTCGACCTTCTACCTCACCTGCCGGGGCGGGAATATTCTTCGTGGAGAAGAAGGACCATTCACTACGGCCATGTGTAGATTACCGGGACCTGAACAAGATTATGGTGAAAAACCGTTATCCTCTTCCCTTGGTTCCTGAGCTTTTCCAAAGACTTCGTTCTGCTACTATTTTTACTAAACTTGATCTGAGGGGAGCCTACAACCTCATCCGCATACGCCAGGGGGATGAGTGGAAAACCGCCTTCCGTACTCGTTTTGGCCACTACGAGTATCTCGTCATGCCCTTCGGCTTGTGTAACGCCCCGGCCACCTTCCAACACTTCATCAATGACGTCTTCAAAGACTACCTGGACATTTTCGTTATTGTTTATTTAGATGATATTCTGGTGTTCTCTACCTCCCTTGCTGACCATCGGGAGCATGTCAAGAATGTTCTCTGCCGTCTCCGCTTACATGGACTCTATGCCAAACCCGAGAAATGCAAGTTTGAGCGGCAGAGTATCCAGTTCTTGGGCTTGATCATTTCTATCGGAGGAATTGAAATGGACCCTCAAAAAGTGTCTGCAATCCTGACCTGGCCTGCGCCCACTGACAAGAAGGGGATCCAGCGGTTCATTGGGTTTGCTAACTTTTACCGCAGATTTATCAAGAACTTTTCAGCTATCATCTCACCAATTACCCAACTTACCAAACAGGGTGCTCGTTTCCGCTGGTCTCCCGAAGCCCAGGCTGCCTTTGAAACTCTTAAAGGACTGTTTACAACTGCCCCTGTACTGAGCCACCCAGATCCGGCACTACCTTACATTCTGGAGGTAGACGCTTCCGAAAGTGCAGTTGGGGGAGTTCTGTCCCAGCGCCAAGGTCCCAAGGATTTAGTCCATCCTGTAGCCTTCTTTTCCAGAAAACTTGCTCCAGCGGAGAGAAACTACGACGTGGGAGATCAGGAGCTTCTTGCCATAAAGGCCGCCCTGGAAGAGTGGAGGTATTTGTTAGAAGGAGCTGCTCATCCAATATTGATTTATACAGACCACAAGAACCTTGAATATTTAAGGACTGCCAAAAGACTAAGACCTCGACAGGCCCGATGAGCACTTTTTTTTCAAGGTTCTTGTTCCACATCACCTATAGACCTGGATCAAAGAACGTCAAGCCTGATGCGCTATCACGTATGTTCGAGGATCCAAAGGTCTTACCAGTACCTGACACCATCCTACCAGCAGGAAATTTTCTGTTACTGCAGTCCGATCTCATGTCCCAGTTGAAGCAGGCGTCCGCAGTCTCCCCTGATCCTGTCGGGGAGACGTTACAGGCAAGAGACAGACTTCTTTGGAGAGGGAACGAGGTCTTCGTCCCAGAAGCAGTCCGTTTATCAGTTCTAGGACTCTGCCATGATCACCCTCTAGCAGGTCACTTTGGCATTCGCAAAACAATAAACTTAATGCAACGCACATTTTGGTGGCCTAATTTGGAGAAGGACTGCAAAGAATATATAGACACTTGCATTACTTGCATCCGGAGTAAGAACATCCGAAATAAGGCGTGGGGTTTGCTCAGACCTTTACCCGTGCCCGACAGGCCGTGGACCATGATCTCCATGGATTTTATAGTTGAGCTACCTCCCTCTGAAAACTGTACAGCCATCTTCGTCATAGTAGACCGGCTAACTAAGATGGCTCATTTCCTACCCTTGAAGGGTACACCCTCTGCTGCTGAGACTGCCCGAGTATTTATTAAGGAAATCGTTAGACTCCATGGGGTACCCATCGACATTGTCTCTGACCGCGGAGTCCAATTTACTTCAAGGTTTTGGAGGGCACTGTGTGAAGCCTTAAGAATTAAACTTTCCATGTCATCCGCATATCATCCGCAGTCTAACGGTCAAACTGAACAGACCAATCAGACGCTGGAACAGTACATCCGTTGTTTCACTTCGTTTGTGCAGGATGATTGGGTGTCCCTCTTACCCTTGGCTGAGTTTGCATATAACAACTCCTGTCATGCAGCCACCAAGCAATCTCCATTCTTCTCTAATTATGGCTTCCATCCCACCTTTTTGCCTGACCTTGTCCCTGAATCTTCAGTACCGGCTGTCCAAAGCACTGTAGACTTCTTTAATCGCAATAACAAGCTGTTGAAAGAAACCGTAACCAAGGCTCAACAGGATAATAAAAGAGCTTTTGATAGGAAGAGGAGAGGGGAACTCATTCTGCAACCAGGGGACCGGGTTTGGTTGGCAACAACAAATCTGAGACTGGCCTGCCCGTCAAAGAAGTTGGCCCCTAAATTCCTTGGGCCATTTCCTGTGAGGAGAAGGATTAATGATGTTTCCTACGAACTATCCCTACCAGAATCCTTCAGCATACATCCGGTATTTCATGTATCTTTGTTAAAGCCCGCATTGCCTGATCCCTTTCCTAATCGGGAGTCTAGACCACCCGAACCGGTGATGGTCAGTGGAGACGAGGAGTTCGAGGTGGAAGCGATTATAGACTGTAGAAGGAGAAGGGGTCAATTACAATATCTGATCAAGTGGAGAGGTTATGGACCGGAGGAGAACTCCTGGGAACCAGATCGGAATGTACATGCTATGGACTTAATACGTGCCTTCTTCCGCAGTCATCCCCTGAAGAGGAACCAACTGGGCATCCGGAGGCTGCCCGTAAGGGGGGGCAATGTCAGGGAAGGCATCCGCAGAATACAGCTAATGCTCCTACGGGCGCATCGGCGAATACGCGATCGCGCATGCGCGCGTTCGCGCACGCGCACACCTGTCATCAGAACTGGCGCCAGACGGCCTATTTAAGCACAGACTTAGTACTGGCTGGTTGCTGCTTGGTCTACAGCGTGTACCTGAATTCTTGCTACCTGTGTTGACTTCCGATCATCGTTCCGGCCTGCTACCTGACTTCTCTCCTGCCTGCTGTTTGTACCTGATCTGCCTACCTGCTGCCTAATCTGCCTGTGACCTGACTTCTCTCCTGCCTGCTGTTTGTACCTGATCTGCCTACCTGCTGCCGAATCTGCCTGTGACCTGACTTCTCTCCTGCCTGCTGTTTGTACCTGATCTGCCTACCTGCTGCCAACCTGCCTGTGACCTGACCTCTCTCCTGCCTGCTGTTGTACCTGATCTGCCTAGCCGTTGCCAATTCGGTCTGTGACCTGACCACGTTCCTGCCAGCCGAGTCATCTGATCTGTCTCTCTGCTGCCGAGACCTGCCAGTGATCCAGCGACTCTCCTGTCTGCTTCCAGTCAAGTCCAGCCGTCCACCTGTGTGTTCCGGCAACTTCCTGCTCAGACTTCAGGACTTCCATAGGCACTCTTACTCCGCCGTGCTCCAGCGCCAGCTGTTTCACTACCAGCGGCCCTTGAGCCGGAGTTGTACGGGAGGCCTTCCTCTACACGTCAGGCTCGCCACCAGGTACGTGACACCTCCTGAGGAGTCCCTCGAACTGTTTGACCACAGTGTTGGGTACATGCTCCAGGAGGATGCCCAGCGTTTGGAAGGCTCTGATGATGATACTGAGCTAGATGAAGGCAGTAACGTGAGCACGGACAGAGGGGGTGCCCAAAAAGGACAGCAATCTGGCAGTCATGCTCCCCCTGCTGCAGTATACTGCCAGGTTTGCTCCAGTGATGAGGAGGGAGGGGATGATCAGGTCACTGACTCAATGTGGGTGCCTGATAGGAGAGAGGAGGAGGAGCAGGAGGAGGCACATCACCAACGAGGCAGGATGCCCTCCAGGGGCCAGCCTAAGGGCAGCACACTGACTGCATCACACCCCAAAGCTCCGCATGTGCAGGGCGCTGCAGTCTCTGCGCGTTATTCAAAAAGTTCTTTGGTGTGGGCCTTTTTTGAGACGAGTGCATCAGATCGCACCGCTGCTATTTGCAACATATGTCTCCAGCGTATCTCGCGTGGCCAAAACATCTCCCGCTTGGGCACCACATTCTTGACCAGACATACGTTGACCTGCCATGCCGTTCGTTGGCAAGCATATCTAAAAGACCCACACCAAAGAACAAAGAGGACCTCTCCTTGCTCCTCATCAGCTGAGATCTCCAACCCCAATATACCTTCAGTCCTCTCTGAGACCTGCACTGAGAGGAATGAAGGTGTAGAATTAGGTGTGTCACAGCCAAGTACTTGTGGGCAACCTGCTTTCGGTACACCAACGTCAGATTGTACCAGGCAAATTTCCCTGCCCCAGCTCCTGCACCACCGAAAGAAGTTTGCTCCCAGACATCCACATGCCCAGCAATTGAATGCTAGCTTGGCAAAATTGTTGGCACTTCAACTGCTGCCTTTTCAGTTGGTAGACTCTGCCCCCTTCCATGAGTTCGTGGAATGTGCGGTTCCTCAGTGGCAGGTACCCAAACGCCACTTTTTCTCATGGAAGGCGATTCCGGCTCTCTACCGGCATGGGGAAGGCAATGTCCATGCCTCGCTGGACAGGGCGGTCAGCGGTAAGGTGCATATTAACGCTGACTCATGGTCCAGCAGGCAAGGACAGGGACGTTACCTAAGTTTCACCGCGCATTGGGTGACTCTGCTGGCAGCTGGGGAGGATGCAGGACAAGGTGCAGTAGTGTTGGAGGTTGTTCCGCCACCACGCCTCCAAAATGCCACTACTAATGATTGTGACACACCTCTCTCCTCCACCCCCTCATCTTCTTCTTCCTCCATGGCCTCTTCCTGTGCTTTGTCCTCGGAACCAGCGGCGCTCCGTAGGCGTTCAAGGGGCTACGCAAGTACGCAGGCCAAAAGATGCCATGCGGTGCTTGAGCTGGTGTGCTTGGGGGACAGGAGCCACACTGGGGCAGAGGTTCTGTCAGCTCTGCAGGGGCAGGTTCAGAGCTGGTTGACGCCATGCCAACTTAAGGCAGGAATGGTGGTTTGCGACAATGGCACCAATCTCCTCTCTGCCCTCCGACAGGGACAAATGACCCATGTGCCCTGTTTGGCTCACGTCCTTAACTTGGTGGTGCAGCGGTTCTTGGGCAGGTTCCCGGGCTTACAGGATGTCCTGAGGCAGGCCAGGAAAGTCTGTGTGCATTTCCGCCGGTCATATAATGCCAGTGCTCGGCTGGCGGACCTCCAAAAGGAGTTTAACCTGCCCAAGAACCGCCTAATCTGTGACATGCCCACCAGGTGGAACTCAAGGTTGGCCATGCTGCAGCGGCTGCACATGCAGCAGAGGGCCATCAATGAGTACCTGTGCGACTGTGGCACCAGGACAGGGTCAGGGGAGCTTGTTTTTTTTTCCCCACACCAGTGGGCCATGATCAGGGATGCATGCACTGTCCTGTCACCATTTGAGGAGGCCACGAGGATGGTGAGCAGTGACAGTGCATGCATCAGTGACACTGTCCCCCTTATCCACCTGTTGGAGCACACGCTGCGTGGAATAATGGACAGGGCACTTGAGGCAGAACAGAGGCAGGAAGAGGAGGATTTCCTTAGCTCTCAAGGCCCCCTTTATCCAGACAGTGTTCCTGCGTGCCCGCCGATCACACAAGAAGAGGACGAGGAGGAGGATTGTGTCAGTATGGAGGTGGAGCCTGGCACTCAGCATCAGCAGCAGTCTTTAAGGGATCAGTCCCAAGAAACACATGGACTTGTACGTGGTTGGGAGGAGGTGGCTGCGGACCATGTCGTCCTTAGTGACCCAGAGCACTCTGGACCGAATGCCTCGGCAAACCTACGCTGCATGGCCTCCCTGATCCTGCAAAGCCTGCGTAAGGATCCTCGTATTCGTGGTATCAAGGAGAAGGACCAATACTGGCTGGCAACCCTCCTTGATCCACGTTACAAGGGTAAGGTTGCGGACCTTATCTTGCCGTCGCAGAGGGAGCAGAGGATGAAACATCTTCGGGAGGTCTTGCAGAAAGGTCTGTGCAACGCGTTCCCAGAGACTGGGAGGTTACAAACTCCTGTTTCTGGACAACGTGTTGCTGAGGCTTCGTTCAGTCAAAGAAGGAGCGGTGGAGAAGGTGGCCGTCTGACCAATGCGTTCAGACAATTTTTAAGTCCGCAGGCCCAAGGTATGATCGGTTCCAGCAACCATCGCCAGCGTCTGTTTTACATGGTGCAGGAATACCTAGGGGCAAGATCTGACTTGGACCTCTTTCCCACCGAAAATCCTCTGGGTTACTGGGTCTTGAGGATGGATCACTGGCCAGAGCTTTCACAGTATGCAATTGAGTTACTGGCCTGTCCTGCATCCAGTGTTCTTTCGGAACGCACATTCAGTGCTGCTGGAGGCTTTGTAACCCATCACAGGGTGCGTCTGTCCACCGACTCGGTCGATCGACTGACCTTCATAAAAATGAATCAGTCTTGGATCACCACCAGCTACCAAGCAACTGATGCTGATGTAACCGAATAATTTTTTTTTAAATCTCAGATCCCTTCAGAGACTGCCTATGCTGATGCTGAGTGACTATCCTGAGTAATTATCCTCTTCCTCCTCAATGATCACGCTGATAGCTTGTAGGAACATTTTTGGTTCTGGGCGCCACCACCAGTGCCTAAGGCACAATTTTTCAGCCCCTGTTTAACAGGGGCGTGTAATTACAATTTTTGATGCAATACTTTGCAGCAGGGCTCGTTCCTGTGTTCCAACTAGAGTTTCTGTGAGAAGTTGCAGTGTTGTGGCACCAGCACCAGTGCCTAAGGCCCAATTTTTCAGCCCCTGTTTAACAAGGGCGTGTAATTACAATGTTTGATGCAATACTTTGCAGCAGGGCTCGTTCCTGCATTCCAACTAGAGTATCTGTGAGGGGTTGCAGTGTTGTGGCACCAGCACCAGTGCCTAAGGCCTAATTTTTCAGCCCCTGTTTAACAGGGGCATGTAATTACAATTTTTGATGCAATACTTTGCAGCAGGGCTCGTTCCTGCGTTCCAACTAGAGTATCTGTGAGGGGTTGCAGTGTTGTGGCAACAGCACCAGTGCTTAAGGCCCAATTTTTCAGCCCCTGTTCAACAGGGGCATGTAATTACAATTCTTGATCTAATATTTCACAGCAGGGCCCATTTCTGCACCCACCAAGAGTGAGTGAGGACTTACAGTGTTGTGGCACCAGCACCACCACCACCACCACCAAAGGCCCAATTTTTCAGCCCCTGTTCAACAGGGGCATGTAATTACAATTCTTGATCTAATATTTCACAGCAGGGCCCGTTTCTGCGCCCACCAAGAGCGAGTGAGGACTTACAGTGTTGTGGCACCAGCACCAGCACCACCACCACCACCAAAGGCCCAATTTTTCAGCCCCTGTTCAACAGGGGCATGTATTTACAATTCTTGATCTAATATTTCACAGCAGGGCCCATTTCTGCGCCCACCAAGAGCGAGTGAGGACTTACAGTGTTGTGGCACCAGCACCACCACCACCACCAAAGGCCCAATTTTTTCAGCCCCTGTTCAACAGGGGCATGTAATTACAATTCTTGATCTAATATTTCACAGCAGGGCCCGTTTCTGCGCCCACCAAGAGCGAGTGAGGACTTACAGTGTTGTGGCACCAGCACCACCACCACCACCAAAGGCCCAATTTTTCAGCCCCTGTTCAACAGGGGCATGTAATTACAATTCTTGATCTAATATTTCACAGCAGGGCCCGTTTCTGCGCCCACCAAGAGCGAGTGAGGACTTACAGTGTTGTGGCACCAGCACCACCACCAATACCACCACCAAAGGCCCAATTTTTCAGCCCCTGTTAAACAGGGGCATGTAATTACAATTCTTGATCTAATATTTCACAGCAGGGCCCTGTGAGGGCTTACAGTGTTGTGGCCACAACAACACCTTAGGCCCAAATTTCTGCCGAGTATATAGGGCAGGCCCCTACTTTCAAACATTCAACTTACAAACGACTCCTACTTGCAAACGGAAGGAGACAACAGGAAGTGAGATGAAATCTACCCCTAGGAAGGGAAATTCTCTCCTGTAAGAGTTAATATGGGAAGAAATTTCTCCTTTCCACTGATGCTTTATCACCAATCCTTGTTTCACAAAAAACCCCAAATTTTCAAAAAACATTTGTCATTGGGACAAAAAGTGAGGTGAAATCTTCTTAAGAGGAGCACAGACAGCAAAACAAATGTCACAGGGGTGATAACCCTTCCCTATGTTTTCCAAAAAGCTTAAAAAAGATTTTTTGGCTGGAGCTAAACACGTTAAAAATGTACCTGTTCAAAATTACAAACAGATTCTACTTAACAACAAACCTACAGTCCCTGTCTTGTTTGAAGGCCTGTATACTGCTGTTCAGAGTATATAGGGCCTGGTGGCCCCACACCTTTCCTTTTTTTAATTTGGGTGCGGGGTTCCCTTTAATATCCATACAAGACCCAAAGGGCCTGGTAATGGACTGGGGGGTACCCATGCCGTTTGTCTCACTGATTTTCATCCATATTACCAGGACCCGACATTAAAGCCGCAAGCAGTTTTAAATGACTTTTTTTCCTTTAAAAAAGACATTTTGTGCAGGGACTGTTCTAAGCACGGGAAACACAAGCCACTTTACAGGCATACTGTAGACACCCCCCAGGTACGATATTTAAAGGAATATTTCACTTTTTTTTTATTTTAAGCATCATTAACCACTAAGCCACTGCCCACCATCATATGACGGCGGGACGAGGCATCTCTTGTTCTGGGCGGATGTCATATGATGTGATCGCCTTCCGAGCCACTAGGGGGGGCGCACGCGCGCCCGATGCGTCGCTCGGGACGCGGTGCGCGTGCCTGGCGGCCGCGATGTCCTCTGAGCACCCGCGATTGCCGGGTAACAAAGCAGGACCGTGGATCTGTGTGTGTAAACACACTGATCCACGTCCTGTCAGAGGAGATGAGACCGATGGTGTGTCCCTTGTACATAGGGACACCGATCGGTCTCCTCCCATAGTGAGTCCCCTCCCCCCACAGTTAGAATCACCTCCCTAGGTCATACATTAACCCCTCGATCGCCCCCTAGTGTTAACTCCTTCCCTGCCAGTCACATTTACACAGTAATCAATGCATTTTTATAGCACGGATCGCTGTAGAAATGTGAATGGTCCCAAAAATGTGTCAAAAGTGTTCGGCTCATCCTTAGTGATGACCTGGCTTCAGTCCGGTCTGACAGAAGACGCAGGCTGGTGTAGTACCACAGCCTGGGGACATATATGTCATCTGCTGCTGGTCCTAATCTCTGGGATTCCTGGACCAGATTGTGCTCCAAATTATATGGACTCCTCAACCTACCAATTTTCTTTTCCACAGACTTGATGTGTGCCCTGGGGGCCAAAAGGCTTTGCAAATTCCAAAGGTTTCTCCAGCGTTGCCTCCCTCTTTATTTTGTTACCCAGAATAAATGGAGATTTTATTTTCTGAAAATACTTGCCTATGTGTTTTTATTTAAATAGGACAGTTTGTTTGTGAGTAGGCAGGTACATTTCTAAAAGACAATGTCAAATTAACAAGGGACCCCAACTTCCTTGAGGTTAATAAAAAATACAAGACAATAATGTTTTTGTGGTAACTTGACACCTACAAAATAAAATTATATATGGAGATCACTAAAAAATAATTTTTCAATAATCCAAAAAAAGGAGATCTTGATGAAATTAAAGAAAATAAAAGATGACTATAAAAAATAATTGTAAACATTATTATGGAGATTGGGCTTTTCAAAAATACAATATTATTCATGAGATCAGGACAAATAATCAAGAAATAAGTTTGTGAGAACTCTGTATGAATATCAGCAGCAAAACAACTTAATTCTTCGAGCATTATAAAGAACAAAAGAATGCGCTGCATTAAAAGATCACAGAATTTGCTGCGTGAGGAATGTGCTAGCTCCATTACGAACGCTAGTTTTACCACACCGAGCGCTTCCGTCTTGTACTTGCTTTAGAGCATGCATCGTTTTTGGTACGTCGGAACAGCATACAGACGAGCGGTTTTCCCGATAGGAATTGGTTCAGTCGGAAATATTTAGAACATGTTCTCTTTCTAGGTCCATCAGAATTTTGGATGGAAAAAGTCAGATAAGGCATACACACGATCGGAATATGCGATGAAAAGCTCCCGTCTGACTTTTTCTGTCGGACATTCCGCTCGTGTGTATGCGGCATAAGACTGGAGAGTGCAAAATCTGGTGCAGCTCTGCATAGAACCTAATCAGCTTCCAGGTTTTTTTGTCAAAGCTAATTGAAGAAGCAAAAGTTAGAAGCTGATTGGCAGGGAGCCAGCTGAGATAGACCAGCACAACCTGTTGTTGTACTTAATAAATACTTGCACTCAGAGGCGCTTTTCCATTTGTTTTTTTTTTGTTTTGTTTTTTTTTCAACCTGATGGCTGCTTCACTTTATGTATCACCATTCAAAGAGCTGGACTAGTGAAAGAATATCAAGACCCAAGAATGTGGATGTCCAAGCCTTTTTTTATCCTAAGGCTTGTGGCTGTAAAGGGTGAAGACTTTTTACCTTTATGCATTCTATGCATGAAAGTAAAAAACCTTTCAGTGTGCAGCTCCCCCAGCCCTCCCCAACTTACCTGAGCCTGATAGCAATCCAGTCAATCACAGCCAGTGAGGAGGGATCGGGGGGGGGGAGTTGAGACATCTGTATGTCCCCTTGGGAAAATGTTTGCCCAGGGTCCAGTCAATATTAAAGATGGCCCTGATCATAGGTCACACAGTCTCCGCAAATCTGATTCTATAGTTTTGATAGATGCTGGAGATTTTAAACCACCTAACAATGTATTGTGTTGAGCAAGCTGTAGATCTTTCACCTCAAGTTCGCACACCTGCTGTGGCTATTATGAAAGGTTCCCACTACTGCCTGAACTTCCAGGTCTATAAATACAATGTTAGGGCTCTTTCACATGGGGCTGATCAGTGATGATCCGCCCTGTGAACATCCGCTTGCTCAGCGGGGATCGCTCCGCCGATCCCCGCTGAGCAGGAAGATGACAGGTCCGTCGCTGCACACTGTGCAGCGACGGACCTGTCAGAGCGCCGCTCTCCCCTATGGGGGATCGGGTGATGATGGACAGTAGAGTCCGTCGTCACCCGATCTGATCCGAAAACGGATGGAAAAGTAGGGTTTTCCTCCGTTACACTTTTTCGGATCGGAGCGGGTCGGATTTCAGCGGACATGTCACCGCTGACATCCGACGCTCCATAGAGATCTATGGAGGGTCTGTTCATGTCCGCCTAAAAAACTGACAGGCGGACCTGAACGGACAGTCCGTGTGAAAGAGGCCTTAGGAATGGTGACGGTGGAGTCTCACGGTGCATGACTCAACACATATAATATAAAAAGCCATAGGCTTGGCAGTTAGAGCCCACCAAGCTCTACCTACGTATTACTATAAAATAACTTTTGGGTGAACTTTAATGGAAAGGTATATTAAGCCTCAGGACAGTGCCATTCTTTTTTTTCATTTTTTTTTTCAAAACACTTTAAATCCTGAGGTCTATATTGTTCTTGCAATGTGTTGCCTTTGTGTTGCATGCACAGACACTGGGGGCCATTAGGCAGCGAAAGAATAACCATAAAACACCATTTTGCTTTTATTATGCTAATGGTATTTTCAATATCTTTATGGGCAGCCCTTCTTATTTTGGATTTCACTAAGGGACTCTCAGAAAGTAGAACCACCACAGAGTACAGTAATAACTGTTCTCAGGCATAATCAAATAAAAATATAAAATTGCCTGTATTCATTCAATACATTTGATTTGCAAAATTATTATTCCAAATGCATCTTCTAGGATTTTATTGCCCTTTTGAAGACCAATATATATCTCACTATATATCAAAACAGCTCAGGCCTAACTCTTCTTTGGCAGTTTAATACCTGTAATTAGTTAGAATGATGGTGATCTTCCTGCACTTTCTCAACAGATTCAAGAATATTTTAGAAAAGATGCATTTTTATAGCAGATGGCAAAAGCGTTTGTAGATATCTCATTTTTCTGAAGATGGATCTTTGTTGTCAACAGTAAATGGTTTGTCTAGGGCTCTTCAGTCTACCCTAATCTGGACCTCAATTACCAAATCCACTCATCAGCCATTCCCATTATTAGGGTATCTCCCTGCACCTGCTGGATGTCTCATTAATTCTGTGTTATGTAGCAATACGCAGGAGAACTGACACATTGGGGTTGTAAGGTAAACAGACTGTTCACTTTGCAAGGGGATTGTTTCCAAGCTTGGTGAATGTGGTAAAAATTCCATTTGCAAAGAATACCTATTCATGTGCAGGCAATTTAAAAAACAGTATTTTTGGTTGCACATAATTGGATGATGGCGGTCAGCAGAGCTTCATTTCAAGGGAAAATTCTCTTGCAAAGTACAAATTCCCTTTCAAAGTGAATAGCTTGTAAGCAGGGGTTAATATCCCTCTTAGTAAGGTCTTTCCCCCAGGTGTAGTTGGTGGGAGGAATATGTACCCCTTTATAAATTGGATTCCTGAATTACACTTTGTAGATGTGTAGCCTGGAGAAGAGGGACCTTTGGGGCTAGGCTGTAAATACTCTCTGGATGAGGGCCCACCATAGAACGACTCATGGAAGAGAGAGAGTGGGTGAGATGGCTGGACTGAAGAGTGGAGTTGAAGAAGTAGCTGTGTGGAGTTGTTGACCTGTTATCTCACAGTAAAAACTTTAAAAGACTACCCATGTGGGGACATTCCTTTATTCATGAAGGTGGACCTCCAGCCGGGAAACGCAAGTGCTGCCATAGAGTTGAGCTGCAGGACAGTAGAATGTGAGTAACAAGATGGAGGAGCTTCTCTCTTTACAGGGTACCGATCCTGAAGAAGAAGTGAGGTGGTGTCTTTGGCCAGCTTGGTGGGAGATGGTGACGAATCGGAGCTGGCAGCGAATCGGAGCTGGAAACGAATCAAGCCTATTTGCCTTTAATAAATTAACCTGATTTAATTTATAAAAAAAAAGAGAGAAAAAAGTGCTTCATAAAGAACTGTTTTATCATCTGTGAAAAGGAAATGTGACTGGCCTTGTTTGCAAAGAACATCATTTTTGCTCACTCCCTCTGTGTCTGACTTGTACAAATTCCGGAGGAAAGATTTTGGTATTGGATTCGTAAAACGTTATCAAAATCCACTGTGTTAAGGTGACTGCAAAGTGCAAAGATGAAAAGTAAATACTCATCTCTCTCATCATCCGCAGCAAGAATGGGAGAGAACCATTTAGTGACAGTGGCGCCTGGTGGTATATTTTGGGGGGGAGCAGCAATCGGTCCGCAGACACCACCCCTCAGCAGTCGGTCAATTGGTTCCCCCACTTAATCCATCTAGGTTGTGGGCTTCCTCTGGGCGGCGGCTTCACACTGCGTCTCCTTCTTCCTCGGCTTCATGGTGGCACAGCTTCCCCTGCATCTCCTCCCTCATTCTACTTGGCGGTCAATAGGATCCCTTCTCTTCTCAGCCAATCGGGTTTAGGACCTGCTTTCTGAGCTGGGGTTGGAAGGGAGGAGAATCAGGAAGACAATAGTGAATTGTCACACAACGAGCCCACCCGTTTTTGAAGCCAATTAGAGCCTCTGGTTCTAATCACGTACTTCTAAAAGAAAAAGAATCCATTGGAATCCATGCGTCCAGCACCCTGCATGTAAATTAGGGGCTGGGCGCATGGATTAGGGGGCAGCTCCCCTGCACCCCGTATAGATGGGCCTCTGCTGCTTAGTGATTTGCCAACCCTATATCACCTCTGTGTTCTGTAGTGCTGTATGACTGGCAGAGGAACCACTAAGTGCAGTGTGTCAGATTCCAGAGAGTTTTTAGGTGGTGGTTTTTGTTCATTACATCAGAGGTCATTGGTGTGGGACATGGAAAGTGGGGGAGGAGTATTTACTATCTTCTTTGCAGAGAACAATTTTTGTATCTTTTACTTTAGCAATAGAGTAGCTTTAACGACCCAATGTACCTTTCAAATGCACCATACCTGACTGAACAAAAAAAGTAGTATAACATACCATAGGTTAATACTCACCCAC
Organism: Lithobates septentrionalis; assembly: GCA_037952835.1. Classification (NCBI taxonomy): domain Eukaryota; kingdom Metazoa; phylum Chordata; class Amphibia; order Anura; family Ranidae; genus Lithobates; species Lithobates septentrionalis. The sequence continues at coordinate 1,585,612 of JBBDGP010001337.1, forward strand.
TTTCATGCTATAAAGTATAGTACCATAAGGACTTTGTCAACAGATTCCCATGGTCCATGTTGTATCTCTTTAATCCAACATTAATCAAGTTGCTAAGAGTCTACATTTAAATTTCCTAATATAAACTAATTTCCTTGTTCAGAAAACTAGTCTGAAGTGAAGTCTATTGGCTTAAAAGTACTCTCTTAGGAGTTTCCCCCCAAACTATTTCATATAAATATATTATGTATTTTCTTGATTAACATTCATAAAGTAAAGCTATGGGATTTCAATCTCTGAATTAAAAAGTTTACAAAACCCACATACTTTTCCTTGAAGAATTCTCAGTGGAATACTGTAGCTAGCTAAAAAAAAAGCTAGCTAAATAAAAAAAGGAAACTGGAAATTAACTTAAGGACCGGAAGGATTAGCCCCCTTCATGACCAGGCCATTTTCTGCGATACAGCACTGCGTCGCTTTAACTGACAATTGCGCAGTCGTGCGACACTGTACCCAAACAAAATTGACGTTCTTTTTTTCCCCACAAATAGAGCTTTCTTTTGGTGGTATTCGATCACCTCTGTGTTTTTTTTTTTTGCGCTATAAACAAAAAAAGAGCATACATTTTGAAAAAAAAAAACCCCACTATTTTATTATTATTGCTATAATAAATATCCAAAAAAAAATGTAAAAAAAAATATTTCTCCATCAGTTTTGGCCAATATTTATTCTTCTACATATTTTTGGTAAAAAAAATCACAATAAGCATATATTGATTGGTTTGCGCAAAAGTTATAGCGTCTACAAAATAGGGAATAGATTTATGGCATTTTTATGGCATTTTTATTATTATTATTTTTTTACTAGTAATGGCACCGATCTGCGCTTTTTAGCAGGACTGTGACATTGCGGCGGACAGATCGGACACTTTTGACACATTTTTGGGACCATTGACATTTATACAGTGATCAGTGCTATAAAAATGCCTGGATTACTGTGTAAATGACACTGGTAGAGAAGGGGTTAACACTAGGGGGCGATCAAGGGGTTAAATTTGTTCCCTCATGTGTGTTTCTAACTGTAGGGGGATGTGACTGACTAGAGGAGGAGACATATCGCTGTTCCTGATTAGTAGGAACAGACAATCTATCTCTCCTCTCCTGTCAGAACAGGGATGTGTTTGTTTACACATACACATCTCCGTTCTGGCTCTCGCAACCCTCGACCGCCGGCCACGAGCATCGAGACCCCCGCCGTGCAGTGGACACGTGCGCCTGCTATAAAAAAATGACGTGGGGGTCCCCTTAAATTCCATACCAGGCCCTTCAGGTCTGGTATGGATATTAAGGTGAACCCCGGTCAAAATTTTAAAAAAAAATGACGTGGGGGTCCCCCTAAATTCCATACCAGACCCTTCAGGTCTGGTATGGATTTTAAGGGGAACCCCGAGCCAAATTTTTTTTAAAAATGGCGTGGGGTCCCCCCAACAATCCATACCTTATCCGAGCACATAACCTGGCAGGCCGCAGGAAAAGAGGGGGGGATGAGAGAGCGCCACCCCCTCCTGAACCGTACCAGGCCACATGCTCTCAACATTGGGAGGGTGCTTTGGGGTAGCCCCCCAAAACACCTTGTCCCCATGTTGATGAGGACAAGGGCCTCATCCCCACAACCCTGGCTGGTGGTTGTGGGGGTCTGCGGGCGGGGGGCTTATCCGAATCTGGAAGCCCCCTTTAACAAGGGGACCCCCAGATCCTGGCCCCCCTGTGTGAAATGGTAAGGGGTACAAAAGCACCCCTGCCATTTCATTAAAAAACTGTCAAAAATGTTAAAAATGACAAGAGACAGTTTTTGACAATTCCTTTATTTAAATGCTTCTTCTTTCTTCTTTCTTCTTTCTTCTTTCTTCTTTCTTCTATCTTCCTTCATCTTCTTCTAGTTCTTCTGGCTCTTCTGGTTCTTCCTCCGGTGTTCTCGTCCAGCATCTCCTCCACGGTGTCTTCTATCTTCTTCTCCTCTGGCAGCTCCGCACCCATGGTATGGGGGGAGGCTCCCGCTCTTTTCTTCATCTTCTTCTCTTCTTCATCTTCTTCTCTTCTTCATCTTCTTCATCTTCTTCTCTGGGCCGTTCCACACCCATGCTGGCATGGAGGGAGGCTCCCGCTGTGTGGCGCGTCTCCTCTTCTGACGGTTCTTAAATAACGGAGGGGGGGGCGGGGCGCCGGGTGACGCACAGTGATTTGACGGGACTTTCCTGTGACATCACGGGGAATGCCACAGGGAAGTCCCGTCATGTCCCGTGCGTCAGAGGGGCGGTGGGGTCACCGGGTGGCCCCCCCGTTATTTAAGAACCGTCAGAAGAGGAGACGCGTCACACAGCGGGAGCCTCCCTCCATGCCAGCATGGATGCGGAGCGGCCCGGGGAAGAAAATGAAGAAGAGAAGAAGATGAATAAGAGAAGAAGATGAAGAAGAGAAGAAGATGAAGAGAAGAGCGGGAGCCTCCCCCATGCCATGGGTGCGGAGCGGCCCGAGGAGAAGAAGATAGAAGACGCCGCGGAGGAGATGCTGGACGAGAACACCGGAGGAAGAACCAGAAGAGCCAGAAGAACCAGAAGAAGAAGAAGAAGAAGGAAGATAGAAGAAAGAAGAAGCATTTAAATAAAGGAATTTTCAAAAACTGTCTCTTGTCATTTGTTAAAGGGGGCTTCCAGATTCCGATAAGCCCCCCGCCCGCAGACCCCCACAAGCACCGGCCAGGGTTGTGGGGATGAGGCCCTTGTCCTCATCAACATGGGGACAAGGTGTTTTGGGGGCTACCCCAAAGCACCTTCCCAATGTTGAGGGCATGTGGCCTGGTACGGTTCAGGAGGGGGGGGCGTTCTCTCATCCCCCCCTCTTTTCCTGCGGCCTGCCAGGTTGTGTGCTCGGATAAGGGTCTGGTATGGATTCTTGGGGGGACCCCACGCCGTTTTTTTTTTAATTTTGGCGCGGGGTTCCCCTTAAAATCCATACCAGATCTGAAGGGTCTGGTATGGAATTTAGGGGGATCCCCACGTCATTTTTTTAAAAATTTTGGCTGGGGTTCTCCTTAATTTCCATACCAGACCTGGAGGGCCTGGTATGGAATTTAGGGGGACCCCCACATCATTTTTTTTTTAAATTTTGGTTCGGGGTTCCCCTGTGGGGAATTCCCATGCCGTTTTTATCAATGAACTTTTATGTGTATTGTCGGACCGGCAATGCAATAGCCGCGAGTAGTTTTAAATGACTTTTTTTCCTTTGAAATGTCATTTTGCTGTCAGACTGTTCTAAACATGGGAAACATGCTCCCCTTTACAGGCATACTATAGACACCCCCCAGCTACGAAATTTAAAGGGATATTACACTTTTATTGTTTGACTTTAAGCATTATTAAAATCACTGCTCCTGAAAAAACTGCCGTTTTTAAAACTTTTTTTTGCATTGATCCATGTCCCCTGGGGCAGGACCCAGGTCCCCAAACACTTTTTATGACAATAACTTGCATATAAGCCTTTAAAATTAGCACTTTTGATTTCTCCCATAGACTTTTAAAGGGTGTTCCGCGGCATTCGAATTTGCCGCGAACACCCCAAATTGTTCGCTATTCGGCGAACAGCCGATGTTCAAGTCGAACATGAGTTCGACTCGAACTCGAAGCTCATCCCTATTAGGGACCACACATGCGATCCCGAGCCGGGATGTGTGAATCTATTGACACACACAGAGAGGCTAGGTCCCGCCCCCTCCTCACTGGATTTGACTGACAGCAGCAGGAGCCACTAGCTCCTTTTGCTGCCTTCATGTTCAGTGAATAGACAGAGAGAGCATCACTGGATCAAGATTGGGCCCTGGTAAGTATTTAGGGGGGCTGGGGGTGAAACTGATCACAGAAGAGAGGAATTTATGCTTATGGGGTGGCTGAATAGTTTCAAGGTGAGTACTGTTGAACTCTGTGTTAAGCAACAAGGGCTTTAAGTTGCATACTCCTGAATACTGTACCTAGTGCTATGTGTTAGGTAGCTGACCACTGCACTTTGTATGCTGGGAGTATAGCAGTCAGGAGTATGCAATGTATAACACTATATACAGAGTGTAGTTGCTAGGTGTATCAAATATACAGCATAACATACCAAGTGCATTACTCAGGAATATATAATGTACAATATATGATACATATTCCTGATCACTGTACTTTGTACGCTGTGCTGTATTCTGCATATCCTGATTCCTGTGCTCTGTACTGGGCTGTACATTAGATACACCTAACTCCTACACACTATATGCTGGACTGTGCTCTATATACTCCTGGCCCCTGTGCTTTGCGTATTACATACTCCTGACCCCTGCACTCTGTGCATTATGCACTTCTGACCCTTGTGCTCTGTGCTTTACATACTTCTTATGCCCTGTACACACGGTCGGATTTTCCGACGGAAAATGTGTGATAGGACCGCGTGTGGGCTCCATCACACATTTTCCATTGGAATTTCCGACAAACAAAGTTTGAGAGCTTGCTATAAAATTTTCCGTCAACAAAATCCGTTGTCGGAAATTCCGATCGTGTGTACACAAATCCCATGCACAAAGTGCCACGCATGCTCAGAATAAATTAAGAGACGAAAGCTATTGGCTACGGCCCTGTTTATAGTCCAGACGTACGTGTTTTACGTCACCGCATTCAGAACAATCTGATTTTCCGACAACTTTGTGTGACCGTGTGTATGCAAGACAAGTTTGAGCCAACATCCGTTAGAAAAAATCCATGGATTTTGTTGTCGGAATGTCCGATCAATGTCCGACCGTGTGTACAGGTCATTACTCTTGTGCTTGACTTACTCTTGACCTTGCGATCTGTACTTTTTTTGTTAAATATTCTTGACTCCTACACTGTATAAACTATGTTGGACATTACATACTCCCATAGGTGTGCACAGCCTACTGCACCAAAAAGCTCACGTTTGTATATATATATATATATATATATATATATATATATATATATATATACATACCCTGGCAGAATTTATGATTTCCATTTTTCTGAGAATATGAATAATAACAAGAAACTGTTCTTTCACTCATGGTTAGTGTTTGGCTGAAGCCATTTATTACCAATCAACTGTGTTTAATTTTTTAAATCATAATGACAACAGAAACTACCCAAATGACCCTGATCAAAAGTTTACATACCCCAGTCCTTAATACAGTGTATTGCCCCCTTTAACATCAATGACAGCTTGAAGTCTTTTGTGCTATTTGTGGATGAGGCTCTTTATCTTCTCAGATGGTAAAGCTGCCCATTCCTCTTGGCAAAAAGCCTCCAGTTCCTGTAAATTCTTGGGCTGTCTTGCATGAACTGCACGTTTGAGATCTCCCCAGAGTGGCTTAATGATATTGAGGTCAGGAGACTGAGATGGCCACTCCAGAACCTTCACTTTATTCTTTTATACACACATCACACTTAAAATCCATACCAGACCTAAAGGGCCTGGTAATGGACTGGGGGGGAAACTCATGCTGTTTTCTCAATGAGTTTTAACTATATTGCTGAGACCCGACAATTCATTACAGCCGCGATCTGTTTTAAATGACTTTTTTTCCTTTAGAAATGTCATTTTGCTGTGGTACTGTTCTAAACATGGGAAAACTGCGCCACTTTACAGGCATACAGGCATACTATAGACACCCCCAGTTTGTTTGCATATGTACATTTTGATGCTCTGCAGCCTGAAGTTTTTGTTTATCCAGCTGTATTTACCCAGTGCAAAAACAGAATCACTGAGTTGGAAAAAGGACCACCCCCTCTCCTCCTAAAAATTACTTGTAAACTCTATCAGGTGTAGCTAATCACCTTCTCAATAGCACACAAAGCCATTTGACTTTCAACTGTGATCAGCTGTGGTTATTTTGATTAGATCAGCATGAAAAGAGCTGTCCTGGAGCATTTCAGTCTCTGGTAGTGCAACTGAAGCAAACAAACATCTATGGGTGGCAAAGCACTGTCAAAAGCGCTTCATGATAAAGTTGTGGACTGGTACAAGTCAGGAGATGGATACAAAGGCTTTATTAATGCCTAGAAACACAGTAAAATCTATTATTAAGAAGTGGAAGGTATTTGGTACAACACAGACCCTCCCTGGATCAGGACATCACTCCAAACTGGAGGAAACCGGTCAGAGAGGCTACCAAGCGGTCTACAGCAACTCTGAAACAGTTGTAGGAATTTATGACAAAGAGTGGTCATTGTGTGCATGTGACAACAATATCACAAATTCTCCACAAATGTGGCTTGTATAGGAGGGTTGCAAGAAAAAAGACACTCCTCGTGGAAGGCCAAATGCAGTCACGACTGAGCTTTGCCGAAACGCACCTTGAAGATTCTGAGGCCACATGGAAAAAGGTGTTATGGTCAGATGAGACTAAAATGTAATTATTTGACCTCAACACCAAATGATATGTCCGGTAGAAATCCAATATAGCTCACTATCCTACAGTAAAGCATGAAAGTGGTAATATCCTGTTATGGGGGGGGTTTCTGCAGCAGGGACTGGAGCACTTGTCAGGAGAGAAGGAAAATGGATGGGGCAAAATACCATCAAATTCTTAAGGAGAATCTGCTGCCCTCTGTCAGAAAGTTGTCAATGGAAAGAAGGCCTACCTTCTAACATGACAATGACCCAAAGAACACAGCAAAAATTACCGCACAGTGATTGAAGGAGAAAAAAGTGAATATCCTTGTATGGCCTAGTCAGAGCCAAAACTTAAACCCCATTAAAAATCTGTGGAATGACTTGAAGACTGCAGTCCACAAAATGTCACCATCAAATTTAACTGAACTTGAGCAGTTCCGCAAAGAAGAATGGGCAAATATTGCAAAGTTTAGATGTGCAAAGTTAGTAGAGACATAGTCCAACAGGCTAAAGGCTGTAATTACTAATTACCGCAAAATGTGATTCTGATTCTGTTTTCAATTATTTTCATTTTTTTCTGACATGCTGGTGTTATATCTTTCACTTGGGTGTTATGAGTTGCTGGATAAAACAAAAACGGTGTCTTCATTTCAGGCAGCAAAACAACAAAATGTGATTATTTTAAAGGGGGGAGGGGGGGGGGTTCTTTTCTACACCCACTGTATAGGCAAACTTTTTTTTAAATATAGAATTAGGAATAGCTACAACCATTGACATTTTTTTTGCTGTCTGTGTCCTGGAGAGAAGACTTTCCATCACTCCCTGTCTCAGAAATACAACAGAAAATAAAAGGAAATCTCTAAAAGTTAGGAAATCTCCCTCTTAGACAGCTTCCACTTAAACACTTGTGCCCATTAGAAGGTTCAAATTTACCTCTTGTTTTGGTGTAAACTGTAAAATTTTGGAATTATCATTACTTTCTGTCTTATTGACAATGGTCATCTACATCGGAAAAAAAAAATAGTGACACAACAGGTTTTTAAATCTTTACTACTCTATCCAAAAATTGACAAAATGGGTTTACAATGGATTGGTATTATACCTTCCAAGATTTGAAGTTGAGAAAGAGGGAGAGAATCTGACAGGAGGGAACATACGATGCATGAAGTGTGTCATGGTGAAAAATGGGTGTGGGTAAATTGTGCTGAATATTGGGCCTAAAGGAACATTGGTAAATATAATCTAAGCCTTGTGCCCACAAAGTATTCCTTTTTCCTTTTTTGTTACTATACTACAAGTGAGAGTTTCCCAGACCACAGGATGATCTTTAAAATAAAAAAAAAAAGAATATGGACAAAGAGCTAACACTTTGTCTGAGCCTCCTGAATAAAAACATTGTTAAATAGTCAGAAACAACAGTTGTTAGTAGTAAGGGGGAGGAAACAATGCCCAATGTTGATGAGTAGGGATAGGAAAAAGTACTTGGTATTGGTGGTCAGCGAGAGGGGAAAAAAGACCAGTGTTGAGGGTCAGTGGAAGGAAAAAATGCCTGACATTAGTGGTTGTTGGGAGGAATAAATGCCAGGAGTTGATGGTCAGTGGGAGAAAGAAGATGCTCAGGGTCGGTGGTGCTTAATGTGGGGGAGAGGTAGAGCACTGGTATTCAGTCGGGGGGGGGGGGACATTGTCGCTCTGTAGAGGGAAAGGATGGGGCAGTACATTTTGGGGGAGAACGAGGAGCACTGTTACTCTATGAAGGAAAGGAGGGGCACTGGTGTTTTAGGGAGGAAGGGTCACTTTTGCTCTGTGGAGGGAGAGGGAAGCAATAGTACTCTGTGGAGGGGGGGGGCACTGATACTCTGTAAAGGGAGATAGGGGGTACTGCTACTCTGTGGATGAAGGGGTGGTGCAGTGCTTTGTGGACGGAGGGGGAGCTGATGCTCTGTGGAAGGAGGGTGGGCACTGATGCTCTGTGGAAGGGGTGGGGCATTGGAAGTCTGTGGAAGAAGGGGGAGGCACTAGTGCTGTATGAAGGGAGGGGGTACTGATGCTCTGTGGGGGGGGGGACTAGTGCTCGGGGATGAGGGTTGGGCACTGGTATTCTGTGGGGAGGGGGGTATTAATGCTCTTTGAAGGGAAAGAGGGTCACTGATGCATCCAATACACTTATCTTTTTCGCAGTTGGTGTTTGCACACTCCAAGTTGATTTTTGCGTATGTTACTATTGTTCTAAACAAATCATCTGTGAACTAAACAGGAGGAGTGCAAGAGATGCTCATGTCAGGCAACCTGGGTCTTTGAGGCGCTGGGATTTTGATAAATTCCTGGGACAGTCCCACATTATCTGTGATTGTTGGGGGGTACACTATGTTACCAAAAGTATTGCGACACCTGCCTTTACACACACGTGAACTTTAATGGCTTCCTTAGGGTTCAATATTGAGTTGTCCCACCCTTTGCAGCTATAACAGCTTCAACTCTTCTAGGAAGGCTGTCCACAAGGTTTAGGAGTGTGTCTATGGGAATGTTTGACCATTCTTCCAGAAAAGCATTGGTGAGGTCAGGCACTGATGTGGACGAGAAGGCCTGGCTAGCAGTCTCCACTCTAATTCATCCCAAAGGTGTTCTATCGGATTGAGGTCAAGACTCTGTGCAGGCCAGTCAAGTTCCTCTATCCCAAACTCACTCATCCATGTATTTATGCCTTGCAATGTGCACTGGTCCAAATAATTTGGTAGAGGGTGATTATGGTGTGGGGTTGTTTTTCAGGGGTTGGGCTTGGCCCCTTAGTTCCAGTGAAGGGAAATCTGAAGGTGTCAGCATACTATGACCTTTTGGACAATTTCATGCTCCCAACTTTGTGGGAACAGTTTGGGGATGGTTCCTCCCTGTTCTAACATGACTGCGTACCAGTGCACAAAGCAAGGACCATAAAAACATGGATGGCCTGCCCTCAATCCGATAGAACACCTTTGGGATGAATTAGAGTGGATACTGCAAGCCAGGCCTTCTCATCCAACATCAGTGCCTGACCTCACAAATGTGTTTCTGTAAGAATGGTCAAATATTCCCATAGACACACTCCTGAAGTTTGTGGATAGCCTTGCCAGAAGAGTTGAAGCTCTTATAGCTGCAAAGGGTGGGCCAATTCATTATTGAACCCTATGGACTAAGACTGGGATGCCATTAAAATTCATGTGTGTGTAAAGGCAGGTGTCCCAATACTTCTGGTGACATAGTGTATGTGCACATACACATTATAACTTGTATGTGTTATCTGTACACATACAGATAACTTTGCAGAGAAAGTGCCTTTGCTTTACTAAAAACACCTAAACAAGACTGCAGCAGTACAAATACTGCAAATGTGGGCTATAAGCCAATTTATTGATAAACTTTATTGATAAAAGGTACAGTGTGCAAGGTACATCAGCATACGTGTTTTTATAAAAAACCTTATTCATGATGAATAAGGTTGTTTACCGAAACGCGTAAGCTGCTGTAACTTGCACACTGTACCCGTTATCAATAAAGTACTTTTATCAGGAGGGCGAGTTGCCAGCTCTTCATCTTATACTCTCATGCTTTAATCTCTAACCATAAAAAAAAAACATACACATTTGAGGGACATTTCTACCCTCAAGTCACTTGTGGCAGAATTTTCTTTGTTGCATGACAGATCTATGTTTTTAAACTCAAGGTGACTCTTACTATTTTGGAATATGATATAAATTCATTTCAGAAGGCAGAAAATCAGTTTTCAATATTATTAATTTAAACATAGTTCTTTTCCCAACTGCAAAGGTTAGCGGAAGACCCAACATTGGACATTGCTTATTATCTGTATATTAAACCAGATATGTGCCTTATCTTTCTTGTTTTATTGTCAGTTTCCTACCTTCTAGATAGAAAACAACACTGTAATCTCCTTTATTGTGGCATGAAAGGCATTTCTCTTCAACTTTATTGATATACAGGATAGTTGTGCACTCTTTTTTTTTTCCTCTCTGGTAATATTGCAGGCACAGATAGTCATCTGTGGATATATATAATTAGTAACATTCCATCTACGAGAAAGGCCAATCCATCCATTGACTGCATTCTGCTATCACAGACCAAAAGTTTTCTTTAAACACTGGTACTATATTACAGCTGCACGGCTCCCAGATAAAGACCAAGGCGACTTCCAGAATTAATTTCATTTGTTATGCAGATAAAGAAACATGATTGCTGATAATGGTTAAGCGCTATGGAGTAATTATTACTTCAGATTCTGTTTCCTTCTAGTGCCAGTCCGTGTTCTTTTCTGGCACAGATAATCTTTCATTGGAAGGAAATGGAAACATGAAAAAATATATTAAACAGTAAATATGGAACAGAAATAAAACTGAATAATTGAGTATTCTGCTTTAGCCCACGGCGCCTCATCTAAGCATGTTTTTTGTTTGGATATCCTAAAGCTAGTGGTTTGCCAAGATATCTTAAGACTTTTTTACTGGCTCAAAACTTTGGATATTTATGGGAAATTGTACTTATTGTCTGTTTTTTCTTTTTGTACATTTTGTTTTCTTGGAATCCTGCTATGAAAAAAAAAAAAATTAAATTACACCAAAATATGGTATGGTATGGTAGATATGGACCACTTACTAAAATGTTTAGTCAGATGTTAATGAGGTTCACTGTGCTTGTTAAAACAGTTGATTCTGAATGAGCAGTGAAGCTTATTGGTTGATATAGCTGATAGGTTCCATCAACACTGTTATCTTGAAAAGTCTCTGTGTCCCTCCAATCTTGGTATCGATTTGCCAATAAGAAAAGCATAACCAAAAATTGGAGGAGGGCTTGGGTGGGTGGATGGCACATGGTCTGTCCTGGTTAGGCACAATTTATGCTGTAAGGATGACACTTCTGCCTCGCCTATTGTACTATTTTCGCTCTTTACCAATAGCGCTAGTGAAATCTGACTTGGTGAGATACCAATCTAAAGTTATTTGTTTCGTGTGGCATGGCAAGAATCATAGAATTTCTAAACAAGTACTCTTTGCTCACAAGACAAAGGGGGCCTTGGCTTGCCGCACCTCCTGTTATATTACCAAGCGTAGCTCGACTATCAGTAGCATATTCCTGGGGGGGAAAACCGGAATAGGTGGCTATGGAGAGAACGGTGACTAGAATTCCGATAGATTACCTTAAATGGCAACCTGGTAGAGATAGACCTCCTTTTCTAGTCCCCACGCTGTATAACTCCCTGGCTGTGTGGGACAAAGTCCGACATAATCCCAATTTGGTTTCACCCTTCTCTCCATTAGCCCATCTTTTTAATAACCCAACCTTTCCCCCCCCGGGAGAGACCCCGAAGCCTTGCGTTGGTGGCTCATAAAGGTTCTCTTTTGCATAGGTCATTTCCTCACCCCCCGAGGCCCTTTCATGTTAATATATTGTAAGTCACGGCTGAAGATGCCAGCTTCCAAAACCTTTCGATTTCTTCAGATTTCACACATTCTCCAATCATTAGGCCCAAAGTGACTCACTATGAAGGCTGGTGTGCACAGGACACTGGACAGAGAGGAGGGATTTCTATTATCTATCAACTCCTGCTTGACTCTAATGTGAAATTGCCGTACATGCAGGCATGGGACTCGGACCTAGCCTCTGAAAGAGAGCTGGACCATTGGCAGTCATCCTTTCACTCTGCCTTTAAGGGGATAATGAATATTTCCTTGGTGGAGGCAAGTGTTAAAGTCCTCACAAGATGGTATATGGTTCCAGCTCGCATCGCAAGGCTATTTCCGACCTCCTCGCCAATTATGTTTCCGGGGCTGTCAATCCCTGGGTTCCATGATCCATGTATGGTGGGAATGTCCTAAGATTAGGGGTTTTTGGAACAGGGTCTTTGTGATTATAAGAAAGGTCACCGACATACCAGTTCCGCGGCTACCTCACATAGCCCTTCTCAATGAAAATGTTACAGATTGTTCCTGTGCTATACAAAGATTGATCCACTTCATGCTTTTGGCAGCCAATCCTGGAAGTGCCCTTCAGTTCACATTGCATTGTTTAGACGCAAAGTTTCCTGGATATTGCTTAATGAACACCTGGCAAGTAGGCTCGCTGACTCTGTGCCTCGGTTTTGGAAAATATGGGATCCTTGGGCTAAATATGTTAATATAGATTTGTAACTTTTTTCTGTTTTTTGGGGGGTGGGGGGTTCCCCTCTAAGACCCCCCTCCTGTGCCTTACCCCTGGGAAATGATAATTTAGAGGTCATATCTGTGTTTTCTTCTCCTCCCCCTCTTTCTTTTCTTTCTCTATACTTTCTATTTCTTCTTTCTTTTTTAGTTTCTCCAGGACCTAAGGCAGGGTCTTTTGCCTAGGCTCCTTATCCTAGCTTTTACTCCTTTTTATTCTTCCCTCGTCATTTATAGGCTTAAAGTCTCTCTAGACTGAGCTTATCCCGGTTGTGGGATCATATGATTGGCATGTCCTCCTACCCTTGTTCGTTTTTGAGTAACTCTGGACTGTTTTAGCTTTAATAATCTTCTAATCTCTGTAAGTGCCCACACCATAGTTGTTATATCATTATGTTTGGGTTGATGCTATCGTATATAGCATTGTTGTACTTGGTTTGAGATTCTGACCTATGTGGCCTTTATACATAATGATTCTATTGTACTTTGTCTTTCTATATTCATAATAATAAAAAATTAGAAAGAAAAAAAGAAAAGCTCAACCTTACAGAATGTGGGTATATGCCCTACCCAGAGCTAAGCCCATTTCACCTGTTACCCAACTGTCCAATGAGAGCACTTTTACAGTCCACTGGGGTGGTATGATTGGAAAAGAAATTGAGTAAGTAGAGGAGCCTTAGCTCCAGTTCGTGCAAAGTCAAGGAAACCTTGGGAATAATATGTGTTTTTAAAATATGAAATATGAGAACATCTATGTTGTCCTATAGCAAGCATATTCAAACCTGTGCTGAAAAATTCCAGTTAGAGAATTAGAGGCTGTATATGAAAGGGACAATGTTTCCCTTTCTTTCTTAAGAAAGGTAAGGGACCATGACATCTGAGAATGATAACATGATTAGCACAACGTGAATATGTCCTCCAGTCATAAATACATTATAGAAAAAAAAGTATTTTCAAAGTCAGTTCAGTTTTAACTTCTAAAATGAACTTTGATACATTCAGAAATGTAAATTGGGTGGCAAGCGCAAAACGTCCTTCAGTTCTGGTTTGTTGTTGTGAAGAGTTGTGGGTACTTTGAAGGTAGATCTGACGGAAGAGTCATTAAAAGGAAATCACACTTGGATAGTGTTTGTAGGTCAAACTTCAGCTGGGTGGTAACAACACATCCCATGGCAAAATCTAATTAATGACCACTTTCAAAGCAAAATGAAGGCTGAAAATGTTCATAAACACAGAGCTAATAAGGGTGGAGATATCTGAGCTGTTTCACAGATTCCACAAAGTGCTCATTAAAAGATTCAATAAAAGTCTGTCTAAGCCATTAGAATCCCAAGGATTTGGTTCATGAGTGTAACTTTATCTCATAGGTTGCGGGATATAAGACCACATGTATACAGAGAGACTCATTTGCTACCTCTTAGGATATTTCCTGAAAGGTCCACGATTTACTATTTAAAGAGGAATGTCACTCTTCTTACCTAAAACTAAATTCCCACTATTTGCTATTACCCTGTGTATGACAATAATAAAAAAACATATATATTAGTCCATGGAGTCCAGCGTTGTCCACCATGCAACTGAGGTTTACCTTGCACTGCTTTGCTCCCTTGCTGCCATCTTGAGACTCTTCATTGTTAAAATTTTTTGGTAGGACCTGGCCAAGACCTGCAGAATGTCACCCTAAACAATGCCTCCTGGGATGTGTGATGTGGATATCCCTGGAGGCAGGCTGGAATGTTGTAAATATATATATTTGGTGGGCTTAACCATTAAAGTGAAGTCTTTATTAAAAAAAAAAATAGGTATAAGTTTTTGTTTAAGACAAAGGGAGGAAGGGAGCAACAGAGACAAAGTTAATCCGATGGGTGAATGTCTGATTTAATCAGGACCAGTCTAAACAAAAGATAGGGGGGGGGCAAATCTGAAGGTCCATATAAATATCTCTATTGCTTAAATAACGTTGAGTATAAAAAGGGCTAACACGTTTCAGAAAATAGCTTAGATCATGCTGTGATCAAGGCTATTTGCCGAAATGCATTAGCCCTTTTTATACTCAACTTCATGAAAGCAATACAAGGTATGTATATGGACTTTGGAGTTGCTTCGATCCCAACAACGATACTATCTGCCTGGAATTTGCATGTTCTCTTTGTGCCTGTGTGGGTTTCTTCAGGGTAGTCTGGTTTTCTCTCACACTTCAAAGACATGTTGTGAGGTTAATTGGCTACTGTCTATATTGATCCTCGCATGTGTACATATGAATGTAAGTTAGGGAGGGACCTTATATTGTAAGCTTCTTGAGGGCAGACACTGATGTGAATGTATAATATATATGTAATGTGTTGCGTAAATTGACAGCGCTATATAAGTAGTAGTACCTGTGATAAATAAATAATAAACATACTGTCAAATGCAAACTTTAAGTCTACTACACAAGAGTATCTTAGGGAACTATTATTTGTGGCTGACCTGACAGTTAGTACAGGACCTCAGGTTCTCTCCTGACAACTCGGAACCTTTGTCTCTTATTAAAAAATGAATTTGTTTTTAAATTTTTATATCATTTTTGTTTTATTTAAAACTTTTATTTTAAAAATAAGAATTTATGTGATTGTGTATGCATGACACAGATGTCAATGAACACTTTGTTTTTGTTTTTTAGCAAAGGCAGCTGCACCGTTTGCTTTCAGGCTATGTATCTCTTGTTAAATTGAGTACAGAGCAGTATAGATCAGAGAGAGCGAGAAGAGTGAATGAGTAAATCTTCTGATTTGTTCAGCTGTGTAGGTGTGTGTGTGTAATTTGGGATAGAGTCATTGAGTTCTCTAAACAACATACTTTTTCAGCAAAGCAGTTTAGGAGAGCCTGGTATACATATGGAAAAAGCTTAAAGCTCCACTAGCTATGACATATTCATAGATAATAAAATGAAAAGGTATATATTTTTATGTTTTAAGTCCTGAACCTAATACACATGAAAATAAGGTAGAACATAGATTTAAAAAAGTTTGACCCCCTACTTTACACAAAAAAATGTCTTTTGTCAGCACCGCTTCTCTCAGCATCGCTTCTCTTTAATTATAGAGCTTAAAGAGATTTAATTTGTTTTACTCCTCTATTGTTTAAAAGTAACATAGCTTACCTAGCTTTGACGGGATAAGCCGCGATTAATTCATTATTGACGTGCCTGACATTTACTACATAATAAAGCTGCATGTAACCTTTTTAGTGGTCAGTTCTTTGTAAGCCATCCAGGAATGAACAGATTAAAGTTACTTGAAATGTCTGGAAATGTATGGTATTCCATACAATAGCACTCTGATTTTCTTAATGTATAAGATAAAGAACCCCCTGTTGGACATAAGACTTCGGGAAAGGCTTGTTCTAAAATGCACAGTGTGGTACTACAAATCAGCTTTTCTAAAAAAAACAAATACAACAAAAAAGTATTGTTACCTGGGCAGCTAAAGAATTTCAGTTTCCCCATATTTTAACATCATTGAATTAGTTTAAGCATCATAAAGAAAAAGTTTAGGGTCTCAGAACTTTGGTACTTGATGTTCAAAGTATAAACTTTGAAAACCTTGTCAAAGGAGCTATTGTGGGACTCAAGTCTGTTTCTCAAAGACATAGTGTAATATTAGTTTATAGTTAATTTTCCTATTAACCTATGATTAAATGTTGAGATCAAGTGCAATGGATCAAGCCCTTCAGTCTGTATTCCCCTGTGATAAATGTTTGTATGTCACAACAGAAATAGATTGAACATCATACAGTAAAACTAATTTAAAAAGGATTTGTTTCAATAGGAATGATGGTTTTGGGTCATAGTTACATAGTTACATAGTTAATAAGGTTGAATAAAGACACCAGTTCATCCAGTTCAACCTGTGAACTGAGTGAGTGTTGGTGTGTGTCTACAATTGTCCCTAACCCTGTACATCCCAAACTCACATCAGTCCCTACCCTCAATCCAAGGTCCCCATTCATATACTAGGGCCAATTTTGTTGGATAGAAGCCAATTAACCTACCAGCATGTCTTTGAAGTGTGGGAGGAAACCCATGCAGGCACAGGGAGAAAATGCAAACTCCAGGCAGGTAGTGTCGTGGTTGGGATTCGAACCAGCGACTCTTTTTACTGCTAGGCGAGAGTGCTACCCACTACATCATTGTGCTGCCCACTACACCATTGTGCTGGGTCAATTTAGTTTTGTTCTATATGATACTTTATACATATACAGTATCTCACAAAAGTGAGTACACCCCTCACAAAATGGCTAATTGGGCCCAATTTGGACATTTTCACGTAGGGGTGTACTCACTTTTGTTGCCAGCGGTTTAGACATTAATGGCTGTGTGTTGAGTTATTTTGAGGGGACAGCAAATTTACACAGTTATACAAGCTGTACGCTCACTACTTTACATTGTAGCAAAGTGTCATTTCTTCAGTGTTGTCACATGAAAAGATATAATAAAATATTTACAAAACTGTGAGGGGTGTATTTACTTTTGTGAGGTACTGTATATATACAGTATATATATTATTAATTGTTCTGTTTTTTGAATGTTATTGCTTTTTCCCTCTCTCTTCCTCTAATTTAGTACAAAAATATTCCATTAAGTTGTTTCAAAATTTAGGTTTTTTACTTAAATTTGCAAATACACGTGAAGTCACAGTGCTGTGTCAAAGCACCTCTTGGAAGTGTTATCCCTAAAACTAAATTATCCAAGCTCTCCATATGGGACATATATATAGGAAAGCATAAAACGAAAGTAGCTTCACCTGGAGGTAACCTATCCTAGATGCAACTGAAGACCCCTAGGGTTTGTCTCTACTTAATCCAACAAAATAAGAATTACAACCGAATAGCGGAAAATTGAATTCAAATGCTTACTGTAATTCTCCTTTCCTGACGAGCTCCATGGCAGCACAACTGGGTTAGGCTATAAAACTATAAATTTTTCACCTCAGCCTCAGCGTTCCGTAACTCGTATTACTTAACTGGGCGGGTATTGTGCTGCCATGGAGCTCGTCAGGAAAGGAAAATTACGGTATTTGAATTTTCCTGACTAGCCACACATGGGAGGGTAATGCTTGAGAAAAAAATTTAATCTACACTGGAGGCGGAAGCCAGAGCACTCCTGCCAAAATCTACAGTACTCAGAGCCGCCGGCTCCTCGCTATAGTGTGCCATGAAGGTATGTATGGACGTCCATGTGGCTGCTTTGCAGATCGTCTCCAAGGACACTTGTCCCACCGCTGCCCAGGAGGTAGAGACTCCCCTAGTGGAATGTGCTGTGACCCCCTCAGGCACAGGCAAACCCTTCGTTCTGTAGGCCGACGATATAGTGTTGACTAGCCACGAGGCAATCACCTTACCAGAAGCCCTCAGGCCCTTCCGAGCACCATTTGGGATGAGGAAGAGATGGTTTCTAAGTTCTGCTGTTGCATCCACATAGGCTTTCAGTGAAGACCCTACATCAAGTGGATTTGGATTCTGAGAGTTCACTGCGAGAAACATTGGGAGCGTGATTTCTTGTGTCATATGGAAACTAGAGGCTACCTTCGGGCCGAATACCAGCATTGGTCTGAGCACCACTCTCTCCGGGAAGAAAGAGAGGAAGGGTTCTTTAAACTCCAATGCCGCTATCTTAGATACCCTTCGGGCTGCAGTTATTGCCACAAGACAGGCGGTCTTTAATGAGAGATGCTATAGAGAGACAGGAGAAACAAAGGTGTCTGATGAAAGGAAATCCAAGATTAGAGGCAAGTCCCATTTTGGAAATCTTAGAGACCTCGGCAGTCTTAGGCGGATGGCCGCTCTGAAGAATCAGATTACTAACTTATCCATGGCCCACTGGGTACCAGTGAAAGCCGAGATAGCAGACACGTGGGACTTCAAAGTGCTTGGGGAGAAGCCTAGTTCCAATCCCGTTTGGAGGAACTCCAGAATGTGGCAGACCCTTGGCAAATCTGACAAAAAGTCATGTCTGTATGCAAATTCCACAAATTTGTTCCAAGTTCTGGTATAAGCATTGTTGGTACTGTCTTTCCTGGCTTTCATTAGGGTACTTATGACTCTGGCTGAGCAACACAGACTGAATAGGCTTCGCCTCTCAAGACCCAGGCCATCAATTTCAGGCTCTCTGGGGCCGGGTGGCAGATTGGCCCCTGCTTCAGCAGGTCCGACGTTACTGGTAGAGGGCGTGTTTCCCTGATGCTCAATGAGAGGAGCAGGGGATACCAAGGTCTCTTTGACCAGTCCGGTACTACCGCCAGAATGGACACCTGCGCAAAAAGAGGAGGATCACCGGGATCGGAGAAAAGGCATATGCCATTCTGAAATTCCATTCTGCTGTTATAGCATCCACCACTATTGCTTGCGGGTGATTGGACTTGGCAAAGAATCATGGCAGTTTGGTTTTGGTTGGAGAGGCAAACAGATCCACCTCTGGAAGGAAGGCCCATGCCACCAGGCTCCGAAAAATTTGTGGTGACAGGGCCCACTTGTTGTAGTCCAAGTCCGCTCTGGACAGGCACTCTGCTTGAGTGTTCAGATGAAAGGGCACATACACTGCTGTTAGCAGCTGTAAGTTGGTTTGAGCCCAATCCATGATCGGGGTCACCTCTCTCAGGAGAGCACTGCTGCGAGTGCCTCCCTGTCTGCGGATGTAAGCCACTGCCGTCACATTGTCTAGCTTCAAAAAGGATGGCCTCTCCTTGAATCTGACTTTTGAACGCCAGGAGGGCCTGGACAGCTGCCCTCAACTCCAATATATTGGAAAATACATTGGCAGTCTGAAAAGTTCAATGGCCTTGGGCCCAGTGGTCTTTGTATAGGGCTCCCCAGCCCATTCTGCTGGCATCCAACTGGACTATTTGCCACCTTGTTGTGAATAAGGAGTGGCACCGAAGAAGATTCAACTGCCTCGACCACCAGTCCAAGTTGACCCTAATCTGAGCTGTGATCTGACCACGGATATGTTAAAGTACGCATCTCTGAGGTCCACTGACAGTAGCCAGTCTCCCGGTTGAATGACCTTAAGGATTGTTTGAAGCGACTCCACCCTGAATTGCTCCTTCTTAATGGACCTGTTGAGGTCCCTGAGGTCTATTACCGGCCTCCAAGTTCCTGACTTTTTCTGAACCAAGAACAGAGGCGAGTAGACCCTGGAAAAACGCTCCTGTTGAGGAACTGCGACTATCGCGTCTTGCTCCAGGAGGGTCTGTATGTACTTCCAGAAGACATCCTGTTTTCCCTTTTCTAGAGGCATCTTTCTTGAGACAGAGGCTCTGCAGGCTGCTTGAGGAATTTCCAGCTGTGCCTGTACCTGATGGTCGATATCACCCACGGCTCCCTTATCCTTTTTGCCCACCCTTGACGGAACCTGAATAACCTGGCTCCTACCTGGCAAGTGTGAGCCGGTGGGTAGTCAAAAAGACTTCTGAGGTTCTTGACCCAAGGAAGAGGTTGGTCTTCTAGATTTGCGGTTTGTTGCAGAATTTGGCCATTGCCAGCGAAACTCCCTTCCTGGCCTGTAGGACCTGGTGTCTCTGCCTCTAGGTCTTGCTGTGTTTCTAGGAGGTTGTAGATTTCTTATGAAGCAACCTCTGATCCTGTGGGATAAATCCTGATTTCCCACCAGTAGCCTTTGCGATGGCCGTGTCTAATTTATTCCAAAACAGGGAGTGACCCTCGAATGGTATCCTGCACCTTCACTGCTTGGACGCTGGGTCAGCCACCCAGGGCCTCAGCCACAAGGCTCTTCTGGTAGTTACTGCATTTAGCATAACTTTTGCTAGAATCTTGATTAGATCGATGGATGCTTCGGCCATAAACAAAGCTGTTAGCTTCAAATTTGCTAACGAGGCTAGGACCTCAGCTTTGCCCAGGTCATTCTCCACCGCCCCCTCGGCTTTGTGCATCCAGACCTCCATGGCCTTAGAAAAGCCAGCCAACGATATTGACGGCCTACATGCTCCAAGTTACCAAATGTCAGCCTCGAAACCTTAATGACTTGGAGGGGATCTGCAAAGAGTGGGACAAAATCCCACCTGAGATGTGTGAAAACCTGGTGACCAACTACAAGAAACGTCTGACCTCTGTGATTGCTAACAAGGGTTTTGCCACCAAGTACTAAGTCATGTTTTGCAAGGGGGCCAAATATTGTTTCACTCATTAAAATGCAAATCAATTCATAGCTTTTTGAAATGCATTTTTTTGTAGATTTTTTTGTTGTTAATCTGTCTATCACTGTTAAATTCCTCATTTCTTTGTCAGTGGGCAAACGTACAGGGAAGAGGATTGGTGGGGCGGAATCTTGCCCATCCTATTCATACCTATGTAAAGTATAACATGCATGTTTATATCATCATATCAAGTGATGCAGCTAAATCTTGGCCATCCTACCCTGACCTATGCATGACATGCATGTTTATATTTTCATATCATGTAATGTAGCCAATATGTAATGTCTGGCAGCATACACCTAGACCTGCGGCACCTCATTTCCATAGCCATGTTGCTGTCTCATTTCTCTAATAATAGAATACAGATGGTAGACCTGATTCTATTCAGGAACATATTGTTTTATTCTGCCATCCTTCTTTTTGATAATCACCGTTATAAAACTTTGTTACTTAGCAGCAGTCCACAGATTAAAACTGTGTGAAGCTGCCATTTGCTTGACTGGATTTCTCAATCAAAGCAGCTTGTGAACTGTGAGGTGTTACATGGACAGAAAAATATTAGACTCGATCCTGTGAGTCTGTTTTACCATAGCAATATGTTTTCTAAGTAACAAAATACTAATGATATTTTTTAGATTTGCAAATTATTTTTTTAAGGTCACCATATTGTGGAATAAAGTAATTGTTTTAAAATTGTACACTCCACCTTAAGCTGGTATTTCAGTTTTATGTGTGTAGTGCTCACCACTGAAAGAGCCACTGGATGTATTGGGTCCCCTGTTCTTGTGCCATGACTCTGCATATAGTAACACACACGATGACACACCTGGCTGGGTGAAGAATATTTAGTTAGTTAAACTGTAGCAAGGAATATATCGCAAATAGGTGAATAGTAGATGGGGATATAGTGAAAAACAAGTAATAGATGTACGGAGCAACTTCCTCCTAACTAAGAAGAATTGCACCGCTGTAATAGTTCAGCAGTCTGTAATATACTCTCCTCTGGTGGCCAACTCGTTGGGGCCCAGGTGCTCAGGATAATGCCCCTTTAGGCACCGATGATGACATTGACTCTGGTCACTTTAACTGCTTCCCGTCCAGCCAATGTACATAAACAATCAGACATAAGCATTGCGGGAGGGCATATATATATAGATATATTTATCTATATATATACACTACCGTTCAAAAGTTTGGGGTCACATTGAAATGTCCTTATTTTTGAAGGAAAAGCACTGTACTTTTAAATGAAGCTAACTTTAAACTAGTCCTAACTTTAAACAAATATACTCTATACATTGCTAATGTGGTAAATGACTATTCTAACTGCAAATGTCTAGTTTTTGGTGCAATATCTACATAGGTGTATAGAGGCCCATTTCCAGCAACTATCACTCCAGTGTTCTAATAATACAATGTGTTTGCTCATTGGCTCAGAAGGCTAATTGATGATTAGCAAACCCTTGTGCAATCATGTTCACACATCTAAAAACAGTCTAGCTCCTTCCAGAAGCTACAAAACTGACCTTCCTGTGAGCAGATTGAGTTTCTGGAGCATCACATTTGTGGGGTCAATTAAACGCTCAAAATGGCCAGAAAAAGAGAACTTTCATCTGAAACTCGACAGTCTATTCTTGTTCTTAGAAATGAAGGCTATTCCATGCGAGAAATTGCAAAGAAATTGAAGATTTCCTACAACGGTGTGTACTACTCCCTTCAGAGGACAGCACAAACAGGCTCTAACCAGAGTAGAAAAAGAAGTGGGAGGCCGCGTTGCACAACTAAGCAAGAAGATAAGCACATTAGAGTCTCTAGTTTGAGAAACAGACGCCTCACAGGTCCCCAACTGGCATCTTCATTAAATAGTACCCGCAAAACACCAGTGTCAACATCTACAGTGAAGAGGCGGCTGCGGGATTTTGGGCTTCAGGGCAGAGTGGCAAAGAAAAAGCCATATCTGAGACTGGCCAATAAAAGAAAAAGATTAAGATGGGCAAAAGAACACAGACATTGGACAGAGGAAGACTGGAAAAAAGTGTTGTGGACGGATGAATCCAAGTTTGAGGTGTTTGGATCACAAAGAAGAACGTTTGTGAGACGCAGAACAAATGAAAAGATGCTGGAAGAATGCCTGACGCCATCTGTTAAGCATGGTGGAGGTAATGTGATGGTCTGGGGTTGCTTTGGTGCTGGTAAGGTGGGAGCTTTGTACAGGGTAAAAGGGATTCTGAATAAGGAAGGCTATCACTCCATTTTGCAACGCCATGCCATACCCAGTGAACAGCGCTTGATTGGAGCCAATTTCATCCTACAACAGGACAATGACCCTAAACACACCTCCAAATTGTGCAAGAACTATTTACAGCAGAAGCAGGCAGCTGGTATTCTATCGGTAATGGAGTGGCCAGCACAGTCACCAGATCTGAACCCCATTGAGCTGTTGTGGGAGCAGCTTGACCGTATGGTACGCCAGAAGTGCCCATCCAACCAATCCAACTTGTGGGAGCTGCTTCTAGAAGCGTGGGGTGCAATTTCTCCAGCTTACCTCAATAAATTAACAGCTAGAATGCCAAAGGTGTGCAATGCTGTAATTGCTGCAAAAGGAGGATTCTTTGATGAAAGCAAAGTTTGATGTAAAAACAATGTTATTTCAAATACAAATCATTATTTCTAACCTTGTCAATGTCTTGACTCTATTTTCTATTCATTTCACAACGTATGGTGGTGAATAAGTGTGACTTTTCATGGAAAACACAAAATTGTTTGGGTGACCCCAAACTTTTGAACGGTAGTGTATATATACACACACACACACACATGTATGACCTTCCGCATCTGCTGCTCATGTATGGCTTCTAAAACAGTGGATCTATTTAGCCCATAAATTTGCAAGGGTAAGGCCAGCGGGGGGCAGTTGGGTGGAAGATGGAGATGGAGTGCTGAGGAGGCTGTCGTTAGCTCTTGAGGGTGCCCCCTAATCTGGGGGGGGGTGACCACAGGCCAGGGCTCGGTTGCTGGAGGGAACCCTCTACAACACACAGAGGAATCCTATCCTGGAGGCACGGGAGCAAGCAGAGGACAGCGGGGGAGTCAGCACGTCTGGGTGGGCTGGTGAGCTGGATCTTCTGCGGAGTCAGCTGGGTGGGCTGGTGAGCGTTTCAGTCTGTGGAGGACTGTGGAGAAGTTAGCCAGGGGCTAGTGAAAGGGGCAGCTGTAGCAAGGCGGGTTGACAGTGCCTGCAGAGGTGGTGCTGGGATTAGTAGCCACAGGGATGAATGCTGGACACTGAATTTTCTACACACTTAAAGGAGGCCTCGGTTCCTGCCTGTAAAGGGCTATTGCTTTTAAAATGCACAAACAGTGTGCCAGCTGGAGTTCTGCAAATAAGCTAGTGCTGGAGGAGTGTATATAGACTGTATATATGAAAGTTGTCCCTGAAGTTGTTTGAAGTCAAGTTGGCCTGCCATAATTTCGTAATCCCTATCTAAATTCTAATCCCTCAATAAATAACAAAAATAAAAAATTAAGCACTGCACTGTTCTCTGATTCAAGTGTGCCTGTGAAGATTCAGTGTGCCTGGATGTGCAGGATGGGGGATCCCATTCTATTTGCGGCTCCTTAGGGGGTGCGCTACAGAAAGAATTGTCTTAAATTATTTTAAAACATTGCATAGTAAATTGAAGCCACATTTGATGTATCTTACTTTAATTTTCCTACTTTATGCCTATGATCTTTTCCGGGTGCCGCCACTGCCATATTGAGTGTTATCTTCCGCTCACAATGCCATAAGAACTTCTGCCCTTTCTCCTTCTCCCTGTCCATAATCTCACACATGTTAAGTAATTATTAAGCCAGTCCTTGTTTTTGTTGCTCAGTCCCATGCTGTGCTCACCCGCTTTACAACCCCTGTGACATAGCAAGTCACATGGGGTTAAGTCTCATGGAATCTCGGAGTTGATGCTGGGCAAGAAACATTATGTAGCTCCAGCATGTCAGCACAGGACTTACTGGAACATGTACGCATGCACTGATGACATAAGTGCAAAGAAAAGGTTGGATTTCATGGAAACAAAGAAGGTAGGAAGGATTCTGCACAGAGCAACCTGTTCAATGCTTTACAATGCTTGAGATTGTGGAAAATTACCATGAAAGGTCTAGTACCACTTTAAGACAAACCATTTACCACTGGCAGGGGTGTTTACAATCATTAGCTTTTATTAATGTAAAATCTTTATCCCCCCCCCCCCCCCAAAAAAAACTGTCCACACAAAAAAAGGTGTTTCAAAAATTTGTAATAAATCTCTGTATAGTGCTATATGTTATAAAATATAAATATAAAAGCCTCCGCCCACCCCAAAGCACCCACCCCCCCATGTTGAGGGCATGTGGCCTGGTACAGTTCAGGAGAGTGGGGGCCGCTCGCTCGCCCCCCATCCTGACCTGCTCAGGTCTGGTACGGATTTTGGGGGTGAACCAACACCAATATTTTTATAAATCTGTGCATGGAGTTCCCCTTAAAATCCATACCAGACCCCAAGGGCCATGTGTCTATAAATCTCTCACTTGTGGTACATGAGTGGAGTGTTTTGAGGGTACAACAACTGTAGCATACGTGTGCAGTGTGTACTGCGGGTAAGCTTAGACTATATTTAACAATGCTTTTTTTTGGCTTCACCCAATATTCAGCACAATTTAACCACTCCAACTCTTTAGCACAGCATGCTCCACCTGTTTTATCATTTCCAGGTACTGAGGTTAAATAAAAGTATGGCCAAAGCTTTTTTTGGTCATACTTTTATCTGGGTCACATGAGTACTCTTATTTTTGCTCTCCTGTGACCCAGAGTCACCTTATAGCGGGCTATAACCCGCTGTCAGCTGACGTCACTGAGCTTCTCCAGGCTCTGTAAGGATTAAGACCATATTGTCAGGATCCCCCCAGCTGTCTGATTGACAGCTGGCTCCAGCTCTCAGCATGCAGCTGAGAGCTGAAGCCAGCTATGTCCACTCCCTCTCCAGCCTGGCACTCCAGTGAGCATCAGATGGGCAAAAGTCGAGAGCGGTCAGTCACCGCTCACCACTCAATGAAGACCAGGAACTGAGCAATCTATGATCATGTGATCGCATAGTTATATGCAGTGCTTTTTTTCTCAAAGTACAGGTGCAGGTACTCCACCTTTCCAAGTCTCCACCCCCTACCCACCTCCCAGTACCTCCCCTTTTAGGAATTCAGAACCAAGTATCATTTTGTGGTGTCAAGTAATTTGTATGGAATTTGTTAATGATAAGGGAGTAAAATAGATCCCCTGCAGCCAGCAACAAAAGCTCTCCTCAGAACAAGTGTTCCCACCAGTAACAATAGACCCCCCCCCCAGGAAAAAATTACCAAGCCAGCAAAAATAGATCTTCCAGCAGCCAGCATCAGTAGAGCCTCCAACAGCCAGAAACAATAGACTCCTCCTTCAACAGTAGATCCCTCCCAGCAACAATTGACACCCAGGAACATAAGACCTCTAGCAGCAACAATAGATCCCCACTACCAACAATAGATCCCCAAGCACCCAGCATCAATAAACCCTCTAGCACACCCCAACGTCCCTTGCCATTATATACATTCAGTGCTGGAGGTGCCGGATCTGCGTTTTCCCACGTTCCTGCTGAAAAAAAGTCCTGGTTCTTACGGCCAGTGTGGGACAGCTCCAGCATCACATCAATACTAGATATGTGCGATTCGTTTTGTTCCAAATTAATATTCGGATGAATTTTTTGTTATTCGGAGATTCGGATATATCCGAATACCCAAATTACAATATAAACAAATTTTACCGAATGCTCCGAATAACGTAACAAAACTTGTCCGAATTTCAGAAAGTCGGACTGAAATTCGATCGAATTTTACATTGAACTCCAGTCGAATTCTAACTACACATAATGCTGAAATCAAAGACTGTGTGTTTTATTGGAGTAACATTTCGAAAATAATGCTGTTTTTGTTAACCACTTCAGCCCCGGAAGGATTTACCCCCTTCCTGACCAGAGCACTTTTTACAATTCGGCACTGCGTCGCTTTAACTGCTAATTGCGCGGTCATGCAATGCTCTACCCAAACGAAATTTGCGTCCTTTTCTTCCCACAAATAGAGCTTTCTTTTGATGGTATTTGATCACCTCTGCCGTTTTTATTTTTTGCGCTATAAACGGAAAAAGACTGAAAATTTTGAAAAAAAATGATATTTTCTACTTTTTGTTATAAAAAAAATCCAATAAACTAAATTTTAGTCATACATTTAGGCCAAAATGTATTCGGCCACATGTCTTTGGTAAAAAAAATGTCAATAAGCGTATATTTATTGGTTTGCGCAAAAGTTATAGCGTCTACAAACTAGGGTACATTTTCTGGAATTTACACAGCTTTTAGTTTATGACTGCCTATGTCATTTCTTGAGGTGCTAAAATGGCAGGGCAGTACAAAACCCCCCCAAATGACCCCATTTTGGAAAGTAGACACCCCAAGGAAATTGCTGAGAGGCATGTTGAACCCATTGAATATTTTTTTTTTTTGTCCCAAGTGATTGAATAATGACAAAAAAAAAAAAAAAAAAAAAAATTTACAAAAAGTCGTCACTAAATGATATATTGCTCACACAGGCCATGGGCATATGTGGAATTGCACCCCAAAATACATTCAGCTGCTTCTCCTGAGTACGGGGATACCACATGTGTGGCACTTTTTGGGAGCCTAGCCGCGTACGGGGCCCCGAAAACCCAGCACCACCTTCAGGATTTCTAAGGGCATACATTTTTGATTTTACTCCTCACTACCTATCACAGTTTTGAAGGCCATAAAATGCCAAGATGGCACAAACCCCCCCCAAATTACCCCATTTTGGAAAGTAGACACCCCAAGCTATTTGCTGAGAGGCATGGTGAGTATTTTGCAGCTCTCATTTGTTTTTGAAAATGAAGAAAGACCAGAAAAAAAAATTTTTTTTTTCTTTTTTCAAATTTCAAAACTTTGTGACAAAAAGTGAGGTCTGCAAAATACTCACTATACCTCTCAGCAAATAGCTTGGGGTGTCTACTTTCCAAAATGGGGTAATTTGGGGGGGGTTTGTGCCACCTGGGCATTCCATGGCCTCCGAAACTGTGATAGGCAGTGAAGAGTGAAATCAAAAATTTACGGCCTTAGAAAGCCTGAAGGCGGTGCTTGGTTTTCGGGGTCCCGTACGCGGCTAGGCTCCCAAAAAGTCCCACGCATGTGGTATCCCCGTACTCAGGAGAAGCAACAGAATTTATTTTGGGGTGTAATTTCACATATTCCCATGGCACGTTTGAGCAATATAACATTTAGTGACAACTTTGTGCAAAAAAAAAAAAAAAAAAAAAAAATTTGTCTCTTTCCCGCTACTTGTGTCACAATATAAAATATTCCATGGACTCGACATGCCTCTCAGCAAATAGCTTGGGGTGTCTACTTTCCAAAATGGGGTCATTTGGGGGGGGTTTGAACTGTCCTGGCATTTTATGCACAACATTTAGAAGCTTATGTCACACATCACCCACTCTTCTAACCACTTGAAGACAAAGCCCTTTCTGACACTTTTTGATTACATGAAAAAATTATTTTTTTTTGCAAGAAAATTACTTTGAACCCCCAAACATTATATATTATTTTAAAGCAAATGCCCTACAGATTAAAATGGTGGGTGTTTCATTTTTTTTTTTTCACACAGTATTTGCGCAGCGATTTTCAAACGCATTTTTTGGGGAAAAAACACACTTTTTTAAATTTTAATGCACTAAAACACACTATATTGCCCAAATGTTTGATGAAATAAAAAAGATGATCTTAGGCCGAGTACATGGATACCAAACATGACATGCTTTAAAATTGCGCACAAACGTGCAGTGGCAACAAAATTAATACATTTTTAAAAGCCTTTAAAAGCCTTTACAGGTTACCACTTTAGATTTACAGAGGAGGTCTACTGCTAAAATTACTGCCCTCGATCTGACCTTCGCGGTGATACCTCACATGCATGGTGCAATTGCTGTTTACATTTGACGCCAGACCGCCGCTTGCGTTCGCCTTAGCGTGAGAGCAGGGGGGACAGGGGTGCTTTTTATTTATTTATTTTTTTTCTTTATTATTTTTTTGCTTTTTTATCTTATTTTTAAACTGTTCCTTTCATTTTTTTTTTTTTTAATCATTTTTATTGTTATCTCAGGGAATGTAAATATCCCCTATGATAGCAATAGGTAGTGACAGGTACTCTTTTTTGAAAAAATTGGGGTCTATTAGACCCTAGATCTCTCCTCTGCCCTCAAAGCATCTGACCACACCAAGATCGGTGTGATAAAATGCTCCCCCAATTTCCCAATGGCGCTATTTACATCCGGCGAAATCTAAGTCATAAAATGCTCGTAGCTTCCGGTTTCTTAGGCCATAGAGATGTTTGGAGCCACTCTGGTCTCTGATCAGCTCTATGGTCAGCTGGCTGAATCACCGGCTGCATTCTCAGGTTCCCTGTTGAGACAGGAGAGCCAGAGAAAAACACGGAAGACGGTGGGGGGGGGGGGCCATTCCCTCCCACTGCTTGTAAAAGCAGTCTAGAGGCTAATTAGCCGCTAGGATTGCTTTTACATGAAAGCTGACCGCTGGCTAAAAAGAATGATACCAAGATGATACCTAAACCTGCAGGCATCATTCTGGTATAACCACTCAAAGTCGTGAATGGCGTACCTGAAGACAAAAAAATGGTTAACAATAAAGCACAGTAAACGGTAAAGTATAAAAAATTGCATACCTGAAAAGCAAACATGATAAAACATAATAACAATAAAACATTGCAGAATAGAATACAGTAAAAAAGAGCAGAACAATAGAGAGAGAGAATAGAGAGAGAGAACAATAAAACGACAACTATTTTTTTTTATTTTTGTTTGTGTTTTTTTTTTTTTTACACTTTTTTTGTAACTGTAACTTTTATAACTGTAACCGCTTCCAGGTTCGGGTCTCTCAAAATGCGATGGCATCTTGGGAGACCCTGTGAAAGTGTGCCTAGTCTGTGCAATGCTGCACCCTACGCTAATACTCAACTAGTGAATGGTAGCGTTCAAAACATTCACCAATGCAAAGACCAGGATTGTCAGGACAGGAGGGACAATAATAGCGGGTGTCACGCCTATATCCGCGCTTGGTGCAGACACAACATCTTTTTTGGGGGGGTTCGTTGGGTAGGGGTACTCGGGAGGACATAAAGAAAATGCCTCTCATGCAGCCGACTGCATTTGGTTGGGGATGTGAATGGGGGAAGTACGGGCGCTGCAGAAGCGGTGGGTTCCCAATTAGGATTGGCGAATGCAGCAGGAAGGGCACTATGGGCACGACGGGCCTGTGTTTGTCTTTTTGGTGGCAGCGGGACACTACTTGTGCTTGCCACCTCACCAGCTTGAACTGCACTTATGGGACTCGCCACGTCACCAAGTGTTACTGCAGTGCTGGTTTGACTACGACCGGGGTGTACTAGGCCGCTGGTGCTTGCCAGTTCACCAAAACGCTACAAAAAAAAGTGACAGTGATCGATCGATACTGCACTTGGGTGGGCTGGACTGGGCTGGGCCGGGCGGAGGGGCAAAACGCAGGTGCTAGCAGGTATCTGGGCTGATCCCGCTAACACTGCGTTTTTGGGAACCCTAAACTGCTGGGGACGCCAGTATAGATCTGATCGGATCAGATATTGATGCGTTCAGATACTATACCACTAAGGGAGGTGTACGGTGCGTGTACGGTGCGTGCATGGGTGTTCGCGGTACTGGTGCTAATCTGACGCTGCCTAGGGCGACGCATATCACCGCCGGGCGATCAGGGGGCTAAACCTTTTTTCGGTAATAAACGGCGGGTGCCCTGACACTATAAAAAAATAAACAAACTAACCAGCGTCACCCGTAACGGTTATACGGTGATCAGTGGTAAAAGGGTTAACTAGGGGGCCATCAAGGGGTTAAAACATTTATTAGATAGTATATGGGGGTCCCTGTCGCTATAAAACACTGACGGCGAACCTAAATATTTACGTCCCTAACTAGCGTCACCAGCGACACTAATACAGCGATCAGAAAAATGATCGCTTAGCGACACTGGCGACAGGGGGTGATCAAGGGGTTAAAACTTTATTAGGGGGGGGTAAGGGGGGTACCCTAGACCTACAGGGGGCTAAACTTTTATTTGGTAATAAACGGCGGGTGCCCTGAGACTATAAAAAATAAACAAACTAACCAGCGTCACCCGTAACGGTTATACGGTGATCAGTGGTGAAAGGGTTAACTAGGGGGCAATCAAGGGGTTAAAACATTTATTCGGTAGTATATGGGGGTCCCTGTCGCTATAAAACACTGACGGCAAACCTAAATATTTACGTCCCTAACTAGCGTCACCAGCGACACTAATACAGCGATCAGAAAAATGATCGCTTAGCGACACTGGTGACGGGGGGTGATCAAGGGGTTAAAACTTTATTAGGGGGGGTAAGGGGGGTACCCTAGACCTACAGGGGGGTAACAGTTACTACCCTAACTGCTAACTGTCACAAACTGACACTATGCAGTAATCAGGAAAAAAAAAACAAAAAAAAACAAAACCTGCTTGGTGTCAGTTTGTGACAGGGGGGGGGGGGTGATTGGGGGGGGATCGGGGGGCGATCGGGGGGGGATCGGGGGTGTAAGGTATGCCTGGCATGTTCTACTGTGTGTGTGTGAGTGTTGGTGCACTTACATGTCATCTCCCCTCGGCGCTGGAACGGAAACTCCCGAGCCGAGGAGAGATGACATCACATCCTCTGCCTCTGTGTACTATACAGAGGCAGGGGATGTTTGTCATTGGCTGGGAGCGATCGCGAGGGGGGGGCCACGATCGGATGGCCTCCCCCTCGTCTCCCATCGCTTCCAACCAAATGCCGACCGCAGCTGGCACCGGGGGGGGGTCCGATCGGACCCCCCACCCGCGGGAAGGCAATCACGTTTCAGGTACGTGATTTTGCCTGCCCGTGCCGCTCTGCTCACGTATATAGGCGTGAGGCGGTCGGCAAGTGGTTAAGCCAAAGGTGATTTAAAGAGTCATTGTAATCATTTGATGAAGATTTTTCTTTTGCTTGTTCACTTTGCTGCATTCAAATAAAAAAACAATATAACATTTTAGTTTCAAATGATTCGAAAAATTATTGGTTTGAACATTTCGATTTGGAAGAAATCGTTAAATCTTAAGAAAATTCGAAAATACTGAATGCAAATTCCGAATACGAATTGAACAAATCAACCGAATTGAACTAAACAAAATAACTAGATTAACTAATCAAAACTAAACAAAATAAAACCATTTTTTTCATCATGCACATGTCTAAGTAATCAATACTGCAGCATACTGCTGAGTTTTGCTTGTGGTACAGTAATAAAGCATATTTATGGGTGCTGAAAGACAGTGGTATATGTGTGTCATGTGTCTGGTGAGTAGGCTCAGCTTTTACTTAACCATACCCACTTTAAGCCCTCCCACTTTTAAGTGCAATTGGGCCGCCCCCCCAATGCAATACTTACACCACATCATTACTTTTCCATAGTGCCCAAGGGTGTCCCAATTCTTTTGCAATCCTAGTTGTACCCTTGCAGATAATGTACAGTAGGTGAAGTAGGCAGACTGTTGGTTGAAAAAAAATTCAGAGGTTGTGCATCTCTAATCCCAATGCATTCCTAAACCTATGCAAAAAAAGAGAAATCTCCATGGGTGCTATCCAATGGCGACCCTAGGGGGGGGGGCCAGAGGGGGCCCTGACCCCCCCAACATTATGCTGGGCCCACCATGTGCCCCCCCAAAAAAAAAATTTTTTTTTTTTACAAAAAGGCAATTTCTTTTTGTTTGTATTCATATCGGATGTGCCGCATCTTACTCGGGCCACCGCTGGGGTAACACAGTCTCTATTGAGAGGGAGAAGGTCCACAGTGGGTGATTCCTCCCCCCTCCCTCTGCTCGCTGACACTGCATAATGCGAGCGCTCACTCAACCACGGCCGCCCGATCTGCTCCTTCCCCTGCATCCTCATTGGCAGGGAGAAGAGCGAGTTGCAAGAAGGACTCCACCAGGACTCTCAGTTACTGAAAAAACAGACTGAGGGCAGGGGCAGGACAGCAAGAGGAGGCTGGGGAACCCCACAGTGACAGAACACCAGAGCCCGGTGGCAAGACAACCTTTGCAACCCTGATAGTTCTTCCACTGCTTTGGACCCTTATATTTTCTTGGTATGCTGGTGACATATATCTCTTGTTCTCTGTCACCCTGGGGGGGGGGGGCCCAATACAGTAGGAAGGGAGCTCACTGCAGAACATGTGAAAGGGCTGTTGTGGGATCGTAGTAAAGGGGTAAAGGGCCCCAGGATATATCTATCTATCTATCTATCTATCTATCTATCTATCTATCTATCTATCTATCTATATATATATATATATATATATATATATATTTGCATTTTATATTGCCCCCCTATTTTTGTCCCTGTCCCCCCATGTGCCCCCCCTAAATATGAAAGCTGGAGACGCCACTGGTGCTATCAGATATGAGATCACCAAATAATTTTAGATTCAGAGTTCTAGGCTATATCTAGTACATTATTTACATTTTTGGAAAAGAAAGGATCTTTCTGGAGAATGAAAGGCAATACTTGACTATAAAACAGCGGGGAGCCCAAGAAGTCAATACCCCAAATGGCTCATTTAAATATTGCATTCTGAATAGAAGACTGCATGCAAAATTTTGATGAATATTTACTGCATCTAAGAATAAAACCTGATTATCTTCTGAGTTCCTCTAAAATAAATTGTACTAGCTGCTGTTGCTGAGCAACTGGCCTACTGTTTTTGTCCTATGTCTGTGCAATTGTAAAAAAAGTAAGAAGAAAGGTGTACCAATTATAGATAAGAGGCAAAGCTTAATCCTCTTTATTTTTTCCTCGTCATAGGCAGCACTTGCCTTTTTCACAGGAAGTCAATTTCTGATGTGTTAAATCTGGTGAAAAATATGTTCAAAAATGTTAAGAAAATTCCTGCTGATGCCATCCTTTAAAACTGAACTCTGGGTCCTCTCGGTGCCTGTACACCTTGTTTTTATGTCAATCCTTAATAAAAACATTTGTAAACAAAAAAAAAAAACTGTACTCTAGCAAATAGATAAATGCAAAGTTTATATATTTGTATGGAAGCTGTTATACCTGCAAAAAAAGGTTTGTAGTTCAGTTCAGCCAGTTCTGTGATCTAGGTACACCTCCCAGACAGAACAGCCAGTTTGTCATCTTCACAGCAGCACAGAACACACTCCCAGGTCCATTGAATGGGCAGTAAGTGTGCATTCACCCCCCCCCCCCCGCTCCAACCCCAGCAGGGGTTCCCACCAATTAGCTGTGGGAGGCAGCCCCATTAAAGCAATGGGAGGCTGCCGGCTCCAGCAGTTAAGCACAGCGACTCGTATGTTATCGCTCATGCAGCGATTACATGCAAGTTATCAATCCTGGACTCAGGCATGTAAAGCTCCGAGCCTTATTGTTACCAATAACACATTAACCACGTCAGCTCCGAAAGGTTTACCCCCCCCCATGACAATGCCATTTTTTGCGATACGGCACTGTACCCAAATAAACAGTCTGTTCTTTTTTCCCCCTCACAAATAGAGCTTTCTTTTGGTCGACTCTGCGGTTTTTATTTTTTGCGCTATTAACAAATTTAAAAAAAAACATTATATTTTTTACTTCCTGCTAAAAAACATACCCAATAAAAAATTAAAAAAATCTGATTTCTTCATCAATTTAGGCCAATATGTATTCTGCTACATCATTTTGGTAAAGAAAAAAAAAGTAAGCGTGGTTTGAGCAAAAGTTATAGCATCTACAATCTATGGTAAATTTTTATTTATTTCTTATTTATTTTTTACTAGTAATGTCGGCGATTAGGGACTTATAGCGGGACTGCATTATTGAGACGGACAAATCAGACACCTAACTGACAATTTTGACACTTTTTGGGGACCAGTGACACTAATACAGTGATCAGTGCTAAAAATATGCACATGGGGAAGGCAAAGATCCGTGTTCCTGCTTAGCAGAAACACAGGATCAATACCTTTCCCTCTGCCAAAATGACAATCTGCCTTGTTTACAGATTGTCATTCTGCCTCTGCGCCTGTGAAATTGGCGGGCGCCAGTGGACTTCGAGTCCGCGGTATACGCCGCTGGGCTCCTGCTGTGTATAATCACAGCGGGAGTGGGTCACCAGCAGCGCGCATGCCCCAGGCCTGGAAGTTTCACATCACATACTAAGTATGATAGGATCTGGCACAGAGCAGCCGCCCTGCCGCAGGTACTGTACATGGGGTGGGGGGGGCGGTCCTCAAACAGTTAAAGCCTAGTACACACGGGTTGAATGTCAATAGAAACTGTCCAACATTTGGCCCATGTGTACTGGACAGAAGATGGCCAGTTATAAATCATAAAGTTTGGCCGGCTTCTGTAGAAAGGGGCATGAGAAAAGGTTTGCCAATCTGCTCCCGTTTAGCACTCTCAGCCAATGGCTGAGAGTGCTGACTGGAGTGTTTTGGTGGGTGGGTGGGGGGGCCCTGTCAGAACACAATAGAATATGGAACAGGGAAATATCGCCGTACTAACGCTGGATAGTTAGTACAGTGGCTCCTTCAGGGCTGTCAGCTTTTTTCGTTCAGCCCTGCTGGGTTGAATGAAAAAAAAAACAAAAAAACAACTGGTATGTACGAGGCTTTACATGATCTTCGCCCTCTAAAGAACAGTCCGCTGTCCATTTCAGAGCATGTTTGAAAGGTAGTGAGGAGGTGTCATGTTACCTCCTCACCGTCTGTTTCAACCCCTAAAACCACATGCCTATTTCGGGGTGGTTGCAGCACTACCCTATCCAATTGAATCAATTTTTGTCACACCTCGATGAAAAGTATTTAAGGCTGGCCATACACTATTCAATTTTCCTGTTCAACTTTCCTTTAGATTTACCAAAACCATATAATAGGAGGTCAAACCTAAACACTTTCAATTTGGATGCAATCAGGCAGGCCCTTGTACTACATAGTTGAAGGTAAATCTAAAGAAAATTGAACAGGAAAATTGTATGGTGTATGGCCAGCTTAAGCCACAACATGTGTACACTCCTATCTGCAGCCTTGGCAATGGAAGTGGGTGGGAGGTGGTAAAAACCCAGCTCAATTATGGGATTTTACTGCTCCCCCCCAACTACAAGTGTAAACATAGCCTAGGTAGGAATCTTTCTCAAAAGTGTAGGCAAAGACTAATCTCTCACCAGGCGTATGCATAAAGCCGATATTTACATTATTCTGTCCCCCCACAACAATATCACTTCCAACTGCCAGTATCACTACTGATACAATCACTTTAAGCCCCTTTCACACTGATCATACTCCCACAGTGTGGGTGCAGCACAGTGTACCCGCGATTTTCACGCGGGTTAGTTGTACTCTGCCATAGACTTCTATTATGTCCCATGGTTTTGGTGCACTTTCTGTTGTTTGGCATTTACCTAATGCCTCAAACTGTTGGGTTCTACCAATACAGAGAAAGCAGTTGAAAGTCCTAATTGTTTATATTTAGCCTTTCCAAAAGCTTTATATCATCATCCTCTCTTTCCGCTAGAATTGAATGCTTCTAGAAAAGATAACTCTACTTGCGAAAAAAAGCATCATTATAGGAAGCCCATATGCTGCCAGACTGTAAATAGATATATGTGTATTTGCTATCAGTGCAAAATCTATTTCTAGCTGCGCAGTCCAAAAACTTCCAGCAATGTTTTTCCATGTTTCTGTCACAAGGGGCAGGCAATGTATTCCAAAGAGAAAGAGGGGCAGGTTTGGTGTCAGGATGCCAGCCTTCCTTGATTCCCATGGAGTATGTTTATTTTAACAGTCTTGGGAGCATCACTATTAATAATGTGCCAGCCCTATGTAATAGAAGAGCTCCCAATTATTCATCTTTACAAACCAAATCCCTCTGTCCTTCTTTCCTTTTCAGTTGTCCTTCTTTTTGGTTTGATGTATAGACCTCTAAAAAAATTACTCTTTAATTATTAGCGATAAGATTTTGGTTGGTTACATTGCCGGTTTCCGGGTGAACCCAGCCTATTTTGATGTTCGCAGACACGCCGAACTAGTGCTGTAATTCACCTGTCTGAATAATAATTTAGCAATACAAGAGCCGCTTGGTAATTTAGGTTCTTTGTTCTGCGCCTTCGACTCCAAGATCCACCTCAGCCCCTTTGACACACCTTATTGAATGAAAGTCAATGCAAGCACTGTTAAGAATGTGAGTATAGATACCTTTAACTTGGCTGTGAATTAGCACCAGGAAATAGATACAAGACCGTTTAGTGGTAAATGAACTCAATGTATTGGTATGGGTTAAAATAAATTGTGGTTTGAGCATAAATGAACACACAGAAGGTAGGTTCAGACACAGTCCACTAGATAGTATAATCAAAATTACAAGGTAACTTAGAATAGAGTTCTGTAACATTAGACTGGAATTAACTCATGAATCAGCAAAGTCAGCTAAAAAATAAACAGTGCATATAAGCCTTAATTGCAATGTGAATAATAATAATAATAGTATAACTAAAGTAGTCTAGAGTGCACTTTTGGAGACTGGCTAGGACATGGTGAAATATTCCCTGAGAGGTACCTCTTAGCATCAGCAATAGGTGTAGCAACTGTAAAGGCACATTCTTCAGTCCTAACTCTTCAGCCGGCTAGCTTTGGGGCCCAGTTGTATCATTTGTGCACATGAAAATATATGATCAGTTCCTAAAGGGCTCAGTAGTACTCTCTAGCAGCAGATAGTAAATTCCTACAGCAGAAACTCATCAGTCCCAGCAATATTGCATCTCATCATCCAATCACACACAGCGATTAGTATACTCTCTGCTCTGCACCCAGGTAACTCTGGTTGTCGGCACATGTGCATTCTGGATCCTGTTCAGGTCACCATTATGCAGCAGTGGTAGTTCACAGTGGATAGCAATGTGCACTTTCCGGGCTCCCTCATGGCAAGAGGAAGCTGTGTCTGAAAAAATGCAGCTCTTTCCCCTCCTCCTGGCAATTTCTGTATAGGAAATGCAGTTCAAAAGCTCTTGAATACAGTCTCTCTCCTCTGGACTACAGTTCCCACAATGCAGTGCTGCCTGACTCCGTCTATTGAACTCCTCCTGCTCAGCAGCTCCCTCCTATTGTTGATATAGCTGTTAACAATTTCAGCAATGCAGGGTAGAAGCTACAGAGAGCAGGGCTTTGCTCACACATTATCAAAGTGTTTTTGTTAATGGGGTATTTGTGTGGAGTTTTCTCTTATTAGTGTTATTTTGATATACTGTTTTTTATTTTTTGATTTTAGGTAATTTTTTAGGTTTAACTGCTTTTTTCCTTTTGCTGCAAAGCTTTTTTTTTTAAAAAAAATTGGCTTTTGTTTCAGGGATTGTATTTTTGAGTTTGGGCTTCTTGTTTTCTATTTCATGTTTAGAGGGCGTTTTTTACATTTTGGGGTATACAAAGTGCAACACTTGTTCCTTACCATCAATTCTCAGAGCTGCCCTTTGTTTGCAGCATGCTGCGTTGTTTAAAAGGAGAGTAAAACTGGAAAGTAGAAGAACAGTGTGCTCCTAAAACACCTCAAATTATATCACTCACATTTATCGCACCCCTTTATTCCCATAGATAATTTAGGCATACAACAGTTAGGCCAGTTATCCTTGATTCATCAATGCAGCTGCTTGCTAATTTTACACACTGCTGTATCCTTTGCAGTATGCTAATTCTTTTAGTATCAGCCTTTGCTTTTTGTGTCTAGTACATTTGGGCCTAAAATTGCCCTGCTCCTGGCCAAGTTTACGCTGCTGTACCCTATATATGGTTTCTTAATTCTCATAAAATTGCAGCCTGTCCCCTTGGTATCTGCTAGGGATAGGCTAATACATTCTAAAATTCTTAAACGGACTAGGGATAAGCTTCGAGTTCGAGTCGAACTCATGTTCGACTCGAGCATTGGCTGTTCGCAAGTTCGCCGAACAGCGAACAATTTGGGGTGTTCGCGGCAAATTCGAATGCCGCGGAACACCCTTTAAAAGTCTATGGGAGAAATCAAAAGTGCTAATTTTAAAGGCTTATATGCAAGTTATTGTCATAAAAAGTGTTTGGGGACCTGGGTCCTGCCCCAGGGGACATGGATCAATGCAAAAAAAAGTTTTAAAAACGGCCGTTTTTTCAGGAGCAGTGATTTTAATAATGCTTAAAGTCAAACAATAAAAGTGTAATATCCCTTTAAATTTCGTAGCTGGGGGGTGTCTATAGTATGCCTGTAAAGGGGCGCATGTTTCCCGTGTTTAGAACAGTCTGACAGCAAAATGACATTTTGAAGGAAAAAACACATTTAAAACTACCCGCGGCTATTGTATTGCCGACAATACACATAGAAGTTCATTGATAAAAACGGCATGGGAATTACCCACAGGGCAACCCCGAACCAAAATTTTAAAAAAAAAGTGATGTGGGAGTCCCCCTAAATTCCATACAAGGCCCTTCAGGTCTGGTATGGATTTTAAGGGGAACCCCGCGCCAAAAACCCCCAAAAAGAACGGCGTGGGGTCCCCCCAAAAATCCATACCAGACCCTTATCCGAGCACGCAACCTGGCAGGCCGCAGGAAAAGAGGGGGGGACGAGAGTGCGGCCCCCCCCTCCTGAACCGTACCAGGCCACATGCCCTCAACATTGGGAGGGTGCTTTGGGGTAGCCCCCCAAAACACCTTGTCCCCATGTTGAGGACAAGGGCCTCATCCCCACAACCCTGGCCGGTGGTTGTGGGGGTCTACGGGCGGGGGGCTTATCGGAATCTGGAAGCCCCCTTTAACAAGGGGACCCCCAGATCCCGCTCCCCCCCCCTGTGTGAAATGGTAAGGGGGTACTTACCCCTACCATTTCACTAAAAAACTGTCAAAAATGTTAAAAATGACAAGAGACAGTTTTTGACAATTCCTTTATTTAAATGCTTCTTCTATCTTCCTTCATCTTCTTCTGGTTCTTCCTCCGGCGTTCTCGTCCAGCATTTCCTCTGCGGCGTCTTCTATCTTCTTCTCCTCGGGCCGCTCCGCACCCATGGCATGGGGGGAGGCTCCCGCTCTTCTCTTCATCTTCTTCTTCATCTCTTCTTCCTTCTTCTCTTCTTCATTTTCTTCTCCGGGCCGCTCCGCATCCATGCTGTGGCATGGAGGGAGGCTCCCGCTGTGTGACGGCGCTTCTTCGTCTGACGGTTCTTAAATAACAGGGGGCGGGGCCACCCGGTGACCCCGCCCCCCTCTGACGCACGGGACATGACGGGACTTCCCTGTGGCATTCCCCGTGATGTCACAGGGAAGTCCCGTCAAGTCACTGTGCATCAGAGGGGGGCGGGGTCACCGGGTGGCCCCGCCCCCTGTTATTTAAGAACCGTCAGACGAAGAGACGCCGTCACACAGCGGGAGCCTCCCTCCATGCCACAGCATGGATGCGGAGCGGCCCGGAGAAGAAAATGAAGAAGAGAAGAAGAGAAGAAGGAAGAAGAGATGAAGAAGAAGATGAAGAGAAGAGCGGGAGCCTCCCCCCCATGCCATGGGTGCGGAGCGGCCCGAGGAGAAGAGGATAGAAGACGCCGCAGAGGAGATGCTGGACGAGAACGCCGGAGGAAGAACCAGAAGAGCCAGAAGAACCAGAAGAGGATGAAGGAAGATAGAAGAAGCATTTAAATAAAGGAATTGTCAAAAACTGTCTCTTGTCATTTTTAACATTTTTGACAGTTTTTTAGTGAAATGGTAGGGGTAATTATCCCCATACCATTTCACACAGGGGGGGGGCCGGGATCTGGGGGTTCCCATTGTTAAAGGGGGCTTCCAGATTCCGATAAGCCCCCCGCCCGCAGACCCCCACAACCACCAGCCAGGGTTGTGGGGGTGAGGCCCTTGTCCTCATCAACATGGGGACAAGGTGTTTTGGGGGCTACCCCAAAGCACCCTCCCAATGTTGAGGGCATGTGGCCTGGTACGGTTCAGGAGGGGGGGGCCGCACTCTCATCCCCCCTCTTTTCCTGCGGCCTGCCAGGTTGCGTGCTCGGATAAGGGTCTGGTATGGATTTTTGGGGGGACCCCACCCGTTTTTGTTTTTTTTTGGCGCGGGGTTCCCCTTAAAATTCATACCAGACCTGAAGGGTCTGGTATGGAATTTAGGGGGAACCCCACGTCATTTTTTTTTTACATTTTGGCCGGGGTTCCCCTTAATATCCATACCAGACCTGAAGGGCCTTGTATGGAATTTAGGGGGACTCCCACATCATTTTTTTTTTTTAATTTTGGTTCGGGGTTGCCCTGTGGGGAATTCCCATGCCATTTTTATCAATGAACTTCTATGTGTATTGTCGGCAATGCAATAGCCGCGGGTAGTTTTAAATGTGTTTTTTCCTTCAAAATGTCATTTTGCTGTCAGACTGTTCTAAACACAGGAAACATGCGCCCCTTTACAGGCATACTATAGACACCCCCAGCTACGAAATTTAAAGGGATATTACACTTTTATTGTTTGACTTTAAGCATTATTGAAATCACTGCTCCTGAAAAAACGGCCGTTTTTAAAACTTTTTTTTGCATTGATCCATGTCCCCTGGGGCAGGACCCAGGTCCCCAAACACTTTTTATGACAATAACTTGCATATAAGCCTTTAAAATTAGCACTTTTGATTATTCATGTTCGTGTCCCATAGACTTTAACGGTGTTTGCGTGTTCGAACAAACTTTTTTCCTGTTCGCATGTTCTGGTGCGAACCGAACAGGGGGGTGTTCGGCTCATCCCTAAAACGGACATACTTACAGGCTCCATAAACTGAATCCACAGGTTTCTGCTGTTTGATGGACATGCACACACCCAACTTGTGATTTTTTTTCTATACATTCTGGACATGACCTTTCATTGTCTCCTACTGGAAAGCTGTCCTGAGGGTTGTTAGCTCTATATCTCAAATAAAAAAGAAAGAAGGACAGCGCCCTCTAAGTGCAGCATGTATGTTAAAAATATTTATTACAATAGATAAAAACACTCACATTTGAGTTGCTAAAAACCAGCATGTAAAGTAGTTTCATCCGCGTGCTCTCGGGGGATGTGGGTGTCACGGGCCAGTTCAGGGGTTCCTGGGATGTGAGTCCTGTAACCTGGGTCCTGGTAGCTGTTCCGGTGGTGCCAAGGGTCCTCAGAGCCTCCGGGCGGCCAGGATATCGGTCATGGATCCTCCGTGGAGCGCCGTGCTGACCTGCGTCTTCACTTCCGGGAGCGGGGTGAGGCGGGCGGTGCTTCGCGTTCGGAGCATGCGTGCTCCTTCATCAGGCTAATAGCCTGATGAAGGAGCACGCATGCTCCGAACGCGAAGCACCGCCCGCCTCACCCCGCTCCCGGAAGTGAAGACGCAGGTCAGCACGGCGCTCCACGGAGGATCCATGACCGATATCCTGGCCGCCCGGAGGCTCTGAGGACCCTTGGCACCACCGGAACAGCTACCAGGACCCAGGTTACAGGACTCACATCCCAGGAACCCCTGAACTGGCCCGTGACACCCACATCCCCCGAGAGCACGCGGATGAAACTACTTTACATGCTGGTTTTTAGCAACTCAAATGTGAGTGTTTTTATCTATTGTAATAAATATTTTTAACATACATGCTGCACTTAGAGGGCGCTGTCCTTCTTTCTTTTTTATTTGTTCCAGAGCTTCTTCTAGCTTTTATAGACTGGCTGCCTTCCATTTATTCAGCATCATTTTATCCTTACATGGACTAATACCCGAACTTGTTGTGAAACATTAACTACCACCATCAAGTTCCCCCTCTCAGGAACCCCCAACCCACCCCCTTCCCCCCACCATTTTTAGTTATATGTACCCGGCTACCTCCATTGTGCGCCATATTAACCCCTTGATCGTTTTTTTAGCTCTATATCTCATACTCCTTTACCACGTGCCCCTCGTTTCTGGCTGTTGGGCTTGGTGGAGGAACTGG
Organism: Lithobates septentrionalis; assembly: GCA_037952835.1. Classification (NCBI taxonomy): domain Eukaryota; kingdom Metazoa; phylum Chordata; class Amphibia; order Anura; family Ranidae; genus Lithobates; species Lithobates septentrionalis. The sequence continues at coordinate 1,628,535 of JBBDGP010001337.1, forward strand.
CTAATACCAAAGTGCTTACGGTCCTTCTGAGTCTTCTGTTATTCTATGCCCAAAAGGTGATTACTATGTGCTGGAAAAAGCCCTCCTCTCCTACACTTCAGTTTTGGGAAAAACTGGTAAATATCAACCTGCCTCTGTACCAAGCTACATACAACAATAGAAGTTGTCTGAAGAAATATCAAAAAGTTTTGTCCCGTTGGCTAGATAACTCCTCTACGGCTACAACATTGGATGCCTGACTTTGTTTTTTTGCTCAGATTTAAGTATATACTCTGATTCCTTAATATCTAGTTTCCCTGTGTGGTTAAACATGTGCTTCAGCCGGGGAATATTCATGATGGTCGGGTCAGAAAGGAAAAAGAGATTGATAAAAGAAAAGATGGTACTCTCTAGGGAAATCCACGATCTAGAACAGCAACACAAAGCATCGGGTAAGAGGGAGGTGTGGATGAGCCTACAAAGGAGTAGAGAAGTAATGAGAAACCTAATGGAGCAGGAAACGCGTAAAATTTATAATTTGGTCAAAAAAGAAAGATACATTAACGGAAATAAACCGGGTAAAATATTAGCCAGGGCATTGAAAAAAAAGAAAAAGGCTAACTATGTCGAAAAAATAAGGACTAAATCAGGGGATATTAAACATAAAATGCGAGAGGTTGCGTGTGCGTTTCAAGAATTTTATGGACAGTTATACGCCATAGATTTAAAAAAACTCAAACAAGACGACCAGAAACAAAAGTGAGGAGAATAAAAACTTCTTAAAAAAGGCTTGTTTACCCAAGATTGCGGAAAGTGACAAAGACATCCTAGATGCCCCTATAACAGAACAGGAACTTAAAAAAGCCCTCCAGGATACCCCAGTCGGGAAAAGCCCAGGACCGGACGGGCTAACCGTTATGTATTATAAAAAATTCCAAGAAACATTGATCCCGATCATGTGTTCATACATGAACGGGATAGGGGAAGTTTAGGAGATTAGGAAAGGATCATTAGAAGCTAGTATCGCCATCATCTGGAAAGAGGGGAAGGATAGTTCGTTATGTTCAAGCTACAGGCCCATTTCCCTTCTAAATGTCGACACGAAGATCTCAGCCGACAGGATGAAACTGATTATTAACGGGATTATACAGTCAGACCAGGTCGGGTTTGTACCAGGGAGAGAAGGGAGAGAAAACGGTATAAAGACGCTAATGGTGATTCAGAAAATAAAGGAAAGTGGAGCCCCAGGTCTACTCCTGTTGATTGATGCTGAAAAAGCTTTCAACAGGGTAGACTGGGGCTTTATGTGGGATACCCTGGAGGAAATTGGCATAGGTAACAAAATGCTCAGTTGGATAAAGGCCCTATACACACATCCCACAGCAAGAGTAAAGATTAACGGTACTCTTTCAGAGCAGTTTATAATGTATAACGGGACCAGACAGGGATGCCCACTTTCCCCATTGCTGTTTGTCTTGACTTTGGAACCCCTATTAGCGAGGAGGGGTAAAAATAGGGGAAGAAGAGTATAAGGTTGCCGCTTTTGCGGACGACATTTTACTCTATGTCACCCAACCAAGGATAACTCTCCCGAAACTGTTAGAAACTATCAAGGTCTATGGAAGATTATCTAATTTCCGTGTCAACTCAACCAAGTCAGAAATTTTGGAAATAGTGGAAGAAAAAGAAGGGTAAAAGGCCTATCAACAAAACCTACCATTTAAATGGGGGATGAAAGAGCTTAACTATCTCGGAGTTAAAATCACCACGGCAATAGAATCATTACTCCAAGACAATTTTTTAACACTCCTAAACGAGATTTGGACCGACCTGAACCGAATTCCGCGCAACCAACTTTCATGGGGAGGGTAGAATAAACCTTTTAAAGATGTCGATCCTCCCAAAAATCACATACAAAATACAAATGCTCCCAATTACAATCCTGCAGAGCTATCTTAATAAACTGCACACTGAGTTTCTTAGGTTTATATGGAGAGGGAAAAAACCCAGAATAAATTATGCACAATTAGTCAACGATAAGAGAAATGGGGGGTGGGGGGCACCAGATATTAAAAAATATTACACCGCAATAACCATATCACGCATTTTAGATTGGGTAAAAAATAATAAAGAAAAACAGTGGGTCAAAATTGAGAATATAATGAGTGAAGCTGAATTAGGTAAGATAGTATTGATCCCACCACAGTATAGAAAATTGAGCACGAAAGCACCAGAGATCACCAAACAGGCATTAAATATGTGGGACAAATTGCACGAAAGGTAGCACTTGGGGTACAATTCACCGTTCACTCCGCTTAAGGATACAGATTACTTTAAACCTGGGAGGGAAGACATGTTCGGAAGGTGGATATTGAAGGAGGATGTTCAACTAAAAGATATCATGAGACAGGGTGAGATGTGCACCTTCCAAGAATTGAAAGCTAAAAAAGACTTGTTTATCATAGATACATGGAGGTACAGGCAGCTGAAACATTTCGTAGATTCACTCCCGCAGCCAATAAGGTCAATGAAAGAGTTAAGTCCTCTGGAAAAAGTATTCTTGGAGAAAAAAAGGAGGGGAGGAGTATCCAGGATCTATAAGACACTGACCAAAATAGGAGAGGGAGAGAGCCCGACGTTCCTTAAGAAGTGGGAGGAAGAATTGGGTACCAGGATTACTGAAAGGGAAGCTGGGTTAATCCTGAAAAGGGTAACGGCCACATCGGCTAGCCTTAAGTTTTCAGAGATGAACTTCAGAATCCTCGCAAGAACATATATCACCCCGGATAGAGCACACAGAATGCAGAGGGAGGTATCGCTGCTATGCTGGAGGGGATGTGGTGAGACAGGAACAATGGCGCATATTTGGTGGCAGTGCCCTGTGATCAAAGAATTCTGGGAGGGGATAAGCAGAATAACCTCTGAGATCACTGGTATGGTGATCCCAGACGATCCCTGGGTGTGTTTGCACCATGGGAGTAAAATGCCTACGAAGAGGTACTTGAATTCTTTGTTACCACATCTCCTCAATGCCGCCAAAAGTCTTATCCCCAGATATTGGAGGGATAGCAGGAGACCTTCTTTGCGGGAGTGGCTCAACAAGATAAACTAAATACACTGCCTGGAATACTTGAGATATAGCGAAGGAGTTGATATGGAAAGTTATGAGGAGATATGGAGAGATTGGGTAAAATATAAATCTTCACCTCAAGCGGCCGAGGCTTGGGGAACGTAGACCGAGGTTCCATCGATAACTATGTACTGGCCAGGAGATGGGCGTTGATTGGGTTTTAGATGGGAGTTTATAGCCTAAACTGTAAGGTAAACTAGACGACTCACACTGAAGAGCGTAAAAGTGAAAGACCAGGGTAGGGATCGGTATAGGCCATGACACCAGGGGTTCAAAGGTTGGGGGGGGGAGTGGGGTGTAGTGTGGAGGGGGAGGGGTTGGGAGATAAAAATGTTCAACGGGTCCTGGGAATGTGTGTTTTCAGAACTATTTTAGTAATCAATTGAAAACAATAAAATAGATAAAAAATACGCCACAATGATGTGAATATGTTAAGGGATGAGATTGAACTGTTAAGTTGAAACCACTTCTCCCATATAATTATCTCGCTGATGTGGCAAAAAAGAAAAAAAAAAAAAAAAGAAACATGTGCTTCAGCCAAGCACTTCACACTACTGTACCTAATGACATGGTGGTTTTAGTTCTTTGTATATATATACTTCTTAACTGGACCCCAACCTGCACGGACTGGAAGTTTTTTGTGTTTTTTTGTATGGTTTTTACATTTATATAAATCAATAAAAAAGATAAAAAACAAAAAATCAAGCCTGTGCTCTTTGTCTCCAGTTTTCCACAAGAGTATTTATTTCACTGGGAGGGGGCAGATATCTGGGGGCCCCCTTATTATAAATGGGGCTTCCAGATTCTACACCAAGCCCCCTATATCATGCTTACTTTCTTCTTGGGGCATTGGAAGTGGGGAAGCGGCCCTTGTTCCTCAACACTAGTTTGCAAAGGAAGGTGGAATTGCTTCCCCTCCTTCAACTGCATGTCGAAAGGCATGCAGCCTTGTTTGGTACAAGAAGGGGGGCACACGCTCACTGCCCTCTTTTTCCTTGTCACTCAAGCAGCATGCCTGGGTAAAGGTCTGGATGAAATTTCAAAGAAAAAGCCCACAAATGTCTTTTCCTTTATTTTTCAAGTAACAGCACAAATTAAAATAAATAAATTAAAATATGACAGACTCTCTTTAAAGACTAAGAACCCATAACACTTTAACTTAGTGCCCAGTGTTTTTCCCCACGCCCTGGAATTTCTTAATTTACTGTCTGTTTCCGTTACTAGGCCCTGAAACATCAATAATAACATAATAATTGGTAATTGTTTTGGTGTGCTTGACATTGATGCTATCTCTTCCCCTAAAACTTGTAGGTGTAGTAAAATTTATGGCAAAGCAAAAGAGAGAGGCGCCTCTGGGTGCAGACTAAAAACAAGGTTTATTTCATAAAAAGGTAATGATCATCAAACTCACATGTTGAAGGTCGTCAGTAGGCATAAAATAGTAATCAATACTGAGGAGGACATCATCCATCAAAGGTTCAAGACAGTCAAAAACAACTCCTAGCAGGGGGCTCTGCCTGTGTGTGAGGAGAGGTACCGCTGAGATGTGAGGCCGGCCGCAGCGGTGACAAGTCACAGTACTAGGTGGAGAGCATGGAAGGCTGTAAACATCCGGCGAGGAGTGATGACGTCATGAGTCGAGCGACGCGTTGCCGGGCGTACGGGCTGTGATGACGTGACAGCCGCGCCCCTTCATCAGGCCTACTGACGACCTTCAACATGTGAGTTTGATGATCATTACCTTTTTATGAAATAAACCTTGTTTTTAGTCTGCACCCAGAGGCGCCTCTCTCTTTTGCTTTTCCTTAGGATTGGAATGTGGTTTCACTTCTTGATGAAGGCAGCCCTGCTCGTGGACCTATCATTATTAACTGGACCCTTGAACTCCTCATGTCCACATGACAGTGAGACCGTACCCTATATATGTTAATGAGATATTCAATTTCTCCACTTTGGACATATACATGTGGACATTATCTATCCATTTAATGTAATGTGAGACTGGAAACATTTCAGTTTGTCCCCTATCCCTTCGTTCTTATTATTGTTGTTATTGTTGTTATCGCCAGTTCTTTGCGCCTTCACTTGCATGTAGTAAAATTTATACATACAGTGAACGTCTGTATGATGTGCAATGTGTAGCAAGGATCAAGGTTGGGCCGTAATAGTTAAAGCTATTATGAGATAATTACAGCAATTACTGCGATTATAGATGATTATATTTGCAGTCACCTTAACGAGAAATATGATAGATATTATAATAATAATAACACATGGTATTATGAACAGCTTTGACCTTAGCAAAAAACCCGGTGGATTTGATTCAATGGTGTTAGTAAAATATACAATTAATTTCCTTTCTTCGCACTAGCCTTCCTATATTTGGATAGTCTGCATACCCAACCTTGTTCATAGCATATACTTTGAATCTTTTTAAGATGTTTAAATTAAGAACTTTAAATTATGTTTTTAAAACATTCTATGTTAAAACTATTCTTTCTTCTAAGTTCTTTTATTTTGGGAGAAAAATAAAATATCTTAAAATCAAGATGTAAGAGAATTACTTTAAAGGACAACGGGATATATACGGTAATTCAGAACATTTTTAGACAATACGCATAATATAGACATGAGAAAAAAAGAGAGCATATTCATCGGGTATGTAGAACGGGCAAGTTCAGATGGAGCGAGTACTTTGAGGAAGTCTATCAAACCTCGAACCAAAATGTGCTAGTAAGTAGCACGTATACAAAGAGCCACACACTCTGGATGTCTAGTCTAACCGAAGCCTCTCGGTAAATTAGCCTATGAGGGAGGGCTCTGATCATAAGGCTGGTAGTGAGGAGGACTATGTGGAGGCACTCAGTACCATGAGTTGGAGAAATGTGAGCAATGAAGATAATGGGAAGTTGAGGAAGGAAAGGGAAAAAGAAAGATAGTAGAGAAAAAAAATGAAGGGAGGGGAAAAGGGAGGGGAAGAAAAGAGGAAGTGAATAGGGGGACTGGGATAGGGGGACTGGGATGTGGCACTCCCCACTCGCCTTCTCCCAAACTGCTACTTTCGGCATGGTGTCAAATAGCCCCCAGAGGTGCTTTGAAATATTGCTGGATTTTAAGTACCCAGCTTTCCCAAAAGGCAGCGCTGAGGTACCATAAAGTCATGAGGGCCTTTAGGAAGTGTTCAGAAATTTTAAACCAGGGCCTGCCAGAAGCCATGGTATGAAGTAAGTATTTTTTTCTTCCAATGGATTCTTTTTTTTAACTTATATTTAGTGGGGTTTTTTGCGTTTGTTTTTTTATTCAAGGCAGAGTGCTCCCAGATAAATAGGCCTTACTTGTTTTATGTATGATCTGATTTAAAGCAAAACTATGAGACATTTTTTTAAAAAGACCCTTGAAGGTTTAAAAACAATAAAATACAGCTCTACCTCTAATAGTCACCTCTGGAGTTGTCCCCAGAATCTATTTACATGTCCTCAGAATTACAGGTTTAATGGAGCCCAGTCTACTTCAGCCTCGTAGATTGAGGACAGCCTGTGAGGGTGTAGTTGACCTGCCACCGAGGAGGTACAGTATCAACATGGTATCCTGCAACTATTGCAACCATGGCAACTATTTATTTTTCAGAAATAACTTACATGTTTCTCCCATAACAAGTTTCCTCAACTAATGGATTTCCAATGCAGTGTACACACAACCGGACTTTTCAGCATCAAAGGTCCAGCGGTCTTTCCGACGGACTTTCGTCAGAGTTACGACGGACTTTCGAACGACCGGACTTGCACACACACTAACGGACTAAAGTCCGTTCGAAAGTCCGTTCGTCTGAACGTGATGACGCACAAAGGGACTAGAATAAGGAAGTTCATAGCCAGTAGCCAATAGCTGCCCTTGCGTCCTTTTTTGTCCGTCGGACTAGCATACAGACGAACGGATTTTTGCACACACACTAACGGACTAAAGTCCGTTCGAAAGTCCGTTCGTCTGAACGTGATGACGCACAAAGGGACTAGAATAAGGAAGTTCATAGCCAGTAGCCAATAGCTGCTCTTGCGTCCTTTTTTGTCCGTCGGACTAGCATACAGACGAACGGATTTTTCGACCGGACTCGAGTCCGTCGGAAAGATTTGAAACATGTTCCAAATCTAAAGTTTGTCTGATTTTTCAACAGCAAAGGTCCGATGAAGCCATAACAGGATCGGATAGTCCAGCGGATTCGTTCCGTCGGACCTTTGTGTGTACACGGCATACTGTAATGCATCAAACAACCTTTGAAAAGACAGACCACCATGGTGCCAACAGTATGGTCTCACAGCACCCAGAACATCTAGATCCTGGTACAGTGGAGTTCTGGCATTAAAAACCCACACTTTTAAACAGTTTTTGACCATCAAAAAAGGCAGAATGATTCCACTTTTATTCATCTGCTATGAAAAATTCAGTCATTGTGACAAGTATACAAGGAATTAAGAAAGTACCACTTTGGCTGCATTGTAACTAAACAACCCAGCCTTAATCCACCGCACATCATTCTAGACATTTGGTGCTTTCACATTTGATTTTTGGGAAACATTAGTAAGATTGCTGTGTGTTTATTGTACTGGAGGGAAAAATTGGCAAGATATGCAGAAGCCATAATTGATTATAATTATGCTTGAAAATAAGAAGGAAGTACTGTTGTATACAAAACAGCTGAATTACATGATTTCCATTGCATGTTGTGGGATGTGTTTTTTTTTTTTTACATCAGTCATGTTTTACAGTTTTTTTTGTTGGTGTTTACATTACAGTTAAGCATAAATGGAAGGAAGCTGGACAATAATTTGATTTCTTTATCCATATTTTACATAGCACTGACATATTCTGTAGCACCAAGAGGAGCTTTCAAACTAATGTTGCAAAAATTGGCACATCTGCCTTGCAACACCGGGTCTTTAATCTGAATCTAGGCCAGGACACTATCTGCATGGAGTTTGCACATTCTCCCTGTGATTGTGGAGGTTTCCTTATGGGGCGTTCACACGGGCGGACTTTCCGATCGGACTGGTCCGACGGACTTTCCGACTGACTTTTGACAGACTTCCGACAGACTTTTTTTACGAACGGACTTGCCTACACCCGACCGATCTATGGACAGACTTGCCTACACACGACCCGACTTTCCGGCAGACTATGTCCGCCGGTCTTCCCGACGGAGTTACAATGGACTTTTCAAATGAACGTTCTTGCCCACACACGAACAAGTCAGTTCATTTTGAACGTGACTCAGGTACGATGGGACTAGAAAAGGAAGTCAATCTCGCCGCTTTTATCAGCGAGATTGAGACCTCGCGAGCCCCGTCGCTGGGCATACCAGGCCCTTAGGTCTGGTATGAATTTTAAAGGGAACCCCCTATGATGAAAAATCGGCGTGGGGTCCCCCCAAAATCCATACCAGACCCTTATCCGAGCACGCAGCCGGCCATTCAGGAAAGTGGGTGGGGACGAGCGAGTGCCCCCCCCTGCTGAACCGTACCAGGCCGCATGCCCTCAACATGGGGGGCCTCTTCCCGACAACCCTGGCCGTTGGTTGTCGGGGTCTGCGGGCGGGGGGGCTTATCAGAATCCGGGAGCCCCCTTTAATAAGGGGGCCCCCAGATCCCTGCCCCCCACCCTATGTGAATGAGTATGGGATACATCGTACCCCTACCCATTCACCTAGGGAAAAAGTGTCAATAAAAAAACACACTACACAGGTTTTTAAAGTAATTTATTAGACAGCTCCGGAGGTCTTCTTCCGACTTCGGGGGTCTTCTTCCGACTTCAGGGGTCTCTCCGGCCTCTTCTCCCGGTGTCCGGTTCTTCTTCTCTCTCTCTGGCCTCTTCTCCTGGTGTTCGACCTCTTCTCCCGGTGTCCGGTTCTTCCGCCGGATCCTCCGCTATCTTCTGCCGCTCTTTTTCTAGCGGTGGCCCGGACTTCTGCGTCGTCTTCTGTCCTCTTCTCTTCTTCCGATGTTGACACGACGCTCTCTCCCGCTGTAATGCTGTGTGAGCACTCCGCAATGACTTATTTAGGCGGTGACCCCGCCCCCTTATGACATCACAGTCCCTGGGCATGCTGGGACTGTGACATCATAAGGGGGCACGGCTTACATCATCCGGTCGGAAAGTCCGCCCGTGTGTACACGGCATTACACATGCCAAAGACATGCTGGTAGGTTAATTGGCTCCTGTAGAAATTGTGCCTAGTATGTGTAATGCATGCATGTGAAATAGGGACCTTTAAATTTTTAGCTCCTTGAGGGCAGGGACTGATGTGAATTTACAATATGTAAGTGATGCATAAATTGTTGCTAATGTCTGAAATTAATAAATAATGTACTTATTACAAATGTCTATCTAATAGTATGCCTTTGGATTGTGCAAGGATATTGGAGCACCTTAGGAAGACTCACAAACTGTAGAACTGCCCAGAACCCTTGCGTCAATTTATGGATGTCGGTTTTTATGTACGGAACTACCTGCACAGTATTCTCCTTACCAGCTGTATGGGATCATGAAAACTTGCTTTATCCAGGTAAATCCACATTATGACACCATAGAGCCCATGGGTACTTCAGAAGTTGGACAGGTATTATAAGATGATATCATCAGGTCTCTGTCAAAATGGGAATTTTCGGTACTTACAATAATATAATACAATAAAAACTTTATTGTTTAACAAAATATATATATATATATATATATATATATATATATATATATATATATATATATATATATATATTTTCAGTCAATACTGCCCTCATGAGTTCAGGGAATCATGAAAAAATAGACAAAACAAAACAAAGGGCTCAAAAGCCTAGTGCATTACTACCTTAACCACTTCAGCTCTGGAAGGATTTGCCCCAGTGGCGGAATTATAGGGGTCGCTGAGATCGCTATGGTGACTGGCCCCTTGCTGTAGGGGGCCCTTGAGGCCCCCCATACTCTTTGATTAGGAGGAGCGGCAGGGGTGGCTGAGACAAGCTCCCCGATCGTCAAGCAAACGAATTGGCAGTACTGTGCAGGGAGCTTGTCACATTAACCTAAAGTGAAAGCACAGTGCTGTGCTCTTTGTCTCCCCCTACAGTGCAGTACCTGGCAAGAAGAGCTAAGGTAAAGGTCTGACTTTTTTATAAGACTATCTATCTACTGTATGTGTGTTTATATGTGTGTGCATGTATGTATGTGTATGCATGTGTGTGTGCATGTGTGTGTGTGTGTGTGTGCATATGTATGTATGCATGTGTCTGTGCATGTATGTGTGTGTTTGTGCTTGTATGTGTATGTGTGCATTTATGTATGTATGCATGTGTGTCTGCATATGTATGCATGTGTGTGTGTGCATGTATGTGCATGTGTTTATTAGTAGCGGTGCGTCCATAAGGGCGCACGAGCGCCTCCCCCTCTCTCCAGCCACCCAATCTATGACCAATGGATAAAGTCATGCATAGAATGACTTTATCCATGGCTCCCGCTGCCACCCCCATATTTAGGCACCGGCCCCTTTTCGGGCGCCTGAATTACAGCGGCGGGGGTGTTTTTGAAGCACCCGATTAGACCCTTAGGCTCTAATAGGCTTCAAAATAGGTGTAAAACAAGTAAAAATTCGCGCTGAACTGAAAAAAGCAAGCGGCCAGCAAAGTTCGTAGATAACAAACAAAAAGTCACATGCATAAAAATTATTGCGGCGCTGAAAAGTTCAAAAATGAAATTGAAGAGTGGGAGGAATCCAATCACCAAATATATTGTGCAGATGTAGAAAGATTCACTCGTCACCACGTGGTAATGTAGTCTGCTTACCAGAAGGTGTTAAGGATTAGGCATAGATGATAAATTCTCAATAGCATCCAGCAAATCCAGCCCACTGGAACCCCTCATCAGACCACAACATCCGTGGGATTTCCTTCACATATAAACATCTCCCAATGGTCACTTCAGAATTAGGCATTCAGGCATGTAGTCATCATATATCCGAGAAAAGAAAATGAAGGACCCATAGTGAAGCCCGTAATGATAGATAAAAAAACTTTTATTGTAGTAACTTACAGTTGAAGCTTAAAACAGCATGCATCAATGATAGGAACAAACGGCTGCAGCAATCAGCGTACGGATGTCAACGGATGTCATCTGTACGCTGATTGCTGGCAGAGTGGCACCGTGGCAGAGTTTGATGGGCACAGTGGCAGCATTTGATGGGCACAGTGGCAGACTTCGATGGGCACAGTGGCAGCATTCGATGAGCACAGTGGCAGCGTTTGATGGCACACTGGCAGCATTTAATGGGCACACTGGTGGCATTTGATGGCACAGTGGCGGCATTTGATGGGCACAGTGGCAGCATTTGATGGGCACAGTGGCGGCAATTGATGTTTTTTTTCAGAATTTTTCAGTTTGCTTGCGCCCCCCCTAAAAATTTTGAGCACCAGTGCCACTGGTTTATATGTGCATATATATATATATATATATATATATATATATATATATATATATATACAGTGGCTTGCGAAAGTATTCGGCCCCCTTGAACTTTTCAACCTTTTGCCACATTTCAGGCTTCAAACATAAAGATATAAAATTTAAATTTTTTGTGAAGAGTCACCAACAAGTGGGACACAATTGTGAAGTGGAACGAAATCTATTGGATATTTTCGGCCCCTTTACTTTCAGTGCAGAAAACTCACTCCAGAAGTTCAGCGAGGATCTCTGAATGATCCAATGTTGTCCTAAATGACTGATGGTGATAAATAGAATCCACCTGTGTGTAATCAAGTCTCTGTATAAATGCACCTGCTCTGTGATAGTCTCAGGGTTCTGTTGAAAGCGCAGAGAGCATCATGAAGACCAAGGAACACACCACGCAGGTCCGTAATGCTGTTGTGGAGAAGTTTAAAGCCGGATTTGGATACAAAAAGATTTCCCAAGCTTTAAACATCCCAAGGAGCACTGTGCAAGCGATCATTTTGAAATGGAAAGAGTATCAGACCACTGCAAATCTACCAAGACCTGGCTGTCCCTCTAAACTTTCAGCTCAGACATGGAGAAGACTGATCAGAGATGCAGCCAAGAGGCCCATGATCACTCTGGATGAACTGCAGAGAACTACAGCTGAGGTGGGAGAGTCTGTCCATAGGACAACAATCAGTCGTACACTGCACAAATCTGGCCTTTATGGAAGAGTGGCAAGAAGAAAGCCGTTTCTCAAAGATATCCATAAAAAGTCTCGTCTAAAGTTTGCCACAAGCCACCTGGGAGACACACCAAGAAGGTGGAAGAAGGTGGATGAAGGTGCTCTGGTCCGATGAAACCAAAATCAAACTTTTTGGCCACAATGCAAAACGATATGTTTGGCGTAAAAGCAACACAGCTCATCACCCTCAACACACCATCCCCACTGTCAAACATGGTGGTGGCAGCATCATGGTTTGGGCCTGCTTTTCATCAGCAGGGACAGGGAAGATGGTTAAAATTGAGGGGAAGATGGATGCAGCCAAATACAGGACCATTCTGGATGAAAACCTGTTGGAGTCTGCAAAAGACCTGAAACTGGGACGGAGATTTATCTTCCAACAAGACAATGATCCCAAACATACAGCAAAATCTACAAAGGAATGGTTCACAAATAAACGTATCCAGGTGTTAGAATGGCCAAGTCAAAGTCCAGACCTGAATCCAATCGAGAATCTGTGGAAAGAGCTGTAAACTGCTGTTCACAAACGCTCTCCATCCAACCTCACTGAGCTCGAGCTGTTTTGCAAGGAAGAATGGGCAAGAATTTCAGTCTCTCGATGTGCAAAACTGATAGAGACATACCCCAAGCGACTTGCAGCTGTAATCGCAGCAAAAGGTGGCTCTACAAAGTATTAACGCAAGGGGACCGAATAATTTTGCACGCCCCACTTTTCATTTTTTTATTAGTTAAAAAAGTTTCAAAAATCCAAAAGATTTCGTTCCACTTCACAATTGTGTCCCACTTGTTGGTGATTCTTCACAAAAAATAAAAATGTTATATCTTTATGTTTGAAGCCTGAAATGTGGCAAAAGGCTGAAAAGTTCAAGGGGGCCGAATACTTTCGCAAGCCACTGTATATATATATATATATATATATATATATATATATATATATGTGTGTGTGTGTGTGTGTGTGTGTGTGTGTATATATACAGTGTGTATTATGTGTGTGTGTGTGTTTACATGTATGTATGCACATTTTATGTATGCGCTTTTAATCCTAAACCCCCATATATGTGTACAATCAGAACCTATTTTTTTGTTCATAGTACCAGCAAAAAAAATGCTGTTCCTCCGAAAAGCGATCCATGCTCAGATTTTTAGAGGCATTTGACAGTCGGTAAAGAGGCAAGAGCAGGGGGAAATGGAGAAATTGATTCCTTTATATGCAGCCACCCACTTGCCCTTCCACCCACGAGCCCTGTTGTTCCGCCACTGGGCTCGGAGAAAAGAGCCCTGTCTGGGGGTCAGGGGGGCCCTTCATGGTTTCTTGCATCGGGGCTCTGAAGGTTTTAGTTACGCCTCTGATTTGCACCCTTAATGACCAGAACATTTTTTACGATGCGACACTGCATCGCTTTAACTGGCAATTGCACAGTTATGCGATGCTGTACCCAAACAAAATTTATGTCCTTTTTTTCCCACAAATAGAGCTTTTTTTAGTGGTATTTGATTACCTCAGTAGTTTTATTTTTTTTTGCGCTATAAACAAAAAAAGAGCGACAATTTGGAAAAAAAAACACAATATTTTTTACTTTCTGCTATAATAAATATCCCCAAATTTAAAAAAAAAAAATCTTCATTAGTTTAGGCTAATCTGTATTCTTCTACATACTTTTGGTAAAAAATCCGCAATAAGCGAATATTGATTGGTTTGTGCAAAAGTTATAACGCCTACAAAATAGGGGATAGATTTATCTGATTTTTATTATTATTATTTTTTTTTTTTACTAGTAATGTCGGCGATCTGCGATTTTTAGCAGGACTGCGACATTGCGGCGGACAGATCAGATACTTTTGACACTTTTTTGGGACCATTGACATTTATACAGCGATCAGAGCTAAAAATAGCCACTTATTACTGTATACATGTCACTGGCAGGGAAGGGGTTAACACTGGGGGACGATCAAGGGGTTAAATGTGTTCCCTCAGTGTGTGTGTTCTAACTGTGGGGGGATGGGACTGACTGGGGGAGGAGACCGATCGCTGTTCCTAATTATTAGGACCGATCGTGGGTGAACGGCGGACATCACGGCGGTGCCCTTAACCCCTTAAAGCGCCCGCCGTACAGCTGCGGAGATTTGTGCAGGGGGGGCCAACCTGCCGACGTATATCGATGGCGGCTGGTCGGCAAGTAGTTAAAGTGATTGTAAAGTCTTGTTTTTTTTTTAGGTAAAACTAACAAACATGTTATACTTACCTGCCCTATGCAGTGGATGTGCACAGAGCAGCCCAGATCCTGCGGGTTCCTCTTTGCCGATCCTGGCCCCTCCCTCCTGTTGAGTGCCCCCACAGCAAACAGCTTGCTTTGGGGGCATTCAAGCCATTTAGACATAGAGCCGGCCATGCCCCTTTTCTCTTCTCATTGGCTGACTGATTTTGATTGACAGCAGCAGGAGCCAATGGCACTGCGCTGCTGTCTCAGCCAATGGGGAGGGGAGTCCTGGGCATCTGAGACATTCCTTTAACATCGCTGGATCTAGAGGAGGCTCAGGTAAGTATTAGGGGGGCTGCTGCACACAGAAGGCTTTTTATAGAATGCATTCCAATAAAATACTTTCTGACTTTACAATCAATTCATTTATTAAAAAAAAAAAAATGAGTGCATCTTTACAAACGCCAAGATATAAACGCGTAGTACAGAACCTAGGAAACAGAAAGGTGAGCTGGAGCATAACACTCAGGGTCCTCACATGTATCAACTACCATTGGCCTGTTTTGAGGGACATGTCCTCTTCATCAGAGCAGAGTAGTCTGTACAATCTATTCCTTCTTATGGATGGACCAGTCCACTCTGCCCACATGTGCCAACCCCCAGAGCATCCAAACCATGACTAATGATTGTATTTGTATGTTCAATTTCATCAAGCCATGTATATTGTCACATTCACATTTATAAGCCCATACTGAGAATATTAATCAATATTATCAAACCCTTTGTTAATTTCACTGTGTTGCTGTCAACACAGTGCTGTCAATTGTTGGAGGTAGAGTGATTCAACACATTTGGTAATTTTTGTAATTGAAAACTGGTTAAAAGTGGTTGAATGTATTGAAAATTGACATTCGGGCATCTTGTACACTACATGATGCCCTGAGTTTTGGAGCTTTTGGCATTTTTTTGCCAAAGCTTCCAAACTCAACTTCATAAAAGCCTGTTGACCATGAACACATAGGCTTTTAGCAGTGTTTATGAGCTGTTGTGGTTAGGGGAGCTTCAACCTCCCTAACTTCCCTCCCTTGAACACAGAAGAATCGTGTTCACAATAGGGATGTTTTGACCGCTGACCCCCAGAAAATGCGAACCGAGGCAAGACCCGCAAATCGCACTGTAATTTTGCCACGTTTTCCCACACCGGCAGTCAAAGTAGGTTGTGTGTACATGAAGCCTTAGTATTTTTGGGTGGTTCTAGCACTATGTTTTTGGTTTTCCCAAATACAATGACTAAAGTTCACCAGTTGTGCCATATCTTCTAATATTACACAAGACTTGCAATTTTTATCAGAGAAGTATTTTTTTCACAACACACAAAAGCAAAACAGTTTTGAAGATGTCTTAATTTTTGTTTGTACAGGTCCCAAAATGTAGTCAAAGCTGAACTAAAAGTAAACAACTGCACAGCTGAAATACATACATACATGGAAGCTCTTTTACAGTGTACATGAAAAAATTTTTTTTTCAATTTTGTCTAATTAGTCCTACAATTTATACAGCCCAGCATCAGAACATAGTCAGATAGGTGACCTGATGTTTGTCTACTGCTGTTTAGCAGTGCAGTTGGGTCACCACCCTGCTTCCAGCCTATGGTTAAACCTTGAAAAATAGATAAGGGCCCTTCTACATTCAATCTGGATCCATCTGTCAGTTTTTCAAATAGATCGATGGCCGTTGAGCTTTAGGTGACAGAAAGCTCAGATGTGAACAGGGGCCATTGAAATGAATGGGATTAGTCTTGTTGGGCGTTTTTAGAGCTGAGGCTGAGAGCAAACAAACGCTCAAAAACGCCTATGTGTAAACAGAGCCTGAGCTCAAAAAAGTACATGAACTTCTTTATAGGCAGATTATAGGCATTTTTCTGCTTTTTTCTTTGGTGACCTTTTGACCTGTACAAAATTGTGGCAAAAATTGTGGTAAAAACGTGCGACTTTCTGCAAGAAAAAAATACGCTCAGGTATGAGTGCAGCCTTAACCATTTAGAGTCCTTTCACATTGAAAGCACCTGGGCATTGACAGTAAAGCGGCGCTATTTTTAGCGTGGCTTTACCGTCGTTTTAGCGGCGCTATTTGGCCACTAGCGGGGCCTGCTAGAGGCCAAAAAAGGGTTAAATCCACCTGCAAAATGCCGCTGCAGTGGCGCTTTGCCGGTGCTGCCCATTGATTTCAATGGGCAGGGGCAGTGTATTCACCGCTCCTACACCGCTGCAAAGAAGCTGCTGGCAGGAGTTTTTGTAACGCCCTGCCAACGCAGCGCCCCAGTGTGAAAGCACTCAGGCTTTTTTCAGGCGCTATGCAGGTGCTATTTTTAGCGCTGTAGCGCCTGAAAAACACCTCCAGTGTGAAAGGGGTAAGCAGCAGTGTACACGTGTTCATTAAGCCTAGGTTCACACTGATGTGATGTGGGAACCAGTGCGATTCCAGCGCCAGTTGCCGCATTGTATCTCTCCCGCGGGCAGATCACACTACCCTCTGCAAACCGCTGTGGGTGTCAATACAATGTTAATGACACCCCCAGCTTAGTTCACAGATCGCAGTGCGAACTGTTAACTCGCACAAGAATCGGATCACATGGGTGAGAACACCCGTGCGATCTGATTCTAGTGCTGGGAAAAACAAGTCCCTGCAATTTTTTCTGTTCCAATCCAATGCGAGTTCAGCCATACAATTTCATGGCTGAACTGGCATCTCACAGACATCGCATGTAATCGGCAGCACAGGTGCGGGTGCGAATAACATGCGATGTCTGTGATCGCACTGGTGTGAACCTGGGCTGAAGCAGAGAAGAAAAGAAAAGCACAGTTCTCCCCCAGCAAGGACACAGAGGGTTAATTACTAGAGAGTCTCTATTTCAGATAACAGGAGAAACAAAGTGGGAAAGTTGGAGCCCAGATAAGCAGTGCTATGAGGTTTGCAAGGAGACACAGTGAGGATTGGTATTTCCTCTCACCCCTCCAGCCAGGTCAGATATGCAGAATGTACACAGTAGCCGGGTCCGCTGCTGAAGCTCCATATGCACCTGGGGTCACAACACAGGAAGAGAAACTGACCATCTCTCTCACTCCTCTCTGTCTGTGTAGAGAGGAGGAGGGGGAGGAGGAGGGGGGAACTGTCACCACACACGTATGAGAGAGAGACGCTCTCCGAACGCTGCAGCCAGCAACTCCGGTGTTCTGTCAAATTCTCGTTGAATGGGCTGCCGCCCCCCCCCCCCCAAAGTGCCGCCCTAGGCCTGGGCCTTGTCGGCCTAGGCCAAGACACAGCACTGGATGTAGGTCCATTTCCATCTGCTTATATCCGAGTTAGTTTATAGCCTGGTACACACCACTCTTTTTTTCTTCGTTCAACCCAAACTGACAGCTCCAATTGTTCTAATGATCCAACGTTAGTGCAGCGATCTCCCTTACTGTTCTTTTGTGTTCTGACAGGGGAATGGCCCCCCTAGGAGTGCCAATGGCTGAGAGCCGGTCGGCTGTGGGTTTTCCAGCATGCCCGTCCGACAGAAGCACGCCAAATGGCTGGCTTCTGTCAGACCAGCTGCCATACACACAGGCCAAATGTCGGCTCGTTTTTATTGAACCGGTCGATGTCACCCGACATTCAGTCCGTGTGCACCAGGCTTAAGTCTGCAGGAAAAAAAAAAGGAAATGGTCTGTATATTTTTTCATTTTTGTGGACATAAATTTGTTTTTGTTCATACGTTTATCATCTATTACTACTTTCTTCAACAACTAATAAAAACAGACATGTAAAAATGGATACAAACACCTGTAAAAACTGAAATGAATGGAACTGAATATGGATGTACCATCTAATATAAACTGATGTACCCTTAATCTGTATTTGTTCATGACTGAACTGATGATGTCCATGCGAAAGGACCCTTAGGGCTTGTTCCCAAACATTTCCATTGAAGCAAGCTGTTGAGCAACAGTTTTAATGCCCCCTTACCAGCCACCTAAACATTCATATGCAGATGCAAAGGGCTGTACCCAAAAATTAAATGACATGTCACAGTTGGCAGGTAGTACCACTGCAAACAAATCGCTACTTCCCTCACCTATAACTGACCTTTGCAGCAAGGAGCACATGGAAGGGCAACGCATACAAAACAAAACCAGAGAAACTCCCAGCTCAACCTACCGACCAGCCTGCAAACAACAAAATTTTCCTGTCTAACAGTATGTTTTAAAAACAGGGGTTTCGTTTGCAAACATTTGCAAATACTACAGAGCCCCGTCAGTGCACCCCAGAATTTTCTGTATTCATAACTCTAAATTTTGAGAGCCTCCACAATGGAAGCACATGCATTATAATGGATAGGCAGAGGGCAGGTGATCTTGGAGGGAGCCCACCCCTCCTTAAAGGCACAGTGGCACACTGGACAACCAGCACATAGCACTATGGCAGCAAAGGTGTCCATTGCTTCCCCTCACCAATATTTCAACAGTACAAACAAATGGCTACTGCCCTCATTGATATCTGGCCTCTGCAGCAAGGAGCACATGGAAGGGCAACGCATGCAAAACAAAACCAGAGAAATTCCCAGCTCAACTTACCAACCAGTTTGCAAACAACCAATTGTCCTGTCTTACAGTATGCAAATACATGCATAAGCTACAGAGCCCCATCAAAGCAACCTGGTGCCACTGTCAAATGAGACCTATTTAACCGCTTCTGGACTGCCCCACATACATTTACTGCAGCGGGGCAGCCTCTTTGAGTGAAATCACATACCTGTACGTGATTTCGCTCTTCCTGGTCTATGGCGAGCACACGCGCCACCGGCGACCGGCTCCCACTGTGATTGGACTCCGTCCTCCCACAGTTAAAGCACCTCCCCCACAGTTAGAAAGCATTCTCTAAGGACACATTTAACCGTTTGATTGCCCCTGATGTTAACCCCTTCTCTGCCAGGGTCATTAGTACAGTTACAGTGCATATTTTTTAGCACTGATTACTGTATTAATAAGAATTTTGAAAATTGACACAGTGACACCACCTCCATCACTGGGTGCAATGCCTGCTCACCTTAGGAAGCGAGCTTGCGGTCGCTTTTAAAAAAAATCCTGGGATGTGGAGATAACAGATGCTCTCTGGGGTAGCTAAGCAACATCAGATGGTGATTTTTTAAAAAATATCTGATACAGCAACACAGTCGGGCTTTGATTGTGATTGGGATATCTCTAAAGCGCGATTAGAGCCAGTGGGGTTGCTTCCTAAGGTGAGCAGGCATTGCACCCAGGGATGGAGGTGATGTCACTGAAAATTTTTCAAAATTCTTATTTTGGATGAGCACTTTTATTAACACTTCAACAAGTCACGTTTATCAATTTATGAAGAAGACTTTATTTATTTATTTATTTATTTGTTAGTTCATGCATTCAGTTTTTATTTTTATTTTATTTTTTTCACTGATGGTACTCAGTGCAATATACATTTCTGAATACATTGTGTATATGGATTTTTCACGTACTTATATTTCAAATGTTGTTTGAGTTTGAACAAGCACACTATTACCCAAATAATGTCATTTATGTACAGCATTGCACAACCGCACAATTCACATTTAAAATAACGCAGTGCCATATTGCTAAAAAAGGCCTGGTCATGAAGGGGTGTAAACCTTCCGGGGCTGAAGTGGTTAAGGTACAGTGGGTCTACATTTACAGGTAAATTCAGGTACTAACAAAAGCTGTATTGAAAAGTAAATATCCTATTGCTTTAATGGATTCAAAACTGCCTTAATTGATGTATAATAATATTAGCCTGGGGTTCAGCCTTAACATTATTTTGTTCTCCCAAGCCATGCATCCAAATACAAAAAACAAGAACAGGTACTGTATATAGCCAATAGATTTACATATATATGGCTGAATTTAGAGATTTGCTTGGCATCCTTTAAATCCTAGAGGCATGAAAATCATGTGAATTAGGATTTTGTGCACGGCGCAGTCATTCATGGCAGTGTTTTGTATGTCACAAGGGAAGGTTCATAGAATGACAACCAAGTGAAGAAAGCCTGCTTATCTTATCTTATATTTGTGAAAAACCAAATGTTTATTCCTTGCAAGCAGCTCTAACTCCATTGTAACAAATCCTGGCAAGCATGCAGCATCTGCTATTGGTTTACTATGCATGAACAGCTGAAGAAAGAAAAATGGCATTGTAAGAAATACAATTGATTCAATTCTGTGCGCACTAAATGATATTTATCATTTGAAAATGATGTGCTTTGCTCCAAGACATTACCAAACTGGTCCAGTCTTATGATTAACCTAAGCGTTTGCATTCATATAAGCCTTGGGGGAAAAAAAATTACATTTGGCATTATTACAACATCAATAGGTTTTTGGAATGGCTTCAACACATTGTTATTTGTCAAAGCGAAAAAACTGTGTTCTGTTTAGGCGTTTTGGATGAAAAAGTAGAAAGAATTGACCAAGAACAGACCTGTGTTTATCAATGTCAAATATTAAAAAAAGAAAGTGGGACGCTTCAATGATTTTCCGTTTATTATTTTAGCCTTAATCATAAACATTCAGCTGTATTAATTACCTAATTCTACCCATAGTATGGAATGTTAAGCTTTGTAGAGAATAAACAATAAAAAGTATGATACTGACTCACTATCCTTTGGAAAGGTTTACATGTACTATAGCTAGATAAATACACAGGGAAGGATTTACGGCTGGGTTCAAATACCCAATCGGGTTTACATAAAGTTCTAATTTGTCCATGCAGGGTAAAGCAGCATATACTCCCCTTTCCCTCAGTTCCCCAACACTCTGTTGGGCCAGTTTATTTATTTATTTCAGGTATTTTTATATAGCGTTTGGCACTTTACATGCGCCAATCAGCCATAACTTTTTGACTACCCAATTAATATTGAGTAGGATCCCCTTCTTCTGCCAGAACAGCCCTGACCCACGGACACCATTAGACCTCTGAGGGTATGCTGTGGAAGTTGCAAGGTGTTTTTCCAACACATGCCACAGTTGCTGAATTGAATTGAGATCTGGAGAACGTGGCCAGGTCAACACCTCAAACATGCTGTGTTCTTGTATATTGTACATTTACAACAGTACCTGCTCTCAAGGAGCTTACAATGTATTGTCCTTACCTCACACACACTAGGGCCAATTTAGACAAGAGCCATTTAACCTACCAACATGTCTTTGGAGTATGGGAGGAAACCAGAGTACTGGAAAGAAACCCACAAAAGCACAGGGAGAACATGCAAACACCTTGAAGGTAGTGCCATGGTTGGGATTTAAACCATTGACCCTAGTGCTGCGACATTTGGTATGGACTTGGAAAACACTGTGCATGCATTTCTACGGACAGTTCACACCACAAAAATGCACTCCGGATACGTTCCAGATCAGTTTCTGCTTACAGTTCACACCACACGCAGTTCCAACTCAGTTGCGTTTTTGATACAATGTGCTATGTTCCAGTACAGTTCTGTGCAGAAAAAATGCAGCATGCTCTGCTTTTTTTTCTGCACTGGAAACTGAACGGAAACTGACTGGAACTGACTGCACTGGTGTGAACTAGAGCCATTGGAATACATGGAAAACACTGTGCATGCATTTTTAGTGCAGAAAAAAGCACACAGAACTGCACCTGGTGTGAACTAGCACTAAATCAACTCCATAGTATATGTTTGCTTGAAGTATCACTTTAACGGGTCATTCCCCAAACCAAACAGGTGTGCTCTAGGTGCATAAATGGTCCTACATAAAATGTATGTTAGGGCAAAATAAAAGAAAAAATGATCTCGTACCTCTCTGTAATACATGAACACTTCCCCAGGTTTTATTCATTTAAAGCGCTACAAATATAGAAAATGATATTCTTGGTATGTACCTGGAGGTATTATGTGATGTTAGAGCAGTCTCTCCATTCCAGGACTAGAACCCCTGAAGAAGCCAACAAGGCAAAACGCGTTGGATTGTGGTTATCTCCTTGGTGTAATCTCCCTTCACTGATGTTTTTTCTGATATTTATGTCATATCTGATCAGTTAACAGAGGGGGTAATACCTTTTGGAGACTAGGGGGAGGAAATGAGGTTTAGTGGTATGATGCTGTAATATTGGGGTTCCCATACTAAAGACAAATCCACTTTGCACTACAAGTGCACTGAAAGTGCACTTGGAAGTTGTCATGTACCTGGTTATTGAGCCTGATATGCAGAAGCAGGCCTCCCTTACGATCCTGACTCGTGCCCCCTGATAGAGCTGACAGGAGGCACAGGAGTGCAGGACAGCACGAGTGCCTGGCAGGATCAACAGCTGGTATGCAGATCTGATGCTCCGGACGAAGCTGGGACAGCAGGAACAGCAGGTGGATGGTCCCAAGGAGAGAGATACAGGAGGGTCAGACAGGCCGGGTCATACACTGCAGAGCAGAACTGGAAGATGCAGAAGGCTTGAAGGAAGGTCACTAGGCAAGCCGGGTCGGCAACAAACTGGTACGCATAAGCCAAAGGATCAGGCAGGAGCGAGGTCGTGGACAGGCCGGGGTCAGGTGCAGGCGGAAGGCAAGGATAGTCGGGCGCATGCGGACGTGCACGGGCGGGCACAGGCACGGGCACGGAACCACTGTCCCCAGCAAACCTTTCCTGACATTGCCCCCCTTCCAGGGGCAGCCTCCGGATGCCCAACTGGGTCAACTTTTCAGGGTGAGTTCTTTTGAAGGACAAGATTAATCTCTTGGCATGGATGTTATTTTCCGGTTCCCAGGAATTTTCTTCTGGGCCGTAACCCTTCCACTTCACCAAGAATTGGATCTGATTATTCCTCTTCCGACAGTCCATGATTGCCTCCACCTCATATTCTTCTTCCCCATTAACAATCACAGGTTCAGGGGGGTCAGAACCTCGTCCAGGAAAAGGATTAGCAACAGTGGGCTTACGTAGAGAGACATGTAAACGGGGTGTACCCGAAGGGACTCCGGCAGTTCCAGCTCATAGGCCACCTCATTGATCCTTCTTTTCACTGGAAAGGGGCCTGTGAACCTAGGACCCAACTTCTTAGAGGGGCAAGCAAGCCTTAGGTTCACCGTGGATAGCCACACCCGATCTCCGGGTTTCAGGTCTAGTTCGCTTTATGGAAGAATGAGTAGAGTTATTGTAAGCAAACTCAGCCAGTGGCAATAGGGACAACCAGTCGTCCTCGGAAAATGAAGAAAAACATCGCAGGTACTGCTCAAGAGTCTGGTTGGTCCTCTCCGTCTGCCCGTTAGTCTGTGGATGGTACGCAGAGGAGAAGGACAATTCGATGCCAAGGGTTTTGCACAGTGCTTTACAGACCCTGGAGGTGAACTGTACACCCCTATCCGAGGTGATGTTTACAGGAACTTCGTGAAGCCGGACAATCTCCCTGATGAAAACTCGTGCCGTTTCAGGGGCAGATGGTGCCATCTTGGATAGCCAGTCAACGACTACAAATATAGCAGAATGGCCTTCTGCAGGAGGGAGCTCCAGAATGAAATCCATGGAAATAGATTTCCAGGGCCTATCTGGAACGGGTAAGGGTTTGAGCAGACCCCAAGCCATAGTTCGGTTGCACTTGCTCCGGGCACAGATAGGGCAAGATTCCACATAGTTCTTACAGTCCTTGGCAACCTGGGGCCACCAGAAAGTGCGCTGTACCAAATCTTCTGTCTTGGAAACACCAAAGTGCCCCGCTAGGGCATGGTCATGACAAAGTTCGAGTATGGTGACCCAGGGACTCTCGGGTATGAAAATGTTATTATTGCACCACAGCAGACCATCTTTTGCCAGCAACTTTGTTTCCAGCGAGCTAGGAATATTAACAGAAGCCTGTTTGACCCAGGCAAGTAGATCTTCCTGTACCAGAAGAAAATTTTCTATAGGTAGGATGGTGTCTGAGGAGGCAGCTGTTCCAGAGTCGCTGAACATACGGGATAAGGCATATGGTTTTGTGTTTTTTGAGCCGGGCCAGTATGTCACGTGGAAGGAGAATCTAGAGAAGAATAGTGCCCATCTGGCTTGACGAGGTTTTAAACATTTTGCAGTTCTCAGGTACTCTAGGTTCTAGTTATCTGTGTACACTAGAATCGGATGAGCTGCCCCTTCCAGCCACTCCTCTAGCTCAGCTTTAATCGCTAAAAGTTCTCGATCCCCGTCATCATAGTTCCTTTCCAGAGCAGGTAACTTACGGGAAAAGAAGGAAACAGGAAACAAAAGGGACTTAAAACCCCGATACTGTGAGAGCATGGCGCCGACAGCGATTTCAGAAGCGTCCACCTCCAAAACAAATAGCAGAGCAGGATCAGGGTGTTTAAACACTGAGGCAGAGGTGAACAGACTCTTGAGGGAATCGAAGGCTGCTTGGGCTTCAGGGGTCCAGTGAAAACGGGTTCCTTGTTTGGTAAGCTGAGTGATAGGTGAGATAATGGCAGAAAACCCCTTAATGAATTTACGGTAAAAGTTTGCAAATCCAACGAACCGCTGGATCCCCGTTCTTGTCAGTAGGAGGCGGCCAATCCAAAATGGCTGAGATTTTTGAGGATCCATCTTGATGCCCTCGATGGAAATAATTAGTCCTAGAATTTGTATACTCTGTTTCTTGAATTCACATTTTTCAGCCTTGGCATATAAGCCATGTTGATGACGGCGACTCAAAACGCACTTGACGTGCTTATGGTGACTGTCAATGGAGGAGGAGAAAATCAGAATGTCATAAAGATAAATGATAACAAACAGGTCTAAGTAGTCCCGGAAAATATCATTAACAAAGTGCTGAAAAGTGGCCGGAGCATTGCCCAACCCGAACGGCATCACCAGATACTTAAAGTGTCCGAATCGAATGCGAAATGCCGTTTTCCACTCGTCACCCTCTCGTTACCCTCTCTGATGCAGACCAGGTTATAGGCTCCTCGAAGGTCAAGTTTAGTAATGATGGTTTCACCCCCCAACCTCTGGAAGAGTTCAGGCACCAGGGGGAGAGGATAGCGATTTTTGATGGTGATTTTGTTGAGTTTGCGGTAATCGATGCAGGGTCGAAGAGTATGGTCCTTCTTTTCTACGAAGAAGATGCCGGCTCCTGCCGGAGAGGTGGATGGGCAGATAAATCCCTTTCTCAAGTTATCGGCAATGTATTCCTTGTAAGTACCTAGCTCTTGTTCAGTGAGAGGGAAGATTCTTCCAAAGGGAGTCTCGGCCCTAGGGAGGAGCTCAATAGGGCAGTCGTACACTCGGTGTGGTGGTAATGTCTCTGCGCCCTTCTTACTTATCACATCCAGAACTTTGTTAAACTCCTCAAGGAGGAGGAGTTATTGGGAACTTGGGAAGACAGTATTGATGGCAATAAGGAGATGAAAAAGTAACTTCTCTGGTAGTCCAATTAATGTGGGGGTTGTGAGCCCGCAGCCAGGGCATGCCCAAGATGATGGGAAACAAAGGTGAGGTGATAATGTCAAGGCGTAAAAGCTCCTGATGGCAACTGGCAACTGTGGCCAACAGTGGGGCTGTTTCCTGTATGACAGGTCCTGATTTGATGGCTGACCCATCAGCAAGGTGCACGAGAAGTCCTTGAGTCTTGGGTAGCAGAGGAATGGAATCTCTGTCTGCGAAGGAGGAGTCCATGAAACAACTGCATGCCCCTGAATCAATAATAGCGGTTACTTGAAGGTTCTTTCCGGGCAGCTGCAACTAAACTGAAACAGAGAGGTGAGAGGAGGCATTGATTAGTGGAAGTTAAGAGGCACTTACTGAACTTAGCCGGGCAAGTTCTTACAAAGTGTCCTGGTTCCCCACAGTACATGCATAGATTATTCATGCGTCTGTGTTGGCGTTCTCCTCCAGTGAGAGAAGGGCGGAGCACGCCCAGTTGCATGGGTTCAGAAGTGTCTGGAGTTGGGGCAGGCTGTCCTGAAGGAGCAGGGTAAGAGGAGCTAGAAACCTCTGGTAGCATCCAGGTAGGTCAGGATTGACTAATTGGTTCTTTCAGACCTGCGTTCTCGCAAACGTCGGTCAGTTTGTATGGACAAGGTGATGAGGTTGTCCAGGGTCTGAGGTACCCCTACCCTAGCCAGTTCATCCTTAAGAGAATCTGACAGTCCCATATGAAACTAATAACGGAGGGCCGCATCGTTCCAGTTGGTGTCAGCGGCCCAATGCCTGAATTCGGCAACGTAGTCCTCTACAGCTCTGCGGCCCTGCTGTAGGGAGTGGAGTGCTGCTTCCGCAGTTGCCTATAACTGTGGATCCTCGTACAGCTGTGCCATGGCATCCAGAAATGTGGTCAGGTTAATCAGGAGCACGTCCTTCTGTTCTAGGAGACAATGTGCCCAGGATTGGGGTTTGTCCTGCAGCAGGGAAATGACGAAGCCTACTTTGGTGGTCTCCAAAGAGAAGGTGCGAGGCTGAAGAGCGAAGAAAAGCTCACAGGAGTTACGGAAGGCCCTGAACTTGCGACAGTCTCCAGAGAATCTCTCAGGTGTGGGTACACAAGGCTCCTGGGGTAACATTACCACTGTAGGTGAGGATGAGGAGCTGGCTGAGGCTTGAGAAGTCCCTTGAGGAGCAGCCGGATGTGAGAGAGTCTGTACATGCTCTTCCAGACGATTATAGCTTTCCTGCAGAGTCTTTACAGCCTAAGTCAGGCCAGCAAGGTGTAAGCACAGTTCGTCCATAGGTGAGGCTCCCCGCTCTGGCTCAGACATGGCTGCCAGATACTGTCACGTACCTGGTTATTGAGCCCAATATGCAGAGGGAGGCCTCCCTTACAATCCTGACTCGCGGCCCCTGATAGAGCTGACAGGAGGCACAGAAGTGCAGGACAGCACGAGTGCCTGGCAGGATCAACAGCTGGTATGCAGATCTGATGATCAGGACAAAGCTGGGAAAGCAGGAACAGCAGGTGGAATGCAGCAGACTGGAACCTGAAGCAGGAGAGCAGGCACTCACAGGACACAGGTGGATGGTCCCAAGGATAGAGACACAGGAGGGTCAGACAGGCTGAGTCTTACACTGGAGAGCAAAACTGGAACAGATGCAGAAGGCTTGAAGGAAGGTCACTAGGCAAGCCGGGTCGGCAACAAACTGGTACGGATAAGCCAAAGGATCAGGCAGGAGCGAGGTCGTGGACAGGCTGGGGTCAGGTGCAGGCGAAAGGCAAGGATAGTCACAAGGCAAGCAGGTAGTCACAGGAACGGATCAGGAACATAGGAGACTGACAGGGAACGCTATAGATCTGGCAGCAAGATTCCCCTGTCATGACAGGGTTTAAATAGCGCTTCTGGCGCAAATGGCCGTGCGTGCGCACGCACACGGGCGAGCAGAGACGCTCACAGGTGCGCACAAGCGCGCGCACGGAACCACTGTCCCCAGCAAGCCATTACTGACAGAAGTGCACTTGGAAGTGCAGCCACTGTAGATCTAAAGGGAAGCTCTGAAATGAGGTGAAGCACTGCTGATTTTATCATCCAATCATGTACAAGCAAAAATGCTGTTTTTTATTTTCCTTGCATATCTCTCCTTCAGATCTACAACGACTGCACTTCCAAGTGCACCTGCGGTGTACTTCTAAGTGCACTTGTAGTGCAAAGTGGATTTACCTTTAGTAAATCAACCCCAATGTATTTAGTGTGGTGTCTTATGCTTTGAGACACACTTTTTACTCATTCATTAAAAATATATTTTTATACTACATGGTGTACGACTAATTATTCCAAGGGGAGGTTTTCAGCACTTTAAAAGTCCCAACCTTTTTCTCTATGTACAAATAGAAAAATATATGTTGATCTGCAGGAAATCTAGCCCAACTTCTTATTTGGTCTGAGAACTTTTGCAGCACTGAAATCCTGACCAGAGAGCCCTACAATGGCGGACTTACCTTTGGTTCAAACACTACTAATACATAAGGCTGGCTCTTTACACTCCCCGACTCCAAGTTCTGTTACAGGTGGACTCCTTCTATTAACGATTACATTGTAAAATGTGTGGCCCTCCTTCCCTGCTTTCCCATAGAACAAAAAGACTCTGCGTTCTGGGGAATGTTCCCCTATATACCCTCACAACAGGAAGTGACCTTACCTCCAACTGACACACCACTGCACATAGTTAGTCAGTATCACCTGGGTATCTCTCTCTCTCTCTCTCTCTCTCTCTCTCTCTCTCTCTCTCTCTCTCTCTCTTTATAAATATATATATAGAGATACACTTTATGTATCTCTCTCTCTCTCTCTCTCTCTCTCTCTCTCTCTCTCTCTCTCTCTCTCCCTCTCTCTCTCTCTCTCTCTCTATATATTTGTGTAGCGTCTGCCTGCAGCCTCTTTAGGCCACCTGGCAGGATATCGCACCTTAGCCTCAGATCGTTGCTCCCTGCTAAGAATTGCTGTGAGCCCGGGGACACCGCTAGAGGCTGCTGCTCTATGCCCAGAGTGTGTGCAGAGACAGCTCAGGGAGAGAGTTGCTGGAAAGCGTGTGCCAGGAGCCCAGAGCTAAGCAGGCAGAGCTACTGTGAAAGGGCCATGTGCTGTGATCCTGTGCTGTGGGTAAGGAGCAGACTACTGAAAAACCATGAGGTTGTTGCTGTGCTGTGGACCATGAGCTGTGCTGTGTTATTCAGAGACTGAATGCAAAGATCTTGGGTAGCAGAGCCACAAGAGGAGGATCCCCAAGCGGATGCAGGCTTGAAAGTAAGGCCCAATGCCACCTGGGCTGACTTTTACCTGACCTCACTCAGAAGCTGATGCCCATCCTCAGTCCATCATCATCCTGTGTGGGAGCCACGATCCAGGAATGGTCTGTGCTGGGGGGGACAGTATCCGAACACTGGAGTGGTGAGAGGCCTATTCGACATCCTATTGGACATTGGTGTTTATTTAGCAGTTCTGATCATTATTGTTGCTTGCAGTGAAGTTCTGCAATTAGGAACGTGTGTAGTTTTTTTATTGGTGGATTACAAATCTTGAGAAGCTAGAGAATGAGAGCTACTGCTAGTAATCCAAGGGCCCCAATAATGGCAGATGCATTATCCCACTGGCCAGTTGTCTACTGCTTTAAAGCAGTCGATAGGTCATCTTCCTTTGAGTTTATTATCCATATTGTC
Organism: Lithobates septentrionalis; assembly: GCA_037952835.1. Classification (NCBI taxonomy): domain Eukaryota; kingdom Metazoa; phylum Chordata; class Amphibia; order Anura; family Ranidae; genus Lithobates; species Lithobates septentrionalis. Next base: position 1,658,200 of record JBBDGP010001337.1, read on the forward strand.
TGCAATGGCCCGTACCAGTATTTTACATTGTGCCAACCATTTGTTATACATTTGTTTAACCTGAGTTTCCTTTTTAAGTTTTTTTTTCTTCTACATTAAAGACATTTTCATCAGTTTGGTGTCCTGGTAGTTGTTGACTTCTGAACAAACGGACTTGCCTACATACGATCACACCAAAGTCCGACGGATTCGTACGTGATGACGTACGACTGTACTAAAATAAGGAAGTTGATAGCCGCTAGCCAATAGCTGCCCTAGAGTGGGTTTTTGTCCATCGGACTAGCATACAGATGAGCGGATTTTTCAACCGGACTCGAGTCGGTCGAACAAATTTGAAATATGTTCCAAATCTGAAGTCCGTCATATTTCTGAACGAAAAAGTCCACTGCAGGTCCGATGGAGCCCACACACAGTCGGATTGTCCTCCGGATTCGGTCCGTCGGACCAGTCCGGTCGAAAATGTCCAACCATGTATACACGGCATTAGTGTAGCAATATGGTTACATTTAATGAAGGTACAACATTTAGCAACATTTGAGTTTGAGTTTAACCATTAAACTGTTGTCTGCAATTTTTTTTTTTCTACATTAAAGACAATTTCATCAGTTTGGTGTCCTGGTAGTTGTTGAATCCAGATACAGGGCAAATCATCACTTGGAGAGGCAGAAGGATCCATCTAGCAAGCAGCATCTCTGAAGATTGTGATACAAATTAAAAAAAAAAAATCCCTGTTTGAAATCAGATTCCATTTGCCAATATTCAAATGATGTATAAAAAAGAATAGATAGAATCTGATTTGGCTGCTTACACGGACTCTTTCCCTTCGTACAAATTCAGACACAACTCAACTTACTGTAATCACAGCCAGGTTTTTTCTCATACATTTCTATGTAGTTACTCAAACCCAATACAGTAAAGCCTTAGTTTGAGAGTAACTTGGTTTGAGAGCGTTTTGCAAGACAAGCAAAATTTTTAAATAAATTTTGACTTGATATACAAGCGATGTTTTGATATACAAGTAGCGTCATGTCACAGTAAGTATGAGAAGAGAGGCGCCTCTAATGTCGCTTTCGACGGACTTTTGACGGACTTCCCACGGACTTCTGAACGAACGGACTTGCCTACACACGATCACACCAAAGTCCGACGAATTCATACGTGATGTCGTACGACCGGACTAAAATAAGGAAGTTGATAGCCGGTAGCCAATAGCTGCCCTAGAGTGGGTTTTCGTCCATCGGACTAGCATACAGATGAGTGGATTTTTTGACTGGACTCGAGTCCGTCGCACAAATTTGAAATATGTTCCAAATCTAAAGTCCGTCAGATTTCTGACCGAAAAAGTCCACTGCAGGTCCGATGGAGCCCACACACGGTCGGATTGTCTGCCGGATTCGGTCCGTCAGACCAGTCCGGGCAAAAAGTCCAACCGTGTGTACACGGTACAACATTTAGCAACATATTGCTACACTTATGCCGCGTACACACAATCGGAATTTTGGTCGGAAAAAGCTCTGATAGTTTTTCCGACGGAATTCCGACGGGATTTCGCTCAAGCTGTCTTGCATACACACGGTCACACCAAATTCCGACCGTCAAGAACGCGGTGACGTACAACACGTACAACGGGACTAGAAAAAGGAAGTTCAATACCCAGAGCGCCACCCTTTGGGCTCCTTCTGCTAATCTCGTGTTAATAGAAGTTTGGTGAAAGACGATTCGCGCTTTTCAAACTCCTGCTTATTTCCGATCGTTTTACTGCTGTTCAATTTGTGCTTGTGTGTTTGTATCTGGTTTTCAGTGCGTGTAGTCAGTTCGTATCTGTTTTTCAGTGCGTTCTTGTCCGCTCCTTTCTGATTTTCAGCTCGCTCTTCACAGGCCTTGCTGTTTTTCAGTGCTTTCGGTTAGTTCGTTCTGACCAGCCGACCGTTTTGAAGCCATGTTGCGGTTACGTACTCGTCGCAGAGCTCGTGCTGTGCGGGGGCTTGGTGTTGGGGTTCTATCTTTGACCCAAGCCCAGTGGATGAACAGGGTGGGGAGGAGTTTATGGACCAAGAAATGATTACTCCAGCATGACCAATTCTCTCATATGCCTCTGCTGCGTGAGATCCAGGAGAATAACCCTGATAATTTCAGGAATTTTCTCCAGATGACAGACCCCATTTTTCACTGTTTGTTGGCTTTGCTCACCCCTTATATTAGTAGGCAGGACACCTGCTTGCGGCAAGCCATCACTCCCGAGCCGAGGTTAGTCGTCACCTTGCGGTACTTGGCGACGGGGAGAAGGCTACAGGACCTCAAGTTCTCTACAGGCTTCTCCCCCCACGCTCTGGGGATCATTATTGCAGAGACCTGTTCTACCATCATTCAGGTCCTGCAGAAGGACTATATTAGGGTAAGTTTTATCCTTTAACATTACATTATATGTATTTAATGCATGCTAATGTTTTGTATTTCCTTCATCATTCCATAATTACCCTGATTGTAATATGCTGTGAATGTCCCCTTTGTCCTCATGCATGCTTGAATCTTTTAATGCTCCTTTTTTGGCCTACATGCATATTTGCCTTCGCTAACCTCCCCAGCATGCTATCCTGGGCCCATACACACCTAGCCTAGTCACTTAAACAATGTATTTTGCCAGCTCCATTGTACTGCTTTACCGTAAACACCCCCTATAATGTGTACAAATGTTATTGTTGTCCTTAAATTCATGCAGAGTGTCAGAGGCTTTTTTTGGGCTCACAAACTCATTTAGAACCCCCCTAAAATTTTGACAATGGGCCATCAGAGGTGGTGAGGAATCTGATAAGTGGACCTAATTTTTCTGTCTTTAAATACGCATTAAAATCAATGTTATACTCATGTTGGCCAAGAATGTTTGTTTCTAATCTGCTTGCAATGTTTATGTTCAAAATTACTATTTTTTTTCTGTTTGGACTCCACAGTTTCCTTCAATGCCACAGGAATGGCAGACTGTGGCATCCCACTTTGCCCATCGTTGGGACTTTCCTAAATGCGGAGGGGCAATAAATGGGAAGTACGTCCACATCGTCCCACCACCCCATTCGGGGTCATACTGTTTTAACTATAAGGGGTTTCATAGTATCGTGTTGATGGCGGTGGTGTGGGCGACATACAAGTTTCTCTATGTGGACGTGGGGAAGAATGGCCGGATGTCGGATGGTGGAGTCTTTGCCCAAACTGAGTTCTACGGACATCTCCAGAGCGGTGGCTTGGGATTGCCACCTGCGGAAGAGAACGTTGAAGGACTTCTGTTTTTATTGCTGATGAAGCATTTGGTCTAGCCAATCACGTGATGAGGCCATTCCCCCAGAGGACCCTCACCCCGGAGAAGAGGGTTTTTAATTACCAGCTGGCCAGAGCCCGAAGAGTCGTGGAGAATACCTTTGGGATGGCCAGCCGGTTCCGCCTATTTCTAATGGCAATCAACTGGCGGAGTACAAACTGAACCACATTGTTTTATGCTGCTGCATCCTGCACAACTTTTTAAAAAGAAATGCTCCAAATTATATAGCCTCAGTTGGGCCTGAGGACGGACTTCGGGAACCAACACTGACGGCCCTGGAAGCTGTCCGTCCTGGCTTGCCCCCCCAAAGCGCCGGTGAAGTGCGTGAAAAATATGTGGAATATTTTACAGGTAGGGGGGCCATTGCTATGACAGCTAATTTGTAATTATTGATGTCTGCCCTAGGGTACAAAGGCTTGACAAATCTCACCAGTTTCTCCAGCGTTGCCTTCCTCTTTATTTTGTTATGACCCAGAATAAATGGATATTTTGTTTTCAGAAATACTTGCGTTTTACTTCAAAAAGGACAGTTTGTTTGTGAGTAGGCAAGTACATTTAAAAAATACAATGTCAAATTAACAAGGTACACCAACCAACCTCCTTGAGATAATAATGGTGTTGTGGAAACGTGACATACAAAAAAGAGAGATCACTATAAAATAATTAAAATAAAATAATTAAAAAAAACAAAAAAACAACAGGAGATCTTGATTAAAGAAAAATGACTATAAAAATTAATTCTAAACATTATTAGGGAGATCTGGCTTGAAAAACAAAAAAGATTATTCAGGAGATCACGAGAAATAATAAAGAAATCAGTTTGTGAGAACTCTGTATGAATATGAGCAGCAAAACAACTTTACTCTTCTAGCATTATAAAGAAGAAGAGAATGCGCTGCATTGAAAGATTTAAACATTTGCAGTGTGACGAATGTGCCATCTCCATTACAAACGGTCGTTTTACCAGACTGAGCGGCTCCGTCTCGTACTTGATTCTGAGCATGCATGGTTTTTTGCGCGTCGGAATTGCATACGATTACACATTGCAATACACACGAATGGAATTTCCGATAGAAACTTTTTCCGTCAGAAAAATTGAGAACATGCTCTCAATCTTTTGCTGGCGGAAATTCGGCCAGCAAAAGTCCGATGGCGCATATACACGGTCGCATTTTCCGACCAAAAGCTCTCATCGGACTTTTGCTGGCTGAATTTCCGATCGTGTGTAAGCGGCATTAGAGGTGCCTCTCTTCTCTTTTATACTCTAGAATCTGCTGGATTTTGCTTCTAATCCCCTTGTGGAGGCTTCCATTTGTGGATGGACATTTTATGGTTACACAACCTATCACATTGCTATAATCTTTTTATATGGACTATGAACTGAAGGACTTATGAATAAATGGTTGTGGGACGAATCATCTGAGTTTCCATTAGTTCTTATGGGGAAATTTGCTTTGATATACAAGTACTTTGGATTACAAGCATGTTTCTGGAACAAATTATGCTCGCAATCCAAGGTTTTACTGTATCAAGCTTTCATACACCTCGCCTAAAATACAATAATAAAAGTTTTATAATCTGACTTTTACATAGAAATCCAAAGTTATTTCTTTGAAGAAAAGAGAAAAAAATCCCCTCTGCCATAGCACATAAATTAAATGTGAACTTTTCACTATAACTCAGGAGGTTGAGAAGTCTGACTTTTACAAAGAACAAATAACCAGGGGAAGCCCAGCTAATAATTCACTTCTCCTGGCCTCACTCACTGATAAACGACTGACTATTTGTGGAGAAAATGCTTTTGTTTTTCCAGCTTTGCCAGCAGTAATACCTGAACAGAGCTATCATTATGTGAACAGCTGGATGAAAGGAAAAATATAAAGAGAAAATTACTGAGTTTGTTTTTCTCGCCATTAAATATTTCTGGATTTAAGGTGCATTTTAACAGTTTCTAATCCTATAATATCCCTTAAGATGTGCAGACATTTCAACATTTATCCTTGAAGAGAAAGACATAAAAAAAATAAAAAAACTTGACACGAGAACTTGTTGCCCTCCTGCTTTTAAGGAACACTGGATGCGCGGTGGAGAGGTCTTTGTTTATAATCCACAGTATTACACGACAAAGTGTTATGTTTATTCAAGAATTTTAAACTTTGCAGATTTTTAGCTTTTCTTTTATAACATAAGCTGTTACAATTGAGCAATGCTGGTTAATTATGATGATGTTGTTAACCTCATAAAATTGATTCTTAATATTCACAAAATAAGTAGGCTTAATCAGCTTTGAAATCTGATGCTGAGACTAAGGCAGATAAAAAAACGATTTAGTCAAGTTAGCATTTATAAATGAATATATTTTAAATACAACAAATCTAAATTCTTAAATTGCTCCTTTAAATTTCTCTTTAGCAGATTTCAAAATAGGGGGGGAGAGGGTCAGGACTCTTATTGGGCTGTATTGCTTTGCAAAGTTATGTCAGTCTAACACTGAAAATATGCTTACAGGAGAGCACAGGGATGACCTCACCTCATCGGTGTGCCATCTTTGAAGTAGAGAAGAATTTGAAGAAAAAAGGCTTGGACTTTTTAGGTACGGCCAGACAGTAATTGTAAAAAAATATACTTTTATTATACACAAAAAAATTATATATTAAAATCCACATTAATGAATCAAATGCATGGGCGGGGCTACAGCGTCTTACCTTGTCACATGCATTTGGTGTGCTATTACAGCAGCGGCTGGTATTGATGAGGGGCTCCCTGCGACAAGGTATCTATGGCTTGCAGCATGGCAATGTATACTTCTATCAGTTTGATTTGGTAATTATCCTTATATTCCTCTCTTTATCCTTCTTTTTCTCCCCAGATCATTCAGTGGTCCACCTGGAGTTTTGGGTTGTGTGGGGAGGTTGATGCTGTTGGGCCCCTCTTTAGTAGCGATAACTACTCCTCAGTAAGGGTCCCATTAGGGTCTGTTTATAACTGGGATATTTCTCATATGCCGTTGGCAGCTTGACACAAACATCTCTACAAAAAAAACCTATCTCTCTACATTTTTTCCCCCCACCCTTAACTGCTAGTCATCTACTGAACTGGTGAGTTTGTTATACCAGAGTTCTGGATACATTTAATCTTGTCCTTGAATGTTGTTAGACATGGACAAATATTTTTTCAATCTCTTTTTCTGTCTGCTGTTATCAGCCATAGGTTCATTATACATAAATAGACTATTTGACTGGACTACCGGACCCCTCAGCAGCTGCACTGCACTCTGTCCACTTTGGTTTGTTCTTAGCTGTGAGTTTATACTACCTATACACTACATCAGTAGTCTCAAGCTGGTGGTCCTCCAGCTGTTGCGGAACTACAAGTCCCATCATGCCTCTGCCTGAGTGAGTCATGCTTGTAACTGTCAGCCTTGCAATGCCTCATGGGACTTGTAGTTTCGCAACAGCTGGAGGGCTGCCAGTTTGAGACCCCTGCTCTACATTATACAGTAAGTATGAATTATTTATTAAATAAGGTTACATTTTATATATTCTAGTCACATGTACTTGATTCTTCCACAGCTTAGTAAAAATTGACCAATTGGTTTGCCTTTCCTTTTTTCCCTTTCCAAACACCTTCCCCCTGCACTTCCCCATTTTCTTCCCCCCTCTACCCCCCCCCCTTGTTTCCTCCTCTGCTCACCCCCTTCTTCCCATTCCGCCCCCTTTCCAGTCCCCTTTTCCTTTCCCCAAATGCAGTTTACATTCTATAAACACATTTTGTGCCTGTTTTTTCCGTATACTTTGTGACTATACTAGTTATTATGTTATGTACGCTCCCATAGTTGTCTGGTTTGCTTGTCCTGTCTATTTATATGCACTGTCGATTGGCCATCTCTGGGATATGTGAAACGGAGTGCCTTATGAATTGTAGTATGATTAAAATATATATCTATACCAGGGGTCTCAAAGTACCGGCCCACGGACCGGTTACAAGTGGCCCACAGGTGGGGCCGATCCTAGGTGGGTGGCAGCGGCTGGGAGCTTTCTCTCTCTGTCTCCTCTCCCCAGCATGCTGCTGCAGCCCAGCGCACACAACACAGAAGAGCAGAGCAGAGGGATCCGCCGATCGCCCTGCCCACCTGTTCTGTTGAGAAATGCCCCATCGAATAGTGCCCGGGCTGAAGGGTGCATGCGCTGTACGTAACATCATAACAGCTGATTTTACCATCAGCTGTTGTGACGGGAGACGGCGCAGGCGCACAATAGCCGACAGAATTTTTTTCTGTCAGATTGTGCCCCACGCTTCCCCGTGCTACCGTGGTGGGTTCATGTCCATGATGGGCGGATTTATGGGCACTTGGGAGCGGAATTACATGTCCAGTGCTGCAAAATAAAACTTTCTCATGGGCGGATTTCTACATTTCTTGTTGGCAGATTTATGGGCATTTTGGGGCGGAATTAGATGGCCAGTGCTGCAAAAAAATAAAACTTTGTGATATTCCGCCCCAAAGTACCCATAAATCCGCCCACAAGAAATGTAAAAATCTGCCCATCAGAAAGTTTTATTTTTTTTATTTTATTCTGCCCCAAAGTGCCCATAAATCCGCCCACAAGAAATGTAGAAATCCGCCCATCACAAAGTTTTGTTTTGCAGCACCCATCATGGACATGAACCCGCCACTGGAGCACGGGGGGAGCATGGGGCACAATCTGACAGAAAAAAAATATTCTGTCGGCTATTGTGCGCCTGCGCCATCTCGCCGTCACAACAGCTGATGGTAAAATCAGCTTTTGTGATGTTACGTACTGCGTCGCACATGCGCCCTTCAGCCCGGGCGCTATTAGATGGGGGGCATTTCTCAACAGAACACCTGGACGAACAGCTGATTTTACGATCAGCTGTTGTGTCGGCACACAATAGCCGACTGAAGACATTTTTCAGTCAGATTGTGCTGAGGCACGTTCATGTAGGTGAGGGACGGAATTTAACATGAAGGGGGCGGATGTTTTCATTGAAGGCCAGTGCTGATCTAACATGAAGGGGGTGGATATTTTCAAGGATGGCCACTGCTGAAAAGATGGGGGCAGAATTTTAAACGTTTTGCTCGCTAAATAGGCCTTCTAGGAAGAATAGCAGATAAAGATTTATTTAGCAGATATGTTTGGGCATCGTTAAAAATTCTCCCCCCATCTTTGCAGCACTGGCCATCATTGAAAACATCCGCACCCTTCATGTTAAATTCCGCCCCTCACCTACATGAACACTCCTCGGCAGAGCGAGGCACAATCTGACTGAAAAATGTCTTCAGTCTATTGTGCGCAGGCGCCGTCTCGCCGACACAACAGCTGATCGTAAAATCAGCTGTTGTGCTATTACGTATGGCTCATGCGCAGTTCGTCCCGGGCACTATTCGATAGTGGGCACTTCTCGACAGAACACTGGCCCTGGATCCAGGGTCCTGCTGCCACCTCAGGGTGGAAGATTGTGGCGGTCTCAGGATGCCCTGCCACTAGGCTTGTGAAGAAGCCAGGACCTGACAGGAGGAGAGGAATCGGGAGGCAGAAGATCAGGCCACCAGCTGACTGCCAGGAGGAGAGGTAAGTGAGCCATCATACAGAGGCTGAGCAAAGTCCTTAGTTGTGTGACTGAGGTTGAAATTTGTGAAGAGGGGGTATTTGTGGGGGGGTGCGTGTGTGTGTGGGGGGGTTGGTATTTGTGGAGTGTAAGAGGGATATTTGTGAAGTGGCGTGTGTGGGGGGGGTATTTGTAGAGTGTAGGGGGTAATGCTGGGGTTAATATTGCGTCTGCTGACACCAGTGCTGGGGGTAATAGTGCGTCCACTGACACCAGTGCTGGGGCTTAATAGTGTGTCCGCTGACACTAGTGCTGGGGGTTAATAGTGCGTCTGCTGACACCAGTGCTGGGGGTTAATAGTGCGTCCGCTGACAGCAGTGCTGCGGGTTAATATTGCGTCCACTGACACCAATGCTGGGGTTAATATTGAGTCCGCTGACACCAGTGCTGGGGGTTAATATTGCGTCTGCTGACACCAGTGCTGGGGGTTAATAGTGCGTCTGTTGACAGCAGTGCTGGGGGTTAATAGTGCGTCCGCTGACACCAGTGCTGGGGTTAATAGTGCGTCCGCTGACACCAATGCTGGGGAAAAGGAGAGTTTGCATGCGGCCCCCATTGGATGTGAAAATTTGTCCTGTGGCCCTCAGGTAATTTGAGTTTGAGACCCCTGATCTATACTGTACTATATTATATTTTATTTATGCTTCTCTTTTCCACATTTTGTTAGTCATTTTGATGCGCCTGAAGAAGCGCAAGGCGCGTAACATGTAGAGCCAAGACCAAGTCTACATCGCTGTACTGCAATATAACTATACTCTTGGATCCACTGCCACAATAGAATGATATTCTCATCTTCCAGACTCCATGTCTGTCATGAAAGGCGTCCTGTTAGCACAACCGTCGGCGGAAGATCGGTTAGCAGAACCACTGTTGGTAGAGCCAGAGGACGCGTTCGGAGATGCGTTGGCGCGAACGGACGCGGGCGGGTGCGCGTTTGTACGAACGGGGGTACGCGGGTGCACGATGATACGTACGGTCGGTACACGGGCGTGCACGCGGATGCGCACGAACGTGCTGTGTGACAGCGTTTGGCGCCATTAGGCCTATTTAAAGGAGTCTGTCAGCACGCTTTCTTGCTGTCCGGTCTACAGCGTTCCCTGTGACCCTAAGCTACCTGAATACCTGCCTACCCGCTTCCTGTTACCCGGCCTGTTCCTGACTATTCCTGTTGGCTGCCTGTCCTTGACCCCGGCTCGTTTGACTACTCTCCTGCCTCCTCCTTCGGTTATCTATTACCTGCCTGTTGCCAACCCGGACTGTATCTAGACTATTCTCCTGCCTCCGTTTGGTACCTACCTGCCCGCCAGTGTTGACCCGGCCTGTCTGATTCCGCTTGTGCTCCAGCTGGACTACAGAACACCTCCCTACCGCCTGCTGTTCCAGAGTTCCTGCCTGCTACAGTGCTTCTCCTCACGGCCAGTGGCTCCAGTGTTCCTGCCATAGTTCCTGTGCACCTTCCTACAGCCTGCTGTTCCAGTTCTTCAGCCAAGCTACAGAACACCTCCCTGCTGCCTGCTGTTCCAGAGTTCCTGCCTGCTACAGTGCTTCTCCTCACGGCCAGTGGTTCCAGTGTTCCAGACAGTTATCCGGTGTCATCACACAATAAGTCTAAAATCATAAACAACGCGCCAAGTTATCCGGTGTCTCCTCTTACGGTCTGCTGTTCCAGTGTTCCAGTTGAACTTCAGAGACATCTGCCACTTGCCAGGCACTTGTGGCCCCCTGCGCTCTTGAGTCCCTGTTTCCTCTATCAGGGGTTCTTGAGCCAGAGGCACACGAGAGGCCATTCCCTGCATTCTGGGCTCCGCCACCAGGTACGTGACAATGTCGTTGTTAATCGGTTATATACAGTTGCATTGTTTTAATTAGTATTTGATTCATTAATGTGGATTTGTATCCAAATGTATAATTTTTCTATGTGTATAATAAAAGTATATTTTTCTACAATTACTGTCTGGCCGTGCCTAAAAAGTGCAAGCCTTTTTTCTTCAAATTCTTCTCAAATTTAAATGGGACGTGGCACTGTTTACCTATATAGTATCCACAGTACCACTCTGTGCTAATACAGTTACTATCTATTAACTTTGAAGTAGAACTTCACTTTCTCAATCCTGATCATTTTTAATCCTTATGCTGCTAACATTGGTAAATGCATAGTAAAGTATACCATATTTACTTGTTTTAAACTTTTATTTTACATTTTACTTCAGCTACTAACATCCAAAAAACATTGTAGTGCTAAACCCAGGGACACTTGTCCAACACACCAAAATGCCCATCAAGGGTGCAGCCCTCCTCCGACTGGGAAATCCTCAGAACCAACTTCAAAAAACACAAAAGAGGGTGCAACTACCTTGTGCATTACCACAAGTAACTTTCATTTATTCACATTGACAAATGGATACTCACATGCATTTCAAGGGTCATGCCCCCTTCCTCTGAGCTCTGAGGAAGGGGGCATGACCCCCCGAAACACGTCAGCTGTCCAACCAGTTGTTCCCAGGGCATACTGCATTGCATTGCAGCTGGAGCAGTTATATGTTGCTTGATCTTTTTACTTGCATGTGAGTATCCATTTGTCGATGTGAATAAATAAAAGTTACTAATGCTAATGCGCAAGGTGGTTGCGCCCTCTTGTGTGTTTTTTTGCAGTTACTTCAGCTACTTCCTGGTTTCCCAGCCTAGGCAAATTATGTCACACATCCCAGGAGGGGGTTTCTCAGCTAAACACACTCTCCTACATGTGTGCCTGAGCTAAGGGCAGATGGATTCCAGGATGTAAATGCTACATGAATCACCTACCCTTACTCAAGATGGCTATGGCCAGAAATTCTAGGGGCGGGGCATGGATGAATGGGTGAGTTTGCTTTGAATATTTAAAAGGAATAAAATAGAGTTTTTGGTTTGTGGTGCACAGATGCAGTGTAGTTCTGTTTTAACTGTCCTTGACCAAGGTGTGTTGCCATAACTGCAGGTTAGAAAAAGTGTGGTCTGGTCACATACCAAACTATGCATTGTGGCAGAGGTGCTTTGATCAGAAGACTGGTTATACAGAATTACAAATGTTTTGACGGGAAAAGCATTTGTCATATTGTGTTTTGCTGTTGAGTGGATATCATTTATACATCTAAATACTTTGTAAAGAGCATGGGTTGAAGCATACTGGCAGACCTATCTTTATTCCTATATCTAACCCTATTACATTATGTATGAGAAAATAGGCACCAGACCATTTACCGTTGTAATGGAAATTTGTAAGTTCTGTATATAATTGTATTCTATTTTCTATGTATTGCACACTGCCCTCACTGTGTACACGGCACTACTAATGTTTTTAGTACATGTTTACATTCTTTTGAGTCTTTATTAGAATTAGCCTGCCTATGTAACGCCTCTTGTTGCCATAAACGTACAATTGTAATATTAATGTGATACCTACGTAATCACGTGTATAAAAACCTTCAATTGCGTCATAATAAAGCAGAACAGTTATTTGGAAAGATGCTGAGCGTATCTTTTGTGTCTGTTCCCTACTGCAGTAGTTATTATTAATTTGGAACCACTAATCAATATGAAGATTTGAGTTGCCTATCAACAAATTGTCCAAGTCAAGTGGCGAGCTTTGCCTAGGAGGGGCTTTACAGTTGACCCTGAGAATCCGAAACAAGGAGCTTGAGACCATCTGGGAATTTCTGATAATCAGCCGGCTGAGGTAAGCCTTTTGCTTACATTTGAGTTATCAGACTTCCTTGATCGGTAAGGCATTTTCGGAACAAAGGGTACCTATTTTACTCCCCTTAATCGAACTGTATTGGTTGGTGGTTATATGTTATGTTGTCACTGTCTACTGTCCATCGGAGTGTTATAGATAAGAAAGGGAAGAATACTGCTGTTCACAGGTATATGTAGTACATCTGCTAGATGAAGTAGTTTAGAGGCAAGAGGGTATAGACACAAGTAGAGAAGACTAGCCAGTCATTATGGGCATTAAATTAAGTAAGAAAGTGAAGGGTAAGAGACCCTCAAAAATGCCCAGCGCAAGAGGAGCGCTATATATGAACCGAAGGTGCAGTTCCGCCTATACTGAGCCCCTAGATTAATGGTTAAAGTGGACAGTGATCCACAATGGGTAACTGGGTTACCAAAGTCCACAGGGACTAAGAATCATGCAGAGTAAACAGCTAGAGAAACAGCTATGAGCAAGATGGATCAAGGGTGACAATTAACACCAGACAGAAAGGGACATTTTCATGTTAGGTTGTGGGATGAATTTGGGGTCAGGCACTACAACTAGTAAAGTCAGAAACAGAGAAATGAGAATTAAAACAGAATACTTTATATGTTGTCAGAGAGCGAAGATGGGATGAACACTGAATCTGATAATCTATGAGCGTCTGATCATAGAACCATAGAAGGTACAGTATGTGAAGTATGGTATTACAATACATTGGATGCAAAGGATATCAGAACAAAATAAGGAAAGCAGAAGTTAAGCAAGCAAATATAAAAAGAGTTAAAAGAAATTGAAAGAATGATATGCATGTGTTGTGTACAAATGGGAAAAATGTAAGCAATTTTAGAGAGATATTTGTGTAGGTGTGTGAATGCTGGAACCTTTAGTTCTATCGCTTGTGTGCGTCATGTATGCAGATGTGACCCCCTCCTTTGCACTCTCCTGAAAGAATGTAGCTGGGATGAGAGGTCAGTGATAAGCTGGAAGGACACCATGCCAATTTCCGTTTTTTAGACAAAACATTTATAACAAAATGTGCCGGGTTAACGAATCTAATGATAAAAAATGTGATCACAATTATTTTTGAATCTGTTTTCTAAACATGGTAAAATGAAGGTTACATTTAACCGTGTATTACACAAATTGAATATCCTTTGATAGTGGAAACAGTGCATTTAAAAAAGGGAAATTAAGTAAAATTAAGTATTATGTCCCCCTTTAAGGAAATGTATCTGTGGATATATATTAGTGTATGATATTGAAATTATAATTTAAGTATTAATTTCTAATATGAGTTTAACAATTTTATTAATGATATAGATATATTAAAACTGGTTTAGACAACCTTTGGTTGGAAATGAAGTCCAGGTTAATGGGGAAATTTGTAAAAATGGGATTAGTTTAGATTAAGATAACAATTTTGTAATTTTACATTTATTAAGTGGAAAAAAAAAGATTAAGATGAGGTTGTTAATTGGAATACAGCTGCCATAATGTTTAACAAAGCCAAGATGGATGGGATACATAAGAAGTTTTTCTACAAAAATGAATTTTTAAGGGCTGATAATAACTTGATGTGCGGTCCGTGATGTGAGAGTAATAATAAATACAATTTAAATATAACAGACCCATCACATCAAGTCTACACACCCTGTTAGGATAGATGCCACCTGCAGCCAGTTGTTTTATAGTTTTTGATGTGGCTGAGCGCTTTCTGGTCCATCATACAGATTGTTGATCCTTTTGTTTTTATTTATTTTTATTTTTAAATCCAAAGCAGAATGTGTGGATTGTGAAATGATGTGCCCCTTTTCCTTGTAAGTGCAGTGGTATAAGCAGACGAATATTTTGGATTTATGGACATCTCTGCATGACCGCAGGGTATTGTTATCGTTTATTATAATATTGCCAGGAAAAAGTTGTCTTTTTGAAACATGAAACTGGAGTTCTTACACAAACAGCGTGATAGAAAACAATCCATTGTAATATATTTATGGAAGCTGGACCCAGTAATGAAGGGTTCATCCCGATATATCAGAGCTGTAGCTTTATGCAAAGGTGCTATTAGACAAAGTTACAGACATTATTTAGCAAATATACAGCTAACTAAATGTTTGTCTAATGAAAGGTTTAAAATATGAGTGTTTATGTACAAATCTAACAATGAAAAATGCGTATATTTGAATCCAGCCATCTTATTGCCTCTATTGGAGGAGGCTGGAGACAAAGGAAAACCACATGTGTTAAATTGATGACGTAGGAATCAGCTGCTGTGAGCCCAGTGCAGTACACACTCCCTGAAGACCCAGATATTTATTTTTTTGTAGAGTTATTCCCGGTTTTATATTGAGGATGCAGTTTATCACCCAGAAGGATACTCTGTATTCAGAGTCATTGGATCCTTTTCCCTAGCTCAAGAAGCAGAGCTCCATGTTTTAGCAAAGCCTGTGAGCTATAAAAAGAGTGCATATATTTATATAGATAGTCAAGATATCGAGAGCTTTTGGTTCCATTTGAAGGGCCAGAAGTTTGTTTTTACTTCGACAGGTAAACCAATCAAGCATGCTAAGTTAATTTGATTGGCTGTTTTCAGCCTTCCAGGTTCTTGCTGAGGTAGCCATACTAACATTAAAACTCCCACATGGAAGCAGACCAGGTGACTAAGGATGCTGCATTACAGCCTCGGACACTTGCTGGGTCTGTGCAACTCACAGATTCCACCCTAGTTCTGGCCCAGTATAGCTGGGATTAATAATTCAACTTTAAGGACCCCAGAATGAGAAGAACAAGTGGTCCACAGGGGGCAACTTCTTATGAAACAGGACTTTGGAAAAGGTGATCATTTATGTCTGCCAGCCACTCTTTTCCCTTCAGCTTGACACATGGACCATGTCACCAGTCACAAGCAGTTATGGCTACCTTAGTAAATGAGCGTGGGATAGAGCCAGGGTTCACCACAGTTGTTTTTATAACATACCAGTTCTTGTTTTACCTGTTACCAAAGGTGTTACCAAAAGCTGAACATCCCTTCCAGAGATTACAAAAAGATATATCCAGATGCCCAAGTCAGGATCTTATGAGTAGGCATTTTGTTCAGTATGTTTTTCTGGATGTCCAGTGGCAAATGCTACTGCAAAGGCCACAGTAAAAAGTGTTATCAAAAGTAGTTTGTAAGTACAGAAGGCAGAATCAACAGAGAGTAACAGAGGAAATAATTTTTATAGGACAGTCCTTACTAGAGGTTTTGAGGTTTTATTTTTACACTCCCTACTGTCTACAATGTAGCGGACAAAGTAGAGTAAGAAACTAGAAAACTTTTGCCTGAATGTTTTCTTATATTTTATCAAGCCCCTAAGGGGATGTTGGATACTCTCCCTATGGGATTTTTTTTGGGAGTGTGTTACTCACTTGCTTATATAGGGGGACAGTCGTGTGAATATTGCAGATATTGCACCAACAACGTCCCTTAAAACCCCTTGCCGCCCACCCCGCTCGGCCATCCCAAACATATCGAGCTTCGGATCCCAAACTGAAAGACCTTCCTAACAATAAAATCCTTGGAGGTCAATAACTGTTCTGTGGCATCGCCACAAATTAGTAAGAGGGTAGTGAGATCGGGTGAGGCTCCCAACTGGTGGCAAAAAAAACTTTGATCATGTCCTGGTGTAAAATGCATGGCCTAGTCGTCCATGCGGAAGAAAGTGCAAAATCTGATGGCCTTCACTCCAGACAGGTCAGGATGGCAAACAGTACGAGTGCAGGAGAAAATTTAGAGATGAAGGCCTGGAGAAATGGAGAAGAATGGAGATGTAGACACTGTATCTGGCACAGTAGGGTGCAGGTCTCGCCAAGTAAAAAGGCCAGATGGCGAAAACTACTGGCATTGTGAATTACAGTAAAGGCACCGAGTTATACAGGGGTGCACGGGGGCCTGTATTAAGGCAACTAGTAAGTATCATCATAGGTTAATGATAATTTCAATCACCTCTGCGTCTGTGGGCCGCTCCATATTGGTCATTCAGCCACACCATGGCTTCCTTGGGGCTGGTGTAGAAATGGGCCTTGCCATCATGAATAATGCGCAATTTGGCAGGGAAGAGCATGGCATAGGACAGGCCTTCCGTGCGCAGGCAGGCCAACAAAGGATCTAGATTATTGGTAACATATAAAGATAAGGGGGTCTGAACCAAAACTCTGAGATATCTAAAGGAGGACACCACCTGGAGCTTGGAGGCCGGGTGGATCTGGAGAGGGTTAATCACTTCTAAGGGAAAAAGGCTGCACTTGTCCCAGTTAATCCAGAATCCAGAGTAGTCCCCAAAGGTGGTGATCTCCTCCAGCAGCAGTGACTCATTCGTATCAGCCAGATACACCAATGTGTCATCCGCATAAAGTGAAATGCGTTCCTCTATATTAGCGATCGGAAGTCCTTTAATTAAGGGTGAGGAGCGAATGCGAACTGCAAGCGGCTCCATGGGCAGGGCAAACAAGAGGGGTGACAACGGGCACCCCTCTCGAGTGCCCCTAGTGATCGGGAAGGGATCAGTAATAGAGGAATTGACCCGAACCCGAGCTACCGGGGAGGTATAAAGAAGTTTTATCCATGCTACAACACGGGGGCCAAAACCATACTTCTGTAACACTCGGAAAAGGTATGGCCACTCCACACTGTCAAATGCTTTACAGGTGTCCAAGGACACAGTGGCGCGGGTAGGGGGACAGTCGTGTGAATATTGCAGATTGTGGAACAATCTGCAAATGTTCATTCTAGTAGACCTGCCGGGTATAAAGCCTCCTTGGTTACTATTGACCAGGGATGCGACTACATTATTCAAGCGATTTGCTAATATTTTGGCCAGAATCTTAACGTCCACATTAATGAGAGAAATTGGACAGTAAGATTCACAATTAAGTGGGTCCTTTCGGGGTTTTAATAGGAGTATTATCAGGGCCTACCGCATCGTTGGGGGGAGGGTCCCAACATCTAGGGCTTTGTTATATGTCTACAAAAGGAAAGGGGGCAAAAGGTCTTTGAATTTGGTATACCATTCGGCCGGGAAGCCGTCAGGTCCAGGAGTCTTATGTGCGGGCATTTGGGAGATTGCTGTAGCAATCTCTTCAGCTGAGATAGGTGCCTCCAGCATATCACGTCCCTCATCTGATAAGGAGGGAAGAGATATGTCAGTTAAGTAGTCAGTCAGCTGAGATTCATCATAGTCAGCCCTAGAGGTATACAGCTCTTTGTAAAAACATAAAAAGGAATCTAAGATATCCCCTGGGCTATCACTAACAGTACCTTGGGCAGTAATGATACGTGGTATGGAAATGGGGGAATGGTCAGGTCTGGTCAGATATGCCAAAATACGTCCGGCTTTATTGCCATGTTCAAACGATTTCTGAGAAACATGCAACCTGCGCTTTTGTGTGAGATCCAGCAGACGGAGTTCATACTCCCTGTGGCTCTGTAACCATGCCTCTCTCGTGTCTGAGGCAGGGTTAGAGGCATAAGCAGACTCTGTGCACAGCAAAGTAGTCTCAAGTTCCTCAATAAGCATCTGGTTAATTTTCCGTAAGATCCCCGTGATAGACATAAGGGTGCCCCTCAGAGTGGTCTTGAATGCGTCCCATTCTTTGTAGGAGTCCACTTTACCCAGATTATCTTTCCAGTAATTAGAAATGCCTATCCTGCATTCTCCTTGCACTACCTCATCCTCCAACCAGTATGAGTTCAGGCGCCACAAAGCAGGCCCCGAACCTGGGAGGAGGAGGAGGTTCACAGAGAGAGGGGCATGATCCGAAACTCCTCTGGGCAGATATGAAATGGCGGAGACTACAGGAAGGGTCTCCGCCGGAGCAAACGCCAAGTCCAGTCTAGACATGGTGTAGAAAGAATCCGAATGGCAGGAAAAATGGCGCTCATCCGGATGTTTCCAACGCCACACATCTGTTAGGCCGTGCACCTGAACCCAGTCTACAAATGAGGGAAAGGACCTACCTCCACCTCCCAGATGGTCCATTGCTGGATCTAAGACTGCATTAAAATCCCCCACATAAAGCAGGGGGCCTGGGTGTCTATTCAGTAGTTGGAGTGACAATTTGGAGTGTATCTCCACTGAAAACGGGGGGGGGGGGGATATAAATGTTCACCAGCGTAAAGGTTACAGTGGAAATCTGTAAAGTAAGAACAATAAACCGCCCTTCAGGGTCTGTTTAAACTTTTATCATCTCAGCTGGGAGAGATTTAGCCAGTAGGATAGATACCCCCCTGGAATAGTTAGTGTGAGTAGCATAGTATGAGTTAGAGCCCGTAAGGTGAGTCTCCTGGAGGCATATAATATGAGGATGACATTTTTTTAACACACAAAAAACCAAGGATCTTTTCTGCGGTGCATTCAGACCTCTAGTATTCCATGAGACTATCCTTAGGGGCTTTGCCATAATAGAACATACAATAATGAATAAGCACAGGTAAACACTTGAGCCAATACATACATGACCAGACAGGCCGCGCCACCTGAAGCTCATACAAGCACATGAACAAAAAGTGCGTGGATCTGCCAGCAGGGTAATACGAGCCAAAAATCGAAGAAAAAAAATAAAAACAGAAGCCTTAACAGTCCGCCGTAGGCAGTAACCTGAGAAAAAAAATGTCTTTCGAGTGAAAAATTGCAGAGGTGAGCTGGAAAAGGGATAAAAAGAAAAAAAAGAAAAAACATGAAAAAAAAAAGGCACCAACAACGTCCCTTAAAACCCCTTGCCGCCCACCCCGCTCGGCCATCCCAAACATATCGAGCTTCGGATCCCAAACTGAAAGACCTTCCTAACAATAAAATCCTTGGAGGTCAATAACTGTTCTGTGGCGTCGCCACAAATTAGTAAGAGGGTAGCGTGAGATCGGGTGAGGCTCCCAACTGGTGGCAAAAAAAACTTTGATCATGTCCTGGTGTAAAATGCATGGCCTAGTCGTCCATGCGGAAGAAAGTGCAAAATCTGATGGCCTTCACTCCAGACAGGTCAGGATGGCAAACAGTACGAGTGCAGGAGAAAATTTAGAGATGAAGGCCTGGAGAAATGGAGAAGAATGGAGATGTAGACACTGTATAAACAAGGCCTGGGGAATGCCCAGGAAAAAATTCCAAGCCTACTTACCACCAGCTCGCAGAACACTGTAGACACTGTATCTGGCACAGTAGGGTGCAGGTCTCGCCAAGTAAAAAGGCCAGATGGCGAAAACTACTGGCATTGTGAATTACAGTAAAGGCACCGAGTTATACAGGGGTGCACGGGGGCCTGTATTAAGGCAACTAGTAAGTATCATCGTAGGTTAATGATAATTTCAATCACCTCTGCGTCTGTGGGCCGCTCCACATTGGTCATTCAGCCACACCATGGCTTCCTTGGGGCTGGTGTAGAAATGGGCCTTGCCATCATGAATAATGCGCAATTTGGCAGGGAAGAGCATGGCATAGGACAGGCCTTCCGTGCGCAGGCGAGATTTCACTGCTGAGAAGGAGATCCGTTGGTGTTGAACTTCAGCAGAAAAGTCCGGATAAACAGAAATATTGTTACTGTTAAATTTAAGCGGGCCTTTTTCTCGTGTAAGGCGTAGGATGGCCACTTTATCCTGGAAATTGAGGATGCAAGCAATAATAGAGCGTGGTGGAGCACCCGCTGGAGGGGGGCGAGGAGGAGTGCGGTGCGCACGCTCTATAACATGTGAGAATGAGGGTGCATCTTTACCAAAAATGTCCCGCAACCAGGAATAAAGAAACTTTTCAGGATGGGGGCCTTTCGCGTGTTCCGGGAATCCCACAAATCTAAGATTGTTCCTGCGAGAATGATTTTCCAAATCGTCGATCTTGGCGCAAAGTGCCGCCATCTCGCTAGTAGTATCACGCATAGTTACAGACATGGGATTCACAGTGTCCTCTAAGGTACTAATGCGTTTCTCAGCGTCTCCGGTTCGATCACGGAGGTTCTGGACATCTTATTATAGTAATGAAAAGTCCATGCAAATAGAGGCTATCTGAGTAGAGAGGGAGGCCTTGCAATCCTGAATAGCCAGCATAATGGTAGACAGTGTAGGCTCAGCAGGGGGAGAGTCCACAGCCTGACTATGCTCATCAGACTGCTGTGAATCCTGTGACTGCAGGGGGTCTGTTTGTGTGTGAAATATAGCAGCAATTAAAGCACTCACCCCTGTTGCAGAGCCCTGGACAGTAGAGGAGGAAGCCTGCAGCATGCCTGCATGCTCTGCATGTGTCTCAGCACCATCTTGCCTCCGGAACCACGCCAGTTGTTCCGCAGTGTGTGAGGGCCAGGCCGGCCCGTATTTCACCATGTCTGCCAGCCTGATAGATGCCCACAGCTGTGGGGAACAAAATTGTACCTTCCACGAGGAGATAGGACCAAAAATAAGGGAAGGATGGTTGTTGAGAGCCAGAGCTGTGAGTCTATGCGACTGCTCTCTTCACCATCAAGCCACACCCCCCATTTGGAGACTCAATACAGCATCTATTTCATGTACAGTTTTGCAAAACTTGAAGGAAAAGTCACCTGAATCCACACCAGACACTGGGAAAATTACTAAATTAAAGAAATCTCTGTTTTATTTGTTTCCCTCTTGCGCTCACAGTCTAGGGTACTTTTTGATTCAATTACTTTAATTGTAAGGGATATATATATTTGAAAAGTAGTTTAGCCATGTTGAAGTCATATTTGTCTTTTGTGCGTCTTCCATTTTATGTAGAATTGTCTGTGTTTACATGTGCTGATAAGACAGCGTGCCAACAATTCAGCTAGAAGGTCTTTCTGGCCACAGGAGTGTACAGCCAGTACTTATCAATCATTTGTTTTTCACAATGAAAAATCGTTTTGTAATGAAAAAAGCTGCTCAGCTATTATTTTCTCCACAATGGAGTTTTTGCCTCTTTGGCCAGGACTACCTCCACCTAAGCGTGTGGAGGTTCCAGCTTAAAGGTGATAGCAGGTATGGTTAGTGATCAAAATATTGATCAAAAGAGGAGAGACTGTAATGGAAATTTGTAAGTTCTGTATATAATTGTATTCTATTTTGTATGTATTGCACACTGCTCTCACTATGCACACAGCACTAAAAATGTTTTCAGTACATGTTTGCATTCTTTCGAGTCCTGATTACAATTAGTCTGCCTATGTAACGCCCCTTGTTACCATAAACGTACAATTGTAATATTAATGTGATACCTATGTAATCATGTGAATAAACACCTTCAATTGAGACATAATAAAGCAGAACAGTTATTTGGAAAGATGCTGAACGTATCTTTTGTGTCTGTTCTCTACTGCAGTAGTTATTATTAATTTGGAACCACTAATCAATATGAGGATAGGAGTTGCCTATCAACAAATTGTCCAAGTCACTGGTAATTTCTTCAATGCAGAATGACATTTCCCCCTTTCCCCCAACAAGTTCAAATAATGCCGCATACACACGAGCAGAATTTCCGTCAGAAAAATCTTGGATGCTTTTTCGGGCGGAATTCCACTCAAGCTTGCCTTGCATACACACGGTCACGCAAAAGTTCTCGGAACTTTCGACCGTCAAGAACGCGGTGACGTACAACACTATGACAAGCCCAGAAAATTAAGTTCAATGCTTCCGAGCATGCATCGAAGTGTTTCCGAGCATGCAGGATTTTTTGCGCGTCCGAATTGCATACAGACAAACGCATTTTCAGATAGGAACTTTTTCCGACCAAAAAATAGAGATCCTGCTCTGAATCTTTTGCTGGCTGGAATTCTGCCAGCAAAAGTCCGATGGAGCCTACACACAGTTGCATATTCCGACCAAAACCTCTCATCTGAGTTTTGCTGGAGGCATTTCCGATCGTGTGTACGGGGAATTCGACTATGATCCATGTCCCTGGGATCTAATGGAACTATGACTTTAGCATTGCACTAATTTAACTTGCAGTAACCCCTTTCCTCTGAGTAGTCAAGTTTGTTAGTAGTATACTTCCTAGGAGCATCCTATGGTTAGTGGGCAATGTGAAGGAGTAGGGTAGGGTGAGGTGCTCCAGGCTAGGGAACCTGTTGTCTTTATTTTTTTAGGTTTCTGGGGCACCCTGAGTTCATACCGATCTGTGATCAAAAGAAAAATGTATTTTTCTCCTGGATGTTTCACAGCAACACATCATCTTCTAATGGGAATAAATCTTAAAAATAATCATAATTCATGAGTATTTTCACATTTGAAAAGGGGATTTTAAAGTCTTTTTCTGAATTCTAAACTTAGGCTTTGCTTAAAATATTCATGGCAACTTAGACAGAAGTTAAAACTTCAGGCAGAAAAGAAAGCTTTCAACTTTTTCTAGTTTATGATTAAACTTTTAGTCTAGAAATGTAAAATGCAAAAATGTAGGTTATTTCAAAATGAAAGCATGTTTTGTACCCCAAAAAATGTGACGCATTGAAATCTGACTTTTGATCTAGGACTAGATGTCTAGCTTTTGACTGTTAATTACAGATTCACAATCAGGTCTAGTATATGACCCTTGGTTAAAAATGCATGGCCTGCGGCTGAACTGTGACTTCTCTCAATCATAGAGAGTACATCTGTTACTTAGTGGTCTAGTCAGGTGCTGGGCTTCCTTCATTTGCACTAAAAACCACATGAGAGGAAGGAAGCATCCACTCTCTTTAACCTATTCCTTCTTGGCATAGGTTGTTCCTGTTAAACTCACTGTGTACTATGGTCATGGGATCCATCCCTGTGTACCCCCCCCTAGGCTACTGACCCGTACATGAGCATTTCCAGGAGGCTTCCGGCCTTGCCTAACCAGCACCACCAGTGGTCCATCCCATGCTGGCTTCAGGCTTTATGGCAATGGACCCCAATAGCAGCCTTATTCAGAACCATTTCATTCTTTAAAGGACACCCCTATCTTGTGGTTAAAGTCCAAACAATGAGATCCTTTAATTTCACTGAAATGCAGTTAATTACATATTTACATCCTTTCAGTCATCCCTATGGTGACGGTACGTTCCTCTGTTCCCTCAGTGCAACCTTAGTGCAAACAGATAGAAAGAACATCAGAGATGAGAGCTGAGTCGAGGAGTTTTGCCTGCATTACATGCAAATGAGATGTCCTGCACCTCTCCTTCTCTGCTTTCCCCCTAATGTGAAGCTCACAGAAGCTAGAGCCTCAAAGGTTACATCTTTGCCATCGCTTGATCCTTGCAACGATTTGCGTAATGACCAGAATAAGTGGACCTCTGCCACATGGGCGTGCGCAGAACTTTTTAAATGGGTGGGGGCATAATTTTAGGTCACCCATGCTCCATCTCTTTTACGACAATGTAATGAAGGGGAGGGGCTTGGTCATTATCACATAAAGTGCAGGCATGTGCCCATCAATTGCAGCCTCATTGTGCCCATCAAATATGGCCTGTACAGTACGGAGGGTGTACAGTATGTGTGTGTGTATATATATATAGGGGGTGGATGGTATTAATATATACAGGAAGGAAGGTGGGTGTATATAGCTGTATACAGGACAGATGATGTATATCTGCAGTCAGTGATGATAGATAAAGGTCTCTATATACAGAAAGGAAGGTGGGTATATACAGCTACCTGTATATAGAGACCTTCCTCCATCATCACTGACTGCAGATATACATCATCTGTCCTGTATACAGCTATATACACCCATCTTCCTTCCTGTATTCCTCCATCATCACTGACTGCAGATATGCATCATCTGTCCTGTATACAGATATATATACAGGACAAATTATGTATATCTGCAGTCAGTGATGATGGGAGAATAAAGGAAGGAAGATGGGTGTATTTAGCTGTATACAGGACAGGATAGATAATATGATCTTTCCTATATCTGGCACCCCCCTTCACTGATCATAGCTGTATGCACTCAGCTGCCCCCCTCATCTGTATATATGTCAGCCCCCCCCCCACACACACACATCTGTAAGCACACACACACAGCCAGGGACAAGGTCATTTGGTGCCCATGGCGAAGATGAAAAACTGCGCCCCCCCCCCCCGCTGTGAAAAGCTACAGTGCCTACAGACGATGGGATCTATACTAATGCATCAGTGACAGTGCATTAACCCCCTTCCTGCTGCATATTACCAATACCATTGATAATTAAGCAAACTCCCCCCAGAGACTGCAGACATGATATAAGACAATAGATGGTTAGAGACTGAGGACATGATAAAAGTGATCAATGCAGTCTCACCAGTGCCCATCAAATGCAGCCTACCGCTTTGCCCATCAATGCCGCCTCACTGTGCCCATAATCACAACCTCTCTGTGCCCATCAATGCCACCTCACTGTGCCCATAATCGCAACCTCTCTGTGCCCATCAATGCCGCCTCACTGTGCCCATCAATGCCGCCTCACTGTGCCCATAATTGCAGCCTCACTGTGCCCATTAATTCCTCCTCACTGTGCCCATAATTGCAGCCTCTCTGTGCCCATCAATGCCGCCTCACTGTGCCCATCAATGCCGCCTCTCTGTGCCCATCAATGCAGCCTCACTGTGCCCATCAATGCCTCCTCACTGTGCCCATAATTGCAGCCTCTCTGTGCCCATCAATACCGCTTCACTGTGCCCATCAATGCTACCTCACTGTGCCCATCAATGCTGCCTCACTGTGCCCATAATTGCAGCCTCTCTGTGTGCATCAATGCCGTGTCACTGTGCCCATAATTGCAGCCTCTCTGTGCCCATCAATGCAGCCTCACTGTGCCAATCAATGCCGCCTCACTGTACCCATCAATGTCACCTCACTGTGCCCATCAATGTCGCCTCACTGTGCCCATCAATGCCGCCTCACTGTGCCCATAATTGCAGCCTCTCTGTGACCATAATTGCAGCCTCTCTGCCCATAATCGCAGCCTCTCTGCCCATAATAGCAGCCTCTCTGTGCCAATAGCAGTCTCTCTATGCCTATGAATGCAAACTCACCATAGCCTGCCCTGGATCACACAGCGGACATCTTCCGCAGCGCTGTGTCACATAGCTGGGTCTGTGTGTGTGTTCGGCGGCACCGTAACAAGGTACCGCCCCCTAAACCGGTTTGTGTGATAGGCGGAACACTGGTTCAATCTGCTACCGAACACACACACAGACCCAGCTCCCTGACACACAGCGCTCCCGGCGCTGTGTGATAAACAAGAAGAGGAGGTGGGAGGAGAGCGCTGCAGAAACAGATCAAAGCGGCCCCAAGCGCCCCCCTTCCTCCAGTAAATGGTCCCGCCCAGGGCATCCGCCCCTTCTGCCCACCCCTTGTACCGGCCCTGCACACAGCTCTTCCCCCCCTGTACACAAACAGCCTCCTCACTTCACTTACGTACTTACAGCCCCCACTTGTAATCTGGTCTTCCTTTTCCCAAGTCCTGTTTCCACATGTCCCTGTGAAAATACAACAGGTATCAAAGCAAACACGAGGGGCACACATACAGGAAGCAGCCAGAGGTGGAAGTAAAGAGCTTTGTAAGCTCAGTGACACTGATCTTCAGCAGCTGTGGAGCCGACTCGCACAAACCCAGAGAGCCAGCACAGCTACAGATGTGGCCACTTCAGACCCTTTCAGATTCCAGGGGGGTCACTCGCTCCCTCCTTGCCCCTACCTGCGGATGCCCATACCCTGCCAGACTATACATACAGAGCCCTCTTTCCTGTGTTGCCCCATACTGGCAAGGACAAAGCAGGCACAGCCTCACTTTCATGGTCACACCCCCTTAACTACTCCTGGGACATGTAGCAGCCACCTGGGCAACTACACTGTCGATTTTCACTAAGAGGGTTACTCACTCTAACTATGGTAACTCCTAGTGGCCAATTTGGGATACTCCTGTGCCCCTACTCTAAACATCCACATCTCAGATCTACATCTTGTCCCCTGCCCACATCATAGTTTTCCAATTTGCCACTATGGTTCTTCATTTTCTATTCAGGCAATGGTCAATTATTAAACTATATCTCTATTCAAAAAAATGTGTGTACTTTGGATAAATCGAAACCCTGACAGTTTTTTTTCTGTATGTGTCTCATTAGAGAGATTTAACTTCATTTTCTGCCTTGGAGGCACAAATCTCTGCAAATAGAAGGGAAAACCAATTTTAGACAATCGTCCCCATTGGATGACTCAGAAGATTCAGCCTCACAATGGGGTTGATCTAATAAAGGCAAATCCTAAATACTAAAGGCAAATCCACTCTGCACTACAAGTACACTTGAAAGTGCACTTGTAAGTGCAGTCACTATAGATCGCTGTAGATATGAGGGGAAGCTCTGAAATAAGGGGAACCTCTGCTGATTTTATCATCCAATCATGTGCAAGCAAAAATGCTCTTTTTTTATTTTCCTTGCATGTCCCCCTCAGATCTACAATGACTGCACTTCCAAGTGTACTTGCAGTGCTGTCATAAACCGGTGAAAAATGTGTGGATTGCAATAGGGAAGACCAAAACCCATGTAAAGTAATAATAGTAAGATTTATTAAAAGGATAAGTCATAAACAATAAAGCAAACCAACAAACAACCACGGTGACACACAATAATAATGCTCTAAACCAAACGTGAATACAGAAGTAATATATAATCATAAACACAATCAAGCCAGGGTCATACACGAGAGATCAATCAGATAGAACAGGGAGCAGGACGGGACAGGGAGAGGACAACAGGAGGAAGGGATAAGTCTGCAAGACAGGGGTCCAGGGATGGATGCAGGATTCAGGAACACAGGACACAAAGTACAGGATTCAGGAATGCAGGTCAGGGCTCAAGGAAAATACCAATGTGTGAGCATCTGCCGGGCTTTATATACACACCTCCTGCGATCAGTCTCAGGTGATGCCTGATTGCAGGAGATGATGTCGCCTCCAGACTGCCGGGAGACACCTGCTGGTGGACACCAGTACTGCGGCCCAAAGATCTGACAGCGCCACCAGCAGGTGAAACCTTTCCTGACAAGTGCACTTCCAAGTGCACTGCAAGTGCACTTGTAGTGCAAAGTGGATTTGCCTTTAGTAAATAAACCCCACCATGTCACAGGTCATAGTGACAATGGTAACATTTAACATTTTCTATTACTGCCTGTCCTGGTGACAATGGTTACCAGGACAAATGGAGAGAATGAATCTCCCCAGCAAGGACACACACACATCTGATATGGGGGAAGGGGGGCGGGGGGGGGGGGTCAGTAATTTCATAGTTCATTTAAAATAGTTTTGGCGTTAGATACATTGTATAACTACATAAGATCTTAAGATTTGGAGTGTTTGCTGAGTAGTTCAGTTTTTCATTTAGACAAACAGCACCACCCACCCTACATCCTTTGGTCTTCACCCTGTGGTCCTGAACACATCTGTTATTGATGCTTGAACACTCTCCTTCTGACACAGGCAGCCTGATATAAAAAAATCCAATTCTGAGAAAATTCATACAGGCACCAATCAAACTGAATTCTGCTTTGAAAGTCTGGATATAATTGGTGATGCAGGAACCAGAAAGAAGGAAGTTCCACATAACTAGCTCCAGCAATTGTAATGGGCCAAAGCAATTGGTACCTTTTTCTTAGCATAGTTGGTTTAAATGTATATTTAAATAGCACCTTCATAGCCACATTGTCATTGGGCCATACTTTTTAACAATTAAAGGGGTGCTTACAATGATAAACTTTCAATTATATTGCATAAAGCAGGGGTAGGCAATCTGGGGCCCTCCAGCTGTTGCAGAACTGCAAGTCCCATCATGCCTCTGGGAGTAATTGTAACTGCCAGCCTTGCAATGCCTCAAAGGAAATGTAGTACCACGACAGCTGGAGGGTCCCAGGTTGCCTAACCCTGGCTTAAAGCATTATCCAAAATAGAAAAAAAAATCATTTGCTGTACCCACTTAAAAAGTGTTGTTTGTCTCTTACTAAAAGCCCAGTTAAAACTACATCTAATGCCGCATACACACGACCGGACTTTCCGGCAGAATAAGTTCAGCTGAAACGGACTTGCCTACACACCTGCACACCAAAGTCCAATCGTTTAGAGCGCGATGACGTACGACGGGACTAGAAAAACGAAGTTCAATAGCCAGTAGCCAATAGCTGCCCTTGCGTCATTTTTGGTCCGTTGGAATAGCATACAGACAAACGGTTTTCCCTATAGGAATTGATCCTGTCGGAAAGATTTAAAACATGTTCTATTTCTAGGTCCGTCAGAATTTTCGAAACAGAAAGTCAGATGAAGCCCACACAGGATCGGAATATCCGATGGAATGATTCCGTCAGACCTTTTCTGCCCACAGGATGATAACACTACAGTGCAATTTCAGTGTAGAATGAACAGTGTTGTCACCTTCTAACAGAAAGAGGAAATATAAAAAATCAACCCGCAGACTCAACAGATAATAAAACTACGTTATGAGAGGGGATTGGGCAAAACACTGTGGTAATGCTACTGCTAGACTGCATTATGACAAATATAATTTTTTATTTTTCCTATAGATTCACTTTGATACAAGAATTTCAGCTTTGTGTTAGTTTGCCTGCATTTACACTGTACACTTAGTTGCAATAAAGTAGCATCAAATCCTCAGCCTTTTGTAGCATAACACATTGAGCACTATAAAATAAATATTCCCCAGTAAACTATTTTTAAAAATGCTTAACCCAGCACTTGCAGTTTGCAACTTTCAATGATGCTGACTTCTGCTCTCTCAGTGCTGCTTCCCCAAACTTCCAGGATTCACAGCAAAGGGTTAACAATGTACAGTGCAATTTCCAGGCAGCCTGTTAGCATAAAGAAGGGGGGGGGGAGTGTCTGGCCTTCCTAGGCTATGGGGCTGCTTGTTTCTATTGATGCACACAGTGTAAGGAGACACAACTCTAGTCCCTGCATGCAAGGGAGGCTCCAAATGATGCTAGGTAAATTTAGTTTGGCTCCTTCTGTAATCAAGGGAGCAGTAATTGTTTGGCCTATTCTGTTTGGGGGTTGCACAGGCTGGGAGTTTGGTTACTTTCCCCTGCCTCTGGAAGAAGCTTCCAGAGCTTCTTCCAGAGGCAGGGGAAGAGAGAGACATTCAAAACAACCAGCCTGAAAATTTATTAGGTTTCAGCCAATCCCTGGAGAGAGGAAAGTCCAGAAGTGGGCTGGAATGGTGATAAATAGTCTCAACCCTGGAGAGCATCGGGAGGGTTCTAGAGCCAGCCTCGGGCTGCCCATGGTCTGTTCAGTTGCTCTTGAAGACTCAGCAGTACCAGGGCTGAGAGCCTGGAGGGACTTTGCTTGGAGCTGATTAAAGAACCTCACCACAGGGTATCTGGTCGGATGAGGTGCTCTCTTACTCACTGGGCCGTGTTCGTAGGAAGACAGAAAGTGGCAGCTGTCCTGGGGACTTGTGAGTAAGACCCAAAACTGATCTCCGTGACCATGTAGTGTTCTGGAAGCTGTCCTGGGTGCCAACAGTTGTGCATCAGCGCAAGGTAACCAGATGCCAAAAAGATTTGCCCCATGGTTTTCAGCTGTGAGACCTTAGATTGTTCAACCTTCACTATTAGAGAAGATTTTCCTCTATTCTTTAAGTGCTGAGTGTTCTGGAGTATCCCATGTCCCAAAATGCCTCTCCTGTTGAAGTTCTTCAAGCAATAAACTACAAAAAGTTAACCCCTAGACTTTATTATTGAAGCTGGTGTGAATGGCCTGGTTCTTGCAGGGACAGGCAGCATCTGTACTTGTTAGAGTGAAACCAATTAAAACAAGCGGCCCCTAAGGGGGTAGAGCTACACAGCCAAGGTTTAAGCCTCTTTCACATGGGGTGGATTCTGTAACGTTCCTCCGCCTGCTCAGCAAGGGATCTCTCTGCTGTTCACTACTGAGCAGACAGATGACAGGTCCGAGTCCACTAAGGCTATGCCTTAAAAGATAATGAAACTGCATACTCAGTAAGTGATTAAATCAGCTGTTGAAAATGTAACAACTGAGGGTTTAATGTCAACAGATATTACAGAACTATCAACCAATTCTTAGATTAAGTAAGCTCTTATAAGCAGGGCCCTCTTGACCCTCTTGTATTTTATTGTATTTTAAATGTACTGTTTCCCTTTTATATTGTAAAGTGTTGCATAAACTGTTGGTGCTATATAAATTCTGTATAATAATAACAATAACCAAGGGAAGGTTATGTGCAGCAGCAAGTGAGGTTAGTGAAATAGAAATTGTAAAAAGCAAGGTGCCGCTGCTGTGGTTTTTTTTCTTTCAAGCAGACAATCCCTTTAGTGCACTCAGGCAGGTAGGACTTGCTTTTCCAAGTCTATCTAGTTATATCACATCATTTAATTCACTGGTAAGTAATGTAATTCAAAGCCGGTAACTTGGTTGGACAGACCCGGATGGTTAACATGATCTAAACAGAGCAGCTAGTTTGTAGTGTAAAGTCGCTGGGGAGGAGAATTCCCCTACCATCACACTCGTTATGTAGGGCATGCCAGAGCTTCAGAGCACTCTCCACAAACTCAGCGGATAGCGAGCACTCATTAGTGATGTTTCAGTGAACATGGCTAATAGGAGTTAGTGCTTTGTCAGGATATATTCTGCGCTGCATAAGCTGTATGGGGAATTACTATGGTTTCCGAAGAGTTCATGCGTTCCACAATAAATGATCTGATTCAGTAAGGATCCTATTCTTAAAGCTTATCTATGGTTAAAATTTAAAATCATATAATCATTTTCATATTGTATTTCAATTATTTCTAGCTTACTCGCTTGATCTGACCAATCTTGAAATTTGTAAACTTACTTTGTCAAGATCCCTACACATTTACTTCCTTGAATTCTGTGGCATATAGTCACTATGCCCTGTGGGTAAGCACTGCTGTGTCACACATTTCACAGAGCCTGCCTTCTGAACTACAGAGGTGCTGAGAGGAGGAGTTTCAGGAGGTGGAGTCTTACAGATCTCCTCCCCACTCTGTGATTGGACTATGAAAGGGGAGTAGCACACATATGAGCATTCTCCTTGCACTACAGAACACCTGATTGGTTCCTTGTGCTTCTTCTTGCTCCCTTGTCTGGTCTCTGGTGTACAATAGACTGCATGAGGCTGATACAAAGTCAAATGTAAGTACTCATACTACTTGCAATAAAGTGGTTGTAAACCCCGTTCATGAAATTTGATCTAAGCAAATATATCTGTAGTATTTACTTGTCTCTCTCCAAAGCTCTAAGTATCATTTCTCTCTGCTGCTTCGTTCCTCTGTTTTCAGTATGAGTCACTTCTGACAAGTTCCCTGACACACAAGATAACATGAGCTCACAATTTGTGTTGGGGAGGTAACTTAGAGATAGATAAGCAGGGAGCTTGTCTATTCAAAATACAGCTCTGCATGTTCCTTCGTTCCTTTGCCTATTTGGAGGGGAGGGGGTGTTTCCCACACAGTGTAAGTGCAGACTCCACACGGACCCCTAAGTACTGCTGAAAGATGAAGAAAGACTTCTAAAATGATTTGCACTTTCCAAAGAGTGTAGAAAGGGGAAGACAGCAGATATACATGTAAAACTTATGTAGGGAGATTTGTTTTATCTCTGTTTAGCACCCTCTAGTTAGGTAGGTGCTAGAGTGAGGATTTTTCTGGAGAGTAGGAAAATGTAGGCAGGCCTAGCTGGTTGCTAGGCCTGTTTGCTTTCATTCTGGGCTGGGAGTGGCTCAGGGTGGCAGCTGGTGACTCACAGGTAGCATCACTGAGACCTCTCTCTTCTTTCCAGGGCTTTCTGGAAAGTGCTGGAAAGAGAGGAGGAGAGGAGAGGTGGAGCTGCCTGGGGTATTCTAGGGAGCCCTGACCAATCCCCAATCTGGCTCAGCAGGGGGCAGGCCTCCTTAAATACCTAGGGTCAGCTCAGCTAGGGAGGAGTTGTCGGGAAGAAGAGCTGGTGTGAGAGAGTGTGGAGGCTTTCAGGGCCCATGGGGAGCTCAGCCAGTCTGGGGGGGTGACCTTGGGCCGGGGCTCGGGTGCATTCAGGAGGTGTCAAGAGACCCCGGAAAAGAGGCACATGAGTGAGCAAATAGAGGACAGCAATAGAGAACACTGCTAAGAGACTCCAGGGAGGACAACTGGTCGCAGCAAGTGAAGTGCTGGTGAGTGAGGCAAAGTCAGGAGGACTGGGGAGGCACGCCTGAGAGAGCTGGGAGATGGCAGTTTGAGATGGGTGCAGAACCAGAAAACTGGGCTGGAGGAAGGGCAGTGGAGAAAGGTCATTGCAGCCAGGCTGGATGGCAGGGCCTGAAGAGAGCTATCTGGGATTGGTAGCTGAAGGACAGTTAGCACCGGACCCTTTTCTACACCACAGGATCTCAAGGTCCCTGCCTGCAAAAGGCAATCCACTGAGGCCTGGCTGAGTTAGTGTCAGGCCAAACCATGTGGTGCTAGCTAGTCTGGAGGAGTAACAGTCTGCAGCAAGTGAAGTGCTGGAGGAGTAACGTTATGCAGCCAGTGCTGGAGGAGTGAAGGAAAAGAGGCCTTAAACAAGTGTTTGTGCTGGAGAGAAGACTGGAGTGTATATACTGGAGTGTATATATAGAATTCCCAAGCAAGTTGTGTTGAATCATTCTGGGCATCCCATAAATACCCTTTACCCTTCCAAGTTTAATCCCCTGAAATAAAACAAACAAACAAACAAACAAAGCTTATGGGCTATTCATCTTACTCCCTCGTATCACTCTCTTTATCAAGCCAACTTCCCTCCTTTGTTTGCAGAAATCTCTAGACTCCTGCAACTCTGGACCTCCATCCCACTCTCTCTCCTTGGCAGAATCAATGTCCTCAAAATGTCAGTACTACCCAAATTACTGTACTTATTTGAAACATTACCAATCTCAGTCCCACTGTCGCAGCTGAAAAACCTCCAGAGAAAGTGCCTTAATTTTATTTGGATCAATGCATCTCATAGAATTGCTCAATCAGTAGTCTTCTCCCCTAGAACTAAAGGTGGGTTGGCTGCCCCTGATCTCATTAAGTACTATTGCGCTTCCCATCTCAGGGCGCTGACCAACTGGACCTCTAGGAAAGCGCCAAGTAGATGGGCTGAAATTGAGATGGGGATTACTGCTCCAGTACACCCTTGCTACATGTTATGGCCATCCTCAAGCAAATTCATGCCCCAATTGAGGTCTCTTTGTTTGCCTCCGATGCTTTTTACCCTATCCATTTGGAAGAGATGTTCAGATAAATTTTCTCTTTCCTCACCATGTTCCCCTCTCTAGAATGTTCTTTTTAATCCAGACATTCCAGATGGATTATCTTATTTGCGAACACTCTCATGGACTCAAGCAGGTATATTTCAGCTGCGATACCTGGTTCATCCGATTATACGTAAATTCCTATCATTTTCAGACCTCCAAAAAAAAACATGATCTCCCAGCCTCTGTTGAATACTTCTATTTACAAATTAAACATTTTTTCCAAAGCAACTCCCCTTCAATATCCTTAGAAAAACCTACAGACTTTGAAATACTATGTGCGAACATCTGTCTCAGCGAGCGGCTGAGAGCTTGAGACGGTCGCTCCGCCCCCTCCACAGCCCAGCGCTTCCAATGAGCAAGGAGGGAGAAGAGCAGAGAGCGGTAACTGACAGTCTGCAGCTCTCTGCTCATGGAGCTGTGAAAACCAATCGGTGGTGTTTGATCGCTCGGTTCTCAATGTAGATGTGCGGGGGACAGATGTAGCATCAGACTGATACTAATAAAAAAAAAATATTCCTTTACTTCTCTTTAAAAAATAAATACATTTGTTGATGTATTAATGTTTACAGAACTGTGTAAATGTGTGCATTTTATATGCCTGGAGTTTAGCTTTAAACGACCAGGAAAACAGGAAAAGAGCATTGTCACCCTAAATCAGAAAGTGCCTGAGCAAGGACCTTCATATTATGATCGTCAGGTATTCATTTACTTAAAACTGGAGATTAAGTGTAGAAAATGATTTTGAAAATTACATTAACATGTTAAAACGTATATGAGATTTTAGTGACTCAGTTTACTTTAAGCACTTGCGGCCCATCCACTGCCTTTTTACTGCGGAAGGGCAGCCCCACTGCGCCGGATCATGTATATGTTGCATCCGCCTCTCCGACTATGCTGTGTTTCAGTACAGCACAAGCCGATCTGCAGGTCCCAGCCAATGATTTGTTGCAGAGCCCTGTGTTTTTCTAACAACACAGAGCTCTATACATGGAGCAGAGTGCAGGGTAAAAAAGTATTCACATCTATAAGTAAAAGCAGCACATAATGCACACATTACACGTGTTAGGCACACAGCTAACCCCTTGATTACCCCTAGATGTTAACCCCTTCCCAGCCAGTGTCATTAGTACAGTGACAGTGTATAGTTTTACAGAGACACTGTATTAGTGTCTCTGGTGATGTCAGTGTCAGTTAGTCAGTTCCAACCCAGCGTCAGTTAGTGTCAGATTGCCCAACACACTATCACAGTCCCACTTAGGGATAAGCTTCGCGTTCGAGTCGAACCCATGTTTGACTCAAACAACGGCTGTTCGATCGTTCGCCGAATTGCGAACGTTATGGGCCATTCGCACTAAATTCGTGTGGCGCGTCACGGCCCATAATTCACTGCGGCATCGCAGTGCATTGCTGGCTGATGATTGGCCAAGCATGCACTATGACCCGCATGCTTGGCCAATCACAGCGCCGTCAGTAGAGAGAGCTGTAATTGGCCAAAGCCAGGGTGGCTTTGGCCAATTATGGCTCAGGGGGTTTAGAACACACCCCACACTATATAAGGCCGCCTGCACGGCGGCCCTGTGTAGTGTGTTCCAGCATGCTTAGATAGACAGAGAGACAGTGTCATTTCATTTGAGTTAGCTAGATTAGGCAGGACAGACAGTGAGTTAGCTGCACTTACAGTGTATTGTGTATATATATGCATCCCAGGTGTTGTATATATATATATATATATACACTGTATTCAGTTTAGCTAGATCCGTTCCTGTTATCTTCCTACTGACAGGCAGGCTTGTCTTGTTACAGTATTTAAAGCTACCTGAAGAAAATTGTTGGTGTTCTTTTGATCCTATTAGTACCACAGTCAGGCAGCTAGACTATTTAGAGTTAGTGTAGTGTGTCCTCCTCACAGTGTTCAGTTAAAGCTACAAGTTAGTTTAGTGTGACCTTTGCACAGTGTTCAGCTAAAGCTACAAGTTAGGGTAGTGCATCCTCCTCACAGTGTTCAGCTAAAGCTACAAGTTGGTGTAGTGTGTCCTCCTCACAGTGTTCAGCTAAAACTACAGGTTAGTGTAGTGCGACCTCTGCACAGTGTTCAGCTAAAGCTACAAGTTAGTGTAGTGCGCCCTCCTCACAGTGTTCAGCTAAAACTACAAGTTAGTGTGGTTCGACCTCTGCACGGTGTTCAGCTAAAGCTACAAGCTAGTGTAGTGCGTCCTCCTCACAGTGTTCAGCTAAAACTACAAGTTAGTGTAGTGCGTCCTCTGAACAGTGTTCAGCTAAAACTACAAGTTAGTGTAGTGCGTCCTCCTCACAGTGTTCAGCTAAAGCTACAAGTTAGTTTAGTGTGCCCTCTGCACAGTGTTTAGCTAAAGCTACAAGTTAGGGTAGTGCGTCCTCCTCACAGTGTTCAGCTAAAGCTACAAGTTGGTGTAGTGCGTCCTCCTCACAGTGTTCAGCTAAAACTACAAGTTAGTGTAGTGCGACCTCTGCACAGTGTTCAGCTAAAGCTACAAGTTAGTGTAGTGCGTCCTCCTCACAGTGTTCAGCTAAAACTACAAGTTAGTGTAGTGCGACCTCTGCACAGTGTTCAGCTAAAGCTACAAGTTAGTATAGTGCGTCCTCCTCACAGTGTTCAGCTAAAGCTACAAGTTAGTTTAGTGTGACCTCTGCACAGTGTTCAGTTAAAGCTACAAGTTAGGGTAGTGCGTCCTCCTCACAGTGTTCAGCTAAAGCTACAAGTTAGTTTAGTGTGACCTCTGCACAGTGTTCAGGTAAAGCTACAAGTTGGTGTAGTGCGTCCTCCTCACAGTGTTCAGCTAAAACTACAAGTTAGTGTAGTGCAACCTCTGCACAGTGTTCAGCTAAAGCTACAAGTTTGTGTAATGCGTCCTCCTCACAGTGTTCAGCTAAAACCACAAGTTAGTGTAGTGCGACCTCTGCACAGTGTTCAGCTAAAGATACAAGTTAGTGTAGTGCGTCCTCTGAACAGTGTTCAGCTAAAACTACAAGTTAGTGTAGTGCGACCTCTGCACAGTGTTCAGCTAAAGCTACAAGTTAGTGTAGTGCGTCCTCCTCACAGTGTTCAGCTAAAACTACAAGTTATTGTAGTGCAACCTCTGCACAGTGTACAGCTAAAGCTACAAGTTAGTGTAGTGCGTCCTCCTCACAGTGTTCAGCTAAAACTACAAGTTTGTTTTTTGCGAGCTCTGCACAGTGTTCACCTAAAGCTACCTGTCGAAGGTTGGTGGTGTTTTCCTGATCCTATCACTACCGCAGGCAGCTAAATAAGCTACAAGTTAGTTTTTTGCGAGCTCTGCACAGTGTTCACCTAAAGCTACCTGTCGAAGTTTGGTGGTGTTTTCCTGATCCTATCACTACCGCAGGCAGCTAAATAAGCTACAAGTTAGTTTTTTGCGAGCTCTGCACAGTGTTCACCTTAAGCTACCTGTAGAAGGTTGGTGGTGTTTTCCTGATCCTATAACTACCGCAGGCAGCTAAATAAGCTACAAGTTAGTTTTTTGAGAGCTCTGCACAGTGTTCACCTAAAGCTACCTGTCGAAGGTTGGTGGTGTTTTCCTGATCCTATCACTACCGCAGGCAGCTAAATAAGCTACAAGTTAGTTTTTTGCGAGCTCTGCACAGTGTTCAGCTAAAGCTACCTGTAGAAGGTTGGTGGTGTTCTCATACTCATACTACAGGCAGGCAGTTGATTTTGTTAGCTGCAGTATCAGTATATATATATATATATATATATATATATACCGTATTTATCGGCGTATAACACACACTTTTTTCCCCTTAAAATCAGGCGGTGCATCCTCAACAGCACGTGCCCGTGGGACACGCTTGGCCTTTTTTTCGGCAGCTGGCCGTGTTGAGCCGCAACATGTGGAAGACTTGGTCGAGTGGATGACCAAGCCGTCCTCATCCTCCTCATCCTCTCTCACCCATGCTCAGGGTACTTTGTCTGGCAAAGCAGCTGCCAACGCGGCCTCTTCCCTCGGCTCAATGGCATCAGTGACTCCTTCCCTAGCCGCACCATATTCTCCTGAGGAGTCCCTCGAACTGTTTGACCACAGTGTTGGGTACATGCTCCAGGAGGATGCCCAGCGTTTAAAAGGCTCTGATGATGATACTGAGCTAGATGAAGGCAGTAACGTGAGCACGGACAGAGGGGGTGCCCAAGAAGGAGAGAAATCTGGCAGTCATGCTCCCCCTGCTTCAGCATACTGCCAGGTTTTCTCCAGTGATGAGGAGGGAGGGGATGATGAGGTCACTGACTCAACGTGGGTGCCTGATAGGAGAGAGGAGGAGGAGGCACATCACCAACGAGGCAGAATGCC
This sequence comes from Lithobates septentrionalis, assembly GCA_037952835.1. Classification (NCBI taxonomy): domain Eukaryota; kingdom Metazoa; phylum Chordata; class Amphibia; order Anura; family Ranidae; genus Lithobates; species Lithobates septentrionalis. The sequence goes on from JBBDGP010001337.1 coordinate 1,696,461, forward strand.
CTCCAGGGGCCAGCCTAAGGGCAGCACACTGACTGCATCACACCCCAAAGCTCTGCATGTGCAGGGCGCTGCTGTCTCTGTGCGTTATTCCAAAAGTTCTTTGGTGTGGGCCTTTTTTGAGACGAGTGCATCAGATCGCACCGCTGCTATTTGCAACATATGTCTCAAGCGTATCTCGAGTGGCCAAAACATCTCCCGCTTGGGCACCACATGCTTGACCAGACATATGTTGACCTGCCATGCAGTTCATTGGCAAGCGTATCTAAAAGACCCACAAAAAAGAACAAAGAGGACCTCTCCTTGCTCCTCATCAGCTGAGATCTCCAACCCCACTATACCTTCAGTCCTCTCTGAGACCTGCACTGAGAGGAATGAAGGTGTAGAATTAGGTGTGTCACAGCCAAGTACTTGTGGGAAAATTGCTAGCACTTCAACTGCTGCCTTTTCAGTTGGTAGACTCTGCCCCCTTCCGTGAGTTTGTGGAATGTGCGGTTCCTCAGTGGCAGGTTCCCAAACGTCACTTTTTCTCACGGAAGGCAATTCCGGCTCTCTACCGCCATGTGGAAGGCAATGTCTTGGCCTCGCTGGACAGGGTGGTCAGCGGTAAGGTGCATATTACCACTGACTCATGGTCCAGCAGGCATGGACAGGGACATTACCTAAGTTTCACGGCACATTGGGTGACTCTGCTGGCAGCTGGGAAGGATGCAGGACAAGGTGCAGTAGTGTTGGAGGTTGTTCCGCCACCATGCCTCCAAAATGCCACTACTAATGATTGTGACACACCTCTCTCCTCCACCCCCTCCTCTTCTTCTTACTCCATGGCCTCTTCCTGTGCTTTGTCCTCGGAACCAGCGGTGCTCCGTAGTCATTCAAGGGGCTATGCAAGTATGCAGGCCAAAAGATGCCATGCGGTGCTTGAGCTGGTGTGCTTGGGGGACAGGAGCCACACTGGGGCAGAGGTTCTGTCAGCTCTGCAGGGGCAGGTTCAGAGGTGGTTGATGCCACGCCAACTTAAGGCAGGAATGGTGGTTTGCGACAATGGCACCAACCTCCTCTCTGCCCTCCGACAGGGACAAATGACCCATGTGCCCTGTTTGGCTCACGTCCTTAACTTGGTGGTGCAGCGGTTCTTGGGCAGGTACCCGGGCTTACAGGATGTCCTGAGGCAGGCCAGGAAAGTCTGTGTGCATTTCCCCCTTGTCCACCTGTTGGAGCACACGCTGCGTGGAATAATGGACAGGGCACTTGAGGCAGAACAGAGGCAGGAAGAGGAGGAGCTCTCAAGGCCCTCTTTATCCAGACAGTGTTCCTGCGTGCCCGCCGATCACACAGGAAGAGGACGAGGATGAGGAGGAGGAGGATTGTGTCAGTATGGAGGTGGAGCCTGGCACTCAGCATCAGCAGCAGTCTTTAAGGGATCAGTCCCAAGAAACACATGGACTTGTACGTGGCTGGGAGGAGATGGCTGTGGACCATGTCGTCCTTAGTGACCCAGAGGACTCCGGACTGAATGCCTCAGAAAACCTACGCTGCATGGCCTCCCTGATCCTGCAAAGCCTGCGTAAGGATCCTCGTATTCGTGGTATCAAGGAGAAGGACCAATACTGGCTGGCAACCCTCCTTGATCCACGTTACAAGGGTAAGGTTGCGGACCTTATCTTGCCATCGCAGAGGGAGCAGAGGATGAAACATCTTCGGGAGGCCTTGCAGAAAGGTCTGTGCAACGCGTTCCCAGAGACTGGGAGGTTACAAACTCCTGTTTCTGGACAACGTGTTGCTGAGGCTTCGGTCAGTCAAAGAAGGAGCGGTGGAGAAGGTGGCCATCTGACCAATGCGTTCAGAAATTTTTTGGTCCGCAGCCCCAAGGTATGATCGGTTCCAGCAACCATCACCAGCGTCTGTTTTACATGGTGCAGGAATACCTAGGGGCAAGATCTGACTTGGACACCTTTCTCACCAAAAATCCTCTGGGTTACTGGGTCTTGAGGATGGATCACTGGCCAGAGCTTGCACAGTATGCAATTGAGCTACTGGCCTGTCCTGCATCCAGCGTTCTTTCGGAACGCACATTCAGTGCTGCTGGAGGCTTTGTAACCTCTCTGTAACTTCTTTGTAACCTTTCTGTCCACTGACTCGGTCGATCGACTGACCTTCATAAAAATGAATCAGTTTTGGATCACCACCAGCTACCAAGCACCTGATGCTGATGTAACCGTATAATTTTTTTAAAAATCTCAGATCACTTCAAAGACTGCCTATGCTGATGCTGAGTGACTATCCTGAGTAATTATCCTCTTCCTCCTCAATGATCACGCTGATAGCTTGTAAGAACATTTTTGGTTCTGGGTGCCACCACCAGTGCCTAAGGCCCAATTTTTCAGCCCCTGTTTAACAGGGGCGTGTAATTACAATTTTTGATGCAATACTTTGCAGCAGGGCTAGTTTCTGCGTTCCAACTAGAGTATCTGTGAGGGGTTGCAGTGTTTTGGCACCAGCACCAGTGCCTAAAGCCCAATTTTTCAGCCCCTGTTTAACAGGGGCGTGTAATTACAATTTTTGATGCAATACTTTGCAGCAGGGCTCGTTCCTGCGTTCCAACTAGAGTATCTGTGAGGGGTTGCAGTGTTGTGGCACCAGCACTAGTGCCTAAGGCCTAATTTTTCAGCCCCTGTTTAACAGGGGCGTGTAATTACAATTTTTGATGCAATACTTTGCAGCAGGGCTCGTTTCTGCGTTCCAACTAGAGTATCTGTGAGGGGTTGCAGTGTTGTGGCACGAGCATCAGTGCCTAAGGCCCAATTTTTCAGCCCCTGTTCAACAGGGGCATGTTATTACAATTCTTGATCTAGTATTTCACAGCAGGGCCTGTTTCTGCGCCCACCAAGAGCGAGTGAGGACTTACAGTGTTCTGGCACTAGCACCACCACCACCAAAGGCCCAATTTTTCTGCCCCTGTTCAACAGGGGCATGTCATTACAATTCTTGATCTAATATTTCACAGCAGGGCCCTGTGAGGGCTTACAGTGTTGTGGCCACAACAACACCTAAGGCCCAAATTTCTGATGAGTTTATAGGGCAGGCCCCTACTTTCAAACATCCAACTTACAAACGACTCCTACTTGCAAACGTAAGGAGACAACAGGAAGTGAGATGAAATCTACCCCTAGGAAGGGAAATTCTCTCCTTTAAGAGTTAATATCGGAAAAATGTTTCTCCTTTCCACTGATGCTTTATCACCAATCCTTATTTCACAAAAATCCCCAAATTTTCAAAAAACATTTGTCATTGGGACAAAAAGTGAGGTGAAATCTTCTGAAGAGGAGCACAGACAGCAAAACAAATGTCACAGGGGTGATAACCCTTCCCTATGTTTTCCAAAAAGCTTAAAATAGATTTTTTGGCTGGAGCTAAACACGTTAAAAATGTACCAGTTCAAAATTACAAATAGATTCTACTTAACAACAAACCTACAGTCCCTGTCTTGTTTGCACCGCCTGTATACTGCTGTTCAGAGTATATAGGGCCTGGTGGCCCCACGCATTTCCTTTTTTTAATTTAGGTGCGGGGTTCCCCAAAGGGCCTGGTAATGGACTGGGGCGTACCCATGCTGTTTGTCTCACTGATTTTCATCCATATTGCCAGGACCCGACATTACATTAAAGCCGCAAGCAGTTTTAAATGACTTTTTTTCCTTTAAAAATGACATTTTGTGCAGGGACTGTTCTAAGCACGGGAAACACGCGCCACTTTACAGGCATACTATAGACACCCCCCAGGTATGATATTTAAAGGACTATTTCACTTTTTTTTTTAACTTTAAGCATCATTAAAATCACTGCTACCGAAAAAACGGACGTTTTTAAAACTTTTTTTTGCATTGATACATGTCCCCTGGGGCAGGACCCGGGTCCCCAAACCCTTTTTAGGACAATACCATGCAAATTAGCCTTTAAAATGAGCACTTTTGATTTTGAATGTTCGAGTCCCATAGACGTCAATGGGGTTCTAACGTTCGTATGAGTTTTCGGTCCGTTCGCAGGTTCTGGTGCGAACAGAACCGATGGATGTTCGGCTCATCCCTATGAAAAAAATAATTAAATAAAATTTCCAGTATTTATACCATCATTTGAAGACGCTATAACTTTCATGCAAACCAATCAATATAAACTTTCTTTTTTTTTTACCAAAGACATGTAGCAGAATGAATTTTGGCCTAAACTTATGAAGAAATTTGATTTTTTTTTAATTTTTATTTTATTGGATATGTTTTTTAGCAGAAAGTAAAAAATATTGGTTTTTTTTTTTTTTTTTTTAATGTTGGTCTTTTTTTTTTTACATAAATAAAAATAAACAACCCAGTGGTCCAAATACCACCAAAAGAAAGCTCTATTTATGTGCAAAAAATTTAAAAATGTCATTTGCATACAATGTTCCATGGCCTCAAATGCTAATTAAATCAATTATTGTTATTTTTTTTAAATTATTATTATGATGTTAATGTTTTGGGCATTACTTAATTTAACCAGTACAATGCTGGTCTCCTTGTGGTTAGAGTTTTTCTTGGTTCGCTGGCAGTGTTCATTAATTTTCCTGTTTTGATGTAGTGTTCTAGTTAATGTATTCTAGAGTGTCAGAGAATATGAAAGTAACACCTGGTATTCTTTGTGCTAATGCTGTCTTGCTTTAGGAGCAAGGCTCGAAAAACATGCAGCTGAACCTCCAGCATGATTATAAATGAGCTTAGGGGAATTAATAAATTTTCGAGCAATGAGACAAAAAAGAGCAACTCTGTTATTCCTCCTCGAAAATATAGCTTGCAGGAAAATAATTGTGCTATATTACTCATTCTATTCAAGATTGCGGTACAATATGTTGTAGGTCCCAGTTGCAAACTTCCAAGGAGACGTTTTTATTTGCAGCGAATGCATTGCCAAGTCTGCCGTACTATATTATCATCTCTTAATGTATCCATGGGAGTTTTGTATTCAACGTAATGGCCTTAAATCAAAATCAACCCCTTGGAACTCAATAACATTTCTTAGTCTAGTGTACAGTTATTTGATTTTTAGGGCTCAGTAGGATGTCAAAACAGGTCACTTGGTCCAAAAAAAAAGGAGAATGGGAATACATAGGAACATTTTAATTGCCAAGATAAGAGTAAAAAAATACGTGTTTGTCTAGTTTTTGTATGCCGGTTGCCTCCATTTCCGGTAGCAATGTTCGTCTGTACTCATTTTTGATCTTTGCTCACATATTATTGAACATTTTTCATTGTATCATTTAGCAGAATTTCATACAAGTTGATGAGTGATGTTCAGCGTATGAAAAGTACATCAAACACATGTGTACGCCTTTATATGCTGATAATACTGTTTTATGTCCTTTCCATACCTTTAATAATTTGTGACTGTTGCCTACATAAATAAAAACTCCTAAATACGCATACATTTGTTACGTCTGTCGTGTGCTCTATAGCAGTGGTTCTCAAACTTATTGGGACCAGGGTCCTGTAAGTTCTTAGAAAATCTTACAATAGCAGAGAAAAAAGTGTATACTGTACTCACATAATAAACATATGGGAATAAAAAATATGTTTTGAAGTTCTGGAAGGCTCTGGATGGGGTTGGATGCCACTGTGGGGTTATGGGGGGGGGGGGGGGGGGGTTCTGGAGAGGGTTAGGGGACTCTGCAGCTAACTTGGTGGCCCTGTAGGGAATGAGGTTTCTGGAGGGAGCTGGGGCAACTGTGGGTGATGTGGTCTCTCCAGGAGGCTTGGAGCTTTGCAGGGGAACTGTGGGAAACTGTAAGGGGTTGATTTACTAAAGGCAAAAAGACTGTGCACTTTGCAAAGTGTAGTTGCACTCTGCAAGTGCAGTTGCTCCAGAGCTACACTACCGTTCAAAAGTTTGGGGTCACCCAAACAATTTTGTGTTTTCCATGAAAAGTCACACTTATTCACCACCATACGTTGTGAAATGAATAGAAAATAGAGTCAAGACATTGACAAGGTTAGAAATAATGATTTGTATTTGAAATAACATTGTTTTTACATCAAACTTTGCTTTCATCAAAGAATCCTCCTTTTGCAGCAATTACAGCATTGCACACCTTTGGCATTCTAGCTGTTAATTTATTGAGGTAAGCTGGAGAAATTGCACCCCACGCTTCTAGAAGCAGCTCCCACAAGTTGGATTGGTTGGATGGGCACTTCTGGCGTACCATACGGTCAAGCTGCTCCCACAACAGCTCAATGGGGTTCAGATCTGGTGACTGTGCTGGCCACTCCATTACCGATAGAATACCAGCTGCCTGCTTCTGCTGTAAATAGTTCTTGCACAATTTGGAGGTGTGTTTAGGGTCATTGTCCGGTTGTAGGATGAAATTGGCTCCAATCAAGCGCTGTCCACTGGGTATGGCATGGCGTTGCAAAATGGAGTGATAGCCTTCCTTAGCTTTTACCCTGTACAAAGCTCCCACCTTACCAGCACCAAAGCAACCCCAGACCATCACATTACCTCCACCATGCTTAACAGATGGCGTCAGGCATTCTTCCAGCATCTTTTCATTTGTTCTGCGTCTCACAAACGTTCTTCTTTGTGATCCAAACACCTCAAACTTGGATTCATCTGTCCACAACACTTTTTTCCAGTCTTCCTCTGTCCAATGTCTGTGTTCTTTTGCCCATCTTAATCTTTTTCTTTTATTGGCCAGTCTCAGATATGGCTTTTTCTTTGCCACTCTGCCCTGAAGCCCAAAATCCCGCAGCCGCCTCTTCACTGTAGATGTTGACACTGGTGTTTTGCGGGTACTATTTAATGAAGATGCCAGTTGGGGACCTGTGAGGCGTCTGTTTCTCAAACTAGAGACTCTAATGTGCTTATCTTCTTGCTTAGTTGTGCAACGCGGCCTCCCACTTCTTTTTCTACTCTGGTTAGAGCCTGTTTGTGCTGTCCTCTGAAGGGAGTAGTACACACCGTTGTAGGAAATCTTCAATTTCTTTGCAATTTCTCGCATGGAATAGCCTTCATTTCTAAGAACAAGAATAGACTGTCGAGTTTCAGATGAAAGTTCTCTTTTTCTGGCCATTTTGAGCGTTTAATTGACCCCACAAATGTGATGCTCCAGAAACTCAATCTGCTCACAGGAAGGTCAGTTTTGTAGCTTCTGGAAGGAGCTAGACTGTTTTTAGATGTGTGAACATGATTGCACAAGGGTTTGCTAATCATCAATTAGCCTTCTGAGCCAATGAGCAAACACATTGTACCATTAGAACACTGGAGTGATAGTTGCTGGAAATGGGCCTCTATACACCTATGTAGATATTGCACCAAAAACTAGACATTTGCAGTTAGAATAGTCATTTACCACATTAGCAATGTATAGAGTATATTTGTTTAAAGTTAGGACTAGTTTAAAGTTAGCTTCATTTAAAAGTACAGTGCTTTTCCTTCAAAAATAAGGACATTTCAATGTGACCCCAAACTTTTGAACGGTAGTGTAAGTAAATGAGCAGAAGCTTTTCTGACTTCCATCATCCAATCATGTACAAGCAAAAATGCTGTTTTTTTTTTAATTTTCCTTGCACATGATTGGGTATCCTCTGCAAAGGGAAGCTTTACCTCATTTACTAAGCTTTGGGGCAACTGCACTTGCAGAGTGAAAAGTGCAATTTGCAAAGTGCACAATTTATTTCCCTTTATTAACCACTTTCCGCCCATTATATAGCAGAATGACGGCGGCAAAGTGGTTTCAATACACTGACTGGGCATCATATGACGTCCTCAGGATATTAAGCCGCTGCGTGCCCCCGGGGGCGCGCATTGCGGCGATCGTTGTTGGTCTCCGATCTAGGTAAAGAGTCTCTGACAGAGACTCTTTACCACGTGATCAGCCGTGTCCAATCACGGCTGATCACGATGTAAATAGGAAGAGCCGGTGATCGGCTTTTCCTCACTCGCGTCTGACAGACGCGAGTAGAGGAGAGCCGATTGGTGGCTCTCCTGACAGGAGGGGTCTGTGCTGACTCTTAATCAGCACCGCCCCCCCTCGGATCCTGCCCAGGACCACCATCATGCCGCCCAAGACCACCAAGATGGCCATCCACACTGGATCACCAGATATGCCCCCCCTAGACCCCCAGGGAAATACTAATCTGTGCCCAGGCATCTGCCAATCAATGCCCAGGCAGCTGCCAATCAGTGCCCACTCACAATGCCTACCACTGCCAGTGCCACCAGGGATGCCTATCAGTGCCTCATATCAATGCCACGTATCAGTGCCCATCAGTGCCATGTATCAATGCCCATCAGTGCCGCCTAACAGTGACCATCAGTGCCCAGCAGTGCTGTCTATCAGTGCCCTTCAGTGCCCAGCAGTGACGCCTATCAGTGCCACTCATAAAAACCCATCTTTGCAGCCTTTCACTGCCCATCAGTGTCGCCTATCTGTGCCCATCAGTGCCCACCAGTGCCACCCATGAGTGCCCATCAGTGCTGCCTATCAATGCCCATCAGTGCTGCATATCAATGCCACCCATCAGTGCCGCCTACCAGTGCCCATCAGTGCCACATATCAGTGCCCATCGTCAGTGCCCGTCAGTGACACATCAATATGTTGACTGTTGGCATAAAGGGGTTAAGAGAAATATGAAGGATACCATTGATTGCTTTCTTTTGAAAATGCTAGATATACTAGCGTTCTCACACCAACCTTCTTCAGCATCTTTTCAGTTATAGCTATGCGGCTACATTGCATTCTCAGTAAAGTTGCACATTCTCAAAGAAAGGCAAAAACCCAGAGGAACTGAGAGTAGTTCAGTCTGCACTAGAAGTAAAACATTCTATCTGATTTATTGAATAACACCCTACCTCAACACTCAAGATATTTCTTTTTAAATGTTTTCCATTTAGATTTTGAGCACTTAGAAACATATCCAGCTCTTTTTTAAAACTATTTAATTATTCAAATATAGCCAGCTCCTGTGGATTTCTATTTCATATTTTCACAGCTCTTACGCAAAACACATTTTCCATAAACCTCTTTTCATCCAGTTGCAAGGAGTGTCCTTGTGCCTTTTGCTGTGACCTTAAAGTGAACAACTTCCACTAAATCTACTATATATACCTTGTTTCCCCGAAAATAAGACCTAGCGTGATTGTCTGTGATGGCTGCAATATAAGCCCTACCCCCCAAAAAAGCCCTAGTTAAAGTCCTTGTAGGTCTTATTTTCTAGGTAGGGCTTATTTTCAGGGAAACAGGGTAGGGCTTATTTGGTGGGGTACGGCTTATATTGCAGCCATCACCGACAATCACGCTAGGTCTTATTTTCGGGAAAACAGGGTAGCATTTATATTTATACATAGAGATCATATCTTCCTTTAATCATCTTTTCTCAAGGGTAAAAACATTCAGTTTAGTTAATGTTTCCTTATAGCTGAGGTCCTACATGACCCTAACTGATTCAGTTGCTCTTCTCTGCACACTCTCCAGTTCCACAACATCCTTTTTGTGAACTGTTGCCCACATCTGAGTTTTTACTAATGATTTGTATAGTGTAAATATGTAAAAATCTGATGTCTCTCTTCAGTGTATGCCTTATTGAATACATAAAAACCGCTGATCTGCATACTTGTTACAGGTCTGTGACTAAAGAAGTAAAGAATTCGTTATATCAGCCAAGTAACTAGAACGTTCAATAAAATAGATCAGCAGTGGAAACCTCTGTATATACAGGTTCCCTGATTTTCAATACAGTCATTTAGCAAGCAAAAAGTGTGTCATGGATGTGCCTTAAGTGGAAGAAATCCTTAATGTAAGTAAACCCCCCTATCGTTTTCAGCCAAGGAAGCTGCCATCTTTGCCTCTGTTTAATCTACAACTGCCATGATGCTGCGCAAGTGCTCACCAGCCATTGGATGGTTTGACAGTTTGGTTGAGAGCACAACCAATGGGAGTGTTACATTTCCAGCACGTGCCGCAAATGAAACTGTTATATGGATGGGTTTACTTCCGCTTTAACTACATCTATTCTTAAAAACATTCCCTTCCCCCTATTTCCCAGATAGCAAGCAATTGTGCTGAAAGTTTGAAAAGGACTTGCTAAGCTTTTGCTAGACTTGCCAGGTTTCACAAGTTTGTTGCACAATTGCAGCAAGTCCGCATTGCATGACTCCAGATCAAATTTCTTTGCAAACATTCTGCGTGTGTGCTGCAAGTTCTGGTTCAGTTATGTTGTGAAATACTCATCCCACCACAGGGGTCTCTGTGGCTGAATTTTCATGCTGTGGACCTGCAGAACTCTTGCTGTAGACCCATCACTGCAACTTTGCTCTTGCTAGAGAGACTTTCCAGGCACATTTGCCACAAATTGGAAAAGTGGCAACTAGAACGTGTGCTTCAAGTGCCCTGCAAGTGTACAACTTGCCAGTAAAAATATGCAGCAAGTTAACAGATTAACATTTCAACACTGCTACAAATTTGTGGCAAGTTATCCTTGCTATCTGGGTTCTACCTATCCTGTCTAACATGTATAAAAGGGATCTGTGTACTTACCTGAAAGGAAGGTTGTGGACTGAAATAATTCAAGCACCACCTATACAGACCGGACTTTATAGGCTCAATATGGGAGCCCACACAAAAAAGATTATATAAAATATAATATATTTTTTCAAAAATATTAAAATACATGGATGTAATATAGACATGAACTGCCTCCACAAAATCCAGGTGTTGACAAAATTAAAGTCATATGCCCTACTATAAATAGCAGAGATGATAAATAGATTGTATATACAGCAAGATAATAGTTGTGCATGTAAGAATCTGTATATTTCCGGAAGTCAGGTCAACGTTTCGCCAGTTCAAGGCTTCCTCAGGACCCAATATAATAGTAGGACAGCACTATGTATAAGAAAATGTACAAAAATCAATAACAGAACATAATATATATAACAATAATGCAACCATGGTTACATGAATTATGTTCTGTTATTGATTTTTGTATGTTTTCTTATTGATAGTGCCGTCTTACTATTATATTGGATCCTGAGGAAGCCTTAAACCGGAAAAACTTTGACCTAACTACTGGAAATATACAGATTCTTACATGCACAACTATTATCTTGTTGTATATACAATATATGGTATTTATAGTATGGCATATGACTCTGATTTTGTCAACACCTGGATCTTGTGGAGGCAGTTCATGCCTATATTTTATCTATGTATTTTAATATTTTCAAATAAATATATTATATTTGATATAATCTTATTGTGTGATCTCCCATATTGAGCCTTGGTCTGTATAGGTGGTGCTTGAATTATCTCAGCCCCCAACCTTCTTTATATATATATATATATATATATATATATATATATATATATATATATGCCGATGTGGCTTAGTGAAGTCAAATTTTTTCTTTTCTGTGTACAAGCCTATTTTGTATCTGCTCCAGTTCAGTCACCTGATCTTGCAGCTCTATGTCCGGGAGCACTCGACATTGGCTCTGCATTCCAGAAGCAGTGATGTTGCCCATGTGTTCCCATAGCCCAGCTGTTGTCAATGCTCCCTCCTATTCCTGTAGCAGTCGCTCACTAAGGCTCCATTCACACCATGGTGTTCTGCTTTGCAGGTGGAATCGCCATGATCGGAAACGCTGCAAATCATGGGATGCCCTTGCATTCCCCGTTACATGGCAAAATTGTGCCGCAAGTTGGGTGCCATTTAAAGCAAAGGGGATCGCAAGGGCATCCCGCGATTTGCAGCATTTCCAAAACAGGATGCCATGGTTTGAATGGAGCCTAATACAGGAGAGCTATTTTTAAGAATAGATATAGTTAGTGTTTTTTTGCAACTTTTTTGCAACTTTAACCACTAGACATCCACGCTATGGCTGAATGACGGCCACAGCGCGGACCTACATTCCCGGGAGGCCGTCATATGATGGCCACCCCTGTGCACGCTCCCTGCGCACGCCCTGGAGGGCACGCGCCGGGCGCGCTGTGATCACAGAGTCACTGAGACTCGGCTGATCACCGATCTGTGTAATGGGCCGGTCCCGGCCCCTTACCATGTGATCAGCTGTCAGCCAATGACATCTGATCACATGATGTAAACAAAAGATCGGTAATCATTTTTTTTTTTACTCACGCTGACAGCGCGAGTAGAAAAAAAAGCCGATTACCGGATCAGATGTGAGGGACATCGGTCCCCAGGTGGAAGAGGCACATCTGCCTCATCAGTGCCCACTAAAAGTGCCACTTAATAGTGCCCACAGTGCCACCTAACAGTGCCCACAGTGCCACCTAACAGTGCCCACAGTGCCACCTAACAGTGCCCACAAGTGCCACCTATCAATGCCAACAAGTGCCACCTATCAATGCCCACAAGTACCACCTATCACTGACCACCTGTAGTGCCAATCAGTGCCACCTGGCAGTGCTGCCCATCACTGCCACCCATCAGTGCCCATCACTGCCACCCATCAGTGCCCATCACTGCCGCCTATCAGTGCCCATCACTGCCGCCTCATCAGCGTACATCAATGAAGGAGAAAAATTACCAGTTTTAAATTTTTTATAACAAAATATAAAAAATAAACATTTTTTTTTTTTTAAATTCAGTTTTTTACATTTTTTTAACAAAAAGTAAAAACCGCAGAGGTGATCAAATACCACCAAAAGAAAGCTCTATTTGCGCTAAAAAAATGATAAAAATTTCATTTGGGTACAGTGTTGTATGACCGCGCAATTGTCATTCAAAGTGCGAAAGCGCTGAAAGCTGAAAATTGGTCTGGATAGGAGGGGGGTTTAAGTGCCCTGTAAGCAAGTGGTTCAAGAGGGAGTCCTGCGAAAAATTTTTTTTTAAAAGTCAGCAGCTACAAATACTGCAGCTGCTAACTTTTAAAATAAGGACACTCACCTGTCCCTGAATCCAGCGCTGTCGGCACCCGAGGCCGAACCGTCCCTTGGTCCTCGGCAGCTGCCGCCGCCATTCTCTGTGAGGGAATCAGGAAGTGAAGCGTTGTGGCTTCACTTCCTGATTCCCTACTGTGGATGCGTGAGTCACGCTGCGCATCCTAACTGGTCCTCGCTATCTCCTGGGACCCGTTTGTGTCCCAGCAGACAGTGTGGGGGGACAGGAAGAAGCATAGACTCCCGTGGGAATCTATGCCGTAAGTGGGTGCAAATACCTGTCTTAGACAGGTGTCTGCACCCCCCTCCCCCCTGAAAGGTGCCAAATGTGACACCGGAGGGGGGGGCTCCGAAAAGCGGAGGTTCAATTTTTGTGTGAACCTCCGCTTTAAGTTTGCTTTCTGTTCCATCACAGAAAAATGAGTGCCTCCACAGATTTGTAGAGCATAATAAATCTAGAGCAGCCTTTCTCAACCTTTTTACCCCAGAGGAACCTCTAAAATATTTTTCTGGAAACCCTTGCTAAAAACCAATTAAAATGGAGTTCCACCCAAAAATGGAACTTCCACTTTTTGGATTCCTCCCCCCCTCCCGTGTCACATTTGGCACCTTTCGGGGGGAGAAGGGAGCAGATACCTGTCTAATACATGTATGTGCTCGCACTTCCTGGCATAGATCACCGTGGCGCTTGCGGTGACCTATGCCACTTCCGATGCCTACCCTGTCCTCCCCTGCTGTATTCTGGGAAACACACAGGTCCCAGACACAGCAGGGACCTGAGAGGACGCGCAGCGGGACTCGCGCATGCCCAGTAGGAAACCAGGAAGTGAAGCTGCATGGCTTCACTTGCTTATTCCCTTACCGAGGATGGCGATGGCAGCAGCCAAGAGCGAAGAACGGATCGGCTTCAGCTGCCGACATCGCGGGCTCCCTGGACAGGTAAGTGTCCATATATTAAAAGTCAGCAGCTGCAGTATTTGTAGCTGCTGGCTTTTAATATTTTTTTTTCAGTGGACTCCCGCTTTAATTGGGGTCAATGGCAGAAATTACCACTTGCATAGGTCAGTAGGAAGAGTGTAATTCTTACAGGCTGCTAAAAAGATAATTGGTGTCATTTCGTGTTTCTGGTTTTGCCAAGTAAAATTGGTCCTGGAACTATTCAAGCACCACCAGGTCAATCAGTCACAGCTCAAGAAAACCCTGAAGGAACCCTGGTTGAAAATGGCTGATCTAGAGGTTTAAAAGCCCCTTTGTATCTGAGTGGATGAAACAATGTATCTGTAGCCTATCCTGAGTTACCACCAGTTTCCATGTGCTGAAATCCAGTCCATTACTTAACCACTTGCTTACTAGGCACTTAAACCCCCCTCCTATCCAGACCAATTTTCAGCTTTCAGTGCTCTCACACTTTGAATGACAATTACTCAGTCATGCAACACTGTACCCAAATGATTTTTTTGTCCTTTTTTTCATACAAATAGAGCTTTATTTTGGTGGTATTTGATCACCTCTGGGTTTTTTATTTTTTGCGCTATAAATGAAGAAAGACCGAAAATGTTGAAAAAAACACATTTTTTCTAATTTCTGTGATAAAATTTTGCAAATTCGTAATTTTTCTTCATAAATTTTGGCCACAATTTATACTGCTACATATCTTTGGTAAAAATAACCAAAAATTTGTGGAAATTATTTGGTCTGTGTGAAAGTTTTAGAGTCTCCAAGCTATGGTGCAAATCATAAAAAAATTATCACATCTGATGTACTGAGGCCTATCTCATTTCCTGAGACCCTAACAAGCCAGGAAAGTACAAATGCCCCCCAAATAACCCCTTTTTGGAAAGTAGACATTTCAATGTATTTAGTTAGAGGCATGGTGAGTTATTTGAAGTTGTATTTTTTTCCCACAATTCTTTGCAAAATTGAGATTTATTTTTTTCCCCACAAAATTGACATTGTAATAGCTCATTTCTCTCACATGGCATGTGTATACCACAAATGACACCCCAAAATACATTCTGCTACTCCTCCTGAGTATTACGATACCACATGTGAGCGACTTTTTCACTGCCTGGCCACATACAGAGGCCCAACATGCATGGAGCACCATTAGGTGTTCTAGGAGCATAAATTACACATCACATTTCTCAACCACCTATTACACTTTTGAAGGCCCTGGAGCACCAGGACAATGGAAACACCCACAAAATGACCCCATTTTGGAAAGCTAACACCCCAACATATAATCTATGAGGCATAATGAGTCTTTTGAATGGTTTATTTTTTTCCAGAAGTTTTTGGAACATGTGGAAAAAAATGAAACCGCATTTTTTTTTACACAAAGTTGTCCGTTTATAAGATATTTCCAACACATAGCATTTAGATAGCAAAAATGACACCCCAAAATACATTCTGCTACTCCTCCTGAGTATTACGATACCACATGTGTGGGACTTTTTCACTGCCTGGCCACATACAGAGGCCCAACATGCATGGAGCACCATCAGGTGTTCTAGGAGCATAAATTACACATCACATTTCTCAACCACCTGTTACACTTTTGAAGGCCCTGGAGCACCAGGACAATGGAAACACCCACAAAATGACCCCATTTTGGAAAGCTAACACCCCAACGTATAATCTATGAGGCATAATGAGTCTTTTGAATGGTTTATTTTTTTCCAGAAGTTTTTGGAAAATGTGGAAAAAAATGAAACCGCATTTTTTTTTACACAAAGTTGTCCGTTTATAAGATATTTCCAACACATAGCATTTAGATAGCAAAAATGACACCCCAAAATACATTCTGCTATTCCTCCTGAGTATTACGATACCACATGTGTGGGACTTTTTCACTGCCTGGCCACATACAGAGGCCCAACATGCATGGAGCACCATTAGGTGTTCTAGGAGCATAAATTACACATCACATTTCTCAACCACCTATTACACTTTTGAAGGCCCTGGAGCACCAGGACAATGGAAACACCCACAAAATGACCCCATTTTGGAAAGCTAACACCCCAACATATAATCTATGAGGCATAATGAGTCTTTTGAATGGTTTATTTTTTTCCAGAAGTTTTTGGAACATGTGGAAAAAAATGAAACCGCATTTTTTTTTACACAAAGTTGTCCGTTTATAAGATATTTCCAACACATAGCATTTAGATAGCAAAAATGACACCCCAAAATACATTCTGCTACTCCTCCTGAGTATTACGATACCACATGTGTGGGACTTTTTCACTGCCTGGCCACATACAGAGGCCCAACATGCATGGAGCACCATCAGGTGTTCTAGGAGCATAAATTACACATCACATTTCTCAACCACCTGTTACACTTTTGAAGGCCCTGGAGCACCAGGACAATGGAAACACCCACAAAATGACCCCATTTTGGAAAGCTAACACCCCAACGTATAATCTATGAGGCATAATGAGTCTTTTGAATGGTTTATTTTTTTCCAGAAGTTTTTGGAAAATGTGGAAAAAAATGAAACCGCATTTTTTTTTACACAAAGTTGTCCGTTTATAAGATATTTCCAACACATAGCATTTAGATAGCAAAAATGACACCCCAAAATACATTCTGCTATTCCTCCTGAGTATTACGATACCACATGTGTGGGACTTTTTCACTGCCTGGCCACATACAGAGGCCCAACATGCATGGAGCACCATCAGGTGTTCTAGGAGCATAAATTACACATCACATTTCTCAACCACCTGTTACACTTTTGAAGGCCCTGGAGCACCAGGACAATGGAAACACCCACAAAATGACCCCATTTTGGAAAGCTAACACCCCAACGTATAATCTATGAGGCATAATGAGTCTTTTGAATGGTTTATTTTTTTCCAGAAGTTTTTGGAAAATGTGGAAAAAAATGAAACCGCATTTTTTTTTACACAAAGTTGTCCGTTTATAAGATATTTCCAACACATAGCATTTAGATAGCAAAAATGACACCCCAAAATACATTCTGCTATTCCTCCTGAGTATTACGATACCACATGTGTGGGACTTTTTCACTGCCTGGCCACATACAGAGGCCCAACATGCATGGAGCACCATTAGGTGTTCTAGGAGCATAAATTACACATCACATTTCTCAACCACCTATTACACTTTTGAAGGCCCTGGAGCACCAGGACAATGGAAACACCCACAAAATGACCCCATTTTGGAAAGCTAACACCCCAACATATAATCTATGAGGCATAATGAGTCTTTTGAATGGTTTATTTTTTTCCAGAAGTTTTTGGAACATGTGGAAAAAAATGAAACCGCATTTTTTTTTACACAAAGTTGTCCGTTTATAAGATATTTCCAACACATAGCATTTAGATAGCAAAAATGACACCCCAAAATACATTCTGCTACTCCTCCTGAGTATTACGATACCACATGTGTGGGACTTTTTCACTGCCTGGCCACATACAGAGGCCCAACATGCATGGAGCACCATCAGGTGTTCTAGGAGCATAAATTACACATCACATTTCTCAACCACCTGTTACACTTTTGAAGGCCCTGGAGCACCAGGACAATGGAAACACCCACAAAATGACCCCATTTTGGAAAGCTAACACCCCAACGTATAATCTATGAGGCATAATGAGTCTTTTGAATGGTTTATTTTTTTCCAGAAGTTTTTGGAAAATGTGGAAAAAAATGAAACCGCATTTTTTTTTACACAAAGTTGTCCGTTTATAAGATATTTCCAAC
Organism: Lithobates septentrionalis; assembly: GCA_037952835.1. Taxonomy (NCBI): domain Eukaryota; kingdom Metazoa; phylum Chordata; class Amphibia; order Anura; family Ranidae; genus Lithobates; species Lithobates septentrionalis. The sequence goes on from JBBDGP010001337.1 coordinate 1,714,110, forward strand.
ACATAGCATTTAGATAGCAAAAATGACACCCCAAAATACATTCTGCTATTCCTCCTGAGTATTACGATACCACATGTGTGGGACTTTTTCACTGCCTGGCCACATACAGAGGCCCAACATGCATGGAGCACCATCAGGTGTTCTAGGAGCATAAATTACACATCACATTTCTCAACCACCTGTTACACTTTTGAAGGCCCTGGAGCACCAGGACAATGGAAACACCCACAAAATGACCCCATTTTGGAAAGCTAACACCCCAACGTATAATCTATGGGGCATAATGAGTCTTTTGAATGATTTATTTTTTTCCAGAAGTTTTTGGAAAATGTGGAAAAAAATGAAAACGCATTTTTTTTTACACAAAGTTGTCCGTTTATAAGATATTTCCAACACATAGCATTTAGATAGCAAAAATGACAACCCAAAATACATTCTGCTACTCCTCCTGAGTATTACGATACCACATTCGTGGGACATTTTCACTGCCTGGCCACATACAGAGGCCCAACATGCATGAAGCCCCATCAGGTGTTCTAGGAGCATAAATTACACATCACATTTCTCAACCACCTATTGCACTTTTGAAGGCCCTGGAGCACCAGGACAATGGAAATACCCACAAAATGACCCCATTTTGGAAAGCAAGGTATCATTGTGGATTGAAGACAACATGTATACATCTCTTTTGTCTCTCCACTTCACTGCCAAAATCTCGTTGTTTCGTAGACTCGCCGTTTCTCCTTTTCTCAATTTTTTATTGACCAGACTTTGAGGAAAGCCCTTCCGGTTCTTTTTGATGGTACCACATGCAGGCGTCTTCATCTGATGCAGGTTGTGGAACAGGGGCAGAGATGTGTAGAAGTTATCTATGTACAGGTGGTAGCCTTTCTCCAGTAGGGGGTATGTGAGATCCCAAACAATTTTCCCGCTTGATCCCAAGTAGTCTGGGCAATTAGGGGGTTGCAGCTGGGTGTCCTTCCCTTCGTACACTTTGAAGGCATACAAGTAACCTGTGACTCGGTCACATAATTTGTATACCTTCACCCCATAGAGGGCCCTTTTACTGGGAATATATTGCTTCATCTTAAGCCTGCCACTAAACTTAAGAAGGGACTCATCCGCACATATGTTTTTGTCTGGGGTAAACAGCAGGGGGAATAGTGCAGAAAAATAATTTAAAAGTGGCCGAATTTTGAAAAGTCTATCATAGTTTGGGTCATTTCGGGGAGGGCACTGGGTATTGTCGTTGAAATGAAGAAACCTCAATATCATGAGGTATCTGTTTCTGGGCATCACCTTGGAGTATATTGGCAGGTGTTGGAGGGGGTGGGTTGACCAATAGGACAGCAAAGTGTTTTTTTTCGTGAGTCCCATGTTAAATGTGAGCCCTAAAAAAACCTTAAACTCCTCCACCGTTAGGTCTCTCCATTCGTAGGGACGGGCATAGTAGGACGTTGGATTATTCGCAATGAATTGATGTGCATAAAGGTTGCACTGGGCCACAATACTTGACAGCATGTCCTCGGTAAAAAATAAATTAAAAAAATCTATTGGGGAAAAATTCTCTGTGTTCACCTGGACTCCTGGCTGGGCAGTGAAAGGGGGAATGTTGGCTTCTCCTGAATTAGGAGGAAGCCACAAGGGGTTCTGCAGGGCTTAGGGAAGGCTGGCTTGGGTCCTTGGCCTTTCTTGCCGAGGCACTGCGGTGCTGATGGACGGGACTGCCGTGCTGGTGGACGGGACTGCCGTGCTGGTGGACGGGACTGCCGTGCTGGTAGATGCCACTGCCTCCCCACCAGAACGCCTTCGTTTGGCGGGCCGAATCTCTTCCTCCTCTGAGTCACTCAGTGTTTCACTACTGAGGACTGGCTCATAGTTTATGTCCGACTCGGAATCGGAAAGGGAATCTGAAGAGAGCTCCCCGTTGCTCTCATCGACCTGGGACAGTATTTGGTACGCCTCCTCGGCGGAAAAGCTTCTTTTGGCCATGGTTGCTAAGCCTGCACTGATGAGGCGGCACTGATGAGCACAGATGGGCACTGAGGTGGCACAGAGGGGCACTGATGAGGTGGAACAGATGTGCACTAATGAGGTGGAACAGATGTGCAGATGTGCACTAATGAGGTGGCACAGGTGGGCACTGATGAGGTGGCACAGGTGGGCACTGATGAGGCGGCACAGGTGGGCACTGATGAGGCGGCACAGGTGGGCACTGATGAGGCGGCACAGGTGGGCACTGATGAGGCGGCACAGGTGGGCACTGATGAGGTGGAACAGATGTGCACTGAGATTGCACAGATGTGCACTGAGATTGCACAGATGTGCACTTATGAGGTGGCACAGCTGGGCACAGATGGGTTGGCACAGATGGGGCGGCACAGATGGGGCGGCACAGATGGAGCGGCACAGATGGGCACTGATGAGGCGGCACAGATGTGCACTGAGGCAGCACAGATGTGCACTGAGGCAGCACAGATGTGCACTGATTGGCACAGGTGGGCACTGATGAGGTGGCACAGGTGGGCACTGATGAGGTGGCACAGGTGGGCACTGATGAGGTGACACAGGTGGTCACTGATTGTGCAGATGTGCAGCTGGACACTGATCACCGCTGGGCAGACAGGTGGACACCGATTGGCACAGGTGGGCACTGATTGGCACAGGTGGGCACTGATTGGCACAGGTGGGCACCAATTGGCACAGGTGGGCACCGATTTGGCACAGGTGGGCACCGATTGGCACTGTACTGATGCTGCACTGTATTGATGGGGCACTGCATTGATGGGGCACTGTATTGATGGGGCACTGTATTGATGGGCACTGTGGGCACTGTAGGCACAGTAAACGTTAAATATAAACTCACAGAATGCTGACAGATCTCTCTCTCCTCACACGCTGTCTCTGTGTGAGGAGAGAGAGCCGGCAATGAGAGATGATCTCAATTGTTTACATTTTAGATCATCTCTCATTGGAGGCAGCGATCGCGCTGTAAACGGCCGCTGTGATTGGCTGTGTCTAAGGGACACGGCCAACACAGAATTTCCCCGTTGCGCGCTCGTGAGCGCGCACGGGGAGCGAGGAAAGGGGAGGCCGTCATATGACGGCCTCCCGGGAATTGACATCCGCGCTGAAGCCGTCATTCGGCTACGGCCGGATGTCAGGTGGTTAAATATACTGAATAAACACACATAAGAACTGTTTTACCTACCAAAGAATTTGTGTTTCTGTCTATCCAGTCCTGGGATTTAAACAACTCTGCCATACAGCAAATCCCTGTCTAGCAGGATAGGGGATCTGATCTTTTTCTGCTGCAGTTTCACTTTTACTTACAGGTCTCCCCCCTTCCCTTCCTATCTGCGTGTTCCTTTTTTCTTCTATTCAAGCACATTTTGAATAAGCAGGTCAATGAGCAGAGAAAGGTAATTAATTTGTGGCAAATTCAATTTTGCTGAAATTGCACCTTCCATCCCTATTGCTCAGTCAACAACAATAATATGTGGGTGGCAGTGTTGAGCTTTGGTGACATTTTTGTAAAGGTCAAATCAGTCATTTTTAATTTAAATTAATTTTGCTATAATCAATCTGCTCATCCACCTTAAAAAAAACGGACATCTACCATAGTACTTTCACTACTGAGTTCCACCTCTATCATCCATAAAGGCTTCACTCCATCCTGGAGTTGCGTTGCTGCTGTCAAAGGAAAACTTTTTCCTCATGTAGTATTTCACACTTTTAGAATACCATCTCAATGCTGGGACTTGCACTTCAATCTAGAGGAAAAGGAAAACAATGTAATGGTTTGTCGAGCCCAAGTGATGGCTGATTAATAAGGGACTAACTGCTTTTCCAAGCACGGCAGGGAACAATACTAGGGTTGACTGGGAATGATGTTCAATGTTAAGATAGCAGGACATGCGATGATTGCATTATTATTTATTTGCAGTCAGCTCTTCAGAGAAGATTGGAAATGAAATGAAACACAAAGAACAAGAACAGAAATATACTGTGTATTTCCTTCAGTCGTTGTTGCTGTATTTTGCTTTTAATATAAATTTGGTTGTGACCAGACTCTAAATAAACTAACGAGGAGTTGAAATATTCTTCTTCTTCTTCTGAGGCATAAAATGCATTTATTTGGGTGAGTAACCTAATAAAAATGTCAAGCTAGGTCTTCATCGACAATGTTTCTCATTTAAATCCTATGCATACATTTCCCTCTGGAAATGCAAAGTAAGGACAGCTGAAGGGTGATATTAGAATGGGATATTCACAAGACTTCCTTCAACTTAATGTAAACCTGTATATCTGGCCTTCCATTGCTGATCGTTTTTGGAAAATGCTAGTTCCTAGTGGTTATGATGCCCAGAGGCTTTAAGTGTCACCAACCTGGAAATTGTTAAAGTCTATATAATTCCCCTCAGAGTAATAAACAGGCATTTTCAATGCAAGCTGGCATAGTAAATATATTTAAAATATTTAATCTATTATATATCAATTATTATGGTAATTATTTCTTTTTTTTAAATGGTAAATGACGCTAAGAAACATTTCTAATTCTTCTTGCTAGGCATGACTGGAGAAAGTGGGAGGAACTAAACAGGTTTTTTTCATCATTTCTCTAAGCTCCTGCAGTAAGAATAATCTACAGTAAATCTAAAGTGGTGTAAGCAGAGCTAGGCATGGATATTCACTAATATAGGGCGTACACACGGTCGGACTTTGTTCGGACATTCCGACAACAAAATCCTAGGATTTTTTCCGACGGATGTTGGCTCAAACTTGTCTTGCATACACACGGTCACACAAAGTTGTCGGAAAATTCGATCATTCTGAACGCGGTGACGTAAAACACGTACGTCAGGACTATAAACGGGGCAGTAGCCAATAGCTTTCATCTCTTTATTTATTCTGAGCATGCGTGGCACTTTGTGCGTCGAATTTGTCTACACACTATCGGAAATTCCGACAACTGATTTTGTTGTCGGAAAATTTTATAGCCTGCTCTCAAACTTTGTGTGTCGGAAAATCCAATGGAAAATGTGTGATGGAGCCTACACACGGTCGGAATTTCCGACAACAAGGTCCTAACACACATTTTCCGTCGGAAAATCCGACCGTGTGTACGGGGAAATAGGGTTATTATCAGCGGTGCTAACATCTAAGCAATTACAGCAGCACAAAGCCTAAGAAGGAAGCATACTGTCACTCTATCAATGGAAGTGCCTGTCTCATAGTTCTACTGGCATTATCAACAAGCATTTACAAAAAAAATTCTAAGGGCTGCCCTACTGGTCTAGGCTGTCAACATTACATATGTAATTTTATACTTTGACCATAGTTCCTCTTTAGGCATGGTTGGTATTATGCTGGTTATGATGCTGTCCTGTGGTTCGAGTCCCTATCTTCATATGGCCACATACATGAGTTTTACCATTTTCACAAAAACCAGTGACTTTGCCATTTTATGTGCCATTTAAAGTAAAGCCCCCCCCTCCCCCACACTTGAAAGCACAGAATGCAAGACGAGTTTTCTGGGGGTTTTTTGCATTCTATGATATTCCTGTCAGTTTGTCAAGATCTACAAATCTAAACTTTTCATAATTTACATTTTTATTTGATTACATGGAACATATGATCAGGACAAATCTCACTCATACAAACTTATGTGGAATGCATGATTCATTTCAGATATTTCTCTGAGTTTCACTCAGTTCTACTAATGCCTGAAGTCCCTATTGCTTCCGGGCTCCTCCCATGGTACCTGTTCACTATCCCCTTCCCTTGTCCCCCCCTCCCTTTTTTTTTCTCCCTTTATTCTCTCTCTTCCTCTTCCCTTTTTCTTTTCTTTCCTTTTTCCACTTCTGATCTTTTTTTTGTATACATCATTTAATAGCTTCACCGTGTTGCCTGCTAACTTGGATATCATACCCCAAGTTGAACTTGAAGTTGGTGTTCGGTATTTCAAATAGTGCATACCTTTTACATCTACTGCTTCTTCAATATAGTTCCCTGGCTTTTGATGTCCTGAAGGTTTTGATAATATACTTGTCATCTGTGTTTCATAATTAACATTCATTTTGTTCTACGTTGTACTTTATCTGGGTTGTATGAGTTTGGATGCATTTGTTCAGACACAATTTGTATTTGTACTGCAAGTCGGTATTGTCTGCAAATACTTACTGTAATAAGAGTGATTAAACATAATTTATATTTTTATAATTTATATATGTAAATGTAGCACCCTCTAGTAGTGTGCTAGAAGTTAGTGAAGGTAAATCTACTGGCTTGTGGTAAAATGAATCTTTTTGAATCTGGTTTAGGGGTTTACTAAGGTTCAGGGCTGGGTGCCTCCCCCTGGTCTAGACGGTTGGAGAATCTTAGAGAATTAGAGGGTGGAGGTTAGGAGGAGCAGCCTTGAATATTTATGGAGCCTTGGCCAATCCAGGTAGACTGGCAGGGGGCTGTGACCACTCCATAAATAGACATGAGCTATTCAAGCAGGGGCAGTTGGGTGGCAGATGGAGATGCAGTGTTGAGGAGGCTGTCGGTGGCTCTCAGGGGTACCCCCTAGTCTGGGGAGGTGTCCTGCTTTGAGCCGGGGCCCGGGTGCTGGAAGGAGCCTGCCATAACACACAGGAGGAAGTCTTTCCTGGAGGGACAAGAGCAAGAGAGAGGACAGAGTGAATAGAGTAGTCAACATTGTGGGGACTAACAAAGGGGAGAGACTGCCACAAGTAGCCAGTCTCCCTTGAAGACAGTGTTGTGCTTAAGTCTTCAGCCTTTGCCTAGAGATCTCCTGTGAGTCAGCCGGGTGGGCTGGTGAAAAGTCAGTGAGGTGGACTGGTGTAGAGAGAGACAGCCAGCAGGGCTGTTGAAAGGGCCAGCTGCATCCAGGTGGGTGGGCAATGCCTGAAGAGGTAGTGCTGGGATCAGTGGCCACAGAGGAGAACTTACAAGCTGTTTCACTGCATCTGTGCTACACAAAAAGGGCTACGAGTTCCTGCCTGTAATGGGCTATTGCCAATCTGCCTGTCAGATCATTCAAACTAATTCAGCTGGAGCAAGCAAGTAAATGTGTAGGAAAGTGAAGGAGACTGTATATAGGAAGATGTCCCTGAAGTTTTGCTGAAGTCAAGTGGATATCCAATCACAGACTGTTCTCTGCCTCTGGGTGCTTGTGAAAATGTGTTTTTTCTGGCTGTGCAGGAGTGGGGGGATCCAAGTTCATCTGCAGTCCCTACGGGGGTGTGCTACAAAAATATATGTTTTTTTGTTTTTTAATAATAATACACACTTTACTTTGTAGTGGAAAAAATATAGGTACTCTGCACTTATGGTGAAAGAATGTACCTAATCACAACACAGCTGATGGACAGCTATGTATAATCCAGAACTTGAACCTAGTAATACTATACAGTCATCAGAAAAGGGTACAAATAATAAATAAATGAACCTCACAAATATAACATAAAATATATAAAAGTGTAAGAAGTATTATGCAATCCATATATTGTGCATTGATATATCCTATACATGTGCTAAAACATATAAATACAATTAAATAAAACTAAATAATGTTCTCCCAATAAAGTGTTTGTGTTTTGTGCTTCAAAAAAATCAAAAGCTATCCACAATTCATATACAAAAACATCCAAATCTTCTGGGCAGATCTATCTGTCCAGTAGACAAGATCCTGATGTCACTTCCGCTAGTTGGAGCGCACAACCATCTTGGAAAGGGCTGGCAGTGCTGTGTGTGATACAAAGCCTAAACTTTGTTGCAACTATGTGTAAGTGTGAAATTTGGACAGTTTTTGTTTTAATGTTAATAAAACAGTATTGCACTATGTTTGGACTTTCCCTACATTTATTCTGTAGTGGCATAGAGGTTGTTGGAAGCTGGTTGGAAGCTGCTTTTAAACTGTGGTAATGGAGTAGAAAGGGGGGGAGGAGGATACCTTGTGTGGCTGAAGTATATACATAAAAGTGCTTTGAGACCGTCTTATTGATTTAAGTCACATAAATTCGGGTGCTTTTTTACCCTTTCTTCGGCTGCCAGAGGGGGTTAAAAGCGCCCCACTAGCGGCCGAAAATTACAGCCAAAACTAGCGGCGCTTTACCGCTTACGCACCCCTGCCCCAGTGTGAAAGTAGCCTTATATTGTACCTGTACAAACATATCATGTGATGATAACTGGATTTTCGTCACATTTGCTCGGGCAATTAGAAAGGTACAACAGATTCCTACGACAAGAGTTAGCGGATGGTATGTGCAAACAGCTATGGCCAGTAAGCCTGTACAAATAAATGACAGGCCAACAACAGCCACATCTCTCATTGTCTGTCTGCATGTAATCGCACGTGGAGTGTCTATTTGTGGTTAGGGACATATGGTTGACCCCTGATGCAATCTTTGTGCACCCAGGAGTGGCTCATCTTTCCTTAACTGAAAGTAATCACTTGATTTGTGGGTCCACGTGTACAGTGATGGACAGCCATTGATTCTGTCAGCCCATTATTCATTTGTACAGGCTTCCTGGCAGCATACACCTGTGATTCTTGCCACAGGAATTCACTATCCATCCCCAATTACTCATGTGAATGTAGTCTAATGCCGTGTACACACGGGCGGAACGAATTTGTCGGACAATCCGACTGTGTGTGGGCTTCATCAGACCTTTAGCGGACTTTTTCTGTCAAAAATCAGACGGACTTTAGATTTGGAACATGTTTCAAATCTTTCCGCCGGACCCAGTTCCTATTGAGAAATCCGCTCGTCTGTATGCTAGTCCGACGGACGAAAACCGACGCTAGGGCAGCTATTGGCTACTGGCTTTGAACTTCCTTATTTTAGTCCGGTCGTATGTCATTACGTACGAATCCGTCGGACTTTGGTGTGATCATGTGTAGGCAAGTCCGTTCGTTAGAAAGTCCGTCGTAACTCCGTCGAAAGTCCGTCGGAAAGACCGTCGGACCTTTGATGCCGAAAAGTCCGCCTGTGTGTACACGGCATTAGAATAAACCAACAACGCACAGTGTAGTGAACAGTATTCTAGACAAGTGGTTCTCAACCTCAGTCCTCAAATACCCCCAACATGCCATGTTTTCAGGTTTTCCTTTATCTTGCACAGGTGCTTTAAATCAATGGCTTAGTATTTTGGACAACTATTTTATCTAAGAGAAATTCCCCAAATATGGCCTGTTGGGGGTACTTGAGGACTGAGGTTGATAACCACTGTTCTAGAGAATTGCCACAAACCAGCAATAAAAAAAGAACCCATTGACTGGGTATCAGTTGTGACTTCACAGGCTAGCCAACCACTCAAAACTGGTCACCACTTCCCACTAAGAGATCCAGTCTTTGTTATGGATAGCCCTAAAATTCTACAGGAAGGCACCTGTTCCTATACAAAGGTGCTGAAAGGATGGATTCAATTTGTGGCTAATGTAAAGCCTAACTCTGAGCTGAAAGATAAAAATCCTTGTGGTGCTCACTCCCTGTCCCCACCACCACTGCAAGGGATATTTGCTTGTTATAAATTGTTATGTTTAGGGAAAAAACTAAAAGGATGCTTTAATTATCCTAATTATCCTTATTACCCCTGCTCCAGCACTGTCCTCTTCCTCCTCCAGTGCTAAGGACTTTGAGTGTGACATTAGCAAGGGCAGTTTCTTCTTGTACTCGGTGTGGGGCTTTAAATGTTTTTTTTTTTTTTAATTTAAAAGATGTGTGTCTTTCTTCAACCAAGCTACAGTATTTAACAATTATAACAACAGCCATACGGCAGCTATCAGCCAATAAAAAAGGCTAGCAAGAGTATGAGTTTAATAGAACAACAGCTGTAAAGAAGTCTCCTTACACATACAATAGGGCTGCCAAAAGTGTGGACAAGAGGAATCAATCCAAAAACAAAATAGGGTGGACAACTTAAAGCATGTGTTTATTTTGGTGTCTGTAACAGAATGCACACGCTGAGAAATAAAAAAAAAAGAAAAACAGAAGGCCAGAGATTTTCAAAAGAATAATGGCACAAGGCCATCTTAGAGGTGGCCTATAGATGGCTCTAGCCCAAACCCCAGCGCCAAGCTGTGTGCCCCCCTACCTCAGCTTTTCTGGCAGGGCACCTTGGGATCTTACTTTTTATGCATAACAGAAGCAAAAATCTAAAAGCTAACCCCATCAAACCTTGAAATATTCAGACATAAAAATCGCACATTCCTGCAAAACAATGGAAAAGAAAGAAAAGCAAAACTGTAATTAGGGAGCTGAAAATGTTTCTACTTTACTTATGTATGGTAAAAAGCTAAGCTCACCTTTTAGGAAAGAAAAAATAAATGCACATATTTTTTTCAGAAAACAAAATGTGCATTTTTTATTTTTTCCTACATGGGCCTGTAACGCATTGCACCCACGTTCAGTGGATCGCGGGTGCATATATATCAAATGCTATAAATTAAGTTCCAGTTCAGTGAGTAAAATAATTATTGGATCTCCAAGCAAAACAAGACTTGGTGGAGAAACCCTTGTTGGCAAGCACAGAGGTTCTTTTAGTTGGTGACCAGTTTTGCTCAGATCTCGGTGGGTTTTTGGTCCACTCTTCTTTACAGATCGTCTCAAAATCTTTAAATTTTTTTTCTCTTTCGCTTGGCAACTCAAAGTTTCAGTTCCCTCCATAAATTGTCTATAGGATTAAGGTCTGGAGACTGGCTTGGCCACTACTTTGTTGCCTTGGCAGTATATTTTGGATCATTGTCATACTGGAAGAGCATCCATGACCCATCTTCAGTGTTCTGGCTGAGGGAAAAAAAATGCTGACTATGACTCTAAGAACCCCATCCCTACAGTCAAGCACGGAGGTGGAAACACTATGCTTTGGGGCTGTTTCTCTGCTTAAGGTACAGACTGACTTTGCCGCAATGAGGGGCCATGTATTGTAAAATCTTGGATGAGAACCTTCTTTACTCAGCCAGAATAGTGAAGATGGGTCATGAGTGGGTCTTTCAGCATGACAATGACCCAAAACATACCGCCAAAGGCAACAAAGTAGTGGGAGAAATCACAGTACACAGTGGGTGACTAGGCATTCAACAACACCTTAAATTAGAACTAATTCCATTGATTTAACTGTTTCTCAAAACAGTTACATTCAAGCCATGCTGTGTTCTCAACTAAACTGTCAAGTTATCAAATGGCCGGTGTCATAACCAATCATATATGCAGCATCATAGAAAATGCAGATCAAACAGAGGCTAAGATGGCAGCTTCCTTGGCTGTAAAGAATAGGAGGATTTAGTTCCACTCTAATGCCCCGTACACACGGTCGGACATTGATCGGACATTCCGACAACAAAGTCCATGGATTTTTTCCGATGGATGTTGGCTCAAACTTGTTTTGCATACAGACGGTCACACAAAGTTATCGGAAAATCCGATCGTTCTGAACGCGGTGACGTAAAGCACGTACGTCGGGACTATAAACGGGGCAGTAGCCAATAGCTTTCGTCTCTTAATTTATTCTGAGCATGCGTGGCACTTTGTCCGTCGGATTTGTGTACACACAATCGGAATTTCCGACAACGGATTTTGTTGTCGGAAAATGTTATAGCAAGCTCTCAAACTTTGTGTGTCGGAAATTTCGATGGAAAATGTGTGATGGAGCCCACACACGGTCAGAATTTTTCCGACAACAAGGTCCTATCACACATTTTCCGTCGGAAAATCCGACCGTGTGTACAGGGCTTAAGAGCCATTTCTAAACAGAACATGGTTTGGGAAAGGCACGTTCTATGTATGTTTTCTGCACCGCATTCAAAGCAAACGTAGGACTCCTAGTAGGTGGAACGCATGCCGGAGTTTAGCGGCTCGCGGCTTTATTCCCTTTATCTATGAGAAGCCCATAGTTTTAAACTTTTATGCATGCTACCGGCAACTGATATATATTTTAAATAAACCAGAAGCTTTTTACATTATGAGAAGCCTGTCCTTCTCTTCTTTTCATATACACAAACATCCCTGCCATTGAAGCCACTGGTGACGCTGCCACAAGGAGAGAACACTGGAGAGTGGCGTAAAGAATACCCCTGGTTTTTGGATGACCATTAAGCACCTTTGACTCCTTGTTATACAACAATAAGGTCAACTTCATCTTGTGAATGGGGATCTATTTTACACATGTGGTGAAGTGGTGGCACAATAGTGGACATTGGAGCTGAAGATAGCACAAGGCACTTTTATACAGCTGAAAGTCATACTGATTATCACCAATATTTGAGACTGAGCACTTTTATTATTTTCCATTATGTTTTGTTTGTGAACTGCATATTTGTATCATTCAATGGATAGAAAGCAAAATTCAAACTTATGATATCAAATAACCTAATACAGCTGCACCAATCTAGTGAAATATTATCACAAAACAAGAATATATAAAATATTGTGTTAAGCTAAATAATAAATTCATATATTGTTAAACATAAACAGTGAGTCCGTGAGTCACCAGCGTGACAATGAAAAAGTGAACAGGTATCTTAACCATTCAATCATCAACAGAATCCTGCAACTCGTGATTAAACCACCATCACAAATCTAAGGATGTGCTCTTATAAGAGAGCGTTGACCTCCTATTACGTCACATAAGGCTCTTTTATCTCAGATGCTCCTGCGCCGTTAGGTAATCTGCATACGGAACACGGGGGGAGATCACTCCAAGCAGCCAGTGGGAAAATCAACAAATCCTCTTGTTCCAACAGAAGCACCAAATGATATACCCCAATGAGAGATAAGAAGCCAAAATAGTGTAGAAACTTTTACAACGGGATTTTAATAAAAGTAATGCACTTACATGTCAACAAATGAAAACAGCATGTGTAATATGGGCACATAAGCATTTGTGTGCTTTCACCTGAACATGATGATGGGAAACGACACCTCATCCCGACCGGTTTCGTCACTACAAGGACCTCTACCGGGGCGTGGGCATCTTTCCTAGTCATCCCTAATAAATACTCTGTGTATTCGTCTGAGCCTTGTTCCCATCTTCCGCCCTGTGCGGTTCATCACACTTAGCCAAGCCTCGTTCTAAATGCCATTCGAATGTCATTTGGAGTCCACCCCACTTCTAATTGCGTGTCTCCGCTCTAGACTCACCCAGAGCTGATACAATGTCACATGACCTGAGATCCCGGAAGGACAGAGCTCGCAGCTCCAATATAGGAAACATAGCCTCATCCTATGGTGACACAAAGTTCCAAGCTCCCACAACATGGATCAAAATGACAGTGGGCTCAGACACTGTATATACTGCAAGTCCTGTGCTTAATCTGCCAATGAATAAACAATAAAAACTACAAATTTTAATACTGAAAATATTAATATTAATAAATAGATTTAAAATGTATTTAAAATATAACCTTATTTTATGAATTATCCAAAAAACAGTTAACATTCCAGTCCACATTTAACCCATGTGGAATATAACTTTTAATGAGAAAAATCCATTTGATTTAGATCTTAGACAGTTCCCTAAGTTTGAGGCTACCCCTCCAATGTGATACAAAGCTGTCTATACCCATAAAAAGAGTTCCAGCTGGATCCCTACCATGGACTAGATCATAGGGTCTAGAGACGCTATGATTTTGATATCCTTTTGTGGATATTAGCTATATGTCCATTGAGCCTTACATTCAGTGCCTGAGTGGTACGACACACATACTGTAACCCACACGGGCACTGAAGCACGTAGACCATGTATGTGGTTCTACAGGTAATGAAATATTTCACTAAATACTTTTTTGAGGTGGCCCTAGAAGAAAATGTATTATTTATGGCCAAATGAGAGGAGGATGTCACCCATGCCCCTCAAAGGATCAGTTTGGCCCTGTGGGCACACTACATAGATGACATCCTCCTCCTATGGAAGGGAGACTCCTCCTCCCTCATGTAATTTTTGGACACATTAAATCAGAACAACAGAGGTATCAGACTCAATTATTAAATGAGCCAAAAAGAAATACATTTTTTGAACCTCTCCATTAAAGTGGAGGAAGGTCGTTTGATGACTTCTACATTTTTCAAATCTACGGATCGAAACGCATATATATTGACGGATACTTGCCACCATAATCCATGGTTCGAATAAGTCCCCAAGAGACAGTATCTTCGCATTAGCCAGAACTGTACTTCCCTGGAGTATTTTGAGAGAAAGGCAGGAGTCTTGACACAAAGATTTTTGGTGAAGGATTATGATCCTGTCTCTTTGGAACCCACAATAAATTAGGTTAGAAATATGGATAGAGATACGCTGCTCAAAGATAGGACAGATCAGTCTAATAGTGGAAGTGGATATCCGACCAACTTTTCTCTGACCACCTCTTTTTCCACACAACATTTAACTATTAAACGCATAATGCATAAACATTGGCATTTCCTACAAAATGACCGAGTTCTTGGCCCTGTTTTACCGCCTAAACCTCAAGTTGTATTCAGAGGTGTTCCATCCTTAAAGGATAAGATAGCACATAACATTTTAGATCCCCCTTCTAGATCTCCTCTCTTTCACAATCTCATTGGGTACTACAAATGTGTGTCAGGTTTGTGGCCTCAACAAATGTAAAAAGAGAAAAAATATAGAATTTTCTCTAGGGCCACCTCAAAAAAGTATTTAGTGAAATCTTTCATTACTTGTAGAACCACATACATGGTCTACTTGCTTCAGTGCCCGTGTGGGTTACAGTATGTTGGCCGTACCACTCAAATTTAAGGCTCAATGAACATATAGCTAATATCCCCAAGGGATATAAAAATGATAGCATCTCTAGACACTATGATCTAGTCCATGGCAGGGATCCAGCTGGAACTCTTTTTATGGGTATAGACAGCTTTGTATCACATTGGAGGGGTAGCCTCAAAGTTAGCGAACTGTCTAAGATCGAAACCAAATGGAGTTTCTCCTTAAAAGTTATATTCCACATGGGTTAAATGTGGACTGGGATGTTAACTGTTTTTTTAGATAATTCATAAAATGAATTAATAATATTAATATTTTCAGTATTAAAATGTGTAGTTTTTATTGTTTATTCATTGGCAGATTAAGTTGTGTTGTGGGAGCTTGGAACTTTGTATCACCACAGGCTGAGGCTATGTTTCCTATATTGGAGCCGCAAGCTCTGTCCTTCTGGGATTTTAGGTCATGTTACATTGTATCAGCTCTGGGTGAGTCTAGAGCGGAGACACGCAATTAGAAGCGGGGTGGACTCCAAATGACGTTCGAGCGGCATAACTGTTCAGAACAAGGCTAGGCTAAGTGCGATGAACCACACTGGGCAGAAGATGGGAACAAGGCTCAGATGAATATGAGGAGTATTTATTAGCGATGATGAGGAAAAATGTCCAAGCCCCGGAAGAAGTCCTTGTGACGAAACCAGTCAGGCTGAGATGTTGTTTCCCACCATTGCGTTCAGATGAAAGCACACGAATGCTTATGTGCCCATATTACATATGCTGTTTTTTCGTTGACATGTAAGTGCATTACTTTTATTAAAATCCTGTTGTAAAAGATTTTACACTATTTTGACATCTTATCTCTCATTGGGGTATGCCAATTGGTGCTTCCGTTGGAACAAGAGGATTTGTTGATTTTCCCACTGGCTGCTTGGAGTGGTCTCCCCCGTCTTCCGTATGCGGATTACCTAACGGTGCAGATGCATCTGAGATACAAGAGCCTTATGTGACCTCCCGTAATAGGAGTTCAACGCTCTCTGGTAAGAGCACATCCTTAGATTGGTGGTGGTTTTATTACAAGGTGAAGGATTTTGTTGCTGATTCAACGGTCAAGATACCTGTTCACTTCATCCATTGTCATGCTGGTTGATTCATGGACTCACTGCTTATGTTTAACAATATATGAAATTTTTTTTAGCGCAACACAATATTTTATATATATATATATATATATATATATATATATATATATATATATATATATTCATTTGGTTGATTTGCAATTGCAAGCACTGTTTATACACATTTATGTTGGTCACTTGAGCCCATATAACCTAATAGGAACAGCAGCTGCAATGAATTGCTTTGGTGGTGTGAGGGTGTTTTATATATCATTCAAAACAAACTGCCTTTGTGAGCTGCTGCAGGTGCCAATACATTGTTAATGGCACCGCAAATGCATATCGCAAGCGCAGTGCATTTGGGGGTACCAGATCGCACGGTACCACCGTACCTTGCAATTGCATTTTGTTAGAAATAGTGCATGCAAATAAATAGGATGAAAATCGCACTGCATGGGAACACACAGGAATTGCACTGGAACATGCACCACTTTTCTGTGTGTTTCTGGTGTGAACCAGCCCTTAATGTAACGAATGTAAACAAATCTTGAACTACCAGTATCTCATGAATACAGATGAGAATTGTGGCATGGGCTGTGGGACAGGTGAGTATTAAATAATAGGGGTTGATTTACTAAACTTTGAGAGTGCAAAATCTGGTGTAGCTGTGCATGCTATCCAATCAGCTTATAACTTCAGCGTGTTCAGTTAAGCTTTGACATAAAAACCTGAAAGCTGATTGGTTTCTATGAAGAGCTGCACCAGATTTTGCACTCCCCAGTTTTAGTAAATCAACCACAATATCTATTACAGGCAGAATTTTTTATTTTTGTGTCCACGTGGCAGGGACACAAAACTTTACCCACAATCCTAACATTATAGTTTCCAAATATTGTTTCCAAAATTATTCCTTTGGTGTTTGGCATTTACACCAAAAGCTGACATCCTTTTCTCATTCACAACATAGACTAGACCGAAGCAGTACATTGGATTTATGCTGCATTGTCCAACTTTGCATATTGTTGAGATGACCCAATTGAGCGGTATTGACGTTTGCACAGTTTTCCCTCTCTCTCTCAGTGCTTTCTTTTCCATTTCTCAGGTTCTAGATAAGACTCATTAGGGGCTGCAATAATTACATCTTCAGTTCATGTCAAATAAAAATAAGTAAGCAAATGTGGGTTACTTTGCTGTAGACCGGCATCTGAGTGTGTCCTATGAGGATTTAGAAATTCCTTTGGCAAAAGCACCCTGCACCATATTAAACAAATGGGAGTTGTTTAAAGATATGTATGCAGATCATCCATGGCACTGATTGCAAGTAAAACAGCCATTTGTTCCAAGTGAGGTGTGAATTAAGAGCGATGAGCAATCACTGAAGGGAGCATCTCCGACTAGGCTTTCATTATCATATTGAGGGGGTCATTATCATTCTCTTACCTTTTAATCACTGGCTGCACATTTACTTTTCTCTCTAGGCAATGCATTTCTTTGATGCACAGGCTGGTGAAAATGAAAATAAGATTCCCCTGTTGGCTTTGTTTTTCAAATGTGTTGAGTACGTATATATTTACATTAATGGCATTGCACAGTGCAGCACTTGGGAACTTTGGTTAAAATGTTGAAGATAAATATGTATGATTCTGCCTGGAAAGCATCACTAGCGATATTCTAGCTTAAAAGAACGAATAGATTTTTGAACATCTTTGCTTCTAGAATATCATGGCAAATCAAGCAAGTTTGCAAGTTTACCCTTGTAAAATGTTCCTTCTTCATGCTGTTCTTTGAGAGTTGTATTTTAGTCATCAATTAAACAACAAGTTTAAATTTACTCTGTTTCCTAAAAACGTCTGAAGACACAGGCCTTTGCATACAGAGTTATATTAAAGAAAATATACTTATAAAACTCCTCTCTAGGTTTCGATATATGTACATGTAGTGCTGTTGCTGAAAGTGGTAGTCTCTCACCCTGCACAGCCAGGCACACAAATTTCCAGTAGCTCAGAGACAAGAAACAGTTCTGTTTTTTTTTTTTTTTATTAGGGGATTTAAACTTGGATGGGGAAGGGTGCATAAGGGATGCCCATTTGATCAATGAAACTCTGTAGGGACTTGAACTATATACACTCCAGTATATACATTATTTCCTCTTCTACCTCAAGCACACACTTGCTTGCAGACTATCACTCCCAGGACCAGCTGGGACAGGTTTCAGGCCCAGCACAATCTCAGCTAGGTCTGACTGAATGCCCTTTGCAGGCAGGGACCTTGAGCCCCTATGGTGTAGCAAAAATGGAAGTCTTGGTGCTAGCTGTATTATTTGTGGCTACTGTTCCAAGTACCACCTTGTCAGGCACTGCCAGCCCTCCTGGCTGCAGCTGCCCCTTTTTACTGCCCGTGCCACCACAATTTTCCTGACTGGCTCTGCACCCATCCCAGACTGCTCCATCCCTGTCCTCTCAGGCATCCCTCCCAGTCATCCTGACTGTGTGTCACATACCAACCCTCTTGGCTGTTTTTGTTCCTCCTGCTCCCAGTGCCTCCTGGCCAGGACACCTCCGTGGGTTTTAAGAAGGTCCCATCCACACCCGAGCACAGGCCCAAGGTCACCCCTCCCAGACTGGGGAGCTCCCTCAAAGGCCATGACAGCCTAACACTTTATCTCCAGCTTCCACCCAAACTCTCCTCTCCAGCTGGGCTGACCCAGAGTATTTGAGGGAGCCTGCCCCCTGCCGACCCAAGTTGGGGATTGGTCAGGGCCCCCAGAATACTCCAGGCAGCTCCACCTTACTTTCTCTCTCATCTTTCTAGAAGGTTTCAGTACATTCTAGAATTAGGGGGGGGGGGGGTCTCAGTGTTGTTGTCTGTGAGTTATAGAGCTCTCCCTTGACCCAGGAAAAACACAGACAGGCTTGGCTGCCAGCCAAGCCTGCACAAATTTACCTACACTTAAACACCAAGAAAAAAACTAGACTTCTAGCACTAGAGGGTTCTACATATATATTGCAAGAGTTTTAGAAATCTTTATTAATCACATGAGTAACCCAAGGACAGACAAAAAGAAGCCCTGCACCCCCTAGCAAAGCTTTTGATCCCTTGGCTTCTATTTCACCAAAAAACAAGGAAAGGTACTCTGCATTAAACAGAAAATTGTTGGTGAGGCCTGACGGTTTATCTTGTACCATACAGAATTCTGGGAAATGTAGTGAGACAATTGCAGGAGCAAGGAGATTAGAATCTTAGGTGCTATTGTACAAAAAGTGCTTCCATAATTTCCATATTTGCAAAGTAGTAATTTCAGAAATGCATACGTAGTTGTTGCTGACTTAAATGTGAACTGAGGTTCATGTTCACTGTCAAATAATCCACATACTGCACAAATGCAAATTATTCAGCGCTCAGGTATCTGTGGTCCTCAGCTCTTCCACTCACTCCTTCAAATCTTCCAAGAGTTAATTTTCCAAAAAACAAAAACTATGCCAAAACACAAACCTTCTATGTAAAAGAATATGTAATTGTGTTTTCTCATGAAATAGTGGCCATAAATTAAAAAAAAATCACTCATCCCATTTCTCCCCAATGTGCCATATACCACATACAGATATACTCTTACCAAGACATCTTGCCCTTCCATTCCAGGGCTAGATCATTTCACACATTTAAATACTTCTCCACATCCCTCCTCAGAGCTGAGCAAATGCCAGAAAATGGCTTACAATACTCCACCAGTATACAATAAAAAAGAAAGCAAAATTCATAGTGCAGCAAATTCTTAAAATACTCTATTTATTAAATATGAAGTTCTCACATGTACCAGGAAGCTTAAAACCACATCTAGGATGGCAGATTCGGTATTTCCAGGTCAAGACTGTGCGTCTGACATAACTTCCTTGAGGCATTTCAATATATGAAGAAGGCAGGTGATGAAACACGTAAGCGTATATCTACATGCAGTATATGGCACATGGGTGGGAAATGGCACCGTGAAGAATGATTTTTTGTACTTATGTATTGTGCACTTCCATATGATCACAATTATATTTGTTCTTTTATGTAGAAGGTTTGTGTTTTGGCATACTGCACTATATAGTTTTTGTTTTTTGGGAATATCCCCTGGAAGATTTGAGGGAGTGGAAGAACTGAGGAGTATGGATTGGGAAGAAGAATTAAAGGCATTTGGAGATGTTGCTTGTTGTTTCATCAAGCTTTAAATAATGCATTCAATTCACAAAGGGACAAAATATCTGGTGAGGGTTTTTTAAATTTTCCCAGAGAAGGAAGAAGATAGAATTGCACAGAAATATTTTATTTTATGTTTGGACATTATATATTGTGTATAGGACCATTCTTATTGATACTGATACAAAAGCATTGGAGTATACAGACTCATAATCCACATAATGCATTTTTATTATTTATTTATTATTATTATTTATGTATTATTTTCATCAGCTCTATCTAACGGCCTCAATGAAGTATTTTCCTGATATATATCAATCAGGAAAATACTGCTTTATGGTAGATGTAGCTGACAATTATAGGAACTAAACATAGTAGATACATTACTGGGATTTGTATACAGTCCCCAAATTGTACATCGATACATACTACAGACATTTTTAACTTGCAATAAGAGCTTGTGGTGAATGATAATTGCAAAGAAAGGGATGACACTCACAGACAGGCTCTTGTAGTAACAGCTTTTTAACCAAATAACAAAAAGATACATTGAGGGAGAAGGAAGCAGCAGAGCCCTATCTTTCCCTCACCAATAAGGTCCTGTCCCTTTCTGAAATATCCCCAATTGCAGGACACCTTGGTGATGCAGACCATGCTATTTATATTACATCTGTATCCCAAAATGGCCACCAAAAATTTTGAGATAACTCTGTGTCAAAACTACAAAACTAGACACAGTCTCTCCCAAGATGGTGTCTGGTATGAAAAAACACAGCTTTACTTAACAGAGAAACTCAAATGTTGTTAAGAATAAACAATCTCCTCTGGGTGGTCAATGTACATTGCAGGGATTTTAACACACTTTGTAGCAGATTACTACTTTTTATTACTCTGAAGAAATAGCTGTTTATTTCACCAGACTGATTGCATACTGATTCTAAGGCTGGCTATACATTATACAATTTTCTTGCACAATTTTCCTTTAGATTTACCAAAACCATATAATGTGAGGTTAAATCTAAACACTTTGAATTTGTATGCAATCAGGCAGGCCCTTGTACTACATTGTTGTAGGTAAAGCTAAAGGAAATTGAATAAGAACATTTGCACTTTTCTGTGCTTTGATGAGAAAAGCTGCAGTGTCTGCTTCCCTTTAAAAGTATTTAAGCCTTGAGGATTATTTCATCAAATGTTACATTTCTATTAGAGGGGATGTCTAAAACTTGACTTTTGGGAAAATCAGAGAGACAATCACACAAACAGGTGACGACATTCCTGGTGAAGTATTGTACACCAATCGTGTACAGAATGCGTCCAGGTTGCCATATTAGATTGAATTTTACAGAAAAGGACAGATGCTGAAGATTGAAAAGGAAAGGCAATTGTAATTACATCAAATTACAACATACTAAGAATAAAGTAATTCCAATAATGCCCAGAATCTAATGCTGTGTGTAAAATGCAAAATTCTCATTTATACATGTGACTTAATAATCATATACTGTAAATCTCATCATCAAGTGACATGTACAAAACAGTCCAATAACTAACCTAAAAAATGCACCAATACATATAATGTGTTCCAAAGCGATCTTTTAGGTAAAACAATCTGCAAAAGGTGACCCAAAAATAGTGCTCAGGTGCCTTCCGTTTTTCATTAGACAGACACTCACCACAAACAAAAGTGTGAACAAGATATGGTAAAAAATACTCCTGCGCTTGTGAGATCGTTTGCTGTAAAACAAAGGTAGTATTGTAGTCAGTGGTAGGACTGGGGGAGATGATGGAGCGTGTCCCGCTGCCTTAGCTGACCAGGGGTGGTCTGGAAAGGACTGTTTAGTAGGAAGTGGATGGAAGGCGCGTGATCAGACGCTTACATCAAGAAATGTATGGTTTATTTATGTAAAGGAATACAGACATATAGTCATATAGATATAAAATCATAAAAATACTACATAATATTATAAAAAAAGGAAAAACAGGTAACAAAATAAGTACTAGGAAGTTAAAATTGGGGTGTGCCCATATTGAGGCAGGTATTTAAGAAAGGCTGACGCGTTTCGAGGAAAACCTCTTCATCAGAGCCAGGAGAACTGGAGCACAGTCTGTATGGGCTGGTAGGCTGGCATGTGTACATGGGGAGAGGTGGTGTGGCTAGTAGGAGGATGTGTCCTCTGATGGACAATTGATTATTCCAAGTCCCATACCAGTCCACGTCCAGGTGTTCTAGATGGGGTATAAATAAGAACAATATATACCGTAAACTACAGACTGGAGACGTAAGATAAGTTTACATTGAAAAATGCATTCAAACAGGTCAGATGTGAAAACTTAAAATGATAAAATGTATATATCTATATAAATATATTATAAATAAAAATTACCATATGAGTACAAAGAATTAATGATAGGTAGTGGGATTTTGAAGCACAGAATATGAGATTCTAGTCTAAATACATACAAATGATAAAATCTACGCATACATAAGTGTACACACACATACTCGTGTACACATACATGCATATACATGCATACACATCTGACCTGTTTGAATGCATTTTTCAATGTAAACGTATCTTACGTCTCCAGTCTGTAGTGTATGGTATATATTGTTCTTATTTATACCCCATCTAGAGCACCTGAACGTGGACTGGTAAGGGACTTGGAATAATCAATTGTCCATCACAGGACACATCCTCCTACTAGCCACACCACCTCTCCCCATGTACACATGTCGGCCTACCGGCCCATACAGACTGTGCTCCAGTTCTCCTGGCTCTCCTGAAGAGGTTTTCCTCGAAACGCGTCAACCTTTCTTAAATACCTGCCTCAATTTGGGCACACCCCAATTTTAACTTCCTAGTACTTATTTTGTTACCTGTTTTTCCTTTTTTTATAATATTATGTAGTATTTGTATGATTTTATATCTATATGACTATATGTCTGTATTCCTTTACATAAATAAACCATACATTTCTTGATGTAAGCGTCTGATCACGCGCCTTCCATCCAACTCACCACAAACATATGCCTCTCTAATCAATGATTTGGCGTATTGCGCTTTATATCAGTGGCTGTTCAGTAGATTAGGCTCCCCTTTAAAGCAGTACTTAGTTCACCTCCTCTTTCCTTAACAATTCTTCATTAATCCCTCAATCACACCAGTTCAATTTGTTGTGCGACTTGACAGTTTCAAATCGCATGACAAGTCGCACCCCATTGCCAGCAATGGAACCGTTCAAATCGCTGCAACTCATGTCGCAGCGACTTTAAAAAACGTCTCTGCACTACTTTTTTTTTATTTCATTGCAATTTGCATACTCTTCTGTTAAAGGAAGTCGCAAGCCACAATGAAATCAGAGGTGCAAATCACACTGATCTGGGGCTTTCAAATTGCACTGAATTTGTGCGATTTTAAAGCCGCATCAGTGTGAACCAGGGCTTAAAGGGGTTGTAAACCCTTGTGTTTTTTCACCTTAATGCAAAAAACACCTGTCAGTCACCGGCCTCCCAGCCCCCCCCATTTTATTTACCTGAGCCCCTTCATCTCTTCTGCGAGGATGTGCGCTCCCTCTCTCCACGGGTCCCGGCTCTTGATTGGATAGATTGATAACAGCGCAGCCATTGGCTCCCGCTGCTGTCAATCAAATCCAATGACGTGGGCGAGTCCGGCATTCGTGTCTGTGGACGCAAATGCTGGACTCGCAAGGTAACCCCCTTGGGAGAGCACTTCTCCTAGGGCAGGGATATGCAATTAGTGGACCTCCAGCTGTTGCAAAACTAAGTCCCATCATGCCTCTGCCCCTGGGTGCCATGCTTGTGGCTGTTAGAGTCTTGCTGTGCCTCATGGGACTTGTAGTTCTGCAACAGCTGGAGGTCCGCTAATTGGATATTCCTGTCCTAGGGGGGTTATCTGATCCGGGGAGGAGCCACGAAAGCCCCCCAGGGACCCCAGAAGAGGATGTTCGGGGCCACTCTGTGCAAAAAAAACTGCACAGTGCAGGTAAGTATGATATGTTTGTTATTTAAAAAAAAACAAAAAAACGATCCTTTACAATCACTTTAATGTCGCAAAAAAAGATCCAAAAGTGTAATGCCATCAAAATAAATAATTTTATTACAAAAAAAAAAAAATCACTCACAAAAGATTAATGAATTGTAAGCAATAAATCTTACTGAATCCATCCCGAAATGCGTCAATGGGGCTTGTGTTGTTCATGTTTGGTTGCTGATGCGGCTTGTCAGGTTGGTATGAGCGCATTACAAAGTGCTCTCCAGCTGCGGAATCTCTGCAGTAGACATGTGCACTGCCAAAAAATTTGTTCATTTTCGTTTTCATTTCATTTGTTTTGTTTTTTTAGGGTCATACATTATGATCGAAATTCATTATTTCAAATAAATTTGAAAATTTTAATTTGTTACATTCCATTCCTTTAGATTTGGTATTCGTTATTTCAATAATTCGTAAAAATCCAAAATTCGAAAATCCAAAAATTCAAAAACCGAAAATAAGAACGAAAATCCGAAAAAAAACGAAAATCTGAAAATAAGAACGAAAATCAGAAAACTTGAAAATCCGAAAATTCAAAATTTCGAAAATCCAAAATAATATCTAACTAACTAATATTAACTATTAAATTATAGGTATTGGAATTGCCTTTCAAATTTGTCAGTTAGTGAACATAACGAATACGAATTTATCCGAAGTTACAAATTTTTGAAATAACGAATGCCGCATCTAAACGAATGGAACGTAACAAATTAATATTAATAAATAATAATACTAAAACATTTTTATTATTATTATTATTATTATTATTATTATCAATAATATTTATTATTATTAACCACTTCATTCCTGGCGTATTGTCAAATGACGTCCTCCACTACCCGACGGTATAGGGGGCGTACGTGCGCACTCGCCGCGTCACTGAGGAGCCGATGCGCGTGCGCGCCAGCTGCGATGTTCGCCTGGAACCCATGATCGCTCCTGACAGAGCAGAAACGTGGATCTGTGTGTGTAAACACACAAATCCATGTTCTGTCGGGGAAGAGGATACAGATCGTGTGTTCCTAGTATATAGAAACACTGATCGATCTCCTCCCCCGGTCAGTCCCCTCCCCCCACAGTTAGAACACACAGTGAGGGAACACATTTAACCCCTTGATCGCCCCCTAGTATTAACCCCTTCCCTGCCAGTGACATTTATACAGTAATCAGTGGCTATTTATAGCACTGATCGCTGTATAAATGTAAATTTTTTCAAAAAAGTGTCAAAAGTGTCCGATCTGTTCGCCGCAATCTCACAGTCCCGATAAAAATTGCTGATCACCGCCAAATACCACCAAAAAAAAGCTTTATTTGTGGGTAAAAAGGGACGTCAATTTTGTGTGGGTACATGGCTGTACGACCACGCAATTGTTTGTTAAAGTGACGCAGTGCCGTATTTCAAAAAATGGCCTGGTCAGGAAGGGGGTAAATTCTTCCGGTGCTGAAGTGGTTAATTTTGTTACGTTCCATTCGTTTTGATGCAGCATTCATTATTTCGGATAATTCGTAACTTTGGATAAATTCATATTCATTAAATTCACGAACAGCCAAGTTTGAAAAGAAATTCCATTACCTATAATTTAATAGTTAGTAATTGTTATTAGTTAGTTAGGTATTATTTTAGATTTTCGAATTTTTGGGTTTTCAAATTTTTCGGATTTTCTTTCTTATTTTCAGATCTTTGTTCTTATTTTTGGATTTTCAAATTTTGGATTTTTGAATTTCAGATTTTCATTCTTTTGAATTTTCGGATTTTCCATTTTCGGTTTTCTCAGACTTTTTCGAATTTTCGAATGTTCAAAATTTCAGAGTATTCATTAAACTTGTTTTCATTTATTTGAATATTATCGAATTAATGAATTTGTCAAATCTCCTTCGAAAAATGAATTTGTAACAAAACAAATTGCACATGTCTACTCTGCAGAGGACGCGGCCGACAACTGCTGTGAAATGAATGGAGTGTAACGTCACCCATAGACTTACTATGGTGCTTCTGTTGATGGCTGTGTCCTCTGCACCCGCCTCTACAGCGAAGCCGCAGCTGACAGCTCAGCGTGGGATCGGGTCGGATCGGCTTCAGAAAAGGTGTGTATACTGATTTCTTCTTTACAAGGCTAGATAGGTTAGTGTTAGATCGTAGATGTCTAAAGATGTTGCGATTTTAGTATTAGGGTGGACTTCTACTTTAAATTATAACATAGTTTGTGTAGCTATGCTTTATTTATTTAATTGAATTTCCAAATTGGAGTGGAGTAACCCTTTAAGAGTAGCAATCCATATATCAAATAAGTATAAGAGCAACCCTTATTGGTTGCTTTAGGTCACTGCATATAAGATTAAGAACTCTATACAGAATAAGGCTGTAATCTGCAGAGCTCAAAATGCTAATATAATTAATTAAAATCCTTAACAAGTTATATATGTGTAAATGCATATACTAAATAATATATGAACTGCAAAGCACATGATGGGAAATGGGAAAAAAACATGTACATTGTTGTTTTTAACTATATTTAATTGAAGAGACGTGAATATAAAAACAAAACAGTGTAAGGGCCAATTTGGGCCATATTTGTTTACATGATACTTCGTCTTGAAGACAATTAGCCTCTCTCATGGGAACCCAGACCTAAACACAGCGTACGATGATGATGAATTACCTCCTGAAGACGTGATAAAATTCAAGGAAATGTATAGAGAAATGTTTTGTTCTGTAACTTCTAAGGAACGGTTTGTTCACTGAGCGCTCTGTACAGATGTGACCTCCAGCCTTCCCTCTCTATTTATTGATACAGCGGACAGATTTTTTATTAACATTCAAATATCCTCATCCTTAATTTCCTACGCATAACAGAGCCAACTAAACAAAAGCAAAGGTCTTTATTTCTGTGATGTTTAATGATGCACAAGAAAGTCTCAACAACCGGTTTGTATGAGTGACTATGTGGAAATGTGCGCCAACCACATCTTATTAACACCTTTTTAGGGGTTAGTAGTAAGTGACTTACTATTAGACATGTGCATTAGTTTTCGTCCGAGTGCATTTTCGTCCGAATTTCAGGTATTTTCGTTATCATTTTAACAAATGATAACGAAAGTGCAGAATACGAAAACCGAAAGATCCGACATAAACAAATGCTTTATTTTCATTTTCTTTGCGACAACAGTTTGGTATAGATAGGAGATTCGACATGAAGCTGACAATAACAATCTGTGTCTATCGAACCTGTGGTCGAATGTGCCTAACCTTAACTCTATTAGTCCAAGATTATTCTACATAGAGAGAAAAGATTTGACATAGAGAGAAAAGATTCGACATAGAGAGAAAAGATTCGATATAGAGAGAAAAGATCGCTGCTGGAATTGGGTGGGGGAAGTAAAATAAAAATAATGTTGATGATGAATGTTATTGGCTGATTGTAACCAAAGAGGAGGAGCAGTAAATTGGCTAGAACTAAGTACACACGTACAGCCAACTTACTTTCACTTACGATTTGCTAGCAGAGAGAGACACACACACTGAATCATTCAGAAGTCAATCTTAGCTGGTCCGTTTGTCAGAGAACCTGAATTATTTAGCAATTAAGCATAAGCACAGCAGCAGAACAATAGTGAAGCAAGCTATAGTTCAACTTAACTTTTTCATAATAATCTGCTGCTATTGTGTTAGTGTTGTGAACTTCATAGTGATACTAGTGTTGCTAGTGTTGTGATAGCCTCAGAGGCTGCCCGTGTTGGGGGGGGGATTTATTATTATAGATTCTATATTATAATGCCATATCAATATCTGACACAACGTCGGATGCCGCACCTGCCATTGCACTTGGAGATTGAGAAACTAATGTGAAAGTTAGCTGACTGTTGGGGTAGAGTAGACCATTCAACATGAACGACGAAGATTCAACAAAGCAACGAAAAACATACAAACGTCAAATCTTTGGCTTATGGTGTCTGTCGAAAGTTCTAAGAAGATTTGACAGATCAGCTAAACTGTACGACGCTGCAATTGTACATTTCCGGTCAAATGCATCTGCCCATAGGCTATAGAAAAATTCTAATGTTGGTTGACTAGTAAAATAATTAATAAATATAATTATTACTAGTCATACAACATTAGAATTCTACTACAGCTAGCTTGTAGGCGGAAAATTTGACCGGAAATGTACACGTACGGTTTAGCTGCTCCGTCGAATCTTCTTTTGAACATTTAACAGACACCATAAGCCTTCATTGACAGATTTGACCTTAATTAATTTGGATTTTCGGACGAATGCAATTTTTAACGAAAAACAAAATAAATAAAAACGAATTTCGGGAGTAACTAAATAAATTTATTTTTCGGACGAAAACAAAATTCCGAAACAAAATATTTCAGTGTGCTTACTATTGACATTTACATTCTGCATCATGACTGACCTCTGAACTCTGTGTCATTTACTCTTGACCCCTGAACTCAGTGTTGTTGAGCGGGACGTGCTGGCCATAGTTTTGAGGCAAATGCGCATGCACAGGCATGGCCCTTTAGGTGCCCTTCTTGCCAGGCATAAGCGCACGAATATTTACATGCAGATGCGTATGGCTATGCGCATGCGTGCACATGTTCGTTATTAATGCTGGCACCAAAAGACCTATATACGTGCAGCAGCTGCACTAGTCCATTGTTGTCTGATCTGCAGGTGCCCTTCTTGCCAGGCATAAGCGCACAAATATTTACATGCAGATGCGTATGGCTATGCGTATGGCTATGCGCATGTGTGCACATGGAACAGCCAGCCTCTGTTCCGCTGCTGGGCTCATTCTCGTTCCTGGAAAGATTGGGGACAGTGCGTCCCCCAGACCGGACTTTTTATTTTCAGTGGGGATATCTGGGAGGACTTCCAGCTGTAACCGGAGGGCTCCAGGGATACAGAGGATCGTTAGACCCTGCAGAGGGCTAAATCTGCTGGCGCATATGACCTTGCTCTTTAGGGGGTCCACCAGTTCGGGTAAGGGTCCCCATATACTGAGTGAGGTTTTTTCGATTCAAGAGACAACACCCCCCCCCCCCCCTCTCCCTCTTCATTTTTTCTATTGGTGAAGGTGGAAGGAATCTGGATTCTATCGCTCCATTGGAACTACCATTTCTTACATTGTGGATTTTTTTTGTTATGTGGACTTAACTGTTGTTGTTTTCACCTTCATTGATGAAGAGTTCTCTCATTGTCTCTTCACTATTATGTTTTGTACTTCACTAGTACTGTTTTTTTGCTTTTTTTTTATCATCTGTGATCACTCACGCTATATGAGCGCAACATATTTTGTATATAACTTTTTGCACTATAGAGATATCTGATAGTTTTTGTTGCAGCTGTATATGTATGTTATAACTAGCGTGGTATAACTTCACAGTTTCCACCTCTGTTCCTGAACCTGATTCTGCTTACTTCTGTGTTTGACCCAGCTTGCTCTTGACTTCACTTGAACGCTACCTGCCCTGACCTTGGCCTGTATCTGGACTTTGCCTCTGCCTTCTGTCCATCTGTCTGACACGTATACATCGTATCGAAACCCAACATAGGAAATCACAAGTAAAGCAATCAATGGTAGAACTGGCAATTTTACGGTAACGGGTCAACTCTCTCATGATTTCTAGAGTCAAAATGAAGATGCTATCCAGTAGGCGCCGATATTATGAATTTGGAAATAAAGCAGGTAGACTTCTCGCACACTCTATACAAGCCCCGTCCACACAGACCCTTATTCAGGTTATTGCACATACAGAGAATCAAAAAGCTACTAAATATGTAGATGTAGCAAACCGCTTTAAAGATTATTGGAAAGTCTTGGTAGGTTTGCAGTTGTGCCATACTCTTTCCATTTTCGGATGATGGATTGAACAGTGCTCTGTGAGATGTTCAAAGTTTGGGATACTTGTTGCATAACCTAACCTTGCTTTAAACTTCTCCACAACTTTATCCCTGACCTGTCTGATGCTGGCCTTCATGATGGTGTTTGTTCACTGAGGTCCTCTACCAAACCTCTGAGGGCTTCACAGAACAGCTTCATTTATACTGAGATTAAAATACACACAGGTGGACTCTGTTTACTAATTAGGTGACTTCTGAAGACAATTGGTTCCATTCAAATTTAGTTAGGGGTATCAGAGTAAAGGGGGCTGAATTCAAATGCACGCCACTCTTTTCACATATTTATTTGTAAAAAAAATTGAAAACCATTTATCATTTTCCTTCCACTTCACAATTATGAGGCACTTTGTGTTGGTCTATCACATAAAATCCCAGTAAAATACATTTACATTTTTGGTTGTAACATGACAAAATGTGAAAAATTTTAAGGGGTATGAATACTTTTTCAAGGCACTGTACCTGTGCAATGGGAGATCTGTAGATATGCTTCCTCATCAATTTACTAAAAGTGCAATTTTAGGTAATAAGTTTAAATCTGGTAAATTTGTAATTTGATTGTGAGTGGAGCACTGTATTGCTTTCTCAACACACTGGTGGAACTTTCTTCCTTTTGACTGAGAATCTGGCACTTCAGATAATCTATATCTAACAATACA
Source organism: Lithobates septentrionalis (assembly GCA_037952835.1). Taxonomy (NCBI): domain Eukaryota; kingdom Metazoa; phylum Chordata; class Amphibia; order Anura; family Ranidae; genus Lithobates; species Lithobates septentrionalis. Next base: position 1,744,744 of record JBBDGP010001337.1, read on the forward strand.
AGCCCAGTGTTTAGAGGAAAACCAGTGAAGGTACTTATTGCAGTACGTGATGTTTTTCCGGTCAGTCTGTTATAAATAAATAAGAGAGACTACATTCTGACTGAGAACAGAAGTGAGGGAAAGTGTTTTTTTCCTTGTTATATAGTTTAAAGGACAACAAGCCATGTTTGGGAGATACAAGAAACAGTGATATTAGTGATTAGGGATGAGCCGAACACCCCCCGGTTCGGTTCGCACCAGAACCCGCGAACGGACCGCAAGTTCGCACGAACGTTAGAACCCCATTGACGTCTATGGGACTCGAACGTTCGAAATCAAAAGTGCTCATTTTAAAGGCTAATTTGCATGGTATTGTCCTAAAAAGGGTGTGGGGACCCGGGTCCTACCCCAGGGGACATGTATCAATGCAAAAAAAACTTTTAAAAACGGCCGTTTTTTCGGGAGCAGTGATTTTAATGATGCTTAAAGTAAAAAAAAAAAAGTGAAATATTCCTTTAAATATCGTACCTGGGGGGTGTCTATAGTATGCCTGTAAAGTGACGCGTGTTTCCCATGTTTAGAACAGTCCCTGCACCAAATGTCATTTTTAAAGGAAAAAATCTCATTTAAAACTGCTTGCGGGTTTAATGTCATGTCGGGTCCTGCCAATATGGATGAAAATCAGTGAGACAAACGGCATGGGTACCCCCCAGTCCATTACCAGGCCCTTTGGGTCTTGTATGGATATTAAGGGGAACCCCGCACCCAAATTAAAATAAGGAAAGGTCCCTATATACTCTGAACAGCAGTATACAGGCGGTGCAAACAAGACAGGGACTGTAGGTTTGTTGTTAAGTAGAATCTGTTTGTAATTTTGAACATTTTTAACGTGTTTAGCTCCAGCCAAAAAATCTTTTCTAAGCTTTTTGGAAAACATAGGGAAGGGTTATCACCCCTGTGACATTTGTTTTGCGTCTTTCCTCCTCTTCAGAAGATTTCACCTCACTTTTTTGTCCCAATGAAAAATGTTTTTTGAAAATTTGGGTTTTTTTGTGGAACAAGGATTGGAAAGCATCAGTGGAAAGGAGAAATTGTTTTCCCATATTAACTCTTACATGAGAGAATTTCCCTTCCTATGGGTAGATTTCATCTCACTTCCTGTTGTCTCCTTCCGTTTGCAAGTAGGAGTCGTTTGTAAGTTAGATGTTTGAAAGTAGGGTCCTGCCCTATATACTCAGCAGAAATTTGGGCCTTAGGTGTTGCTGTGGCCAAAACACTGTAAGCCCTCACAGGGCCCTGCTGTGAAATATTAGATCAAGAATTGTAATTACATGCCCCTGTTGAACAGGAGCTGAAAAATTAGGCCTTAGGCACTGGTGCTGGTGCCACAACACTGCAACCCCTCACAGACACTCTAGTTGGAACGCAGGAACGAGCCCTGCTGCAAAGTATTGCATCAAAAATTGTAATTACACGCCCCTGTTAGACAGGGGCAGAAAAATTGGGCCTTAGGCACTGGTGCTGGTGCCACAACACTGCAACCCCTCACAGACACTCTAGTTGGAACGCAGGAACGAGCACTGCTGCAAAGTATTGCATCAAAAATTGTAATTACACGCCCCTGTTAGACAGGGGCAGAAAAATTGGGCCTTAGGCACTGGTGCTGGTGCCACAACACTGCAACCCCTCACAGACACTCTAGTTGGAACGCAGGAACGAGCCCTGCTGCAAAGTATTGCATCAAAAATTGTAATTACACGCCCCTGTTAGACAGGGGCAGAAAAATTGGGCCTTAGGCACTGGTGCTGGTGCCACAACACTGCAACCCCTCACAGACACTCTAGTTGGAACGCAGGAATGAGCCCTGCTGCAAAGTATTGCATCAAAAATTGTAATTACACGTCCCTGTTAGACAGGGGCAGAAAAATTGGGCCTTAGGCACTGGTGCTGGTGCCACAACACTGCAACCCCTCACAGACACTCTAGTTGGAATGCAGGAACGAGCCGTGCTGCAAAGTATTACATCAAAAATTGTAATTACACGCCCCTGTTATACAGGGGCTGAAAAATTGTGCCTTAGGCACTGGTGGTGGCGCCCAGAACCAAAAATGTTCTTACAAGCTATCAGCGTGATGATTGAGGAGGAAGAGGATAATTACTCAGGGATAGTCACTCAGCATCAGCATAGGCAGTCTTTGAAGGGATCTGAAAAAAATTATTCAGTTACATCAGCATCAGGTGCTTGGTAGCTGGTGGTGATCCAAGACTGATTCATTTTTATGAAGGTCAGCCGATCGACCGAGTCAGTGGACAGACGCACCCTGTGATCGGTTACCACGCCTCCAGCAGCACTGAATGTACGTTCCGAAAGAACGCTGGATGCAGGACAGGCCAGTAGCTCAATTGCATACTGTGCAAGCTCTGGCCAGTGATCCATCCTCAAGACCCAGTAACCCAGAGGATTTTCGGTGGGAAAGGTGTCCAAGTCTGATCTTGCCCCTAGGTATTCCTGCACCATGTAAAACAGACGCTGGCGATGGTTGCTGGAACCGATCATACCTTGGGGCTGCGGACCAAAAAATTGTCTGAACGCATCGGTCAGACGGCCACCTTCTCCACCGCTCCTTCTTTGACTGACCGAAGCCTCAGCAACACGTTGTCCAGAAACAGGAGTTTGTAACCTCCCAGTCTCTGGGAACGCGTTGCACAGACCTTTCTGCAAGGCCTCCCGAAGATGTTTCATCCTCTGCTCCCTCTGCGATGGCAAGATAAGGTCCGCAACCTTACCCTTGTAACGTGGATCAAGGAGGGTTGCCAGCCAGTATTGGTCCTTCTCCTTGATACCACGAATACGAGGATCCTTACGCAGGCTTTGCAGGATCAGGGAGGCCATGCAGCGTAGGTTTGCTGAGGCATTCGGTCCGGAGTCCTCTGGGTCACTAAGGACAACAACGTCCGCAGCCACCTCCTCCCAGCCACGTACAAGTCCATGTGTTCCTTGGGACTGATCCCTTAAAGACTGCTGATGCTGAGTGCCAGGCTCCACCTCCATACTGACACAATCTTCCTCCTCCTCCTCCTCCTCCTCCTCGTCCTCTTCCTGTGTGATCGGCGGGCACGCAGGAACACTGTCTGGATAAAGGGGGCCTTGAGAGCTAAGGAAGTCCTCCTCTTCCTGCCTCTGTTCTGCCTCAAGTGCCCTGTCCATTATTCCACGCAGCGTGTGCTCCAACAGGTGGACAAGGGGGACAGTGTCACTGATGCATGCACTGTCAGTGCTCACCATCCTCGTGGCCTCCTCAAATGGTGACAGGACAGTGCATGCATCCCTGATCATGGCCCACTGGCGTGGGGAAAAAAAACCAAGCTCCCCTGACCCTGTCCTGGTGCCATAGTAGCACAGGTACTCATTTATGGCCCTCTGCTGCGTGTGCAGCCGCTGCAGCATGGCCAATGTCGAGTTCCACCTGGTGGGCATGTCACAGATTAGGCGGTTCTTGGGCAGGTTAAACTCCTTTTGGAGGTCCGTCAGCCGAGCACTGGCATTATATGACCGGCGGAAATGCACACAGACTTTCCTGGCCTGCCTCAGGACATCCTGTAAGCCCGGGTACCTGCCCAAGAACCGCTGCACCACTAAGTTAAGGACGTGAGCCAAACAGGGCACATGGGTCAGTTGTCCCTGTCGGAGGGCAGAGAGGAGGTTGGTGCCATTGTCGCAAACCACCATTCCTGCCTTAAGTTGGCGTGGCGTCAACCACCTCTGAACCTGCCCCTGCAGAGCTGACAGAACCTCTGCCCCAGTGTGGCTCCTGTCCCCCAAGCACACCAGCTCAAGCACCGCATGGCATCTTTTGGCCTGCGTACTTGCGTAGCCCCTTGAACGCCTACGGAGCACCGCTGGTTCCGAGGAAGAGGCCATGGAGGAAGAAGAAGAGGAGGGGGTGGAGGAGAGAGGTGTGTCACAATCAGCATTTTGGAGGCGTGGTGGCGGAACAACCTCCAACACTACTGCACCTTGTCCTGCATCCTTCCCAGCTGCCAGCAGAGTCACCCAATGCGCCGTGAAACTTAAGTAACGTCCCTGTCCATGCCTGCTGGACCATGAGTCAGCGGTAATATGCACCTTACCGCTGACCGCCCTGTCCAGCGAGGCATGGACATTGCCTTCCACATGCCGGTAGAGAGCTGGAATCGCCTTCCGTGAGAAAAAGTGGCGTTTGGGTACCTGCCACTGAGGAACCGCACATTCCACAAACTCACGGAAGGGGGCAGAGTCTACCAACTGAAAAGGCAGCAGTTGAAGTGCTAGCAATTTTGCCAAGCTAGCATTCAACCGCTGGGCATGTGGATGGCTGGGAGCAAACTTCTTTCGGCGGTGCAGCAGCTGGGGCAGGGAAATTTGCCTGGTACAATCTGGCGTCGGTGTACCAAAAGCAGATTGCCCACAAGTACTTGGCTGTGACACACCTAATTCTACACCTTCATTCCTCTCACTGCAGGTCTCAGAGAGGACTGAAGGTCTAGTGGGGTTGGAAATCTCAGCTGATGAGGAGCAAGGAGAGATCCTCTTTGTTCTTTGGTGTGGGTCTTTTAGATATGCTTGCCAACGAACTGCATGGCAGGTCAACATATGTCTGGTCAAGCATGTGGTACCCAAGCGGGAGATGTTTTGGCCACGCGAGATACGCTTGAGACATATGTTGCAAATAGCAGCGGTGCGATCTGATGCACTCGTCTCAAAAAAGGCCCACACCAAAGAACTTTTTGAATAACGCGCAGAGACTGCAGCGCCCTGCACATGTGGAGCTTTGGGGTGTGATGCAGTCAATGTGCTGCCCTTAGGCTGGCCCCTGGAGGGCATCCTGCCTCGTTGGTGATGTGCCGCCTCCTCCTCCTCCTCCTCCTCCTCTCTCCTATCAGGCACCCACGTTGAGTCAGTGACCTCATCATCCCCTCCCTCCTCATCACTGGAGCAAACCTGGCAGTATGCTGCAGCAGGGGGAGCATGACTGCCAGATTGCTGTCCTTCTTGGGCACCCCCTCTGTCCGTGCTCATGTTACTGCCTTCATTGAGCTCAGTATCATCATCAGAGCCTTCCAAACGCTGGGCATCCTCCTGGAGCATGTACCCAACACTGTGGTCAAACAGTTCGAGGGAATCCTCATGAGGACATGGTGGAGCTAGGTAAGGAGTCACTGATGACATTGAGCTGAGGGAAGAGGCCGCTGCTTTGCCAGACAAAGCACCCTGGGCATGGGTGAGAGAGGATGAGGAGGATGAGGACGGCTTGGTCATCCACTCGACCAAGTTTTCCGCATGTTGCGGCTCAACACGGCCAGCTGCCGAAAAAAAGGCCAAGCGTGTCCCATGGCCACGTGCTGATGAGGATGCACCGTCTCCACGACCAGCACTAGACACAGAGCCTGCTTGCCCTCTCTTATTGGCTTGTGACTGTCTGCCTCTCCTTCTTGGCCTTCCAGACATACTAATGGCCTGTAGCTGCACTAAGCTGGGATAGAACACCTGTAATTTTCTTCAGGTAGCTTTATATACTGTAACCAGACAAGCCTGCCTGTCAGTAGGAAGATAACAGGAACGGATCTAGCTGAACACTGTGAGCAGGACGCACTGCACTAAATGTAAATAGCAGGAACGGATCTAGCTGAACACTGTGAGCAGGACGCACTGACTGCACTAAATGTAAATAGCAGGAACAGATCTAGCTGAACACTGTGAGCAGGACGCACTGCACTAAATGTAAATAGAAGGAACGGATCTAGCTGAACACTGTGAGCAGGACGCACTGACTGCACTAAATGTAAATAGCAGGAACAGATCTAGCTGAACACTGTGAGCAGGACGCACTGCACTAAATGTAAATAGCAGGAACAGATCTAGCTGAACACTGTGAGCAGGACGCACTGCACTAAATGTAAATAGCAGGAACGGATCTAGCTGAACACTGTGAGCAGGACGCACTGACTGCACTAAATGTAAATAGCAGGAACGGATCTAGCTGAACACTGTGAGCAGGACGCACTGACTGCACTAAATGTAAATAGCAGGAACGGATCTAGCTGAACACTGTGAGCAGGACGCACTGCACTAAATGTAAATAGCAGGAACAGATCTAGCTGAACACTGTGAGCAGGACGCACTGCATTAAATGTAAATAGCAGGAACGGATCTAGCTGAACACTGTGAGCAGGACGCACTGACTGCACTAAATGTAAATAGCAGGAACAGATCTAGCTGAACACTGTGAGCAGGACGCACTGCACTAAATGTAAATAGCAGGAACGGATCTAGCTGAACACTGTGAGCAGGACGCACTGACTGCACTAAATGTAAATAGCAGGAACAGATCTAGCTGAACACTGTGAGCAGGACGCACTGCACTAAATGTAAATAGCAGGAACAGATCTAGCTGAACACTGTGAGCAGGACGCACTGCACTAAATGTAAATAGCAGGAACGGATCTAGCTGAACACTGTGAGCAGGACGCACTGACTGCACTAAATGTAAATAGCAGGAACAGATCTAGCTGAACACTGTGAGCAGGACGCACTGACTGCACTAAATGTAAATAGCAGGAACAGATCTAGCTGAACACTGTGAGCAGGACGCACTGCACTAAATGTAAATAGCAGGAACGGATCTAGCTGAACACTGTGAGCAGGACGCACTGCACTAAATGTAAATAGCAGGAACGGATCTAGCTGAACACTGTGAGCAGGACGCACTGACTGCACTAAATGTAAATAGCAGGAACGGATCTAGCTGAACACTGTGAGCAGGACGCACTGCACTAAATGTAAATAGCAGGAACGGATCTAGCTGAACACTGTGAGCAGGACGCACTGCACTAAATGTAAATAGCAGGAACGGATCTAGCTGAACACTGTGAGCAGGACGCACTGCACTAAATGTAAATAGCAGGAACGGATCTAGCTGAACACTGTGAGCAGGACGCACTGCACTAAATGTAAATAGCAGGAACGGATCTAGCTGAACACTGTGAGCAGGACGCACTGCACTAAATGTAAATAGCAGGAACGGATCTAGCTGAACACTGTGAGCAGGACGCACTGCACTAAATGTAAATAGCAGGAACGGATCTAGCTGAACACTGTGAGCAGGACGCACTGCACTAAATGTAAATAGCAGGAACGGATCTAGCTGAACACTGTGAGCAGGACGCACTGCACTAAATGTAAATAGCAGGAACGGATCTAGCTGAACACTGTGAGCAGGACGCACTGCACTAAATGTAAATAGCAGGAACGGATCTAGCTGAACACTGTGAGCAGGACGCACTGCACTAAATGTAAATAGCAGGAACGGATCTAGCTGAACACTGTGAGCAGGACGCACTGCACTAAATGTAAATAGCAGGAACGGATCTAGCTGAACACTGTGAGCAGGACGCACTGCACTAAATGTAAATAGCAGGAACGGATCTAGCTGAACACTGTGAGCAGGACGCACTGACTGCACTAAATGTAAATAGCAGAAACGGATCTAGCTGAACACTGTGAGCAGGACACACTGACTGCACTAAATGTAAATAGCAGGAACGGATCTAGCTGAACACTGTGAGCAGGACGCACTGACTGCACTAAATGTAAATAGCAGGAACGGATCTAGCTGAACACTGTGAGCAGGACGCACTGCACTAAATGTAAATAGCAGGAACGGATCTAGCTGAACACTGTGAGCAGGACGCACTGCACTAAATGTAAATAGCAGGAACGGATCTAGCTGAACACTGTGAGCAGGACGCACTGCACTAAATGTAAATACCAGGAACGGATCTAGCTGAACACTGTGAGCAGGACGCACTGACTGCACTAAATGTAAATAGCAGGAACGGATCTAGCTGAACACTGTGAGCAGGACGCACTGACTGCACTAAATGTAAATAGCAGGAACAGATCTAGCTGAACACTGTGAGCAGGACGCACTGCACTAAATGTAAAGAGCAGGAACGGATCTAGCTGAACACTGTGAGCAGGACGCACTGCACTAAATGTAAAGAGCAGGAACAGATCTAGCTGAACACTGTGAGCAGGACGCACTGCACTAAATGTAAAGAGCAGGAACAGATCTAGCCTAATCTAGCTCTCAAATCAAATGACACTGTCTGTCTCTCTCTCTATCAGCACACCGGAACACACTACACAGGGCCGCCGTGCAGGCGGCCTTATATAGTGTGGGGCGTGTACTAAATCCCCTGAGCCATAATTGGCCAAAGCCACCCTGGCTTTGGCCAATTACAGCTCTCTCTACTGACGGCGCTGTGATTGGCCAAGCATGCGGGTCATAGTGCATGCTTGGCCAATCATCAGCCAGCAATGCACTGCGATGCCGCAGTGAATTATGGGCCGTGACGCGCCACACGAATTTGGCGCGAACGGCCCATAACGTTCGCAATTCGACGGACGGTCGAACAGCCGATGTTCGAGTCGAACATGGGTTCGACTCGAACACGAAGCTCATCCCTATTAGTGATCACAATAAAGCATTAAAAGATAACTTCACTTTAATAGAGGTTGTTCTTTAAATGTTCCGCTCCACCTTTCTAAGTGGCAACCACCTTCTGGAATACTTATGTTCAGCACTGTTTTGGAGATCCAATTTATTCATATAATTCGTTCATATTCATAGCGGCCTTCAGCCACCCAGAAAAATATGTCTCTGGGCATAAGAATGAATGTGCCGAGGGGTATGTGATGACAGATGAATCCAGAGCGGCACTCTACGCCCATACTACCTTTTCATGATGTCTTCACCCTGCAGCAGTCTTCTGTATGCTGGGTATTTGGAGCTTTTAATTATTTTTTTTTAACTAACAATGAGATTAGTTGGGGGAAACCATTGCCTAGAGACCACTTGCTGACCACCCTATAACAGTTTTACTACTATGGGGCAGAAGCTCTGAGCAGGATCACGTATATACTGTATAATTCCACCTGCAGGTGGGCCGCTTCTGCTGTGAGTCTTCACAGCAGAAGCCGATCTCTGGGTGCCGGTCACTGGATGTCCTCCGGCACCCGTCTATGTAAACAAGGCAGATCGCCATTCTGACAGGGGGAAGGGATGGACTTTGTGTTTGTGCAAAGCAGGGACTAGAATCAATCTCTTCCCACAGTAAAAGCACCACATTGTGTACACAAAAACACTGGCTAGGCACACAGTTAATCCTTTGATTGCCCTAGATGTTTAACCCCTTCCCAGCCAGTGTCATTAGTACAGTGACAGTGCATATTTTTTAGCACTGATCGCTGTATTAGTGTCACTGGTTCCCACAAAATAAATAAAAAACTCATACATATATACCATATTTTGTACACGCTATAACGTTCACGTAAACCAATCAATATAGGCTTATTAGGTTTTGTTTTTACCAAAAATGTAAAGCATACATTTTTTTTTTATTGGATACATTTTACAGCAGAAAGTAAAAAATATAGTTTGTTTTTTTTTCAAAATTGACAGTCTTTTTTGTTTATAGCACAAAAAATGAAAAATGCAGAGATGATCAAATACCACCAAAAGAAAGCTCTATTTGTGAGGGAAAAAAAATGACACAAATTATATTTGGGTATAGCATGACCAGGCAATTGTCAGTTAAAGTAGCGTAGTGCCATAGCGCAAAAAATTGCCTGGTCAGGAAGGAGGGTAAATCTTCTGGAGGTCAAGTGGTTAAAGAATATGTAAACCCAACATTTCATATTCCTGATACAGTATGTGCCTGCTGTACCATGTTCTTGCATTAAAAGTATTCTGTTCTCTTTGTATTGCTTCCTTTGTGTGAAATATCTGGTATTCCTGCCAGTCCCTCTGCTTTCCTATTAAAAACTGTCAAATCTAAGAACTAGAACACAGTATGGCCAAGGTGCTGGCTGTGCTGAGAATTCAGCCTGAACTCCTCAAATGATTAGACTTGTCCTGACACCCCTCCACCCCCGCCCCGCACATACATTGACTGGGAAGAGCAGTGTACTGCTGTTTCTCCTTCACTTCCTCTCTGAGCTCCTTATGCAGGGGGGGGGAAGAGGGGGAAAAAAGTTTTTTTTTTAATGTATACACAAAAGTTTTGCATTTCATTTATTTTTTTTAACAGAAAGGCTTGTTTTATAAGGTGAGGCTGTACATATACTTTAAGGGGTAGCAATTAATGGAACACGGAGCACTGAGAGGGGAGATTCAGGCAGTATAGGGGATGAACGTACAGAAATGAAGGGGCTTGTTGCTATTCTGGGCACATCATTCAGCTTAAGCAGGTGATTCCTCCTAAAAAAAAAACTACAGAAAAGTTTGATGGATCACACCACATACACAAATTAATGCAAAACCATGCTGTTCGCTTAAAAAAAAACTACTAAATGAGGCTCATGCATAAATACATAGTGGGTGCATATTAAGAATAAATTGTTTTTGGATGATTTGTGAATTTCAGCCAGAATTTTTTATGCAAATCTTTCCTTTTCATTCATCAAGATAACTTGCAGATTTAGATATATGCATACATGAATAAGTTTGGCAAATATAGCACAGGTTTTCTTCATACATTTATTCAAAGTATATAGAAATGAGAGCTTGGGTATAACATCCACCGATTCAGGAAGCTTCCTGGGAAGAATCCTATTGGCCAAATATGTTATGGATACAAAAAAAATTAAAATGTTAAACTGTAAGTGTAGGCAACGTGATAAATTAACACTTGAATTTACAGAGGGTATAAAAAGTATTGAACATGTCACCATTTTTCTATGTAAATATATTTCTATTGGTGCTATTGACATGACATTTTTATCAAATGTCAGTAAAAACCCATGCAATCCATACATACAAAGAAATCAAAACAAATAAGTTCAGAAATAAGGTTATGTGTAATAAAATGGAATGGCACAGGGAAAAAGTATTGAACACCTGAAGAAAAGGAGGTGCAAAATGACATGGAGAGCCAAGACACCAGCTGAAATCTATCAGTAATTAAAAAGCAATCCTGCCCCTTGTCAGTGCAAATCAATATCAGCTGGTTCAGTCTCAACTGATGGCCTATAAAAAGTTGTCTCAAAACCAAGGTGTCACAAAAGAAACATCTCATGATAGGTAAAAGCAAAGAGCTCAAGATATTTGCAACCTTATTGTTGCAAAACATACTGATGGCATTGGTTACAGAAGGATTTCTAAATGTCGGGGTCATAATCCGGAAGTGGAAAGAACATAATTTCACCATAAACCTGTCAGAAACCATGAATCAGACCAAGATAGAAGTACAGTTAAATCACACTTGTTTAATAATAAAAGTAAATAGAACAAACGTAGTCAAAACATAGCGAAAGTTCGGTAACCAAAACGGATAGTCACACAAGCCAGAAAGTCAGGAAGCCAGGAATCAGCATAGTGGAACAGCAAACAGGATCTGGAGCCAGAAGGAATGTCAGCAAAGCAAGTCTTTAACAGGAGCGCAGGAGAAAGTCTCTGTAATGTTGACCAAGGCGAAGGCAGAGATCATCTGGGCTGGACGGCTTAAGTAAGCAGGACTGACGAGCAGGATATCATCAACAGGTGAGTCACTGTGGAGAGATGGGAGCTGATAATTAGCTGACAACTGAGCGGCCAGCTCAGAGAAGGAAGGGCTGGGCCCAGCCCTGACAGTACCCCCTCCTCAACGACCCCTCCCCCTCAGAGGACCACCAGGCTTGAGGGGAAAATGTCTATGGAATTCAGAGGAGGACAGGGGCATGTACGTCTGAGGATGAGACCCAAGAGCGTTCCTCCGGATCATATCCCTTCCAATGCACCAGGTACTGTATGCGCCCACGGAACCTACGGGAGTCAACAATGGACTGTACTTCATACTCCTCTTAGTTCTCAACCTGTACAGGGTGAGGACGTGGTACAGAGGTGGTAAAGTGGTTGCAGACCAAAGGTTTTGAAAAGGAGACATGAAATACATTTGAGATACGCATAGTAGAAGGAAGGTCTAACGCGTAAGCCACTGGGTTAATCCTGTGGAGAATACAGAAAGGTCAAATAAACGAGGTGCAAACTTCAGAGAGGGAACACAAAGTCAGAGGTTGCGAGATGACAGCCAGACCCTGTCCCCGGCCTGGTAGGAAAGCGCAGGCAGGCGTCTGCGGTCAGCATGGAGTTTGTGCCTATCATTAGTAGGGATGAGCTTCGTGTTCGAGTCGAACGCATGTTCAACTCGAACATCGTGTGTTTGGCCGTTCGCCGAATTACGAAACGTTATGGGCCGTTCGCGCCAAATTCAAGTGGCGCGTCACGGCCCATAATTCACTGCGGCATCGCAGTGCATTGCTGGCTGATGATTGGCCAAGCATGCACTATGACTCGCATGCTTGGCAAATCACAGCGCCGTGTGTACAGAGAGCCGTAATTGGCCAAAGCCAGGGAGGCTTTGGCCAATTATGGCTCAGGGGGTTTAGTACACGCCCCACACTATATAAGGCTGCCTGCGTGGCGGCCTTGTGTAGTGTGTTGCGGAGAGAGATAGATAGACACAGAGACAGTGTCATTTGATTTAGGTTAGATAGAGTAGGCAGGTTGAGTCAGTTAGCTGCACTTACAGTGTATTGTGTATATATATGCATCCCAGGTGTTGTGTGTGTGTATATATATATATATATATATATACATATATATATATATACATATATTTATACGCTGTATTCAGTTTAACTAGATCCGTTCCTGTTATTCTCTTCCTAATATACTGACAGGCAGGCAGGTGTTTTTACAGTATTTCCAGTTAGTGTACTGTGTACCCTGCACAGTTGCACCTACAGTATAGCTACCTGAATCCAGGTACTTGTGTGCTTCTTCTGATCCTATTAATAGCACAGGCAGGCTCTTGAAGTATTTACAGTTAGTGTACTGTGTACCCTGCACAGTTGCACCTATAGTATAGCTACCTGAAGCTAAGTGCTTGTGTGCTTCTTCTGATTCTATTAATAGCACAGGCAGGCTCTTGAAGTATTTCCAGTTAGTGTAGTGTGTACCCTGCAGAGTTGCACCTACAGTATAGCTACCTGAAGCCAGGTGCTTGTGTGCTTCTTCTGATCCTATTAATAGCACAGGCGGGCTCTTGAAGTATTTACAGTTAGTGTACTGTGTACCCTGCACAGTTGCACCTACAGTATAACTACCTGAAGACAAGTGCAGGTGTTCTCATAATAATAATACTACAGGCAGGCAGTTGATTCTGCTAGCTGCAGTATCAGTATATATATATATACATCCCAGCTTTGTGCAGCTACATCTCACTGGAGGCCATTAGTATGTCTGGAAGGCCAACAAGGAGAGGCAGACAGTCACAAGCCAATAAAAGAGGGCAAGCAGGCTCTGTGTCTAGAGGCAACAGTGCTGGTCCTGGACACGGTGCATCCTCATCAGCACGTGGCCATGGGACACGCTTGGCCTTTTTTTCGGCAGCTGCCTGTGTTGAGCCGCAACATGCAGAAGACTTGGTCGAATAGATGACCAAGTCATCCTCATCCTCCTCATCCTCTCTCACCCAGGCTCAGGGTACTTTTTCTGGCAAAGCAGCTGCCAACGCGGCCTCTTCCCTCGGCTCAATAGCATCAGTCACTCCTTCCCTAGCCCCACCATGTCCTCCTGAGGAGTCCCCCGAATTGTTTGACCACAGTGTTGGGTACATGCTCCAGGAGGATGCCCAGCGTTTTGAATGCTCCGATGATGGTACTCAGCTAGAGGAAGGCAGTAACGTGAGCCCAGACAGAGAGGGTGCCCAAGAAGGACCGCAATCTGGCAGTCATGTTCCCCCTGCTGCAGCATACTGCCAGGTTTACTCCAGTGATGAGGAGGGAGGGGGTGATGAGATCACTGACTCCACGTGGGTGCCTGATAGGAGAGAGGAGGAGGGAGAGGAGGAGGAGGAGGCACATAACCAATGAGGCAGGATGCCCTCCAGGGGCCAGCTTAAGGGCAATACACTGACTGCATCACACCGCAGAGCTCCGCATGTGCAGGGCGCTGCTGTCTCTGCGCGTTATTCCAAAAGTTCTTTGGTGTGGACCTTTTTTGAGAAGAGTACATCAGACCGCACCGCTGCTATTTGCAACATATGTCTCAATCGTATCTCGTGTGACCAAAACATCTCCCGCTTGGGCACCACATGCTTGTTCAAACATATGTCGACCTGCCATGCAGTTCGTTGGCAAGCGTACCTAAAAGACCCACACCAAAGAACAAAGAGGACCTCTCCCTGCTCCTCATCAGCTGGGATCTCCAACCCCACTATACCTTCAGTCCTCTCTGAGACCTGCACTGAGAGGAATGAAGGTGTATGATTAGGTGTGTCACAGCCAAGTACTTGCGGGCAATCTGCTATCGGTACACCGACGTCAGATTGTACCAGGCAAATTTCCCTGCCCCAGCTGCTGCACCGCAGAAAGAAGTTCGCTCCCAACCATCCACATGCCAGCGGTTGAATGCTAGCTTGGCAAAATTTTTAGCACTTCAACTGCTACCTTTTCAGTTGGTAGACTCTGCCCCCTTCCGTGAGTTTGTGGAATGTGCGGTTCCTCAGTGGCAGGTTCCCAAATGCCAGCAGGCATGGACAGGGACGTTACCTAAGTTTCACGCCGCATTGGGTGACTCTGCTGGCAGCTGGGAAGGATGCAGGACAAGGTGCAGTAGTGTTGGAGGTTGTTCCGCCACCACGCCTCCAAAATGCTACTACTGATGATTCTGACACACCTCTCTCCTCCACCCCCTCCTCTTCTTCTTCCTCCATAGCCTCTTCCTGTGCTTTGTCCTCAGAAACAGCAGTGCTCTGTAGGCGTTCAAGGGGCTACGCAAGTACGCAGGCCAAAAGATGCCATGTGGTGCTTGAGCTGGTGTGCTTGGGGGACAGGAGCCACACTGGGGCAGAGACTCTGTCAGCTCTGCAGGGGCAGGTTTAGAGGTGGTTGATGCCACACCAGCTTAAGCCAGGAATGGTGGTTTGCGACAATGGCACCAACCTCCTCTCTGCCCTCCGACAGGGACAACTGACCCATGTGCCCTGTTTGGCTCATGTCCTTTACTTGGTGGTGCAGGGGTTCTTGGGCAGGTACCCGGGCTTACAGGATGTCCTGAGACAGACCAGGAAAGTCTGTGTGCATTTCCGCTGGTCGTATAATGCCAGTGCTCGGCTGACTGACCTCCAAAAGGAATTTAATCTGCCCAAGAACCGCCTAATCTGTGACATGCCCACCAGGTGGAACTCAATGTTGGCCATGCTGCAGCGGCTGCACACGCAGCAGAGGGCCATCAATGAGTACCTGTGCGACTATGGCATCAGGACAAGGTCAGGGGAGCTTATTTATTTTTTCCCCACGCCAGTGGGCCATGATCAGGGATGCATGCACTGTCCTGTCACCATTTGAGGAGGCCACGAGGATGGTGAGCAGTGACAGTGCATGCATCAGTGACACTGTCCCCCTTGTCCACCTGTTGGAGCACACGCTGTGTGAAATAACGGACAGGGCACTTGAGGCAGAACAGAGGCAGGAAGAGGAGGACTTCCTTAGCTCTCAAGGCCCCCTTTATCCAGACAGTGTTCCTGCGTGCCCGCTGATCACACAGGAAGAGGATGAGGAGGAGGAGGATTGTGTCAGCATGGAGGTGGAGCCTGGTACTCAGCATCAGCAGCCGTTTTAAAGGAATCATTTACAGTCCCAAGAAACCCATGGACGTGTACGTGGCTGGGAGGAGGTGGCTGCGGATCGTGTTTTCCTTAGTGACCCAGAGGACTCTGGACCGAATGCCTCAGCAAACCTACGCTGCATGGCCTCCCTGATCCTGAAAAGCCTGCGGAAGGATCCTCGTATTTGTGGTATCAAGGAGAGGGATCGTTACTGGCTGGCAACCCTCCTTGATCCACGTTACAAGGGTAAGGTTGCGGACCTTATCTTTCCATCGCAGAGGGAGCAGAGGATGAAACATCTTTGGGAGGCCTTGCAGAAAGGTCTGTGCAATGCGTTCCCAGAGACTGGGAGGTTACAAACTCCTGTTCCTGGACGTGTTGCTGAGGCTTCGGTCAGTCAAAGAAGGAGCGGTGGAGAAGGTGGCCGTCTGACCGATGCGTTCAGACAATTTTTTAGTCCGCAGCCCCCAAGGTATGATCAGTTCCAGCAACCATCGCCAGCAACTGTTTTACATGGTGCAGGAATACCTAGGGGCAAGATCTGACTTGGACACCTTTCCCACTGAAAATCCTCTGGGTTACTGGGTCTTGAGGATGGATCACTGGCCAGAGCTTGCACAGTATGCAATTGAGCTACTGGCCTGTCCTGCATCCAGCGTTCTTTCTGAACGCACATTCAGTGCTTCTGGAGGCTTTGTAACCGATCACAGGGTGCGCCTGTCCACCCACTCGGTCAATCGACTGATCTTCTGTCACGTACCTCGTGGTGGAGCCCAGAATGCAAGGAGTAGCCTCTCGTGTGCCTCTGGTTCGAGAGCCCCTGATAGAGAAGACAGAGACTCAAGAGCGCAGGGGGCCACAAGTGCTTGGCAAGTGGCAGGTGTAGAGCTGATCTGGACCTCTGGTGCAGCAGCAGGAGGACTGACAGGAACACTGGATCCACCGATAGAGCAGAGAAGGACTGTAGCTGGCAGGAACTCAGGAACAACAGGCAGCAGGGAGGTGTTCTGTAGTACAACTGGAGCACTGGAACAACGTGTAGATCAACCGGAACTCTGGCAGGAACACTGGAACTGTTGACTGGATAGAGAAGCACTGTAGCTAGCAGGAACCCAGGAACAAACAGGCAGCAGGGAGGTGTTCTGTAGTACCACTGGAAGCACTAGCGAAGTCAGACAGGCCGGGTCAAACACAGGCAAGCAGAGCAGGTACCAAACGGAATCAGGAGAGTAGTCAGGGCACGGACCGGATCCGCAACAGACAGGCAGGTAACAACCGAAGAATGAGGCAGGAGAATCGCCAGACAAGCCGAGGTCGGGGACTGGTAGCAAACAGGAGAAGTCAGGAACAAGCCGGGTAACAGGAATGAGGTAAGCAGGTATACTGGATAGCTTAGGGTCACAGGGAACGCTGTAGACCGGACAGCAAGGAAGCAAGCTGACAGGCTCCTTCAAATAGGCCTAATGGCGCCAAAAGCTGTCACACTGCACGTCTGCGCGCATCCGCGTGCACACGTGCACGCCCGAGTACCGATCGTACGTGCCCGTTCGTATTACCCGCGTACACCCGCTCGTATTAGCGCGCACCCGCATGCGTCCGTTCGCGCCAACGCGCCTCCGCACGCGTCCTCTGGCTCTATTGACAGTAGTTCTGTTACCCGATCTTCCACCGACGGCTGAACTAACAGGACGTCTTTCATGACATTGCCCCCCCCAAGGGGCAGCCTCCGGATGCCCAACTGTGCCATCTTACTTGGATGAGATCTTTTAAAGGCAAGAATCAACCTCCTCGCATGGATGTTGGACTCTGGCTCCCAGGAGTTTTCCTCAGGCCCATACCCTTTCCATTTTACCAAAAACTGGACTTGATTACGTCTCTTCCTACAATCCAGAATGGACTCAACCTCATATTCGGTTTCTCCGTCAATGATCACGGGTTCAGGGGGATTGACCCTTCGGTTGACAAAAGGATCAGGAACTGCAGGTTTAAGTAATGCAACATGAAAGACCGGGTGAATCCGGAATGATTCTGGTAACTTTAGTTCGTAGGCCACATTATTAATTTTTCTTATCACTGGAAAAGGACCCACGAACTTGGGACCCAATTTTTTGGAAGGACAAGCCAATCTTAGATTCAAAGTGGATAGCCAAACCAAATCTCCAGGTTTAAGATCAAGCTCCCCCCTTCTCTTCTTGTCAAACACCTCTTTGTTGTAGTTCTGGGTCCTTGCCATAGTCTCTTGCAGAAGCTTATTATTTGATTCCAAGAAGTTTAGGTTTTCTTGAACAGCTGGTACTGGACACTCCGGAATGTTAGTGGACAAGAACAGAGGATGGAACCCATAATTTGCAAAAAATGGTGTTTGCTTTGTAGCGGAATGAACAGAGTTGTTGTATGCAAATTCAGCAAGGGGAAGAAGCGGAGCCCAATCATCCTGGGAGAACGAGGAAAAGCAGCGCAGATACTGCTCCAGCATCTGATTCGTTCTCTCCATCTGGCCATTTGTTTGGGGGAAATAGGCAGAAGAGAACGCAAGATCAATTTTCAGAGATTCACAAAGAGCTCTCCAAAACCTGGAGGTAAATTGTACCCCCCAATCAGAAGGAATATTGGCAGGGATGCCATGACGCCTCACCACCTCCTTAATAAATGTCCTGGCAGTTTCAGCAGCAGTAGGGGTACCCCTCATTGGTAGGAAATGTGCCATCTTGGATAATCTATCCACTATTACGAAGATCGTAGTGTAGCTTTCAGAAGGTGGCAACTCGACAATAAAATAAATGGAGATCATCCTCCATGGCTTCTCCGGGACAGATAGTGGTTTTAACAGGCCCCGGGCTTTAGACTTGCTGCCTTTATTTTGAATGCAGGTGACACATGCTTCCACATAGTCCTTACAGTCCTTTCTTAATGATGGCCACCAGAGCGTTCAGATGTTTTATGTACTCCGAAAAGGCCAGCTAACATATGATCATGGCAAGAACTAAGAGCTGCTGTTCGCATCTCCTGAGGTACGAAGATCCTATCCCTAAACCACAGAAGATCATCTCTGGCCTGTAGGGCTGTATCAGGTGGAGTGGAAATGTTCCTGGAGGCTTGCTTGATCTGTGACAGTAGATCCCCTTGGAGTAACAGAAAGTTCCCTGAGGACAAGATGGTGCTTCTGAATCACTGTACATCCGTGACAGAGCGTCAGGCTTGATATTTTTTGACCCGGGACGGTAGGTGATATGGAAAGAAAATCTAGTAAAGAACAGTGCCCATCTGGCCTGTAGTGGTTTCAACCTCTTGGCAGTCTTTAAATATTCCAGATTCTTGTGATCTGTATAAACAAGAATCGGGTGAGCGGCTCCCTCTAACAGGTATCGCCATTCCTCCAGCGCAGCTTTGATCGCTAACAATTCTCGATCACCCACGTCATAGTTCCTTTCTGCTTTCGATAATTTACGGGAAAAAAAAGCGACTGGGTGCAGAAGAGCCCTAGGCCCCTGTCTTTGGGAGAGTATTGCACCGACCGCTATCTCCTAGGCGTCCACCTCCAGGATGTAAGACAATGTGGAATCAGGATGTTTTAAAACTGAGGCTGAGACAAACAGATCCTTCAGTGTAGTAAAGGCCATCTGAGCCTCCGTAGACCAGTGGAACTTGAGGCCCTGTTGGGTTAATCTTGTAATGGGAGAAATGATGGTGGAGAATCCCTTGATGAATTTTCTATAAAAATTTGCAAATCCCACGAAACGTTGAATCCCTTTTTTGTCAGTAGGAGCGGGCCAGTCCAGAATGGCGGAGACCTTCTGAGGGTCCATTTTGATGCCTTCCACAGAAATAATAAGTCCAAGGAACTGAATACTCTCTTGTTCGAAGACACATTTCTCAGGCTTGGCGTAAAGGCCGTGCAGGCAAAGTCGGGTCAAAATGTTTCTGACATGTTCACGGTGTTCAACTAGGGAAGAAGAAAAGATTAGAATGTCATCTAGATAAATAACAACAAACAAGTCAAGGTAGTCTCTGAAAATGTTATTCACAAAATGCTGAAATGTAGCAGGAGCATTACAAAGTCCGAAAGGCATGACTAAATATTCGAAGTGCCCAAACGGGTACGGAAAGCAGTCTTCCATTCGTCTCCCTTGCGAATGCGGACAAGGATGTAGGCAACACGAAGATCTAACTTAGAAAACACTACTGCAGACCCCAGCCTCTGAAAAAGTTCTAGCACTAATGGTAAGGGATAACGGTTCTTGATCATGATTTTATTGAGTGCCCGATAATCCACACAAGGGCGCAAGGAATGGTCTTTCTTTTCCACAAAAAAGATTCCTGCTCCTGCTGGGGACGTGGAAGGTTGGATGAAGCTTTTCTTTAGATTGTCATCAATGTAGGTTTTTAATACTCCTAGTTCTTACTCTGACAAAGGGAATATTCTCCCAAAAGGAATCTCTGCCCCTGGGAGGAGCTTAATCGGACAGTCATATGGCCGGTTGGGAGGAAGGGTCTCGGCCCCCTTTTGACTGAAAACGTCCAGAAAGCTATGGTAGACTTCGGGTACAACTTGACGGGTCTCGGCATCAGTTTCCATGCACAACAGGGGAGAGGAAGCTTGAGTAACTTTTGGTAGACAGTGTTGGTGGCAATAAGAGGAAGGAAACTCAATTTTCCCTGAGGCCCAGTCAACTTGCAGGTTATGGGCCTTGAGCCATGGCATGCCTAATATGATGGGGAATAGAGGAGATTCAATGACATCCAGACAAAGTAGCTCTTGATGAGTGCCAGCAATAGTGGTGAGCATGGGTACTGTTTCCTGGGTTACTGGTCCTGATCTGAGGGTAGAACCATCGGCCAGATATACTGAAAGTCCTTTTGCCCTGGGCCGGATGGGAATGCGATGTCTGGAAGCGAAGGACAAGTCTATAAAGCCACTGCAGGCCCCGGAATCAATGATAGCGCTGGTTGGTATATTCCCTCCTGGGAGCTGTAAAAGAAGCGGAACAGCCAGGTGAGACATATTATTCAGTGCATAGGCCTAATGGCGCCAAAAGCTGTCACACTGCATGTCTGCGCGCATCCGCATGCACACGTGCACGCCCGAGTACCGATCGTACGTGCCCGTTCGTATCATCGTGTACCCGCGTACACCCGCTCGTATTAGCGCGCACCCGCATGCGTCCGTTTGCGCCAACGCGACTCCGCACGCGTCCTCTGGCTCTATTGACAGTAGTTCTGTTACCCGATCTTCCGCCGATGGCTGAACTAACAGGACGTCTTTCATGACACCTTCATAAAAATTGGATCACCACCAGATACCAAGCACCTGATTCTGATGTAACCGAATAATTTTTTTGAAATGTCAGATTCCTTCAAGACTCCCTATGCTGATGCTGAGTGGCTATCCTGTTATGCTGAGTGACTATCCTCTTCCTCCTCAATGATCATGCTGATAGCTTGTAGGAATATTTTTGGGTCTGGGCGCCTCCACCAGTGGCTAAGGCTCAATTTTTCTGCCCCTGTTTAACAGGGGCATGTAATTACAATTTTTGATGCAATATATATTTAAATATTTCACAGCAGGGCCCGTTTCTGCATCCACCAAGAGTAACCGTGAGGACTTACAGTTTTGTGGCAACAGCACCACCACCACCACCAAAAGCCCAATTTTTTTGCCCCTGTTCAACAGGTGCATGCAATTACAATTCTTGATCTAATATTTCACAGCAGGGCCCTGTGAGGGCTTACAGTGTTGTGGCAACACCTAAGGCCCCAATTTCTGCAGAGTATATAGGGCAGGCCCCTACTTTCAAACATCCAACTTACAAACTACTCCTACTTGCAAACGGAAGGAGACAACAGGAAGTGAGATGAAATCTACCCCTAGGAAGGAAAATTCTCTCCTGTAAGAGTTAATATGGGAAAAACATTGCTCCATTCCACTGATGCTTTATCACCAATCCTTGTTTCACTAAAAACCCCACATTTTCAAAAAACATTTGTCATTGGGACAGAAAGTGAGGTGAAATCTTCTGAAGAGGAGCACAGACAGCAAAACAAATGTCACAGGGGTGATAACCCTTCCCTATGTTTTCCAAAAAGTTTAAAATAGGTTTTTTGGCTGGAGCTAAACACTTTATAAATGTACCAGTTCAAAATTACAAACAGATTCTACTTAACAACAAACCTACAGTCCCTGTCTTGTTTGCACCGCCTGTATACTGCTGTTTAGAGGGCCTCGGGCCCCACGCCTTTCCTTTTTTTAATTTGGGTGCGGGGTTCCCCTTAATATCCATACAAGACCCAAAGAGCCTGGTAATGGACTGGGGGGGGGGGTACCCATGCCATTTGTCTCACTGATTTTCATCCATATTACCGGGACATGACATTACATTAAAGCCATAAGCAGTTTAAATGACTTTTCTTCCTTTAAAAATGTCATTTTGTGCAGGGACTGTTCTAAGCATAGGAAGCACGCGCCACTTTACAGCCATACTATAGACACCCCCCAGGTACGATATTTAAAGGAAAATTTTACTTTTTTTTTCACTTTAAGCATCATTAAAATCACTGCTCCTGAAAAAACGTACGTTTTTAAAAGTTTTTTTTTGCATTGATACATGTCCCCTGGGGCAGGACCCGGGTCCCCAAACCCTTTTTAGGACAATACCATGCAAATTAGCCTTTAAAATTAGCACTTTTGATTTTGAACATTCAAGTCCCATAGACTTCAATGGGGTTCTAATGTTCGTGCGAAGTTTAGGTCCGTTTGCGGGGGGTGTTCGGGTCATCCCTAATCATTAGCATGTTGCAAGCCTCCTGGACTTGTGCCCAAGTGCAGGAATACTCTGCGGAAAAAATGAGTCAGGCAACATGGAAGGTTGGAAACCATAGTTCGCCATAAACATCGACAATTGGGAAGCAGAATTCAAGGCACTATTGTGAGCAAACTCTGCCCATGGTAAGAGGTCTGACCAGTTGTTATGATGGTCAGAAATATAGCAACGTAGGAACTGCTCCAAGGACTGATTGGCTCGTTCTGTGGCCCCATTAGACTGCAGGTGATACGCAGAGGAGAAAGCAAGCTGAATTCCCAACTGTGCACAAAAGGCTCACCAGAACCGGGACACAAACTGACTACCCCTTGTATGAGGCTATCACCTTGGGTAGCCCATGCAAGCGAAAGATCTCCCTAGCAAAAATGGAAGCCAGTTCCTTAGACTAGGCCACCAGAATTGTTGAGAAATGGCCCAGAAGAGTTAATTCTTCCCAGGGTGGCCAGCAGCCTTGGGAAAATGGTACGTCTGGAGCACGACAGTAAGGAGACTGAGACTAAAGCAGCGGTCACAAGGTTTCTTAGGAGGAGCATGGACCTGAGTGGCAAGAATTTTGTCATCCAAAGGAGAAGTGAGACTGGTGCAAACCGTAGCCAGAATATGATCAGGAGGAATCACAGGAACCGGAACCAACTCCATCTTGGAAGTGGAGGAAAATTGTTGTGACAACGCGTCAGCCCTTACATTCTTAGTACCGGGTAAGAATGAGACAATGTAATTGAAACTAGACAAGAAAAGAGCCCATCGCGCCCTTCTGGGAGAGAGGCGTTTAGCCTCAGACAAGAGTGTGAGATTCTTATGGTCAGTAAGAATGAGAACCGGCACAGTGGTACCTTCCTCTGCACTTTGTTTTATCATAGATTTTATTTATCTTCACTTCATGAACTATTGCAGCACCACTATTTTTTGTGTCAACAGTGTGATAAAGAGAGATTATACGGATTAGTGCTACGTTCATCTATATATATTACATGTGTCTCGCAATTTTTGCACAGATTATCGCACAGTGCTAAATCATCTACATTTATTTATAGTATGAGCGTTCATTGGCATTGATTTATTTGAGCACATGCTCATATTTGCACCTAGCAATTTTTCACAACATCTTTAGCGTTTTTCTGCACAGGTGCATTTGTAGCAATTTTAGCACAGATTATCGCACAGTGCTAAATCATCTATCATTTGGCCACCACTATTTGTTGTGTGAGCAGTGTGATAAAGAGAGATTATACAGATTATTGCTACATTCATCTATAATAATTACATGTGTCTCATTGATATATTGCATATGCATAGGAATTTATTATTGATATTTATATATTTTTTTTGCACTGAAATCATTTTATGTGCACAGACTCATATTTGTATTTTGCAGAGCGCCATGAGCGTTCATTGGTATTGATATATCTGAACACAAGCTCATATTTGCACTTAGCAATTTTGCACTGCATCTTTAGCGTTTTTTTTTTTTTTTGCACAGTCGCATTTTTTAGCAATTTTTGCACAGATTATCACACAGTGCTAAATCATCTACATATATTTATAGTATGAGCGTTCATTGGCATTGTTTTATTTGAGCACAAGCTCATATTTGCACCTAGCAATTTTGCACAGCATCTTTAGCGTTTTTTTGCACAGTTGCATTTTTTAGCTATTTTTGCACAGATTATTGCACAGTGCTAAATCATCTATATTTATAATATTAAGTTGCACTGATCACTTATTTATTTTAGGTGAGGAAATAACTTGGAATTGGATTATCTCATGGTGAAGAGCCCCTACAGCCATGGACAACGGAACAGTCTCATGAGTCACATGGGCAGGCTGTAGAGGTCTCCCGTCAAGAGGCTCAATGGCAAGTGGAGTGTCACACAGCGGAATCGAGTGCTTCGATACAAAGGCAGCTACAAATGAACAGGCCTGCAGCCCCAGAGTCGATTAGAGCTGGATGACTCAGCCCAGGATAGGGTAACCAGAACCAGGGGCTTATCCTTCTGGATAACTGGGGACGGAACAACACCCCTAAGGTCTGTCTGAGACAGGACCTCAAGGTTCGGGCTTTCCCTGGACGGGTAGGACAAGACTTCAAAAAATGACCTGCCTGGCCACAATAAAGGCACAATCTCTCCCTCCTCCTAAGGGCTCTCTCATCTGCAGAGAGACGTTTGAAGCCCAAGTGCATGGGTTCACCTTCACTGACAGACTCGGTACCAGGAGGCATCGGAGGTGAGAGAGGCAAGGGTGGGACTGCAAAGCTCAGAGCCAAAGGTACAGGAGGCTTCCGCAAGCACTCCTTATAGGAAGGTCTCTCTCGGAGTCTGGAGTCAATAAGCATGGCAAACGAGATCGACCTCTCCAGCTCAGTGGGTATGTCACGGGCTGCTATCTCATCTTTTATGTTATCCGAAAGACTGTGAGAAAAAGCAGCCACGAGGGCCTCATTGTTCCAAGCAACCTCTGCTGTCAGAGTACAGAAGTCAATGGCGTATTCGGCAACAGTTCTCGTACTCTGTTTGATGAACATGAGGCTTTTGGCAGCAGAAATGAAACATGCGTGAATGTCAAATACCCTTTTAAAGGAAGCAACAAAGTCTGGGTAACTCAAGACAACGAGTTTTTGCGTCTCCCATAGAGAGTTTGCCCAGGCCAAGGCTCTCTCAGAAAGCAAAGATATCATGAAACCTACTTTACTTCTGTCTGTGGGAAACACCTGGGGCAGCATCTCAAAGTATATCTCAACCTGGTTAAGAAACCCTCTGCATTGGCCTGGATCGCCGACAAATAACTGGGGAAGCGGAGCGAAACCAGACATACCTCTTATAGAGTTAATACTCGAGTTGGGTGCCTGCACAGAGACTGGGGCAACAGCAGGGCCTGCAACACAAGTTCTACTGGAGCGGCCACAGTGGGAGATTCCAGGTGAGCCGTGCAACTCAGGAGTGTCTGTAACTCCATGGCAAACTGATCCATGCAGTGATCCTGGTCATCCAATCTGGAAAAAATATTACCAAAAAGTGGATTAACTGCATCTTCTGAATTCATGGCCTTCGCCTACTGTCAGAAACCATGAATCAGACTGAGACAGAAGTACAGTTAAATCACACTTGTTTAATAATAAAAGTAAATAGAATAAATGTAGTCAAAACATAGCCATAGTTCGGTAACCGGAACGGATAGTCAGACAAGCCAGAAAGTCAGGAAGCCAGGAATCAGCATAGTGGAACAGCAAGCAGGATCTGGAGCCAGAAGGAATGTCAGCCAAGCAAGTCTTTAACAGGAGTGCAGGAGATAGTTTTTGTGATGTTGATCAAGACGAAGGCAGAGATCATCTGGGCTGGACGGCTTAAGTAAGCAGGACTGAGGAACAGGATATCATCAACAGGTGAGTCACTGTGGAGAGATAGGAGCTGGTAATTAGCCAACAGCTGAGCGGCCAGCTCAGAGAAGGAAGGGCTGAGCCCAGCCCTGACAAAACCAGCCATGACCAAGTGCTCCTTGCAAGATTTCTGACAGAGGAGTGAAAAGAATTATCAGAAGAGTTGTCCAAGAGCCAAGGACCCCTTGTGGAGAGCTTAAGAAAGACCTGGAATTCAAAGAAAACAATAAGTAATGCACTCAACTGCCATGGCCTGTATGCACACTCACCATGCATGACTCCATTGCTGAAGAAAAAGCATGTTGGGGCTCGTTTAAAATTTGCTACACAACATTTAGAAAAACCTGTGAAATACTGGGAGAATATAGTCTGGTCAGATGAGACCAAAATTGAACTCTTTCGATGCCATAATACACATCATCTTTGGAGGTCAAATGGCACTGCACATCACCCCAAAACATCCCCAAAAACAACCCTCATACCAAAATAGTGAAGTTTGGAGGTGGGAACATCATGGCGTGTGGGGCTGTTTTTCGGCATATGGTACTGGCAACTTCATATCATTGAAAAAAGGATGAATGGAAAAATGTACCAAGACATTCTTGATAAAAATCTGCTGCCGTCTACCAGGATGATGAAGATGAAACAAGGGTGGACATTTCAGCAAGACAATGATCCCAAACACAAAGCCAAGGAAACTCTCAATTGGTTTAAAAAAAACAATATAAAGCTACTAGAATGGCCCAGTCAATTACCTGACTTGAATCCAATAGAAAATCTATGGAAAGAACTAAAGATCAGAGTTCATAAAAGAGGTCCATGGAACCTTCAAGATTTGAAGACTGTGTGGAAGAATGGGCCAAAATCCCACCTGAGCAATGCATGTGACTAGTTTCTCGGCTGTTGCTGCTGTCCTCATCCCCATGAGTCCACTATCCCTCTCTCATCCCAGCCAGCATGTGAGTCATCTCCCAGCGCTGCATCAACCACTGGCAGGGATGCAATGGTTAACTGCTTCCCCTGGGCTTAACCCTCCTCTTATAGTAATGTGTGGGCACCTCCAGGGGCAGACTGAGAATCTCACAGGGCCCCCTACTGACCCAATCCGAATGGTCAGTCTGCCCCTGGTTTTGGCCCAGGCCCCTTGGGATGCCTGGGCCCCCTACATGTGTATGGGCTGCCCCCCCCCCCCCCCTGATTGTGTCCCTGCTGACATTCACAGGAAATAAACACATTAAGCAAATTGTAGGGATTATCCATGACAGCTATGAAAATGCTTGGGACATTTACACAGCACATACCCCTTAAAGTTTAGATCTGTAATAAAAGGGTATGTCTGGGCATTACAAAAATGTAAACCCAGTCTGTGTTCTCACTCTGTGGAGAATTTTCCAGCATTTTTTTTCTTTTGCCTGTTTCTTGTTTCGAGAAATAGCTTGCGTTCTCTAGTTCAGCAGGCAGGGCTAGCAACACTGGTTGGTATTCAACACAGCAAAACATTGTGTTGTGAGTCCAAACAGGAAGTTTGGAGTACAATGGATTTCTGCCAGGTTAACAGATATTTTTCTGTACTTGCAGCATTTGTAAAGGGATATAACATAATAAAATGTATGTGAACTGCAGAGATTTACAAAATATGTTTTTTGGCCCTTAGGTAACAAAAATTTTTCTTTTTTAACCTTGACTGTAGTAAGCAGTGGAGATATACAAACACTGGACTTTTCAGCTAGAAGACCTTGAGGTTATCATGTATGAAAGAAAAGAAGAAATGTCCAATGTCAATGCAACATTCAGCAAAACATGAATTTTCTAATAATAACAGCACATTTCATGAAAAATCTCTCTGTGTCCTTGTATAGAGCTTCATTGCCAGCTCTGTGCTGTAAGGTGATGAATGGGAAGGCCATTCATTTCAGAAAAATAGTCTTTACAAACAGCATTATTTTTGCCAAATGAATACAAATACTGTGCGTAGTATCATTGTAATGCTGGATTTATTCCCTTCTAATGAAAACTACACTTTTAACTCTATATTTTCTGCTATACTTTAGAAAATTACAGATTAACCACTTGCCTACTGGGCACTTAAACCCCCCTCAGCTTTCAGTGCTCTCACATTTTAAATGACAATTACTCAGTCATGTAATACTATACCCATATGCATTTTTTGTCCTTTTTTTCATACAAGTAGAGCTTTCTTTTGGTGGTATTTGATCTGGGTTTTTTATTTTTTGCGCTATAAATGAATAAAGACCGAAAATTTGGGAAAAAAAACGCATTTTTCTTAGTTTCTGTGATAAAATTTTGCAAATTATTACTTTTCTTCATAAATTGTGGGCACAATTTATACTGCTACATATCTTTGGTAAAAATAGTGGATATTATTTGGTCTTTGTGAAAGTTGTACTGGCGGCCTATCTCAATTCTTGCGACCCGAACAAGCCAGGAAAGTACAAATACCGCCCAAATTACCCCTTTTTTGAAAGTAGACATTCCAAGGTATTTAGTAAGATGCATGGGGAGGTTTTTGATGTTGTCATTTTTTCCCACAATTCTTTGCAAAATGAAGATTTTTTTTTCCACAAAATTGTCATTGTAATAGGTTATTTCTCTCACATGGCATGTGTATACCACAAATGACACCCCAAAATACATTCTGCTACTTCTTCTGAGTAGGTATGAGCCGAACACCCCCCCCGGTTCGGTTCGCACCAGAACCTGCGAACGGACCGAATGTTCGCGCCAACTTTAGAACCCCATTAAAGTCTATGGGACTCGAAAGTTCAAAATCAAAAGTGATAATTTTAAAGGCTAATATGCAAGTTTTTGTCCTAAAAAGGGTTTGGGGACTGGGTCCTGCCACAGGAGACATGTATCAATACAAAAAATTTTTTTAAAAACGCCCGTTTTTTCGGGAGCAGTGATTTTAATGATGCTTAAAGTGAAAAAAAAGTGAAATATTGCTTTATAAATATCGTACCTGGGGGGTGTCTATAGTATGCCTGTAAAGTGGTGCGTGTTTCCCGTGCTTAGAACAGTCCCTGCTGCTTGCGGCTTTAATGTACTGTCGGTCACGGCAATATGGATGAAAATCAGTGAGACAAATGGCATGTGTACTTAATGGATATTAAGGGGAGCCCCGCACCCAAATAAAAAAAGGAAAGGCGTGGGGCCCCTAGGCCCTATATACTCTGAACAGCAGTGTACAGACGGTGCAAACAAGACAGGGACTTTAGGTTTGTTGTTAAGTAGAATCTGTTTGTAATTTTGAACTGGTACATTTTTAAAGTGTAGCTCCAGCCAAAAAATCTATTTTTAAGCTTTTTGGAAAACATAGGGAAGGGTTATCACCCCTGTAACATTTGTTTTGCTGTCTGTGCACCTCTTCAGAAGATTTCACCTCACTTTTTGTCCCAATGACAAATATTTTTTGAAAATTTGGGGCTTTTAGTGAAACAAGGATTGGTAATAAAGCATCAGTGAAGAGGAGACACGTTTTTCACATTTTAACTCTTACAGGAGAGAATTTCCCATCCTAGGGGTAGATTTCATCTCACTTCCTGTTGTCTCCTTCCGTTTGCAAGTAGGAGTCGTTTGTAAGTTGGATGTTTGAAAGTAGGGGCCTGCCCTATATACTCTGCAGAAATTGGGGCCTTAGGTGTTGGTGTTGTAATTACATGCCATTGTTGAACAGTGGTAGAAAAATTGGGCCTTTGGTGGTGGTGGTGGTGGTGGTGGTGTTGGTGCCACAACACTGTAAGTCCTCACAGTTACTCTTGGTGGGTGCTGGAACGGGCCCTACTGTGAAATATTATATCAAAAATTGTAATTACATGCTATGTTGAAGCTCAGGAATGAGCCCTGCTGCAAAGTATTGCATCAAAAATTGTAATTACACGCCCCTGTTAAACAGGGGCTGAAAAATTGGGCCTTGGTGCTGGTACCACAACACTGCTACCCCTCACAGATACTCAAGTTGGAGCGCAGGAATGAGCCCTGCTGCAAAGTATTGCATCAAAAATTGTAATGACATGCCCCTGTTAAACAGGGGCAGAAAAATTGGGCCTCAGCCACTGCTGCCACAACACTGCAACCCCTCACAGATGCTATAGTTGGAACTCAGGAATGAGCCCTGCTGCAAAGTATTGCATCAAAAACTGTAATTATACGCCCCTGTTAATCAGGGGCTGAAAAATTGGGCCTTTGGCACTGGTACTGGTGTCGCAACACTGCAACCCCTCACAGATACTATAGTTGGAGCGCAGGAATGAGCCCTGCTGCAAAGTATTGCATCAAAAATTGTAATTACACGCCCCTGTTAAACAGGGTCAGAAAAATTGGGCCTTGGCCACTGGTGGCAGTGCCCAGAACCAAAAATGTTCTTACAAGCTATCAGCATGAAAATTGAGGAGGAAGAGAGTTGTCAATCAGCATAACAGGATAGTCACTCAGCATCAGCATAGGCAGTCTTGAAGGGATCTCACATAAAAAAAAAAATCAATCGGTTACATCAGCTTCAGGTGCTTGGTAGCTGGTGATCCAAGACGGATTCAATTTTATGAAGGTCAGCCGATCGACCGATTCAGTGGACAGGCGCACCCTGTGATTGGTTACAAAGCCTCCAGCAGCACTGAATGTGCGTTCCGAAAGAATGCTGGATGCAGGACAGGCCAGTAGCTCAATTGCATACTGTGCAAGCTCTGGCCAGTGATCCATCCTCAAGACCCAGTAACCCAGAGGATTTTCGGTGGGAAAGGTGTCCAAGTCAGATCTTGCCCCTAGGTAATCCTGCACCATGTGAATCAGACGCTGGCGATGGTTGCTGGAACCGATCAGACCTTGGGGCTGCGGACTAAAAAATTGTCTGAACGCATCAGTCAGGCGGCCATCTTCTCTACCGCTCCTTCTGTGACTGACTGAAGCCTCAGCAACACGTTGCCCAGGAGGACCAGGAAATTGTAACCTCCCGGGCTCTGGAAACGCATTGCACAAACCTTTCTGCAAGGCCTCCAGAAGATGTTTTATCCTCTGCTCCCTCTGCTACGGCAAGATAAGGTCCGCAACCTTAACCTTGTAACGTGGATCAAGGAGAGTTGCCAGCCAGTAATCATCCCTCCCCTTGATACCACGGATACAAGGATCCTTCCGCAGGCTTTGCAGGATCAGGGAGGCCATGCAGCGTAGGTTTGTCCTCTGGGTCACTAAGGATGACATGATCCGCAGCCACCTCCTCCCAGCCACGTACAAGTCCATGGGTTTCTTCGGACTGTAAATGATCCCTTGAAGACCGCTGCTGATGCTGAGTACCAAGCTCCACCTCCATGCAGACCCAATCCTCCTCCTCCTCATCCTCTTCCTGTGTGATCGGCGGGCACGCAGGAACACTGTCTGGAGGGGGCCTTGAGAGGTAAGGAAGTCCTCCTCTTCCTCCCTCTGTTCTGCCTCAAGTGCCCTGTCCATTATTCCACGCAGCGTGTGCTCCAACAGGTGGACAAGAGGACAGTGTCACTGATGCATGTACTGTCACTGCTCACCATCCTCGTGGCCTCCTCAAATGGTGACAGGATTGTGCATGTATCCCTGATCATAGCCCACTGGCATAGGGAAAAAACCAAGGTCCCCTGACCCTGTCCTGGTGCCATAGTCGCATAGGTACTCCTTGATGGCCCTCTGCTGCATGTGCAGCTGCTGCAGCATGGCCAATGTTGACTTCCACCTGGTGGGCATGCCACAGATTAGGCGGTTCTTGGGCAAGTTAAATTCCTTTTGGTGGTCAGTCAGCCGAGCACTGGCATTATATGACCTGCGGAAATGCACACAGACTTTCCTGGCCTGCCTCAGGACATCCTGTAAGGCCGGGTACCTGCCCAAGAACCACTGCACCACCAAGTTAAGGACATGAGCCAAACAGGGCACATGGGTCAGTTGTCCCTGTCGGAGGGCGGAGAGGAGGTTGGTGCCATTGTCGCAAACCACCATACCTGGCTTAAGCTGCCGTGGCGTCAACCACTTCTGAACCTGCCCCTGCAGAGCTGACAGAATCTCTGCCCCAGTGTGGCTCCTGTCTCCCAAGCACACCAGCTCAAGCAACGCATGGCATCTTTTTGCCTGCGTGCTTGCGTAGCCCCTTGAACGCCTACGGAGGACCGTTGGTTCCGAGGACAAATCAGCACAGGAAGGGGCCATGGAGGAAGAAGATGAGGAGGGGGTGGAGGAGAGAGGTGTGACAGAATCACCACCAGTAGAATTTTGGAGGGGTGATGGCGGAACAACCTCCAACACTACTGCACCCTGTCCTGCATCCTTCCCAGCAGCCAGCAGAGTCACCCAGTGCGCGGTGAAAGACAGGTAACGTCCCTGTCCATGCCTGCTCGACCATGAGTCAGCGGTAATATGTACCTTACCGCTGACCGCCCTGTCCAGAGAGGCCAAGACATTGCCTTCCACATGCCGGTAGAGAGCCAGAATCGCCTTCTGTGAGAAAAAGTGGCTTTTGGGAACCTGCCACTGAGGAACCGCACATTCCACAAACTCACGGAAGGGGGCAGAGTCTACCAATTGAAAAGGCAGCAGTTACAGTGCTAGCAATTTAGCCAAGCTAGCATTCAACCGCTGGGCATGTGGATGGCTGGGAGCGAACTTCTTTCAGCGGTGCAGCAGCTGGGGCAGGAAAATTTGCCTGGTACAATCTGACGTTGGTGTACCGATAGCAGATTGTCCGCAAGTACTT
Organism: Lithobates septentrionalis; assembly: GCA_037952835.1. Classification (NCBI taxonomy): domain Eukaryota; kingdom Metazoa; phylum Chordata; class Amphibia; order Anura; family Ranidae; genus Lithobates; species Lithobates septentrionalis. The sequence goes on from JBBDGP010001337.1 coordinate 1,777,337, forward strand.
GGCTGTGATACACCTAATTCTACACCTTCATTCCTCTCAGTGCAGGTTTCAGAGAGGACTGAAGGTATAGTGGGGTTGGAGATCCCAGCTGATGAGGAGCAAGGAGAGGTCCTCTTTGTTCTTTGGTGTGGGTCTTTTAGGTACGCTTGCCAACGAACTGCATGGCAGGTCGACATATGTCTGGTCAAGCATGTGGTGCCCAAGCGGGTGATGTTTTGGCCACACGAAATACGCTTGAGACATATGTTGCAAATAGCGGTGGGATCTGATGCACTCGTCTCAAAAAAGGCCCACACCAAAGAACTTTTGGAATAATGCGCAGATACAGCAGCGCCCTGCACATGCGGGACTCTGCGGTGTGATGCTGTCAGTGTGCTGCCCTTAAGCTGGGGCATCCTGCCTCGTTGGAGATGTGCCACCTCCTCCTCCTCCTCTCTCCTATCAGGCACCCATGTGGAGTCAGTGACCTCATCATCCCCTCCCTCCTCATCACTGGAGAAAAGCTGGCAGTATGCTGCAGCTGGGGTAACATGACTGCCAGATTGCTGTTCTTCTTGGGCACCCCCTCTCTCTGGGCTCACGTTACTGCCTTCCTCTAGCTGGGTACCATCATCGGAGCCTTCAAAACGCTGGACATCCTCCTGGAGCATGTACCCAACACTGTGGTCAAACTAGGGAGGCTAGGGAAGGAGTGACTAATGCCATTGAGCCGAGGGAAGAGGCCGCATTGGCAGCTGCTTTGCCAGACAAAGTACCCTGAGCCTCGGTGAGAGAGGATGAGGAGGATGAGGACAGCTTGGTCATCAACTCTACCAAGTCTTACGCATGTTGCGGCTCAACACGGCCAGCTGCCGGAAAAAAGGAAAAGCGTGTCCCACGGCCACGTACTGATGAGGATGCACCGTCTCCACGACCAGCACTGTTGCCTTTAGACACAGAGCCTGCTTGCCCTCTTTTATTGGCTTGTGACGGTCTGCCTCTCCTTGTTGGCTTCCAGACATACTAATGGCCTCCAGTGAGATGTAGCTGCACAAAGCTGGGTTGTATATATATATATATATATATATATATATATATATATATATATATATATATATATATATATATATATATACTGATACTGCAGCTAGCAGAATTAACTGCCTGCCTGTAGTATTATTAGTATGAGAACACCAGCAATTGTCTTCAGGTAGCTTTAGGTGCACACTGTGTAGAGGACACGGTACACTAACTGTAAATACTGCAGCTGCCTGCCTGTAGTATTAATAGGATCAGAACAACAGCAATTGTCTTCATGTAGTTTTAGATGCACACTGTGCAGAGGGCTCACTACACTAACTGTAAATACTGCAGCTGCCTGCCTGTGGTACTAATAGGATCAGAAAAACACCACCAATTTTCTTCAGGTAGCTTTAGGTGCACACTGTGCAGAGGACGCACTACACTAACTGTAAATACTGTAGCTGCTTGCCTGTGGTACTAATAGGATCAGAAGAACACCAGCAATTTTCTTCAGGTAGCTGTAACTACTGTAAAAACACCTGCCTGTCTGTCAGTAAGAAGAGAATAACAGGAACAGATCTAGCTAAACTGAATACATTATATATATATATATATAAATATACACATATATATATATAAATAAACACCTAGGATGCATATATATATACACAATACACTGTAAGTGCAGCTAAATGACTTGCCTGCCTACTCTAACTTAAATCAAATGTCTCTGTCTATCTCTCTGCCGCCGCAACACACTACACAAAGCTGCCACGCAGGTGGTCTTATATAATGTGGGGCGTGTACTAAACCCCCTGAGCCATAATTGGCCAAAGCCACCCTGCTCCAGTTGACGTCCCATTGACGAAACGCGTAGGGAAGGACTATGCAGTGTCATTGCATCACTTCCGGTTTCGAGCCGTGGAGCGCAGATTGTTCTGGTTTCCTGTTTTTAAACACTGTTTTCGCTTTTAATGATTTTTATTAAATGTGAGTACTCATCAGTATTATTAATACATTTTTGGATATTTGTATGGTATCACACTATGGAGTCTCTTTCCTCTCTACATGTGGGCAACATTTAAGAGTGAGGAGACCACTTATATCGCAGAAGAGGCACTTGGAGAAGACAGGACAGGACGTTTCCTCCCACTCCACAGGCTGCACAGTGGCTCATACTGTGAGGGTGAAATACCTCCTTGTGGGGTGAATAATAGTGGTGACTGCGTTTCTTATGGGGCACTGTTTTCCAAGAGGCACAGAACAATTTGCAGGAGCACATTGTCACTTTATTGGACTTTTTTTTTATACACCAGGGTTTAAGGACGGTATATGCATATTTCTGAACCCAGTTTCACAGAAACAACATACACCAGTCATATATGTTGGATTTTTTTTTGCACAGAAATGTCACTTTGAATTGCAGGTTTTGCACAGGATTGTGTTTATTTTATTTTCATTTGAACATAACAATATGCATTATATATAAGCGGTTAGGAAGTTTACACAGTAGGATTTTTTTGTGGATTTTTGTGAATATACAAATATTTATTTTTTGCACTTTTATTGTCACTTTTTGCACTAAATGCACCCGTGACACACACCCCTAAAGTATTTATTGGTTGTAGGTCACCTCTTAATAAGAGCAGTGCCATACAGATCCCCTCTTTTTCACTGATGACAGATGGCACTAATACATGGCACTGATGACACGTGACACTGATGACAGATGGCACTGATACGTGACACTGATAACAGATGGCACGAGACACTGACAGGTGGCACTGATGACAGATGGCACGGATACGTGGCACTGATGACACGTGACACTGATGACAGATGGCACTAATATGTGGCACTGATGACACATGACACTGATGTGGCACTGATGACAGATGGCACTAATATGTGGCACTGATGACAGATGGCACTAATAGGTGGCACTGGTGACACGTGACACTGATGTGGCACTGATGACAGATGGCACTTATACATGGCACTGGGGACAGATGGCACTGACAGGTGGCACTGGGGAAAGATGGCACTGACAGGTGGCACTGGGGACAGATGGCACTGACAGATGGCACTGACAGGTACTGTGGCCACTGTGTTTTCTTTTCTTTTTTTTACACTGATGCTGCAGCCGGTCGCTCTCCCGCGGTCTCTGTGTGAGGAGGGAGAGCCGGCAATGAGAGATGATCTCATATGTTTACATATGTTTGCATTTAAGGCTTAAAACAGGTGGTGAGTGCCAACCTTGCTGTACATCTAAATGTAGCCTAAAGCCTGGTATAGCCATTGGCTAAGAGAGCTGATCGGGAGCCAGTTGGATGCCGGTTTTCTAACATGCTCGTCCAACAGAAGTGGGCCAAATGGCCAGCTTCTGTCTGGCCGGCTCCCATACATACGGGCTGATGTTGCCCGGCATTCGGCCCATGTGTATGGGGCTTAACAGACTTAGGCAATAGGAGAAGGCAATAGGAGAAGTTCATTGCTTGATTTTACATACACTTTAAGGCTCCATGCACACTAGCGTTTTTATTTTTAAGCTAATAGAAAGCTGGAAAAAACGCTGGATAAAAAATGCTGATAAAAGCTTTTTGTAGTAGCGTTCTAGTAGCATTTAGGAGCGTTTAGGACTTTTAGCATTTTATTAGTATTTTTGCAGTTCCTTAAGGCTTCATGCACACTAGCTTTTTTCATAAGCTAGAATAAAACGCTGGATGAAAAATGCTGAAAATAGCATTTTAGTAGCATGTAGAAGCAAATAGGAGAATTTGGGAGCATTCAGCGTTTTTGGAAAAACGCTCCAAAAAACTCTACTCCTAGACTCTGAAGCTCAAAAACACTAATAGCGTGCATTGACACATAGGATAACACTATTTAGCTTCTAGGAGCAGAAAAAATGCTAATAACAGCTTCTAGGAGCTTTAAAAAGCGCTGATGTGCATGGAGCCTGAGTAGCATTTAGGGGCATTAAGCAGTGTTTAGGAGCGTTTCTGCTGGAAAACGTTCCAAGAAACTCTACAAAAAAACATTTTTTTCTTCTCCTAGACACTGAAGCTCAAAAAATGCTAATAGCCTAAAGTAGTGTGTTTGTCTCACGAGAGAGGCTCATGATAATACAACCAAGGCGATCAAATTGATTCATGCTGCATGGACACGGAAGACCCCCATGTTGCTCCTCTCTATCGATGCCGAGAAGGCGTTTGACAGGGTGAGCTGGCCCTTTCTGATCGAGACCCTCCGATGCATAGGCCTAAGGGAACGAATGATGAATTGGGTTCAAGCTATCTACTCACACCCGTCGGCCCAAGTTAAGGTAAATGGCCACCTATCATGATCATTTAAGATAGCGAATGGGACATTTGATATTTATTTTCACCCTTGATCCCTTTCTACAATTTATTAGAGACAACCCAAATATCTCGAGTCTACGATTAGATGCTACTATGTCTCCAAAAATTGCGGCATTTGTGGAAGACTTGCTATTCTTCCTGACCAACCGCTTTCAATTATCATCAGCATCAATTATCTGAGGCGCTGGATGTTTTCTTGCTGACTTCCTTAGCTGCACTGCTCTGGGTGGATTACCCCTTTAAGTGGGCAACATCTCACATTAAGTATCTAGGCGTCACAGACAGACCTTAGGTGGCATTGTTTCGTCCCTGGTTATCCTGGAGAATAAGCCCCTGGTTTCAGTTACATGTTTCCAGAAGGTAGCCAAGGTCCTGTGCACCTCTTCACCCCCCTCCCTGTCAGAGGAGTACCACGATTTTAGCAATGTCTTTGACAAAGGTCAAGCCGGTAGTTTGCCTCCACAGCGGTCGTATGATTGTGCAATTGACCTTCAACCTGGTGCTATACCCCCTCGTGGCCGGGTTTACCCTTTGTCGGCCTTGGAGGATAAGGCCATGGAGGAGTATGTTGCAGACGCACTTTTCTCAAGGTTTATCCTGCAAATCCTCATCTCCTGCTGGTGCTGGTTTCTTCTTTGTGAAGAAGAGTGGTGAACTGAGACCTTGTACTGATTATAGGGGTCTCAATCATTTCACAATTAAGAAAACCTATCCGATTCCATTGATTACGTTATTTGACCGCCTCAAGGGAGCAACGGTTTTCAGGAAGCTTGATTTGAGAGGGGCATATAATCTTGTGAGGATTTAGGAGGGCGACGAGTGGAAAACTGTGTTTAATACCAGAACAGGCCATTATGAGTACCTCATAATGCCTTTTGGCCTTTGTAACGCTCCGGCAGTTTTCCAGGAATTTATTAATGATGTCCTCTGAAATTTGTTGAAGTTATGTGTGGTGGTTTATCTCGACGATATCCTCATATTTTCCAAGTCCCTGGAGAGCCACAACACAGATGTCTGTCGTGTGCTTCAGAAACTAAGAAAGAACAATCTCTATTGTAAATTGCAGAAGTGGGAATTCCATCGTGAACAGTTTAAATTCCTGAGTTATGTCATTTCCACTGCTGGTTTTTCAATGGACCCAGAAAAACTTTCAGCAGTCCTACAGTGGCCCCGAACCATGGGTTTATGTCCTCTGCAGTGTTTTCTTGGCTTTGCCAACTATTATCGGAAGTTTAGTCGTAAGTTTTCATCTCTGGTCAAGCCCCTGACTGATATGACCAGAAAGGACGGTAATCCACAGAGTTGGTCTCTGGAGTCCATTAAGGCCTTTGAGAGTCTCAAGGCTGCCTTTGTTTCTGCTCCTGTGTTGGCACATCCTGATCAGTGGTGGCTGGTGCTCAAAATTTTTGGGGGGCGCAAACAAACTGAAAAATTCTGAAAAATACTTAAAAAACCATTAATTGCAGCCTCACTGTGTCTATCAAATGCAGCCACTTTGCCTATCAAATGCAGCCACTTTGCCCATCAAATGCAGCCACTGTGCCATCAAATGCAGCCACTGTGCCCATCAAATGCAGCCACTGTGCCATCAATTGCAGCCACTGTGCCCATCAAATGCAGCCACTGTGCCATCAATTTCAGCCACTGTGCCATCAATTGCAGCCACTGTGCCATCAATTGCAGCCACTGTGCCATCAAATGCAGCCACTGTGCCCATCAAATACAGCCACTGTGCCATCAAATTCAACAGTGTGCTGTGCGGTGTAGTGGAGGTGTGCTGTGCTGTGCGGTGTAGTGGAGGTGCGCTGTGCTATGTGGTGTAGTGGAGGTGTGCTGTGCGGTGTAGTGGAGGTGTGCTGTGCGGTGTAGTGGAGGTGTGCTGTGCTGTGCGGTGTAGTGGAGGTGTGCTGTGCGGTGTACTGGAGGTGTGCTGTGCGGTGTACTGGAGGTGTGCTGTGCTGTGTGGTGTACTGGAGGTGTGCTGTGCGGTGTAGTGGAGGTGTGCTGTGCAGTGTAGTGGAGGTGTGCTGTGCGGTGTAGTGGAGGTGTGCTGTGCTGTGCGGTGTAGTGGAGGTGTGCTGTGCAGTGTAGTGGAGGTGTGCTGTGCAGTGTAGTGGAGGTGTGCTGTGTAGTGGAGGTGTGCTGTGCGGTGTAGTGGAGGTGTGCTGTGCTGTGCGATGTAGTGGAGGTGTGCTGTGCGGTGTAGTGCTGTGCTGTGTGGTGTAGTGGAGGTCTGTTTTTTTTTTTTTCAACAGCATGAGTGAGGCGGCGCCTGAGCGCCCCTATGGACGTGTCACCACTGGATTTCTTGTCTAGTTTCAGTTACATACCCGGTACTAAGAATGTAAGCCTGACGCTTTGTCACGACAATTTTTCTCACTTCCAAGACGGAGTCGGCTCCGGTTCCTGTGATTTCTCCTAATCGTATTCTGGCTACGGTTCGCACCAGTTTCACTTCTCCTTTGAGTCTCTCCCAAGAGTCTCTGTACTGCCGTGCCCCAGACTTACCATTCTCCCAAGGCACCCTGGGAAGAATCAACTCTTTTGGGCCATTTCCCAACAATTCTGGTGGCCTAGTCTACGTGCTGATGTAACCGACTTCGTAGCTGCCTGTTCCATGTGTGCTCAGAGTTAGACTCCACGACATCTTCCAGTGGGCCTCCTACAACCCATAACCAATGGAGAGAGGCCTTGGACCCACCTGTCTATGGATTTCATTGTGGAGTTACCCAACTCCCAGGGCAACACAGTAATCCTAATGGTGGTTGACCGGTTCTCAAAAATGTCTCATTATATTCCACTTAAGAAGTTGCCCACTTCTAAGGAACTTTTCTAGGACAGGGGTAGTCAGTTTGTGTCCCGGTTCTGGCGAACCTTTTGTGCATAGTTGGGAATTCAGCTTGCTTTCTCCTCTGCGTATCACCTGCAATCTAATGGGGCCGCAGAATGAGCCAATAAGTCCTTGGAGAAATTCCTACATTGCTATATTTCTGACCATCATAACAACTGGTCAGTCCTCTTACCATGGGCGAAGTTCACTCACAATGGTGCCTTGAATTCTGCTTCCCGATTGTCCCCGTTTATAGTGAACTATGGTTTCTAGCCTTCCATGTTGCCTGACTCATTTGTTCCGCAGAGTATTCCTGCATTAGAGGAGCATCTCCGTGGTCTTCGTTCCACTTGGGCACAAATCCAGAAGGCTTTGCGACATGCTAATTATAGGTACAGACTTCGTGCTGACCGCAGACGCCTGACTGCGCCTTCCTCCCAGGTTGGGGACAGGGTCGGGCTGTCATCTCTCAACCTCCGACTTTGTGTTCCCTCTCTGAAGTTCGCACTTGGTTTATTGGGCCTTTCCTATATTCTTCGCAGGATTAACTCAGTGGCTTACGCATTAGGCCTTCCTTCTAATATGTGTATCTCAAATGTATTTCATGTCTCCTTATTAAAACCTTTGGTCTGCAACCGCTTTACCACCTCGGTTCCTCGTCCTCACCCTGTACAGGTTGAGAACCATGAGGAGTATGAAGTACAGTCCATTGTTGACTCCCGTAGGTTCCGTGGGCGCATTCAGTAAATGGTGCATTGGAAAGGGTACGGTCCAGAGGAACGCTCTTGGGTCTCATCCTCGGACGTACATGCCCCTGTCCTCCTGATTTCCATAGAGGTTTTCCCCTCAAGCCTGGTGGTCCTCCGGGGGAGAGGGGTCATTGAGGACAGGGTACTGTCAGGGCTGGGCTCAGCCCTTCCTTCTCTGAGCTGGCCACTTAGCTGGCGGCTAATTGCCAGCTCCTTTCTCTCCACAGTGACTCTCCTGTTGATGATATCCTGCTCGTCAGCCCTGCCTACTTAAGCCGTCTAGTCCAGATGATCTCTGCTGTTGACTTGGTCACTTCTCTAGAGACGCTCTCCTGTGTTCCTGTTAAAGACTTGCTTGGCTGACATTCCTTCTGGCTCCAGATCCTGCTTCTACTACGCTGTTCTCTGGCTCCCTGACATTTTGGCTTGTCTGACTTTCCGTTCCGGTTCCTGAACTCTGGCTATGTTTTGACTACATTTACTCTGTGTACCTTTTTTTATTATTATTATTAAGTGTGATTTAACTGTACTTCTGTTTCAGTCTGATTCATGGTTTCTGACACAAAGCTATTGGGTGTCATGGCCTTGCCAGATGCTAACCTCTACCACATGGCTTGCCATCTGACCTAGACTGGTGTCATCATGGTCCTTCGAAACAGTTGGTCCAAGTGGAGCAAACCCTGGCGGGGGTGTAGCTGGAGTCATTGCCATGGTGCCAAACGACCTTGCCAAGTCGGATCCTAAATCACCCTCCCTACAGTGGGAGAGACGTGGCGGATCGCCCAGAAGGCCTTTTGTGGCTTTTCTATTGCACCAACCGCCTCTCCGCTTACCCCTATCGTTGGCAATCCGGCTTTTAGCGACCCTAGATTTCAGGATCTCAAATTGGTCGAGCGAACCCAGGCCCAACATTTCTTCTCCAATGGACAGTGGGTGACTAGGAAGCAAGTCATGGACGATCCGGCCCTTGCGGGTGTATCCCTCTGGCAAAAGTTACAGTTGGCTCATTTCGTTAGCTCTCTATCAACATCTTTTGAACTGTTATGTTTGGAGCAGTCTCCAGTGAGACATGCGGTTTCCCAGACTTATCAACTGTTGCTATCCCAGCCTCCAGACTTTAGACCCCCATATATCGTCAAATGGGAGCGGGAGCTGGGAATGCAAGTTACAGAGAAACAGGTAGACAGACTCTTCCTTTTTTCTTACAAAACTTCTATCTGAACCAGACACCAGGAGGTGGGATTTAAAGTACTGACCTGGTGGTACTATAGGCCGGAGAGGATACATAAGATGTTCCCTCAGAGCTCAAACCTTTGCTGGAGATGTGGGGAGGGAACTGTTTCGCTCCTTCACATCTTCTGGTCCTGCCCCATCTTCTTCAGCCCTTTGGACGGAGGTCCACCTCATAGTCCAGATGTTCACTGATCGGGAGCTACCATGGACCCCCGCGCTCTACCTCCTGCATCACCACAGTATCCCAAGTAAGAGCTATAGGAGATCCATATTACCTCTCCTGCTCACAGCTGCAAAGAGCTGCATCCCACTGTTCTGGAAGCAGACTCAGCCGCATTCAGTCCCCGTCTGGTTGAAAAAAGTAGTGGAAATTAATGCAATGGAGGATTTGGTGGCAACGGAGAAAGCCATTTGTGAGAAATTTCTCCAAAAATCGTTTTACTGGCACGAATTTGCCTACTCCGAAGAGTATGCGGAGCCGGTCGCTTAGTTCTCTGGAAGTTAGACAAATCTGGTGGTCCCCTGGGCATGGATGGAGTAACTGGCTGGTGTTTTTTTTTTTTTTTTTTTATGTCTTCCCCCTCATCTTCTTTCTTCTGCTATTTTCTCACTGTTCCCTTCTTGCTATCAGGACCTTTGGTCGTTTCTGTTTTTTCTCTACTTCTAATTATCATACGATGATTACCGTGAAAAATTGCCATGCAGGATACAGAGACTTCCTAAACCTAGAAGTCCAGTGTTCTTCCTGCAGATATTTGATCATGTACAACTGTAATGTGGTTTATATCCACTGGGTCACGTATTTGAAATTGTTAACATTTTTTCTCTTTTTGTACACCTATATATATATATATATATATATATATATATATATATATATATATATATATTAAATATACATATATCTTTTTTTAAATACATACAGCAATATATACAGATTTCCCCATGTTTTCTATAAAAATGCTGCAAGTTCAGAAACGTACTTGTTGATCTGCCAGAACTCCACTGTGCTCCTAACTTGGGCTGTTTGGGCTCAGAGCGCAGTACCTTTGCTGCTCGGAAACTTTAACCAGTGTTACCAGCAATGTCTACTGGACTATAATACCTCACCTATTCCCCACCCCTTTTTCTCCCCCTTTACATGCAGCTTATTAAATTTGCATCTTTACCCAGTGACCCTTGCCATGAAGGCCCCATTTCTGACCCTCTTTACTATGTTAAGATAAGTCTTTGTCATTGTCTCCCAGTTGGGTTTCTGCAGTTCTGCTCTATCACATGCGCTCCTGATTGAGAATACAGTCGGTTATTTTGACACACATTGCAAAACTATGATCTATCATTGTCACTATTAGGAAACTGATCCAGAGCAATGATGTGCAAGTAACACTGGAGCAAATGCAGGGGTTTCAGATGCCGGGAGCCGGGCGGGGTTTATTTTCATGTGACCACTGTGAATGGCATTCACAGCATTCACATGATCAGAAAGCTCCTGATCGCAAGTAGCAATCGGGAGCTTTCCATTAGCCGCCGGTAACTGCGCCGAGATCACGCAGGGCATGCGCTTTCGGAGCAGCTCTATGTACAATGTGATACGCAAATATGCGGCCGCTCTGTGTTAAGACCCTCCAAGAAGCCGCATATTTGCTTACTGTCTACGTGATGGGGTTAACGGAGCCCGAGATAACAGTACAAACCTGACAGGGATTCTTTGCCTTCCTCTACCTCTTTTTCAAAACAAAGAAAAAAGCCATGGCTTTATATACTGAGCGTAAACTATTAAATGTCATCTGCTTTGGTCCCCTAACAACTAACTGATAAACCTAATTAGAATAATGTCAGCTGGCATATTACCTGCATTTACTCTGCAGAAAACAGACCCGCATACATTAACCTGCATATCTTTGTGCTCAGGTCTCCTAGCTTTAATACATTTTATTTCAGAAGTTTCCATTGTACCTTCATTTTATTTTTTAACATCATGCTCTTCTTATATCTGCTTCTCTTTTATTCACGGCATTACAGAGGTATTTATGCAATAACATGACATACCTTTTTTAACAAAACCTAAGAGGTTTTACCTAAACAAATACATTTGCTTTTATACGATGGCACAATAGGCCATCTGCCTGCTTTCTCTACTCTACTCTACTCAATGGCTTTAAATTGCTTTTTTTTTTCTTTTTAGATTCACAATAAATTAACAGAGACAGCATTGCTTGACTCTATTTAATTGCTTTCATTAAAAAAGTTCCTTAAAAAAAATTGGTTTAGTGAATTATGCCAAGCTTTTATATATATTTTTTGGCTGTACAAATCAGAAGCAGCAAAACAAAAAAAATTAACAAAAGTGTTATAAATGGAATAATATGGATCAGGTTCCTGCAGTGTAGAGGCTGAAGTAAGGCTAAATTCACATGGCTTCCTGCAGTTCCATCTCATTTTTTTACACAACTGGGAGGAAATGTTAGACAGATGCACAAAAGTGTATATAGAGAATTGGTGTTCTCAAAAATGCATCTTGTATCCCAGCTGGGCTTGACATACATGGGCATTCGAGAGGTAATAGGGAAGAGACTGCAGGAGATTGTGAGAACAAGCACCAAAGTAAATACAAGAACGGCAATTAAAGTCATGCGAAATTCAACTGAATATATTTTTTAAACAAAGTGTTTGATTAGTAAAGATTTACAGTTGAGCAAAGCACATCTGAAATAATGGTATCCGCTTTTATTAAACTTCCTTTGCTATAAGACTTCCTGTGGTGGCAGGCATAAGAAAACTGTTTATTGTAATTCAAGTCATTGCATTACAAATGATCTCTCTTTGGCATGGGTAATCTTTAGTCCCTGTAATTAAATTACTCCAGCAAATTCTACTGCCTTTGTAAATTCCAATTCTAAGCCCTTAGTTCCTCCTGCCCCTTGGATACCCCCTAGAATGTATTTTTTTTTATACTTTTGTTGCACCCCTCTGACACCCCAAAGACAGGATTGCACCTCCAGAGGCAGAGGTGGGCTAACATTTCACCCCAGGGCTCCATGTCCATGGCTAAACTGGGGGGACTGAGAAAGGAGATTGGGTGCCAGTGACTTTTGTGTATTTAAAGTTTTTTTGCAGAACGCTTAAGGAGGTGAAGGTTAGGGCTCCCAGATACTCACAAACTCTCCAGCTGGAAATCGATGTCCAGCTTCACAGTGTCAGGATCTTTAAGCTAACCCAGCAACATCATAAGGACATTCCCAAATTTAAGTATGTCCTCCAAGTGATCCACCAGGCCCTCCTGAGGCATCAACCATCTTCCTAGGCCATTAACTACTTTCTGCTCGCGCTATAACCGAAAGTTGGCTACAACGCGGGGTTCCAGTGCTGGGAGGGCGCCAATAGACGTCTTCCCGTGCCCCCTGTGGTGTGCGGGGCGGTGCACTCTGTGATCATTGAGTCTTTTGGACTCGGCTGATCACAGAAAGGACCACTCACAGTGGCCCTTTACCACGTGATCAGCTGTCAGACAATTACAGCTAATCTTGGAAGTAAACAGAAGCCAGTTATTGGCTTTTTTTTCTTCTCATGATCAGTGTGAGGAGAAAAGAAGACAGCCAAGAACCGGCTTTGGGTACAGGGACGTCGGTCCCAATCAGTGCCCACCAGTGTTGCTAATCAGTGCCAACCAGTGCGACCTATCAGTGCCCACCAGTGCCACCTATCAGTGCCCATCAGTGCCTCATCATCAGTGTTACCTATCAGTGCTGCCTATCAGTGCCCTTCTGTCCCGCTATCAGAGACCATTAGTGCTGCAAATCAGTGCCCATCAGTGCCACCTATTAGTGCAGCCTCATCAGTGCCTCCTCATCAGTGCCCACCAGTGCCGCCTTATCAGTGGCCATCAGTGCAGCTTCATCAGTGCCCAGCAATGCCATCTATCAGTGCCCATCAGTGCTGCCTCATCAGTTGCTCTCAGTGCCCATCAGTGCAGCCTATCAGTGCCCATCAGTGCATCCACATCAGCGCACATCAGTGAAGGAGAAAAATTACCTGCTTGCAAAATTTTATAACAAACAATGACATGTTTTTTCTTTCCAAAATTTTCAGACTTTTTTGTTTCTTTAGCAAAAAAAATTAAAAACCCAGTGGTAATTTAATACCACCAAAAGAAAGCTCTATTTGTATGAAAAAAATGATAAAAAATTATTTTGGGTACAGTGATGCATGTCCACGCAAGCTCATTCAAGGTGCGACAGCACTGAAAAGCTGAAAATTGGACTTGGCAGGAAGGGGGCGAAAGTGGCCAATAAGCAAAGGGTTAAGAATGAATAGCAGCCCATCATGTCTGCAAAAGAGCCACACGGTTTGGCTGTGGGTGGTGGCGGGTGCAGGAACCAGTGTGACTTATGCACTGTCCTGCACCCACAATTACTCTCACAAGTGTGAACTTAGCCAGGGAGTTTAGCAACCTCACATATGGGAGTATGTATTTTATCCCCTCTTCATTGTATTGAACTTTCTCTAAATTACTACACTATAAGGATCTCTGTGTTTGTTTTTTATTTTTTTCACTTTCTCAATATTCTAGGAGGTACCCCATTCACCTGTTTCTTACTTCTTCTCATCAGCGTCCTTCATCTTTCTATCAGTGCTCTCAAGTTCCAGTGATACCAGAATAATTTACCAGCACTGGTGCCAGAACTTTGTGCCTACACCCCCTGTCTTCTTACCCAGTGGTGTTTGGACTGGATCAATAAGAGGGGCTGGTCTGGTCTTCTCGGGTTCCCATACCAGGTATGTGGTAACTGTTCTGCCCATGTGCTCCTATATCTGAAAATCTGAAAGAAAAATGTATTAAAGATTATTTCAATTAAAAGAATTTTTTAATCTGACTGGCAGTCATTTTGCTAAGTTGAAATTCACACGCTCATTGAATGAGTCCAAGTAAATTGTTCCAAGGATTCAATCAGAAAGTTTTATAAAGTTAACACTGTTTATTTATCTGTTTAGAAAACCCATAGGGCACTGAGAATTCTTTGTCATGAAATAAACATTTACTTGTAAAGCAAAGTTTCACTTAAAAAAAATAGCAGCCCTACCTGAAATGGTGGGGAGTTAGATAGACCCATTTATGAGATCACCGAGGAGAGCAATTCCCAGGTGATGAACTGATGATCTGTCTAAGCATCTGCTCAACCCAATCCAGTGGGAGTCCTGGTTCAGCTAACACAATAGATTCATCGCTAAAGATAAATAAATATCAAATTTTACATCTCTTCAAGTTCCCCATTAGATTTACTGTCAACAGTACAATGTTGTTCACTGTAAATAAACAATCCTTCTTTCTGTAAGGCATTGCAGTTCTCCCTACTGAAAACTAAAAGTTGTTTTGACAGTTCCCTGTCATTAAGAAAAAGAACATGGTAGTACCCTGTATTTTGCCTTTTTCACAGTTGTCCATAGATCAATGTGACTGTCCCTATATGAGAAAGAATCATGCTTGTCTGATAAATGAAGCCAGGATGTCAGCACTAAATCTCCCCTTACTTTTATTTTGGCATGCAGTTGAGACACTCCCTTTAACTGTTATAAAATATGGAGATATAAATTCAGGAAGGGGGTCCCAGAAGTGTTGTTTCTCCGTTCAGCGGATTTATAGTAACATATTGTTGGCGGTTATCACCATAGGTCATTGTCAGCTACAAGGCACGGAAAAAGTAACACAATGTATAGTTTAATGAATGTCAACAGGTCTATAATATGATTTATCGGCACAATAGTATGTGAATCAATTGCTAACCAACTCATCATGCAGAGTGGATAAAGTGTATCTATTATATTTCCCATGTGATGATTCGCAGTCTCTTACAAATACATAAATATCAAACTGAAGTATTATATAAGGTGTTATTTTTTTTAGTCAAAATTAACTTTTTCTTTGCCATCCATAAAAAAGCTACTGGACATTCTTTATTTTCTTGATAACATTTAAATATAGTTTTTCTTTCTCTTTGCTTGATCACACATTTACCGTATCCCTTTGGTCGATAATGTGCATAGAGGAGTCTTTGTGTTCTGCTTGAGATCAATGACGGTCTTGCACAGTGCAACTTGTAGCAGCTTTAGGGACAGTTGGTTCAGGGAGGAAATACTTTGATGGTTAGCCCCAATTTCTGTACATTATAACCCCAGAACCTGAGAAAATATTTGTTTACAAAAATATTAACTTAAAACACTTAAGCCGTGTACACACAGGCGGACTTTTCAGCATCAAACGTGCGACGGTCTTTCTGACAAACTTTCGATGGAGTTACGACGGACTTTCGAACGACCGGACTTGCCCACACACGAATGGACTAAAGTCCGTTTGAAAGTCCGTTGGTATGAACGTGATGACGTATGAAGGGACTAGAATAAGGAAGTCCGGACTCGAGTCCGTCGGAAAGATTTGAAACATGTTCCAAATCTAAAGTCCGTCTGAATTTCGACAGAAAAAGTCAGCTGAAGGTCCGATGAAGCCCACACACGGTCGGATTGTCCGACGGATTCGTTCCGTCAGACCAGTCCGGTCAAAAAGTCCGCCCGTGTGTACACGACATAAGATAATAAAAATCAAATCCATTAGGTTTTTTTTAAAGCAAAACTCTGGCTAAATAGGTATTGCTACCTTGTTGATATGCCCATTAAACAAGACTATTACAGTGGCTGAGACAAACTTTGGTGTTCACCTTGGCTACCCAATTTTACACCCATCTTCTGCTATGCCTGCCATAGCCCTATAAAGTTTCTAAGTGGAGTCAGCTGAATGAGTTGATAACATGATTACTGACTTGCTGCAGGGGGGTGATCATGTCTCTCTCTCTCTCTGTCGCTATATATATATATATATATATATATATATATATATATATATATATATATATATATATATATTTATATATATACCGTATATAAAAGTATGTGATCCCATGCTGACTTTGTACATTTGCCCACTGACAAAGAAATGATCAATCTATAATGTTAATGGTAGGTTTTTGTTTTTTTTAAAGTGAGAGACAGAATAACAACAAAAAAATCCAGAAAAAAGCATTTCATAAAAGTTATGTAACACTGCCCCCTTGGGGACTGAGAATTACCTGCTCATCTGCACGGCCATGACCAAGTGAACCCTCCAACCCACCTAACACTCTGGGTTCAGACATCCTTGTAAAACTGTGCAGCAAGAATCAAACAACTCAGTAATATTAGGTTCTGAAATATTTTACTTGAGCCAGATAGAGTAAGTTATTTCACAAACAGAGGTAATGAATCTGCTGAGCCGGCTTAACAGCGCCAACTCAGGAAACAAATTCCTCCCAAGGACATAAACAATGGTTCAGCAACGAACAATGTTATATACATATATGTACACTATGTTTAGACCCAAAGTCACTTCCTGCGGATGTTGCAGTTAACTACTTACTATGTGGCTACTTTGAGAAGGATGTAATCTAGCCAGCTTGTGCTATCCTGATGAAAGAGGAGGTCTACTGAAGGTAATATATAGGCTTTCCTATAAGTAATGACAAAAGAGTTCCACGTTGCAGATCTGATGTTCTTTGCTAGCTAGATGCAGCTTGTTAACTGTAATCCGTTTGGTTGTAGATAAAGCAATAGGTTCCTAGTGGTGAAGATCTAAGGCATCTGAGCACAGTGTTCAAGCAATGCAGTAAAGTGTTCTTGGGGTAAAGATGTCTGTGTACAGTGTTCTGTAATAGTGCCAATGAATAGATAAAGGGTCGAGCAATTTCCTTCTCACCAACGACAACATCGATCCGAGGTCTTCTGGACAGGAACACGTCTAGCAGCACTCAGGCAGCGGATCCACTGTCTCGGTCTTCTGAAGTGAAACTTGCCCCACGCACCCACACCAAAAGGTAGGCTATCCAAATGATGTTAGCAACAGGATGTCCGACAGCTGATAACAGAGCTAGGCCCCTTAGGCTTTGGGTTGGAAGTAAGGCTCCGCGTGGTAGGCCGCGACCTCTCTCTCCCTGTTACACAGAGAGGTCTGTCTCGCATCAGGCCCAGGAGGAAGAGACTCTGTTCCGGCTTCTCGCTCCTTATATGGTCACTCCCAGCAACTTTCATGTCACCTCGGAGATCCCTGGGATGTGTAGTCTTAGGGTATGTGGTTGCATACTAATAGTCTGAAGGCGAACTGTACATCCCATAATTCACTTTGTTGGATGCACAGATATGTTGTCACTGATTGCACTAATTACCAAAGGGACAAGTGATGTCTAGAAACACTGAAAGTTATGGTGCTTTCTGCTGACAGTCCATATCGCTACATCTTCCCCCCCACTTGAAAGTCTTTGATCTCTAAAGACAGGGTATAACAGGGTATAATAATTCATAATTTCAGATAAATTCGTATTTGTTACATTCACTAACAGACAAATTTGAAATGGAATTCCAATACTTATAATTTAATAGTTTATAACTATTATTATAGTTTTTAGTATTATTATTTATTATTAATAAATTATAATAAAAAACTATAATAATGGTTAATAAACGTAATATTTTAATTATAAAAGTAATCATCTGAATGTTTTTTGTTCTTTCGGATTTTTGAATTTTCGGATTTTCGTTCTTACTTTCAAATTTTTGGATTTTCGTTCTTATTTTTGGATTTTCATTCTTATTTTCGAATTTCAGACTTTCGTTCTTTAGAATTTTCGTATTTCAGATTTTTGTTCTTTTGAACTTTCGTTCTTTTAGAAAAACAAATTTCAAACAAAACAAATTATGTCTACTACATACATGGTCGCTTATATTGAGAGCCGGACATTAACCATTGGAGGTACATGGAGAAGGTTGCTCTGGATGATTGAATTCTTAGAGCACTTTCACACTGAGGCAGTTTTCAGGTGTTTTAGCGCTAGAAATAGCGCCTGTAAAGTGCCTGAAAACTGCCTCCCATGCCGTCCGAATGTGAAAGCCTGAATGCTTTCACACTGGGGCGGTGTGCTTGCAGGAAGTTAGAAAAGGTACAGCAAGCAGCATCTTTGGGGTGGTTTGGGAGCACTATATACTGCACTCCCAAAATGCCCCTGCCTATTGCAATGAAAGGGCAGTGCATCCAAAGCGCCTGAAAAGCGCTCCGGAAGCACTGCAACACGAGCGTTTTTAACCACTTCTTCGGCCACTAGCGGGGGTTAAAAGCGCTACCACAAGCGGCCAAAAAGCGCTGCTTAAACAGCACTTAAGCGCCTCTAAAACGAGCCGTGATTTAGCGCTAATGCACAGGCAGCCCCAGTGTGAAAGGGGTCTTATTCTTGTCATGAGTCATGTTTTTTCACTAGGGCATCAGAATCACTGGGAGAGAAGGCTATTTGGAGTATACACTTGCTGGATTAAGAACATTACTGCGATTTGTGAACTATTTGGATTTAGGCACTTAAGCAAAGTTTTGGACTTTTTTCATTATACTTGCTCACTTTTCATTTACTCATTTTGTTGGCATTTTATACACTTATTTATGCTGTTGAGTTTGATTTATAATATAGTTTATATGTACTCAAGGTATTGTATACTTTAAGCTGTTAACATATGTGTTATGACTGTCGCACAATTTTTTATTCAAAAGAGAAGTATGGCTTTCCAAAAAAACATACAGTTTTACTTACCTATGTGAATACAGCATCAATCCAATGCTGCATCTATTCCCCAATGACTCTGTAGTGAGAATTGAGCGATTAAACACTGCTGATCACTCAGTTCCCCCTTCTGCTATGAGCAGAGAGCCGTCACTGTCAGTCAGCAGTTCTCTGCTCTGCCCCTCCAGCGCTCACTGGAGGGGCTGGCTCAGGCTCTCGGCAGATCGCTGAGAGGCTGAGCCAGGTGCTGGTCGAGGCTTCTGGATGGATTCCAACCATATGGTCGGGATCTTTCCAGGGTATGGACAGGCTCTGTGACGTCTTCAGCCCACCGTCGGCCGAAAATGGATCACGGAAGTGCAGAACTAACTACACTGCTGTGATCCACAAACGAAATATAGCCAAAAAAACTTTGGCTATACTTGTCCTTTAACAAAATCAAAAGTTTATTGGTGTTTTTAAATAATAATATAGTCACATGATTCACAATACTCACATTTTTAGATTTAGCTTTGCCTCTTAAACAAGGCTTTAATATATGGCATTCAGCTCCTGCTGAATGAGCTGAAAGGCTGGTGTTCTGATGAATGCCTCAAAGTGCAAATTTTAATCCATACCTGGACTTGTTCCTAATCACAGTGGGGGGGATTTACTAAAACTAGCGCAAACAAAATCTGTTGCAGCTGTGCATAGTAACCAATCAGCTTCTAGGTTTTATTGTCAAAGCTTAAAGTGTTACTAAACCCAGGACCCTGCGTTCTCTATATCTGGTCTCCCACAGTACACAGGACGTGGAAATGCTATGGTTATAATTTAGTAAATACAAACTGCTAAATACCCTTTTCCTCAGCAGTTAGAGCAGTCTTGTGACTTTTATGAGTGTTTGGTTAAAGCTTGTAAGAGAAGTTTTGATTCTCCCAAGATTGTCCTATTAGAATGCAGGACCCCTGACTCTCTGTCTTGACAGTGCTGCTTGGCCCTGTGCTGATCACATGCACTCTCCCAAAAAAAACTCTCTAGCAATACACACCCAACTGAGCATGTGCAGCCTGTCCCCTGGCTCTGTAAATAAGAGGAAATATATTGGAGTTAGTGGAAGAAGGAGATGATCGTGGAAGAGAGGATCGAACAGCCTTTTTACACGATGCAGAGGATTAACCCCTTAGGTTCCACAGTGAGTATAAGCATGCTTTACTGCATATACAGACTGATTTTACTGTTGTGGATTCAATAACACTTTAATTGAACAAGCTGAAGTTAAATGATGATTGGTTACTATGCACAGATGCACCAGATTCTGTGTACACCAGTTTTAGTATATCTCCCCCACTGAGTCACAGGAATAGGCCAGCCATATCAATGTGTAAATATCAGCTTGAGCTATTGAGGTCTGTTAACAACATATTTTTTACTTCAAGAAGCAATCTGAGAACCTGTAAAATGTAAAAATTAGTCAAGCTCCATCTCTTTGCTCAAAAAGAGAATGCAAAATTTTAAGTACTTCATATTTATCTGATGTAAAGATCGGCACCAAAAGTAGTGCCGTTCAAGGAGCCATTCCACTCACAAGAATGTGTTTAGGACTTTCTATCCACTTTTATGTTTTTAAAATGGAGTTACCACAAACATTTCCTGCACTGGGGATAGATTACAGCTTTCTCTCTAGAACTATCCAGCCACATGTACGCCTGCAGGTCCACTGGAAAGGCTGAACTTGAGCTCTGCTCAGCTGTTCATCTATCACAGTCTGTCTCTTACTTTTTTATTATTATTTTCAAAGACCTACCTGGTCTCTTTTAATGAGCTTCAATATCTGCTAGAAATATTGGTCTGGAGAAACACTACAGTCTGGGAACTACTAAGATGGAGCCTGACTATCCACTTTGGAATACAGCACCATCCTGATGAACTACATTTTAGTGCTAGCTGAACATTTGTGCGCAATCAAACACGTTTTGTGCCATTTTCTTCCTTTAAAGTCTATCCTGAGTCCTCCCTCTAGCCCCTTCTAATGCAGCAGATGGTGGTAGGCTACAGACCTAAAGTTGGAATATGTTAGGGAAAGGATTCAAAAGGGCATGCGGCACCTGATTAAAATTTGTGAATGGAAAATAATGTTACATTTGTAGATATTTCTGGTGAGATAATAGAATAGTGAAAAAAGGGGGTATGTGTTTGCAAGACCACCCTGCAAAGATGAAGACTTTGACACATGGAAAAACCTCAGGGCTGACTTGCATGAGTGTAAGGAAGTTGGGACAGAGTGAAAAAAAAAATCTTTCATATTTTAGGGAAAGTTGTTAATATAATGCTACATTGGGTTGCTGTTTGATATGGTGCTGGACTTTTTTTTTTGGTGTCAATGTTATTGCTGAAATAGCACTACCACAAAAGCCTGTCTCCAATGCGGTCCAGTCTTCAATGTGCCAATACTGATTCAAATCTCATATTCTTGTAAGGTGTCTGGAGGTGTGCTGGTTCTATAAATTATCAGCATCTATGTCTTCGATCTGTTTTGAGATCATTAGAGTTTTTAGTTACAATTTAAAATGTTAACCTTCCTATATGTATTTATTCAAGGAGTTCTATAGTCACATCATAAACTTTTTTTATGGCAATAGCATTGTAAGAGAAATGCAAGCAATAGTGATATTTGGTAATCCAATATACATACCTCCCAACTGTCCCTGATTTCAAGGGACTGTCCCTGAATTGGAACAAAGTCCCTCTGTCTCTCATTCCTCCTCATTTGTCCCCCATTTTGGTCTGATCTATATAGTTGTATACAAAATGCACTATTTATCTTTCAAAAAGTGTTTCCCAGTGCTATACCTTTTATCCAATTTCTAAATTTCTGCATTTGTAAACCTCAAAAGCCAAACTTTGTGGTAGGCAATACAAGTCAAAAGAGTAAAGAGTGCCACGGTCAGAGGTTTGGGCTCAGGGACCTGTAGCTTTAGCTGTAGAGAGGCTCCTACCGACCAGCTGGATAAGTACACAAGCAGGTCACCCTGGAAGATGACACAAGTTCACCCGAGGTGCAGGGGCTAAGCACTAACCGGTATTCACTAGAGCTTCTGATGGTTGAGATTGCTGCATATTAGAACCCGGTCACAGTCCTTATGATCGCCCCACCAGGAAGTGAGCAAGCCGGGGTCCAGTAGCAAGAAGGAATCAAGTAGAAGCTTAGTCAGTAAACAAGCCAAAGGTTAGTAACATGTGGTTGTAGGTTGGAATCAAGCAGAAGTGTAGTCAAGGAACAAGGCAAAGGTCAATATCGAATGGTTGCATGTTGGGATCAAGCAGGAGAGTAGTTGAGGAACAGGCCAAAGGTCGGTAACAAGTAGTAGTGGAGATAAGGACAGCTGCAGGTAAACAAAGGAGCAAGATACTTGCTGAGGGCACAATAATTTGGCAATCAGTGAAGAGACATGGCTTAAAGCGGAGTTCCAGCCACAAAAAAATTTTTTTTAAGTCAGCAGCTACAAGTACTGTAGCTGCTGACATTTAATAAGGACACTTACCTGTCCAGGGAGCCCACGATTTCGGCCCCCCGAGGCCGATTCGTCTACCGACTCGGGTGCAGGCGCTGCTAATCCAACTAATGGAAACTGGCAGTGGAGCCTTCAGGCTTTACAGCCGGTTTCCTAATGTGCATATGTGAGTTGTGCAGCACTTTGTGAATGGCCAGCTCATCTTCTGGGACACACACAGATCCCAGAACGCAGCAGGGAAGAAGGAGGAGGGCTCGCTACAGAAGAGGACGTGATGTACTGCGCTATGGCCGGGCTAGGACAGTAGTACACTATGTACTTCTAAAAAGGTAAGAAAGAAAAAGATATCCAAAAACGAGGGGTGGTCTTTAGTTTAAGACCAACTTGTAAAAGTGGGTGGAACTCTGCTTTAAATTGGGAAGCTCATGGGAGAATCAAAGAGTTCAAAGTTCACCAGAAACAAGAGACAAGGCAAGATTGTTCTAAGGGATCGAACTGTCCAGCATCTCAGGTGGCTCAGCAAGGAGGCAGCCTATGTTGTGGGTTCAGATCCTTGTCCTGACAAGAAGACTCATTGGTAGTCCATAAAGCATGCTTCTGATTTGGTTTAAATTTCAACTGATTCTTGGTAAGTACCTCTAGTGTAAACAAACTCCACCTTCTTACCATGACCCATATCAGAACAGCCATAATATGACCCCCTAACTTTTATTTTTTAATTTTATGAATTTTGCCTGATAAGGCATGAACATACACAAGTCTATTTTATAAGGGGACGCAAGACATGTGCAAAAAGCTGGAAAACACAGCATTTAGCTGGGTGTCCATAGTCAGTTTTGTGGATGATAGTTTTTGACTGTTTGCGATAGGTTACTGCACTTCCAACATTGCTCTCTGTCTTATAAATGAAGCCATATTGTGTTAGGAAATATTGGCAACCTTTGGTGATGTTTAATAATATAAATGGTTTTTAGAGACTCTACTCACAAGAGACTCATATTTTTTTTTTTACAAAATAGAGCGTAATATAATTCCCTTACATCCGTGGGAAATTAAACCGAAGGAGTAAAAGTTCTTGCTTAATTATTTTGGCTCTAGAGAAAATATGTGCTCTTCCCTGGTTACAGCTGCATAATCAGCATTAGCACCTCTATTTTTGACCAGAGGCAAAAGAAACAATCTCATTCCATCTCAAAGCAAAACAGGGACTATTGACAGAATGTGATTTCGGGCCATTTATGCTTTGTAAATATTTCAGACAGCTGAATGTAGTGCCAAATTTTAGTTATTTGAATGCTTTGAAAAAACCTGGCTACTATTTTAATACAATTTTGAATATCAAAGTCAAAACTTGCTGTTTCAAAAATGCACAATCTATTTTGGTTTGTGTCTGTGAAAGTTTATTGAATTCTTACTGCACACGAAAGTGAAATGGTACTTTTCAATCAGAAATGAAGATATGGAGGCTGACTTAATTAAATTGGTAATAAACCCCAAAAATATAATCTATTGCAGCTTACTAATTTTTAAATGTGGTGGTTTCTTTTCTCCCACCACCTTGTTTTTTTCTATTTTAACACCATTAGTTGGGATGCTCAGTCTGGACGTGATTTTTTTTTTTTTGTAGCGGTTTAATTACATTAATTACAAAAGTATCAAGACATTTTATGCTACCAAATAGGCAGTTGTTAACTCAAGTTTTAATGATGCCTCTTAGTAGGGCAAATTTTGATCTCTATCATCAAAAACATTAGCTGATTCATCATTACATGCATCACTGCAATGGCAATGAATGTAGGCCTTTATAGAAAAACATTTAGTACATACAGTTGTAATCCAAAACGTATAGTATATATGCAGGGGTTAGAATTTTACTAAACAGTTTGCCGGGGAAGGTTTATTTTATTGTACTCAGTGTACTAGACTAAAAAATGCTGAGGGTTTAATACTACTTTACTTGCAGCAGAGAAAATTTGTATCTCCTGCTCTGCCAAATACAATTGTATGTATAGATAGGCTTATTAGTATTTCACCTGTGCATATAGCTTCCTTAAGCAGGAGTTCAGCTTAAAAATATGAAAAAAAACTCTGTGCCACATAAGCACCGCCCCTTTCCATTAGCCACTTCCGTAGTTAATCTGCTATAGAATGGCCCTTCTGTGCAGAATCACATACCCCTTGAAATTTTCCACATTTTGTCAACCAAAAACGTAAATGTATTTTATTGGGATTTTATGTGATAGACCAGTGGTCTCCAAACTGCAGCCTGGGGGCCAGATGCAGCCCTTTGCTTGCTTTTATCCAGCCCTAGGGGCACTATTCCTCCCAATGACACCAACAGTGGGGCACAATTCCCCCCAATGACACCCCCGATGGGACACAATTCCTCCCACTGACACCAATGATGGGGCACAACTACTCCCACTGAAACAAACAATGGGGCACTATTTTTTCCCCCCACTGACGTCAGTACCTTTTCTTCTCCCAATAGTCACAGTCCAGCCCCCCTAAAGTCTGAAGGACAGTAAACTGGCTTTTTGTTTATCAAGTTTGGAGACCCCTGTGATAGACCAACACAAAGTGGTACATAATTCTGAAGTGGAAGGAAAATGATAAATGGTTTTCAACATTTCTTACAAATAAATATGTGAAACGTGTGGTGTGCATTTGTACTTATGAGTCAATACTTTGTAGAGTCACCTTTCGCTGCAATTACAGCTGCAAGTATTTTTGGGGATGTCTCTACCAGCTTTGCACATCTAGAGAGTGACAATTTTGACCATTTGTCTTTGCAAAATAGCTCAAGCTCTGTCAGATTGGATGGAGAGTGTCTGTGAACAGCAATTTTCAAGTCTTGCCACAGATTCTCAATTGGATTTAGGTCTGGACTTTGACTGGGCCATTCTAACACATAAATATGCTTTGATGTACACCATTTCGTTGTAGCTCTGGCTGTATGTTTAGAGTCGTTGTCCTCCTCAGGGCCATCTTTAATATTGATTGGGCCCTGGGCAAACATTTTCTTGGCCCCCATAGCAGATGGACTCAGAATCAGTTTACTGCAGCAGATCATGCAGCGATTGCAATTGGTCGCTCACTGGCTGGTTGGTAGAGGTTACAACACATAATTTCTGCTTGCCAAATGGTTGCTAGAGGTTACTGCACATTATTAGCGCCCACTGATTGGTTGCTAGGGGTTACAGCACATCATTACCACTCACTGATTGGTTGCCAGAGATTACAACAGATCACTACTGTTCACTGATTGGTTGCTACAGGTTAATGCACATTATTACCACTTACTGAGAAGATGATCAGAGACTGCAAATATACTGCAAGAGAGCATCAGAGACTGCAAATATACTGCAGAAGATGACCAGAGACTGCAAATGTGCTACAGGAGACAATCAGAGACTGCAGACATGCTACAGGTGACAATCAGAGACTGCGGACATGCTACAGGTGACAGTCAGAGACTGCGGACATGCTACATGTGACAATCAGGGACTGCGGACATGCTACAGGTGACAGTCAGAGACTGCGGACATGCTACAAGAGACAATCAGAGACTACAGACATGCTACAGGTGACAGTCAGAGACTGCGGACATGCTACAGGAGACAATCCGAGACTACAGACATGCTACAGGTGAGAATCAGAGACAGCAGGCATGCTACATGTGACAATCAGTAGCGCACTACTCCCTTGGGAGTTGCTGGGTGAGATCATACCTTTCTGTTAACTGATTCCGTTCTTCCACCCCTGCACGAATAATTTCAGCAGACAGTTTAGCAACATTTAAACAAAGAACTTTATTCTCTTAATTGCAGTATGTTCCATATTCTTCCTGGGAAGTATGGAGGGAAGCCTCTTAGTTTCTAGATCCTTAGAGTAGCTGAATCCCTTTCCCTTAATAAACCGACCAATGCTCCTCTGAAAATCACCTTGGTATATGGATGTTGGAAGTCCCAGGCCTCCCCTGCCCATCTTGCCTCCAGTGATCCTCCCCAGGTCAGATCAGGAAAGTCCGGATATCATCCCCGATCTACTCTATCCTGTTAGCAGCTACTTCCCACTCCGCATGGCTAGAATCATCCCAGCCGGGATGTCTGGTCTACTTCTCCCGGAGTTTCTTTTAGTAGATTTAGTGTTGTTGAACCTTCCAGCACTGAGGTCTCTGAACCCTTAGGCCTTCAGGCATAGTTCCTGCTATCCAGCACTGGAGGCCCCCGCACCTCAAGGCCTTCAAGCCTGCACCTTGCAGATGACATCTTTCCTCTCTCTCCGTCCAAGCTTCCCATCTACAACCTCCTCAGGAGCATGTGACCCCCAGTTTATATATGTGTCCCGTTGTATTTAGTCGACTAAATGAAATCTATTTTAGTTGACTAAAATATGACTAAAACGAAAACAATTGAGATGACTAAAATACGACTAAAACTAAAAGCCATTTTAGTCAAAAGACTAAAATGAGACTAAAACTAAAATGCCATTTTAGTCCTAAGACTAAAATGAGACTAAAACTAAAATGCCATTTTAGTCAAAAGACTATGACTAAAACTAAATTGCAATTACTGAAATGTACTGGAGATTTAGTCGACTAAATACGGCTAAAACTAAAACAATTGCAGAAGACTTAAATAGGACTAAAACTAAAATGCCATTCTAGTCCTAAGACTAAAATTAACACTGGCTACAGGTGACAATCAGAGACTGCAGACATGCTACAGGTGACAAAAAGGGACTGCAGATATGCTACAGGTGACAATCAGAGACTGCGGACATGCTACAGGTGACAACCAGAGACTGCAGACATTATACAGGAGATGGTCATAGAACTTTCAGCAATGCACAGCTTTACAGTTGAAAAACACAGCTCAGGGTTTCAGCAGTCAGGCATTTTATGGGTGTAAGGACATACCTGGCCAGCCGAGCTCACTGCATACATTCAGAGGTTCGGGGGGCAGGGCTTCCACTCTCTGCTCTCACTACAACTGCTCCACCCTGAGCATACAGGCATGGGGCCCCCGCCCCGGACCTCTGTATTCCCCAGCCAGTATAGAGGGGATGGGGCCTGAAGCTCCACTGACACTCCCACTTCAATCACTGCTCTCACTACAGATGCTCTGTTCTGTTCCGAGCATACAGGCTGCATAGGGCGGGGTCAGAACGTCAGTGGAGCTCCCGGCCCCGCCCCCTCTCTGCTGGCTAGCTCAGAAATACAGCCTCCCGTGTCCTCTGTGTGCTCTGCAAAGCGTCATCGGGGGCCCCAATTCGCGGGTAGCGTGGGCTCAATGCTTTGGGCCCCCCAACAAAGATTGGGCCCAGAGCAGGTGCCCTGTTTGCCCTGCGTTAAAGACTGCCCTGGTCCTGCTGGAAGGTATACCTCCACCCCCAGTCTCAAGTTTTTTGCAGACTCTAACAGGTTTTCTTCTAAGATTGCCCTGTATTAGGCTCCATCTATCTTTCCATCAACTCTGACCTGCTTTCCTGTTCCTGCTGAAGAAAAGCATCCCCACAACATGATGCTGCCACCAATGGATGGTGTGTTCAGGGTGATGTGTAGTGTTAGTTTTCCGCCACACATAGCGTTTTTGCTTTTAGGCCAAAAAGTATAATTTTGGTCTCATCTGACCAGAGCACCTTCTTCCACATTACTGCTGTGTCCCCCACATGGCTTCTCGCAAACTGCAAACGGGACATCTTATAGCTTTCTTTTAACAATGGTTTTCTTCTTGCCACTCTTCCATAAAGGCCAGATTTGTGGAGAGCACGACTAATAGTTGTCCTGTGGACAGATTCTCCCACCTGGGCTGTGGATCTCTGCAGCTCCTCCAGAGTTACCATGGGTCTCTTGGCTGCTTCTCTGATAAATGCTCCTTGCCCAGTCTGTTAATTTAGGTGGATGGCCATGTCTTGGTAGGTTTGCAGTTGTGCTATACTCTTTCCATTTTTGGATGATGGATTGAACAGCGCTCTGTGAGATGTTCAAAGCTTGGAATAGTTTTTATGACCTAATCCTGCTTTAAACTTCTCCACAAACTATATCCCTGGCCTGTCTGGTGTGTTCCTTGGCCTTCGTGATGCTGTTTGTTCACTAAGGTTCTCTTACAAGCTTCTGAGGGCTCCACAGAACAACTGAGATTAAATTACACACAGGTGGACTCTATTTACTAATTAGGTGACTTCTGAAGGCAATTGGTTCTACTAGATTTTAGTTCCTCTGGCACCTGCCAATCATCGGTAAAAGACACAGAACGGAGCTCTGTAAACAAGGCAGATCTCTGTTCAGACAGGGGGGAAGGGATAGATTTTGTGGCCCTGCAAAGCAGAGAATACAATTTATCTCTTCCCCCAGTAAAAGCAGCAAATACTGTACACATAAACACTGGCTAAGCACACAGTTAACCCTTTGATCACCCTAGATGTTAACCCCTTCCCAGCCAGTGTCATTAGTACAGTGACAGTGTAAATTATTAGCACTGATCACTGTATTAGTGTCAAAAGTGTCCGATTGTCCACCGCAATATTGCAGTCCCGCTATAAGTCGCTGATCTCTGTCATTACTAGTATAAAAAAAAATTCCATTAATATATACCATAGTTTGTAGATGCTATAATGTTCACGTAAACCAATCAAATTAGTAATTTGATTTTGAAAAAAAAAATTTTTTTGGAAAGTTAAAATTATTGTTTTTTTCTTTTTCAAAATTGCAGTTTTTTGGTTTATAATGCAAAAAAAAAATAATAATAAACGCATTGGTGATGATTCTGAAATACCACCAAAAGAAAGCTCTATTTGTGGGAAAAAAATGTCATACATTTTTATTTGTGTACAGCATCGCATCACCATGCAATTGTCAGTTAAAGTAGCGCAGTGCCGCATCGCAAAAAATGGCCTGGTCATGAAGGGGGTAAAACTTCCAGTGGTTAAGCAACTCTCCTTTTATTGCCTGTTGTTGTGGGGGCGTTATTTTGTGTAAGAATTAGTAATTCTATTGGGGATACCAGTTCATACAGTTTATAACAATTTCCCGAATTTAGGATGCATGTAATATAACATTATTTTCTAGAAATACTACTAAGAAGTAAGAAGTAAGAAGATTGCATTATCAGATTTTGGAAGTAAATGATGAGAACAGTTTCCAGTACTTTTATTAAAACTTCAAAGTATAATAAAGTTTTGCCTGGTTTATACTCAAGCAATCTCAAATAGAAACTAAGAAAACTACATTTTTAGATCTATTTTGGACATAACAACCCTTATTATACACAGTCCAATTTAATATAATTTTCTCAGGTTTTTTCATGTCAACTAATGGTTTTTTCTCTGGCAACTGTGATTGTACTTTCAGTAAAATTTACATTTGTGATTGAGGTAAGTAATAGGATTCTTATTTTCCTTTGTTGCTATGGTAACGGGTTATGCAATGGGGAACCTGCTCGACAATACCTTACAGAACAGAACCTTGAGATTACTTGTGTTCTGATGTGGATGGCAGGTCTTCAGAATTTTAAATAGATTCTTATATTGAAGGTTAAGGTAACATGATCATTTGCCTGGGCTGAACTGTGTAATGATGATGATGATAATTTAATACATTAGTAATAGTACCATTTTTCATGTAGCCAATTATGTATAAAGTAGTGCTTTCCACAACCTGCAGAGCACAATAAACTACACGTCCCACTCAGACAGCAGACTAATGTTGTCTACGCCTATGACCATTGCATGGGGTAGGAGGGTAATAAAGACAATACCAAAGGCCACCCACTGGATCTTTTTTTATTTCTTTTGGCTTCGTATAGGTAAGGGGATAGCTAAATTCATAGCCAACTGAGTCACCACCCAGTATGGATTTTACCCCTCTGCACATTCATATAAAGTTAAAATAGGGAAAACCATTTTTTTGGCCATACTTCTCCTGTGACCCAGATTCACGTGACAGCAGGCTAAAGCCCTGATGTCATAGAGTCTGTACGGGCTCTGGAAGGATCCAAAAAATGTTGTTGGGATCCACCCAGATGCTTGACCAGCAGCTGGATCAGCCTCTTGGTGTGCTGCTGAGAGGCTGAGCCAGCTGCTCCCACCCCCTGCACAGCCCAGCATTCCAGTGAAAGCTGGAGAGGCGGAGCAGAACCAGATGACTCACAGACAATGCTCTTTGCTCAGTAAATACTGAGGAATGAGTGATCAGTGGTCCTATGATTGCTCATTTCTCGAGCTTAGAGCTGGCAGGGTCAGCTACAGTATCAAAGTGATGCTGCTGCAGGGAGGTCAGTATGAATGTTTTTTTTTTTTTTACTAATTATTTATTACAGATTATTATATAATGCTTCCAAATCACACAGCACTTTACATACTGTACATTCACATCAATCTTATACATAATAGGACCAATTTTAGACAACAGCCAATAAACCTACCAGCATGTCTTTAGAGCAGGGGTCTCAAATTGGCGGCCCTCCTGCTGTTTGCGAAACTACAAGTCCCATCATGCCTCTGCCTGTGGGAGTCATGCTTGTAACCCTCAGACTTGCGATGCCTCATGGGACTTGTAGTTTTGCAACAACTGGAGGGCTGCCAGTTTCAGACCCCTGCTTTAGAGTGTGGGAGGAAACAGGAGTACTCAGAGAAAAACTCACACAAGCACAAGGGGAATATGCAAATCCCAAGCAGATAGTGTCTTGACTGGATTTAAATCAAGGACCCCAGTACTGCAACTGAGCTGCCCAAATTATTAAGAATATGAACAGAGCAGATATATGGTCCCAAGAAGAATCAGGGGGTTGGTCAGGAGGATACACATGCTAGTAAATCTATTCATAAAGACAAACATGCTGTTTAAGACCTTTGCTGTACTTAAATATAGTAGAAAACACCTGTAGCAATTCCCAGAGGTGGTTGAGCGGTCAGTGCACTGGCTTGTAGTGTCCTCCTAGCACTCGAGCAAAC
Source organism: Lithobates septentrionalis (assembly GCA_037952835.1). Lineage (NCBI taxonomy): Eukaryota > Metazoa > Chordata > Amphibia > Anura > Ranidae > Lithobates > Lithobates septentrionalis. The sequence goes on from JBBDGP010001337.1 coordinate 1,808,585, forward strand.
ATGTAGATACAAGAAAGCCGGCAGCTTGATCTTCCGCAATGAATGCTAGCCATAAAATCCTCAGAAGAAGAACAGGATTCTTCTGAGGATTTCATGGCTATGACTTAGACCCTATACACATTATTAGATTTTCTGCAGAATTTTGTCTTCAGATTTACCATAACCATATCAGGCAGGCCCTTGCACTACATGGTTTTGGTAAATCTGAAGACAAAAATCTGCAGAAAATTTAATAGTGTGTATGGGGTCTTAAGGCCCATGCACACAATACGAAAATTGGATGGAAAAATTCGTACGACGAGCTGTCTGATGATTTTCAGAACGTTAGTATGGTGCTTTCTACAGCCGATTTTGCTTTTTCGTCAGACAAAAGCTGGATGTGCAGACTATACAATATTTGGCGGATGTGAACTCAATGTCCGATTTTCGTTTCGTTGGTACGGATTTCGTACGAAAAAAATCATAAGAGCAAGACTACGCATGCTCAGAAACGAAAGAATACTTTTCTATTCAACACTAGGGATGAGCCGAACACCCCCCTGTTCGGTTCGCACCAGAACATGCGAACAGGAAAAAAGTTCGTTCGAACACGCGAACACCGTTAAAGTCTATGGGACATGAACATGAATAATCTAAAGTGCTAATTTTAAAGGCTTATATGCAAGTTATTGTCATAAAAAGTGTTTGGGGACCTGGGTCCTGCCCAAGGGGACATGGATCAATGCAAAAAAAAGTTTTAAAAACTGAAGTTTTTTCAGGAGCAGTGATTTTAATAATGCTTAAAGTCAAACAATAAAAGTGCAATATCCCTTTAAATTTCGTAGCTGGGGGGTGTCTATAGTATGCCTGTAAAGGGGCGCATGTTTCCTGTGTTTAGAACAGTCTGACAGCAAAATGACATTTCGAAGGAAAAAACCCATTTAAAACTACTCGCGGCTATTGCATTGCCGGTCCGACAATACACATAGAAGTTCATTGATAAAAATGGCATGGGAATTCCCCACAGGGGAACCCCGAACCAAAATTTAAAAAAAAAATGACGTGGGGGTCCCCCTAAATTCCATACCAGGCCCTTCAGGTCTGGTATGGATATTAAGGGGAACCCCGGGCAAAATTTAAAAAAAAAATGACGTGGGGGTCCCCCTAAATTCCATACCAGACCCTTCAGGTCTGGTACGGATTTTAAGGGGAACCCCGTGCCAAAAAAAAAAACCGGCGTGGGATCCCCCCAAAAATCCATACCAGACCCTTATCCGAGCACGCAACCTGGCAGGCCGCAGGAAAAGAGGGGGGGACGAGAGAGCACCCCCCCTCCTGAACAGTACCAGGCCACATGCCCTCAACATTGGGAGGGTGCTTTGGGGTAGCCCCCAAAACACCTTGTCCCCATGTTGATGAGGACAAGGGCCTCATCCCCACAACCCTGGCCGGTGGTTGTGGGGGTCTGCGGGCGGGGGGCTTATCGGCTTATCGGAATCTGGAAGCCCCCTTTAACAAGGGGACCCCCAGATCCCAGCCCTCCCCCGCACTCTCACCCCCCCCCTCTTTTCCTGCGGCCTGCCAGGTTGTGTGCTCGGATAAGGGCCTGGTATGGATTTTTGGGGGGACCCCACGCCGTTTTTTGTTTTGTTTTTTGGCGCGGGGTTCCCCTTAAAATCCATACCAGACCTGAAGGGTCTGGTATGGAATTTAGGGGGACCCCCACATCATTTTTTTTTACATTTTGGCCAGGGTTCCCCTTAATATCCATACCAGACCTGAAGGGCCTGGTATGTAATGTAGGGGGACCCCCACGTCATTTTTTTTAAAATTTTGGTTCGGGGTTCCCCTGTGGGGAATTCCCATGCTGTTTTTATCAATGAACTTCTATGTGTATTGTCGGACCGGCAATGCAATAGCCGCGAGTAGTTTTAAATGGGTTTTTTCCTTCGAAATGTCATTTTGCTGTCAGACTGTTCTAAACACAGGAAACATACACCCCTTTACATGCATACTATAGACACCCCCCAGCTACGAAATTTAAAGGGGTATTACACTTTTATTGTTTGACTTTAAGCATTATTAAAATCACTGCTTCTGAAAAAACGGCCGTTTTTAAAACTTTTTTTTGCATTGATCCATCTCCCCTGGGGCAGGACCCACGCCCCCAAACACTTTTTATGACAATAACTTGCATATAAGCCTTTAAAATTAGCACTTTTGATTTCTCCCAGACTTTTAAAGGGTGTTCCCCGACATTTGAATTTGCCGCAAACACCCCAAATTGTTCGCTCATCCCTATTCAACACATTACATTACTTCTAAAGTTGTATTCTGTCGTACGAAAGTTTTCGTATGGTGAGTAACCTCTTCACTTTCGACATGAGACTAGCATGCCACAAAAAACAGATGTTCAGTCGTCCGGAAATGTAAGCGTGTGTACAAGGCTCAAAGTAGTTGTTAACCCACTTTCAGTAGTTTACATAATCTGTTCTATCTCCTAATACAGTGCCCTGCTGTCTCTGTGTATCATTAAAAAAAATACCTCCTTCACCGTATCTCACGGCGGCTCCCGGTGCTCATGTAACCAGCTGTGTCTCCTCTCTGCCTGTCTTGCAGAAGCAGCAGTCAGAGCCGAGGTTTCCCTGCTGATGTCAGCGTAACGCGAGGAGGAGAGGAGGCACAGCCAGTCATGTGATCGCTGGGAGATACGGTGAAGGAGGTATTTTTTTAATGAAACACAGAGACAGCAGGGCACTGTATAGGAGACACAACGGATAGTGTATAGATACATTTGTTATTCCTGCAGCAGGAGGGGGATGGGGCGGCACTGTCACTAGGTGACACGCAAAGAGGGAAGGAGGGGGGAGGAGACAGACACAGGAGAGCAGGCTGCGGATGACGGAGGCATGCAAACAAACCACGATGTCAGGGGCTCAGCAGTCATAATTATTGTGGTCTGTTTGCAGAGGAGAGGGTATATCCAGGCAGGATCAGCCAGGTATTACAGGTGTTACAGGGTGCCAAATTACACAGCACAGGTACTATGCTGTATGAAATGCTTTAAGGCATAGGCGTGCCCACGGGGTGTGCCGGGTGTGCTTGGGCACACCCTAATCCCCCGAGCATTGTTTAGCCCCATGCCGTCTGTATCCTGAGATCTGCCTGGGCTGATGTGCAATGTGTACCCCGCACTGCCTGTGAGGCAGTATAACATTGCCGATATTGGGGCTCATAAAATCCGCTTAGAGTAACACTGTCCTGAGGAGCTGTCAGAATTCATGTATGATGTTGGGGTGGGCGGGACCAAGCAGGTATCGAATACCAGCCAATGGGATGGGTCTGGCGGGGCCGTTACGTGTATGTAGCCCCGCCCCTTTTCTCAAGCTGCTCATTTACTAGCTGATGTTCAATAGCTGCTCGGTCCTGCTCGGATGTCACACAGGCACAGCGAGCAGAGTGAAGCCGCCTCCCCCTCCGGTGTTTATGTGTACACAGGGGGAGGGGACCTGCTGTGCCTGTGCCGCGCTGATCTGAGGTACTGAATGGGATAGGGGGAGGGGGGTCTGTTTGTGCTGAATGGGGGGCTCCATCTGTGCTGAAAGGGGGTGTGCTCAATGGGGGAGTCCATCTGTGCTGAAGGGGGGGTGTGCTTAATGGGGGCTCCATCTGTGCTAAAGGGGGGTGTGCTTAATGGGGAGTCCATCTGTGCTGAAGGGGGGTGTGCTTAATGGGGGGCTCCATCTGTGCTGAAGGGGGGTGTGCTTAATGGGGGGCTCCATCTGTGCTGAAGGGGGGGTGTGCTCAATGGGGGAATCCATCTGTGCTGAAGAGGGGTGTGCTTAATGGGGGAGTCCATCTGTGCTGAAGTGGGGTTTGTGCTGAATGGGGGCTCCATCTGTGCTGAAGGGGGTGTATGTTTAATGGGGGGTCCATCTGTGTTGAAGGGGGATGCTTAATGGGGGGTCCATCTGTGCTTAAGGGGGGTGTGCTTAATGGGGGGTCCATCTGTGCTGAAGGGGGTGTGTGTTGAATGGGGGGTCTGTGCTAAAGGGGGTCCATCTGTGCTGAAGGGGGGTCCATCTGTGCTGAAGGGGGGTCCATCTGTGCTAAGGGGGGTCTGTGCTGAATGGGGTTAGTCTGTGCTAAAGGGGGGTCAATCTGTGCTGAAGGGGGGTCCATCTGTGCTAAGGGGGGTCTGTGCTGAATGGGGGGGTCTGTGCTGAAGGGGGGGTCCATCTGTGCTGAAGGGGGGTATGTGCTGAATGGGAGGGTCTGTGCTGAATGGGGGGATCTGTGCTGAAGGGGGAGGTCCGTCTGTGCTGAAGGGGGGGTCTGTGCTGAAGGGGAGTCTGTGCTGAGGGGGGATGAATAATGTAAAGCGGTCCAGTGGTGCACAGTGGGGTGTTTTTACATTTTAAGGTGGGGGGGTGCCAGATATAGGATCCGCCCCGGGTGCCAAATGCTCTAGGTATGCCCCTGGAAACCCCCCCTCTCCTCTGTCAGTGCTTCCGACTAATGCCACCTGTCTATGCCAGTCAGTGCCGCCTGTCAGTTTGTGAGTGCCAATTAGTGCTTCCAATCAGTGCCACCTGGGAGTGCCAATCAGTGCTTCCAATCAGTGCCACCTGTTAGTACCAATGAGTGCCAGCGCCACCTGTCAGTGCCACCTGTCAGTGCCAAACAGTGCCAGCGCCGCCTGTCAGTGCCAATTAGTGCTTCCAATCAGTGCCACCTGTCAGTGCCAATGAGTGCCAATCGGTGCCAATCAGTGCTTCCACTCAGTGCCACCTGTCAGTGCCAATCAGTGCCAGTGCCACCTGTCAGTGCCAATTAGTGCTTCGAATCAGTGCCATCTGTTAGTGCCAATGAGTACCAAGTGCTTCCAATCAGTGCCACCTGTCAGTGCCAATGAGTGCCACCTATCAGTGCTTCCAATCAGTGCCAACTGTCAGTGCCAAGCAATGCCAGTGCCACCTGTCAGTGCCAATCAGTGGTGCCAATCAGTATCAGTGCCGCCTGTCAGTGCCAATCAGTGCCAGTGCCGACTGTCAGTGCCAATTAGTGCTTCCAATCAGTGCCACCTGTTAGCGCCAATTAGTACTTCCAATCAGTGTTACCTGTTGGTGCCAATACCGCCTGTCAGTGCCAATCGGTGCTTCCAATCAGTGCCACCTGTCAGTGGCAGTCAGTTCCACACCAGTGCAAATGAGTGCAACCTCTCAGTGCCAATCAGTGCCGCTTATCAGTGCTGCCAATCAGTGCTGTTAATTAGTGCCCATCAGTGCACTGAGTACAGGGATGGGGGTGATGAACTCAGCAGCCAGCCACATTGTCCAAGAGGGTGCCGGCCTGGTGGGGCACAACTGAAATCTGTTGATGTTTATTAATGCCACATGCTGATTTTAGTATAATAGGTAATCACCACACTACTATTTACAATAAACTACGGGAGGTAAAATAAAAAAAAGTGTAATTGAAAGGCCTGCCACTAAGCACTGTTATGTGTTCCCACACTACAAAAAAAAAAAAAAAGTGCAGCCCTAACTTACTGATCAATAACTTAACAATAATGGTGGAACCCAGCCCTTGAAAAACAACCCCACACCATAATCCCCCTCCCCCCCTTCACCATAATCCTCCCTCCACCAATGGTTTGGACCAGTGCACAGAGCAAGGTCCATAAAGACATGGATGAGCGAGTTTGGGGTGGAGGAACTTGACTGGCCTGCACAGAGTCCTGACCTTAACCCGATAGAACACCTTTGGGATAAATTAGAGAGGAGACGGCGAGCCAGACCTTATCATCCAACATCAGTGCCTGACCTCACAAATGCGCTTCTGGAAGGATGGTCAAACATTCCCATAGGCACACTCCTAAACCTTGTGGACAGCCTTCCCAGAAGAGTTGAAGCTGTTATAGCTGCAAAGGGTGGGCCAACTCAATATTGAACCCTACGGACTAAGACTGGGATACCATTAAAGTTCGTGTAAGGGCAGGTGTCCCAATACTTTTATCTGTTTGAGCTTTGGGGTGCACACCCTAATGCAATAGGCTGCGCACGCCTATGCTTTAAGGGCACTTTCAGACTGAGGCGCTGGCTCGTTGGCGGTAAAGCGCCGCCATTTTTAGTTTTACCGTCATTTTAGCGCCGCTTTTCGGCCACTAGCGGGGCTCTTTTAACCCCTGCTAGTGGCTGAAAAAGGGTTGAAATCAATGGGCAGCACTGGCAAAGCAGTGCTTTGCCAGTGCTGCCCATTAATTTCAATAGGCAGGGGCGCTTTAGGAGCGATGTATACACCGCTCCTAAAGCGCTTCAAAGATGTTGCTTGCAGGACTTTTTTTAGCGTCCTGCCAGTGCACCGCTCCAGTGTGAAAGCCCTCGGGCTTTCACACTGAAGTGACAGGAGACGCGCTTTACAGGCTCTTTGCAGGCACTATTTTTAGTGCTATAGCACCTGTAAAGCGCCTCAGTGTGAATGTAGCCTTAAGGAACAGAATCTGTGTTTTTTTTTTTTTGGGGTTAACAAACGCTTTAAGCCTCCTTCTGAGGATTTTATGGCTATCCACACCTGGATTAATACATTTATTAATTGCGGAAGATCGAGGTGCCGGCTTTCCTTTATCTACACTTTTATGAACTTACAGGTCATCTCCATTTGGTAACTGTTAAAACCACAAAGGTAAAATCATGAAAATAACTCTACGACTAAGTTGCCTGCAGAAATAATTTTATATTGTGAGGACATGTTTAATTGTTACAATTATATGCTAATAAATGGAGGTATGTGAAAACATTGGTTAATTTACATGTATGTCTTTTATCAAACTATTTAAAGGCTTGCACTAAATTAGAATAACTGCTTTTTTTTTTTTTTTGGCATACACAATTTAATTCAGTGCCCGAGAGAGGTCCCCCTCCTATATACAAGGAGGGAGAGGCCTCCCTTAGGGAAACAAAAGGGTGTATAGAAAGACACGATATGTAAATTAGAGATATACAGTCATAATTCACTTAGTTCATGTAGAGCACTTCACATTGCTTGGGGTGAATTCAAGGGTAGTTATTCACTTTGTATTGCCCCTTGTATCTATGAATTTTCACCTAAAAATTTTTTTTTTTCTTCTGCCCTTGTTTCCCCTGGGGGACTTCCTTCCCTCTATTGGGGTAGGGGAACAACCCAGGGGGATAGGGAAGATATTAAACACACAATATATGTCTACACATTGTATCACTAAGATGCACTTATTATCACCCATTTAAAAAACCAAAAGGAGGGTCCGAAAGGAGGGGTCTTCTGTTCTCCCCCTCCTTCTTTTTCCTCTTTATTTATTTATTCATTTATTTTCTTCTTTCTTTCTTTTCCTTTTTTTTTTTCTTGTGGGTTTTTTTTCTTTTTTCTTTTTTATTTCTTTCCTTCTCTCTCCTCTTTATTCCTTCCATTTTCGGTTTTCTCTATAAGATTATACTAATAGAACGTAAGTCAGGTTATTAAAAGATATTTCTATGTATATAATTATGCCTAGGCTGGGCGCGGCCTACCCGAGGGAGGTCTCTTTATACCCCTAACATAGGGAACCTACTAATAGTAAGTCTAGACTCAAAGGAGTCACTTAGAGGGCTTTTCGTGTAGGAAGTTGTTTGTTTTTTGTTTTGTTTTTTTCTCTCCCCCCCCCCCCACCTTCCCTTTTCCCTCCTTTTCCAAAGTATAGGCTCGGTAAAAATTTGCTCCTTTAATGCTAGACGACTAAACTCCCCATCAAAGAGGTCACAAATTTTGTACTCTCTTCATAAACAAAAGGTTAGTGTTGTCTTCTTCCAGGAGATGCATTTTCGCTAAAATCATATACCCAACATACAGAATAAGTATTATCCTACATGGTATCATGACTCTTTCGCCTACTCTAAATCTAGGGGAGTCTCCAAAGTAATCCATAAGTCTCTGCCTCATCAAATTTTGGACAGCCGGAGGAACAGAGATGGAAGATCTCTGCTCTTGAAGCTGTCCATTTATGGAAAAAAATATACATTTATTAATTTATATCTACCAAATCAAGATCAGATCAAGATAGGTATACAAATGTTGATGGATCTTATGGAAAGAGCAGAGGACGTGACCCTTGTGGGGAGGGATTTTCATTTTGTCCTCGACCGGGATCTGGACACTACTGCTTGTCGTCTGTCTCAAGCTGCCAAACAAATGAACAAATTTAAAGCCACCCTGGATAGATATCAATTGATGGATATATGGAGGGTCCTCCACCCAATAGACAGAGATTATACATTCCACTCAAAAGTCCATGGTACTTACCATAGATTGGATTTTTTCCTCATAAATCAAATGGGTATGGCAATGGCATCTTCCTCTGAGATTGGAAGTTTTGTTTGGTCTGACCATGCCCCAGTGTTTCTGGTGCTGGCCATATTGAGGGGAGTTACAACAAAATGGTCATGGAGATTAAACGACAATTTACTTAAAGATGAGGTCTGTATGTCAGAGATTAGGCAACCAGTTAATAATTTTGTGATAGACCACGCAAAAGATACAACCTCCCTACCTGTGCCCTGGGAAACACTAAAATGCGTATTACATGGTCTCTTTATAAAACACAGGGCGAGATTGAAAAAAGAAAGAGGGGGTAAAATATCCTCACTCTTAAAAGATATTTCAGAACTTGAAAAAGTGCTTAAACAAAATTCAACTTCAGAAAATGTAATAGTATTAACAGATAAATAGATAGAACTACAGATGCTATTAAACGAACAGACCCTACGGCTTAGAGACAAAAGCCGTGCGCTGTACTATCAATTTGGAAATAAACCAGGTTGGCTCCTGGCAAGGGCATTGCACCAACGAACATCTACGACCTCTATAGTAAAAGTAAAAACAACATCGGGAGAATTGACACACGACCCTGAAGGAATCTTAAAATCATTTCACTCCTTTTACTCCAGATTGTATAACATACCAAATCAACAAATGAATCCCGAAACTTTCCGGCAAAAAGTATGTCAATATATAGGGAAAACAGCAATACCAACTCTGTTGGCGGCAGAGGAGAGGAGCTGGAAAAATAATTTTCTGTGGTTAAATTGCAAAATGCAATCGATTTACTAGTACCGGGCAAAAGCCCAGGCCCAGACGGTTTTACCCCACATTTCTATGGGGCACTTAAGGAATTGTTGATTCCTGTTATGAATAGGACCTTCAATTCGATTTCTGCCTCTCGACCCTTTGCCCCACAAGAAATGGAAGCATATATCTCGGTCATTCCAAAGCCAGGGAAAGACCATACGTTATATGGAAATTATCTCCCAATCTCTTTAACAAATATCGATCTTCGATTATATATTTAAGATTATTGCAAACAGACTCACACCAATCTTATCAAAATATGTTCATCTGGATCAAGTGGGGTTTATAAAAGGGTCGAGAGGCAAGAGATAATACATTGAAGACTTTAACACTGGTAGAATACGTCCAGAGGCGCTCCATCCCATCCTGTCTATTGGCTGTAGATGCCGAGAAGGCATTCGACAGGGTGGGATGCTGTTTCTTCAAGGAGACCCTAAAGCAGTGGGGAATAGGTCCTCTACTCCTGGAGAAAATAATGGCCTTGTATCATAACCCAACAGCTAGAATAAGTACAAACGGAGCCCTATCAGATCCGGTGACGATATCAAATGGAACCCGACAGGGCTGTCCCCTATCCCCTTTGTTGTACGTATTAGTATTGGAACATCTAACCACAGCTATTCATAAAAACGTAGATATACAAAGGATAAAGGTCAAGGAAATAGAATACAAAATGTCAGTATATGCAGACGATTTGCTGTATATAACTAATCCAGTAGTGACTATACCAAACCTTATCCAGGAATTTAACCGTTTTGGAATATTGAGTCATTTTAAAGTCAATTATGACAAATCAGAAGCTCTGAATATTACATTATCAAATAAGACTTTAGACCTTCTCCAAATAATTTTTTCTTTTAATGGCAAAAGGTAGCCATTAAATATCTAGGAAATGCACAACCAGATGTGTTAGTCTCTGTATTGTCAATGATTCCAGGCTCCATAAAATCTATAAAAAAAGATATTTTAAGAAACATGCTAACAGCAGCACACACAGTTATAGCTCGAAATTGAAGGAAGGCAGTAGATCCCTTAATTGGGGAATGGGTGTGTGAGTTGAGCGAGATGCAGTCCCTGGAGCTGATGATAATGACAGAAGCAGGTCTAAGGGAACAAACCTTAAAGATATGGCAACAATGGGAGGAGTTCAGAACCTCTGCAACTCTATCAAACTATATGTAGAGCAACATTACAGGGCCCTCCTGTTTCCCTTCTCCCTTCCCCATCCCTGTTCCCTTTCCCTTCCACCCCCCCCCTTTACTTTTTTTTTGGGGGGGGGGGGTAGTAGCGGGTAAGGTGTGTTTGAGTTAATGTTTGTCAGTAATGAATGAGTTTGGATAAAAATAATTCTAGGACGTTGGATTGCTATATTGATTGGGAAAACAAAAGATATAAGCAAGGACCTACAGTATCTCACAAACGTGAGTACATTCCTCACATTATTGTAAATATTTTATTCTATCTTTTCATGTGATGACAATGACACTTTGCTACAATGTAAAGTAGTGAGTGTACAGCTTGTATAACAGTGTAAATTTGCTGTCCCCTCAAAATAACTCAACACGCAGCCATTAATGTCCAAACCGGTGGCAACAAAAGTGAGTACACCCAGAATAACATGCTGATTGGTTTCTTATCAATAGTCATTAAGTGTGACTACCAGTGACAGGGGGGCCCAGAGCTAGCAGTGCACACGGGTGCATGCTGCTGGTTCACAGGTGGAATGAAGAATAATGCTGTTTTTTTTATAGTGAACTATGCCTGAACATGTTCATTTAGGGCTGGTTCACACCAGAATGTGGCGTAGGAAAGGCACGTTCCATGCACGTTTCCCGCACCGAGTTCAAAACGCAATCTGCTGCGGGTGTCAATACATTGTAACGGCACCTTGAACACAGACCACAAATGCAGTGCATTTGTGGGCACCAGATCGCATGGTACTGCAGTACCTTGCGATTTGTTGTGGTGCATTTTTCAAAAGTAGTACATGCACAACTTTTTGTGAGTTCCGGTACAATTTGCAGCCCAATCATATGAATGGAGCTGCCGAATTGCATTGCAGGGGGATGCACACACCGCATTCCTGTGCAATTCTGATATGAACCGGCCCTTACAGATTGTGGCTATCAAGTGGTTAAGGAAGCCTTGAGTTCAGTTTTAAGAAAAGTACATTATTTTTTTCCTGTAACAAGCTTCAGCCAGCTGAGTTAATGCTAATAATAGTTCCTTTAAGATAGAAAACAGTTCAAAAGGCAAGCTAATGATAATCTATTCTATTGTGATATTTAGAATTATGCTAGATTCTCAGAAATGATTCTTAACTTATGTAAACGTATTCCTGTTGCACACAATGTGATATTTCTCGCACAGGACACAATGGTTGACATTCACGGCTGCTGTTTATTTTAATGCATTGACATTCCTACTGCTTTTGCTAACTCTTAGAAGAGTTTGTTTTTATTTTTTGCAAATATAATAGGCTACTGTGGAAAGAATGACTGCATTTGAATATTTATAGTTTTTATATTATGTATTATTTTTGTATACTTTACTGTATATATGCTAAATATATTTCCTATACAGGAAACACAGTTCAGGTGGATGGCTTAAATCGTATGGGTGAAGAACTAGGGCCAGAAATGACAATTAACCACTTGAGGTCCGGGCCATAGCCGAATGACGGCCACAACGCGGACATCAATTTCCGGGAAGCCGTCATGGGTCGTCCTCCCCTGTGCACGCGCACCGAGCGCACCCTGCAGGGCGAGCGGTGTGCGCGCTGTGATCACCGAGTCACGGAGACTCGGATGATCACAGATCCGAGTAAGGGGCCCTACCATGTGATCAGCTGTCAGCCAATGACAGCTGATCACATTATGTAAACAAAAGCTCGGTAATCGTTTTTTTTTTCTCCTCACGCTGTTAGCGTGAGGAGAAAAAAAAGCCGATCACTGGCTTATGTTAAAGGGACATCAGTCCTGAAGAGGAAGGAGGCACATATGCCTCATCTGTGCCAGCCAGTGCCACCTGCCATTGCCACCTGCCAGTGCCCAGCAGTGCCACCTATCAATGCCCACAAGTGCCACCTATCAAGGCACACAAGTGCCACCTATCAATGCCCACCAGTGCCACCTATCAATGCCCACAAGTGCCACCTATCAATGCCCACCAGCGGTGCCAATCAGTGCCACCTAGCAGTGCTGCCATCAGTGTAAGAAATCAGTGCCCATCACTGCCATCTATGGGTGCCCATCACTGCTGCTTCGTCAGCGTACATCAATGAAGGAGAAAAATTACCTGTTTGCAAAATTTTATAACAAAATATTAAAAAAACACAATTTAAATTAGGTCTTTTTCAATTTTTTTAACAAATATTTGAGTACAGTGTTGCATGACAGCGCAATTGTCATTCAAAGTGCGACAGTGCTAAAAGCTGAAAATTGGTCTGGACAGGAGGGGGGTTTAAGTGCCCAGTAAGCAAGTGGTTAAACATTATGTGGAAAAGATTGCAGAAAATAAAGATTATTTATTGGACAAATCAAAAAAATCACCAATCAAGCATTGGCAACAGTTTTGGCTGAACTTAAAGGCAGACAACCCTTGAGTTTTTTCACCTTAATGCATTCTGGGGAACCTCAGAAGAGGAGGATCAGGGCCCCTCTGTGCAAAACCCTTGCACTGAGGTGGTAAGTATGACATGTTTGTTATTTAAAAAAAAACACAAAAAAAAACCTTTAAAAGTGGTTATAAAGTCAAAAGATTTTTACCTTAAAGGAGTTGTAAAGGTTTCCTATCTTAATGCATTCTATGCATTAAGATAAAAAGCCTTCTGTGTGCAGCAGCCTCCCCAGCACTCCTAATACTTACCTGAGCCCCACCTCTGTCCAGCGATGTCCACAAGTCCCTCGGCCATTCAAGACTCTCCCTTCTGATTGGCTGAGACAGAGCAGTCTGTCACTCAAAGTCAGTTAGCCAATCAGGAGAGAGAGGGGGTGGGGCCGAATGCACACACGGAGCTGCAGCTCAGCTTGGGTGCCCCATAGCAAGCTGCTTGCTGTGGGGGCACTCGACAGGAGGGAGAGGCCAGGAGCAGCGAAAAGGGACCCGAGAAGATGAGGATCCAGGCTGCCCTGTGCAAAACCACTACTCAGAGCAGGTAATTATAACATGTTTGATCTTTTTAAAAAGGTAATAAGGTAAAAGAATGCCCCGCTACCTGTTCTACCCACCCCTATCTCTAAACACTTGCCTGACTCTTTTCAGAGCTCCAGCACTGTCTTGGCTGCAAGACTGCTCCCCTCACTTCCTGGCTTCACAGGAGACATTGAGGGTAGCTGGAGCCAATCCCTTCGGCTATTGCCACATCAGTGTGCCTTATTGGGTATAATCTAATGAGCTCCGACTGTCGGTGAAGACTATCAGGCCTGCATCTTGGACACTGCTGTTATTACTATTTAAAGGGCCCTACCCTATCCCCTATATCGTCTGATCTCTCATTAGGACATAAAGGTTGAATAGGTCAGCCTGGGGTTCCCCTTTAGTGTGAGTATGCCTATCCTAGATAGCTAACCTTTTACTGTCTTTACAGGTTATGCTTCAAGTTCAACTCATTGAACATATATGTAAGTTGAACTGTTTTTTTTATTTTTTATATAATCTTTATTTTTATTAAACACATAACATACATAAAACGCATTCAACAATGTCTCATTATTGAGGATGTAGGATGGCAGGTTTAGCCTAGGAACATAACATTGTACAACCTCTGAGTATTAGAAAAAAAACAGAAAAACTAAGTTTGGCTGCTGATTAGCCAAAGCATGCACCTGACCTGCATGCTTTGGCCAATCACAGAGCACTCGCTGTGAGAGCCATGATTGGCCAAAGGCAGGGTGCCCATGCCCCACACTATGTAAGGCTGCTCACACGGCAGCCATACATAGTTTTATGAATGAGAGCAGCAAATTGACATTTGTAAAGGAAAATATGTAGTTTAAAATGGGGATTATCGGAATCTGGAAGCCCCCTTTAGGGACTTGTCCCAAATTATCTAATGTCATTTTTACCATTTTGACACATTTTTGGTTAATGTGTAGGGGGACAATGTACCTGAAACCCATTCACATAGGGAGGAGGCCGGGATCTGGGGGTCCCCTTGTTAAAGGGGGCTTCCAGATTCCGATAAGCCCCCCGCCCGCAGACCCCCACAACCATCGGGCAAGGGTTGTGGGGATGAGGCCCTTGTCCCCATCAACATGGGCACAAGGTGTTTTGGGTGGACCCCAAAACAACCTCCCCATGTTGAGGGCATGCCAGGTTGCGTGCTAAGATTAGGGTCTGGTATGGATTTTGGGGGGACCCCTACGCCATTTTCTTAAAATATTTTGGCGCAGGGTTCCCCTTAATATCCCTTCCCCTGAAGAGCCTGGTATCGATTTTGGGGGGACCCCCCCACACAATTTTTTTTAAATTTTGGTGCGAGGTTCCCCTTAATATTCATGCCAGACCCAAAGGGCCTGGTAATGAACAGGGGGGGGACCCATGCGGTTTTTTTCAATGATTTTTATCTATTTTGCCGGGATCAGACAATTCATTACAGCCGCGAGCAGTTTTAAATGATGTTTTTTTCCTTTAGAAATGTCCTTTTGCTGTGGTATAAACACAGGAAAGATGTGCTACTTTACAGGCATACTAAGGATGCCCCCAGGCACGATATTTAAAGAAATATTTAATTTTTATTGTTTCACTTTAAGCACTATTAAAATCACTGCTCCTGAGAAAACTTCAGTTTTTAAAACTTTTTTTTTTGCATTGATACTTGTCCCCTGGGGCAGGACCCCGGTCCCCAAACACTTTTTATGACAATAACTTGCATATAAGCCTTTAAAATTAACACTTTTGAATATTCATGCTCGTGTCCTATAGACTTTAACGTTGTTCGCATGTTTGCACACATTTTTTGCCTGTTCGCAAGTTCTGGTGCGAATCGGGGGGTGTTCAGCTCATCCCTAGTCTCAATACAAGTGGAGGGTATCTACATTCAAGCTATGCTGGATACAGGAGCTCAAGTGACTTTGCTGTATCAAGACTTCTACAAGTACTTAAAGCACATCTCTTTGTATAAACTTGAGTTGGAGATTTGGGGGATAGGTACTCAAAAGTGCCAATATGATGGGTATATCCCTATCAAGATAACCTCCTTGGCGGGGAAACCAGAGACTTTTGACACCTTGGCTGTTGTTTGTCCTCGACCTCCTGGAGCAGGCCGCAATTCTCTGCTAATAGGTACCAACACCAATCTGCTAAGGAGACTACTCACCCCACTGGCCTTGGAAGGCGCTTCAGAAGGGAAGATCCATCCTCAATTGCGGCAGGCTTTTCAGCATGTGCTGCAGGAAAAGAAGGCCCACGCAGAAGGGGTAGGAAGATTATGGCAGTTGGCTACACAAGAAAAGGTGTTGCAGCCTGGTGAAAGAACCTGCATGAAGGCCACTGTTAAGCTATCGTGGAAACAACCAGGTCCCTATGTGTTGGTAGAAGCTGGTCCACTGGAGGAAGATAGTGGAATAGAAGTGGTCCCAGAGATCATACCCACTAGGGCCCTACTGAGAAGTGAGGGGAGAATCCCTGTCAGTCTGAGGAATGTAACCAGTCATCCAATCAGCCTGAAGCCTCCTATGGTGATTGGGAAAGTGAGTGCTGCTACCCCGGTAACAGGGCATGATCTAGTCCGGAAGGAAAATGGAAGAGAAACCACTGTTCAGTGCCCAAATCTGTCTCCAGATGGGAAAAGAGGATTAAAGCTCAGTTAGCCAGGTGGGAGAAAATGTTTTCCAAGAAGGACTTTGATGTGGGTTGCGCCAAGAGTGCCCAACACCGGATTGGGTGAGTGAAGATAAGCCCTTCTGAGAAAGAGCCAGACTGATCCCCCTATGTGACTTGGAGGACCTTCGGTAATAGTTAGCTGAACTGAAGAAATTGGGGGTCATTAGCGAATCCAGGAGCCCTTATGCCTCCCCTGTTGTGGTCGTGAGGAAGAAAAATGGGTCCCTCCGGATGTGTATTGACTATCGAACTTTGAATCGGAGGACTATTCCAGATCAGTACAATTGCCTGTATAGAAGAGGCCCTGCAATGCCTAGCAGGAGCTAAATGATTCAGTGTTCTAGATCTAAAGAGTGGATACTATCAGATACCCATGCACTCAGACGACCGAGAGAAGAGAGGAGGCCTTGGAGGACTGCTCTCTCTAACATTTTTTTTTCTTTTAAATAACTGACAGTATATCTATTCTTTTGTTTAAGCTGCAGACTATATTTTTTTCTGCCCAAACGAGACAGCACATGGCTGTCAGCGTTGGACTTTGTTAGGCTTGAAATACAATCCACAATCAGCATTATCCTTTTTTTTGTCTTGTCCTAGTGGCAGGTTGGTATTAACAGTAACTACTAAATTGCTGTGCAAAGGCAGTGTGGTTTCATTGAGGAAAGTTGTTACTATGTTTACAACTACCAGCAATAGTTCCATCATTTTAGCACCAACTTCTTTAAAGTGGAGTTCCACCCACTTTTACAACTCTTCAGCATCCCTCACTAAACTGTGCACTGTAAACGAATTGGATATTTTTTAATTTTTTTTCTCAGCACTTACTGTATATCTGCTATATTCATTTTTCACTTCCTCCTCCCTGGCCGCGGCCCATCGCATCATTTCCTGTTTGCAATGCCTTCTGGGAAGGGGCGGCAACTTCCTCTGAAACTGCCGTTGCTATGGAAACCTGACCTGAAACCTATTACCCTGCTTGTGCTGCACTGAGCATGTGCGAGATCTGCAAGGATGAGATCCAGGAAGAAATGCAGTCTGGCTTCAGATGCCCAGACTTAAGATGGCCACGGCCTGCTGTAAGTTTAAAAAATAACAAACTACTGCTATAAACTAACAAAACAGACCTTAGTTTACAGACTAACTTTACTAGAATACATTAAGCTTGTGTATTATAGGGGTATTTTTATTTAAAAAATATAATTTTGGCCGGAACACCACTTTAAGTAACTGACAGTTTATTTATTTATCCTCTCACTTTAAGACCGGGCCCATTTTTCAAACTTGCTGTTTCCAACTTAAATTTTTTTTTTTTTTGCTAGAAAATTACTTAGAATCCCCAAACATTATATATTTATTTTTTTAACACCCTAGAGAATAAAATGGCGGTCGTTACTTTTTGTCACACTGTATTTGTGCAGCTGTCTTACATGCGCACTTTTTTTGGGAAAAAATTTTTGCATTAAAAAACAAGAAAACAGTAAAGTTAGCCCATTTTTTAAATTTTTTTTTTTATATTGTGAAAGATGATGTTATGCTCAGTAAATTGATACCCAACATGTCACGCTCGTGGAATGGCGACAAACTTATACCCTTAAAAATCTCCATATGCAATGTTTAAAAAAATTCTACAGGTTGCATGTTTTGAGTTAGAGGAGGTCTAGGGCTAGAATTATTGCTCTCGCGCTAACGATCGCGGCGATACCTCACATGTGTGGCTTGAAAACCGTTTTCATATGCGGGCGCTACTCACATATGTGTTCGCTTCTGCACACAAGCTCGGCAGGACGGGCACGTTTAAAATTATTTATTTTTTTCTTATTTATTTGACCTTTTTTACTTTTAAATTTGACGCTGTTCTTTAAAAAAAAAAAAAGTGTCACTTTTATTTCTATTACAAGGAATGTAAACATCCCTTGTAATTGAAAAAAAAGCATGACAGGACCTCTTAAATATGAGATCTGGGGTAAAAAAGCAATAAAAAAATTACATAAATAAAAAAAATGTTGCTTTAAGAGCTATGGGTGGAAGTGACGTTTTGATGTCGCTTCCGCCCTGCAATGGTATGGAGACGGATGGGGGCCATCTTCACCTCACTCATCTCCATACCTAACAGGATACAGGACACGATCGCCTCCGCTGCTGCCGGCGGCTCCGGTAAGCGGCATTGGGCATCGGAGAGCGGCAGGAGGGGGGGCTCCTCTCCCGCCGCCAATGAAAGTGATCTTGCGGTGAATCCGCTGCAGAGACCACTTTTATCTGAAAGCGGACCCCCCGCTGAAGAAGAGGATACTGGGGTTATGGTAGCTAGCTGCTGCCATAACAACGATATCCCTCTTCAAACAGCCGACGTATAATGGCGGCAGGCAGTCCGTAAGTGGTTAATCTGCAGATTTTGTTAACCTCTGCCTAAACAAGACAGCATATGGCTGTCAGCGTTGGATCTTGCTGTATCGGAAATACCTACAAGCAGCAGTAACTTCCCCCTCGTCTTGTCTTTGTGATGGGTTCGTATTTTTATTGGCTATTTAATTTACTGTGTAATGGCAGTATGGTTTCACAGAGGAATGTTACTCTGTTTACCAGTAATAGCTAACATCATTATTACTACTATCATTATTATTATTATTATTATTATTATTATATATTATTATAATACCACTATCACCATTATTATAACATCATTACTACGTTTATTAAGTAAATGTGAGGAATAAAAATACAATTGTGAGGAACCAAAACTAAATATGTGAGAGAAGTTTATTTACCAATCACCTGGGTAATGGACCCCCCATGTCACCACGATAACAGAAATGACCTAAATGTCTAAATCATTTCTTTTGACTGCAACATATAAGGTAAATATTATGTTTTAAATTTTAAGACATTTCTGGAATGAAGATATGTGTAATTTAACCCTTGATGGAGCCCCCTGGGAGGGGAACACACATAATTAGCCTTGATTATAAAATGAATAAATAGTTAAGTGAAGGTTTGGGTGATATTTCTGTCACCCACCAATTGAAAGAATTTAATAATAAATTATTAAATAGAATGAATTAAGTTGGAGGAGAAGGAGAAAGGAGATTCCCCATCTTGGGACCCCTCTGCCATGTATGGTTGAACCATGAGGATTATCTGGATACACATTATTGCAGTCCATGGGGAGGAATTATGGCATGATGTATGAAAATGCACTATATTTGTATGACTATTTAAGATAAATCTTGTCACTCTATTTAGATGGCAGAAATTCAAGTCTGCTAGCTCCTAATGAAGAGGACCATGTCCATGAAACACATTGAGTGGAAAGACTTGCTATAAATCACTGCAGTGGTTTAAAATGACCGCGTTGCGTCGCATGTCAGAAGGGGGCGAGGTCATCCGTTTACATCACCGGATGGCCCCGTCCTCAGCTATATAACAGCTGTCAATGCAGAAGGTAAGCAGGAGTCTCCCATGGAGGCGGAGTTTTTTTTTTATATAAAGGACTTATCCCAAATTCTTTAATTTTTTCTCTTTCATTTTGACCATTTTGACACTTTTTTTTGGTTAATGTGTAGGGGGACAATATACTCGATACCCATTCACATCGGGAGGAGGCCAGAATCTGGTGGTCCCCTTGTTAAAAGGGGGCTTCTGGGTTCCGATAAGCTGCCCGCAGACCCCCACAACCACCGGGGTTCACCTTAATATCCATACCAGACCCCAAAATACCCTCCCCATGTTGAGGGCATGTGGCCTGGTACAGTTATGTGCTCAGATAAGGGTCTGGATGGATTTTAGGGGACCCCTACGCCTTTTTTAAAAAAAAATTTGGTGTGGGGTTCCCTTTAACATTCATACCAGACCTGAAGGGCCTGGTAATGGCCTGGAGGGGGGGGGACCCATGCCGTTTTTTTTCAATGACTTTTATCTATATTGCCGGGATCCGACAATTCATTACAGCCGCGAGTAGTTTTAAATGACATTTTTTCCTTTACAACAGTACCACAGTGAAATGACATTTCTAAACACAGGAAAGATGCACTGCTTCACAGACATACTAAAGACACCCCCCAGGCACGATATTTAAAGGACTATTTCATTTTTATTGTTTTACTTTAAGCATTATTAAAATCACTGCTTCTGAAAAAATGGCCGTTTTAAAACTTTTTTTTTTGCATTGATACATGACCCCTGGGGCAGGACCGGGTCCCCAAAAACTTTTTTATGACAATAACTTGCATACAAGCCTCTAAATTTAGCACTTTTGATTTTTCATGTTCGTGTCCCATAGACTTTAACGGTGTTCGCACATATTTTTTGCCTGTTTGCAAGTTCTGGTGCGAAAGGAACTGGGGGGTGTTCGGCTCATCCCTAATGGTGATGAAGTAGAAAGTGAGAGGGTTCTTGAAATTCGGGAGGAACCTGAGCCTGAACTTGAGCCTGAACCAGAACCCGGGTGTAGTTTCTGGGGAACAGACCAAGGACCAGAGCCCTTGGAGAACATCTATTCTAGGTTGAGACAGAAGATCTGCCCTTCTAGGAGATTGACTTATGACATCTTTGGGGAAAACTCGGATGAACTTATCCCTACTGCACAATGTTCTTGCACGCACTTGCCTCCTTTATTGAACCTTTGATAGAGGATGACCTTGATCCACCTCCTGACACTACTGGGTGGGCCAATAATCTATTACTGGCCTGTCACAAAATTGATTTGACTTTACCTGAAAATGTATATAGTTTGCTGCTAGAAGATCCTTCTTTGGGTCAACTGTTGACTATTGCAGCTTCTGGTTTGTGACAGCTGATTTTTTACTTCTTAGGATGCAGTAAAGTGATTTCACAGGTTGTGTTCTGTCTTCGGGGACCAAAGACTTTCAAGTGGGGGGAGGATGAAGCGATGTGAACTACATTCATAATATGGTGCAATTCCCCATCATTCTTCGCCTATAGACATATCCCTCTAGTGCTAGGCACCAGTGACTGTCATCACATCTGTGAGCCCGACCAGAAAGGATTGTGGGATTAGTAGTCTTTCAGACCAGCATTTCCTTTGTGTGATATGACATCTGGACTACATATCCCAGGGATCCTTGCTACAAACCAAAGAGACACCTGGGAGGAACCATAAAAGGGTCCTGAGATCCGCGCCGCACTCTTCTTCCTGGGCCTTGCTGTGTGCACATCTCCCTGTGCGGAGAGAGAGACTGCGGCCTACCACGCGGTGATCCAGTGATTCCAACCCGGCCCTGCAGGGCCTAAGCCTGCCTGCTGCTCGTTGGACATCCACGTGGCACCCACACAGCAGATCTAAACTACGGTCGCCTGCATCCATCAGCCGTGGGTCATCGCTGATTGTTTCGCTGAAGGACATCTCTTCCAGATTCGCTGCCTGCAAGGTGTAAGCCACTCTGGTCATTGGTGAGAGGGCAATTGCCCATCCTTTACAACCCTTCCTTGCTACTTTATCTGAACACTGTGTACAGACACCTTTACTTAAAACCACTTCAAGGAGTACAACTAGCCTGTTTAATCCCTTCGGCTATTACCACATCACTGTGCCTTTTTGGATATAATCTAATGAGCTCTGACTGCCAATGAAGACTATCAGGCCTGCATCTTGGACACTGCTGTTATTACTATTTGTAAAGGGCCCTACCCTATCCCCTATTTTGTCTGATCTCTCATTAGGATATAAAGGTTGAATAGGCCAGCCTGGGGTTCCCCTTTAGTGTGAGACTGCCTGTCCTAGATAGCTAAACTTTTACTGCCTTTACAGGTTATGCTTCAAGTGGTAACATATTGTACATATATGTAAATTGTGCTGTTGAACTGTTTTATTTTTTTATATGATGTTTATTTTTATTTAACACATAACATACATAAAATACAATGCATTCAACAACGTCTCATTATTGAGGGTGTAGGATGGCAGGTTTAGCCTAGGAGCATAACGTTGTACAAGCTCTGAGTATTAGAAAAAAACAAAAAAACTGGGGAGGCATGGGGAAGGGAGTGGGGGGTTAGGAAAATTGGTGGGAACTTGTATCATTGCAATGCATAGGGGAAGTTCCATCCTGACACCATCGGCGTGAGCCCAGCCCATATTATAAGTTTCGTTTGATACGCTGGGAAGTATCTCAGCCCATCGGCCACCAAGGACTCGACAGGCGCCCCCCCATAGGAGAGGGGCTAAAAAGCCTCCATCATACCTCCATCTAGGGGAGACACCCTCTGGGCCCCCACTGCAGCCTGCCCATATACGGGTCCCACCAAGGTACCAGGGTTGTCAGGTGAATGTTCCCATCGGTTGCATCCATCAAAGTACTGTAAGAGCATTAGCTAGGAAAAAACATAACAAAAAGTTGCAAAGGACATGTTGAACCTCAGATTTGGTTTCAGTTGTCGGCTATATAAACCAGAAAGGGGAGAGGGAAGGGGTATAGGGATCTCAACTCCAGGAAGGGTCTGTGAAAGGTCATGTTCAGGTATGCACATCACCATTAACAGGTATCTTCAGTTTCAATGAGGGCTCTGCCAACTCCAACAGCGTAATAGCGCAACCTCCAGGCTAGATGGCACAGGGTCTGGGCCGGCAGTATATTTCTGCCACTGTGCCCAGATACTGGTAAAACGTTAGTTTTTGTCCTTGCACCTCGCCACCCACTCCTTCGCCTCCCTAATTTCATCCACCTTCTTAAGCCACTCCGTTATAGTAGGAAACTCTGGGCATTTCCAATAGAGGGGTATAAGCCTTTTAGCAGCATGTAAGAGATGAGGAAGTGTGCTTTTCTTGTAATGGCTCAGAGGAAGGGCAGGGAGGTGCAGGAAAAAGCGAGCTGGGGAAAGCGGGATTTTATTTCAATAGTTTTTATTGAAGAGTTTCTCTTAATCATAGGTTACATGGTATGCATCATAAAGTACATAGGTTACAGTTGTAAGTTCAATGACATGCTGTACAGATGATAGCAGGAGCTGGATATCCACACATGTAACTGTAGATATTGAGAGAGTTTAGTTCAAGGTAACTGAGTTTTTAACTAACAGCATGTAACAAAAGTGTTCTTATGAAATTCTAAAGGTGATAACCTGTGGGGGAGGGGAAGGGGAAGAGAGAAGGGGGCCAGGTGGAGTGGGGAGGGAGGGGGGGAGGAGGGAGGAGAGCAGTATCAATGAAATATCTATCAAGGTAAGATTGTTTTCGGTTATTGTTTTGTAGTGTGCCATTTGTACCAAGGATTCCAAAGGTCTAGTGTTTTAGAGTGGTGTTGTGATCCTCGTGATAGAAGTGTTTCATACGTGTAGTGTGTTTGAACTAATTTAACTACTTCTGCTATGGAGGGAATGGTGTTTGATTTCCAGTTTCTTGTTAGAAGGAGCTTAGTTGCTAGGAGGATGTGTACAGTCACCCGTCTAAGATGTGTGGGTATCTCATCAATGTTGAGGTTGAGGATTGCTAACTGTGGAGTGAGAGTGATGGGAAGATGTAGAACTTCTCGTAACATGTTTTGTACCCCCAGCCATAATTGTTGTAAGTGAGGGCATGCCCAGAGGATGTGGAGGAGGGTGCCAGTTTGACCGCAGCCACGCCAGCAGTCATGTGTAGTGTGGATATTAAACTTGGCAAGTCTATGAGGGGTTAGGTACCATCTCATTAATGTTTTTTGTGTCACTTCCCATAAGGATGTACAGGAAGTTGCCTTATATACTGAGTTGATTGCTGTTAGCCATTGATAATCAGTGAATTGTAAGTTTAGGTCTCTCTCCCAATCCAGGAGTGGTTTGGATTTGAAAAAAGTGTTTTTTTCTTGTAGAAGTAAATAAATGAGGGAGACTCCCTTGGGTTTGGTATTGTTAGAGAAGAAGAATTCCCATAGTTTAATGGGCAATGCTCCTTCTAGGGATGGGTAGGTTGTGAGGCATGTTTTTACTCTATAGTATGTTAAGAAGTCTTTAGTGGGTGCATTGTATTCTTTTTGGACCTGCGGGTAGGATTTAGTGGACGTGATATTGCGGAGGTCTTGTGTGTACTTAAACTTATCAGAGAGCCATTGTGGGAAGAACAAGTCTGGGGTCAGGTGTTTTAAGGTATTGATAGGAATTAGGAGGGGTTTGGTCGGGAGGAGTGACTATCTAGTGTGGTGTAGGATTCTCCAAGCTTTGATGGTGGCTTGGATAGGGGGAGAGTACTGTAGTAAGGAGTGGTTGTTTACAGTGGTACTGAGTAGCCAATCGGTGAGGTTGGGGCCCGGTGTTTCATTGTTTTCTATGGCGCTCCAAAGGGTGGATGGTGAGGGTTGAAACCAATCTCTAAGTTGAGATAATATGGAGGCTAGATAATAATCTTTTATATCAATGTGTCCCATACCACCTTTAGATCTGTGTTTTATGAGTTTAGAGTGACTGCATCTAGCCTTCTTTCCTTGCCAAATAAATTGGTTCAGGATAGATTGGAGGGAGTTGAGGTATGTTGTTGAGAGAGGGATAGGTAGTGTGCGAAAAATGTATAGGAGTTTAGGGAGGGCAATCATTTTGAACGCTGCTAGGCGTCCTGACCAAGTGAGTTCGAATTTAGCAATTTTTGATGTTTCCTTACTGAGCATTTGCCTAGCTTCTACATAGTTATGAGTAAATAGACCTTTTGTGGATTTTGTTAGAGTTATTCCTAGATATTTTATTCCATGGTCGGCCCAAGGGTAAGGATATTCAGACATCAGGATGTTGCTGGCTACTGCATCTAAACCTAGATCTAGTATGAAGGATTTGTGTTCGTTGACCTTATAATACGAAACATCGCTAAATTTGTTTAACAGCATTTGTACCGAAGCCAGGGAGGAGCGAGGGTTAGTGATCATTAATATAACGTCATCTGCGAATAAATTGATTTTGTGTTCCATATCTCCTATCCTAAAACCTGTTATGTTACAAGATTGTCTGACGTGCTCTGCTAAGGGTTCCATTATGAGGTTGAAAATAATTGGTGAGAGCGGGCATCCTTGACGGGTGCCGTTTGTAATGGGAAATGGTTTGGAAAGCATTTCTGATGTGTACACCTGAGCAGATGGTGCAGAGTAGAGTGCCATTATGGCGGATAATATAGGACCCTGAAATCCAAATTTGTTTAAAGTAGCCTGTAGGTACTTCCAGTGTACTCTATCGAACGCCTTCTCTGCGTCCAGAGACAGGAGCAGAGAAGGCGTTCGAGTCAGCTCGGCATTATGAATGATGTTGACAATCCTGCGAGTTGCATCGGATGTCTGTCTGCCCTTAGTGAAGCCTGATTGATCCTTATGGATCAGTAGTGGCATTAAGTTGAATAATCTGTTGGCTATTAGTTTAGCATAAATCTTTGTGTCTAGGTTGAGAAGAGAGATGGGTCTAAAATTTTGTGTGTGGGTGGGTTCCTTACCTGGCTTCGGTATAGTGACGATCAGAGCATTGAGCATTTCAGGAGGGAGAGAGGAGGATGAGGCAGCGTCATTGAATACTAAAGACATATATGGTGCTAGAATTGTACTGAATTTTTTGTAATATTCGCCTGTAAGGCCGTCAGGTCCCGGTGATTTGTTGGGGGGTAGGGTTGTAATTATGGTGCATATTTCTGAGTCCGTGAAAGGGGTGTTCAGTGTGGATAATTGGTCTGCAGTCAGTTTGGGAAGTTTGATTTCTTGTAGGAATGATTCTATGTCGTGTAGGGAAGGCTGTTGAAGTGAGATATCATCTTTCAGGTTGTAAAGTGTGTTATAATAGTGGCTGAATGCGTCAGCAATGGATTGTGGGTCTGTGAGTTTTTGTTTGGTAGCAGGATGGTATAGATGTGTTATTTTTGTTTTTGAGTAGTGACCTTTTAGTCTATTGGCCATAGTTTTTCCGGCCTTGTTGCCAGTGGAGTAGTGTTTCGCTCTGAAGTATGTATGTGCTTTCTCAAAGGTTTGTAAGAGGTGGGAACGTAATTCTTGTCTGAGTGTGTCTAACTGGTTTTTGAGTGTTGGGTTAGGGGAAGTTTGGTTTTGAGTTTCTAGAGTTTTGATGGTAGAAGTCAGTGAATTTAGACGCTGTGATCTCATCCTCCTCTCTCTGGCTCCAATTTGTATAAGGATCCCTCTTATGAATGCTTTATGGGCATTCCAGAGTATGGAATTGTCTTGTATAGAGCCTGAGTTGGAGGTGAAGTATTCTTCTAGGCAGGTCCTGATGTGAGTCACGTGGGTAGGTGAGTTGAGGATTGCGGCATTCGCTCTCCAGAGCCGAGTTCGGGAGAATGTTGGGGATTCTTCTAGGGTGATAGAAACTGGTGCGTGGTCAGACCACGTGATAGTGTCAATCGTTGATGCGGAGATTTTGGGTAGTGTCCATTTGTCCACCAGGAAGAAGTCTATTCTCGAATACGAATTATGCCAGGGCGAAAAGTAAGAGTAGCCCCTTTCTGTGGTGTGGTGGCATCTCCATACGTCGTATAGGTCGTTGGATCTGATGAGGGATCCCATCGGGGAAGGTAGTCTGTGCGAATCAGTGGAGGAGTCTACTACGTTGTCTGGTACTATGTTGAAGTCTCCGCATATTATTAGATGGCCTTGTTTGAAGCGGTGAATTTTTTTCATCAGTTTGGCGAGAAAATGGATTTGTTTCCGGTTGGGGGCGTAGATTGTGGCGATGGTGTATCTGGTGGTGTCCAGAGTACAATCTAAAGCTAGATATCTGCCTTCTGTGTCTATAAGACTGTTGTGGAGAGTGAAGGAGCAAGAGTTCTTGATAGCTATCATGACCCCTCTTTTCTTTTCCGGGCCGGATGCTTTAAATATGTGTGTAAAATTTTTGTTGGTACAGAGGGGCTCCGCAGAGGATTTAAAGTGAGTTTCCTGAACACAAAGGACTTCACAGTGGGCATCTTGGGCGGTGCGCCACAGAGAAGCCCTCTTGGATGGGTGGTTTAGGCCCTTCACATTTAGTGATAAGAATTTAGGCATTATGGTATTAATGTGGAGGATGTGTATATTCCGTCAGTACTTACAGTTCTTTGTGTTGTCGGCGTAGCAGCTGTGTGGTCCTTGGTGTTTGTTGATGCGGTCGATTAGACTGGATGGCGGGTTGAAGTTGATCGAGTTCTGAGGAGCTGAGGCTCTCCGGGAGGGGACGGGTCGCAGACAAAAAGGAGAAAAAGGAAAAGTTAGTAAGTCAGGTAGGGTGGAGGAGAGAGGTGCGGCAGTAATCTGGAGGACTGCCGGTCAATGTGAGGGTAAAGTTCGTGAACTATCTGCAACGAGCAGGCACCGGATCGGAGTGCTAATGATGAGTTAAGAACATCACTATCTGGTGTTCAGGTGTTGAAGTTGGCATGCGTTCCTTTTGCGTAGGCATGGGAGTTTCCAGGATGGGGTGGCTGGGTTGGCTGATCTACTTCGGGGATGATGCCCCAGGTCCGGAGCAGCTTTATGCCTTCTTCCACTGTGTGGATGTTGTGCCGGGCCCCATTTTTGGTGACTACTAGCTTGGTTGGAAATCCCCATTGAAATGGAATTTTGTGGTTGTGAAGCGGTTTTGTAATGGTCTGCAGCTGACGACGTTGTTGGCGGGTAAATTGGGAGATATCAGGAAAGAGTTGTAGCTTGGTGTATGGGGCTGGTAGTTGTCCCAGCCGTCTGGACTGTGCCAGCAGCATATCTTTGGCGTGAAAGAAATGTATTCTCATCAAGGTGTCTCTGGGGACTTCTGCGGGTAGGTGTGGCGGCTTTGGCAATCGATGAATTCGATCGACTATGGTTTCGATCGGTGGTAAGTCAGGGAGGAGTGTGGAAATGAGTTTCCTCGCATATGTATTCAGGTCAGCTGGGAGGATGTTTTCAGGGATGCCTCTAATCTTAACATTGTTGCGTCTCGAGCGGTCCTCGAGGTCCGCCATTTTGGCTCTGACCCAGTGGTGTTCATCACGGGTATGGTCGTGGGCATCCACCAAATCATTAACCGTTTCAGTTATAACAGCCATCTGCTTTTCAATTTGGCCTATCTTTTTGCCTGTGTGTACCATTTCTGATTTAAAGGCGGTGAACATGGAGGATATGTCATTGTGGAGGGAGCTATGGAGAGAGATCAGCATCTCCTTCAGCATTGTATCAATTACAGGTTGATTAGATGTGGGGAAGGCCGCTATAGGGGAGGATAGTGGTGTCTGGGCGAGTAGCTGATCTAGTGCAGGCCTTACCTCCTGAGCCTGTGCAGCGTTATCCAGTCGCATCCGCGATTTAGCTGGGCTGTTTGAGGTGGAAGATGATCCTGATGGCGGATGGGAGCTTGAGGAGAATTCCTGAGGTAGGAGTGAGGGATCATTTTCGTCAGGCAGATCTGTGTAGGAGTCTGCAGAAAGCTGTGTCTCTGAGGGCTGTGAGGCGCCGCGGGCGCCATCTTGGATTCGTTCAGCCTGAGTTAGTGTGTAGAAATCTGTTAATTTCTTCGGTTGACGGTATTCTTTCCGCTTTCTGGATGTTCCGGTCTGGTTC
This sequence comes from Lithobates septentrionalis, assembly GCA_037952835.1. Taxonomy (NCBI): domain Eukaryota; kingdom Metazoa; phylum Chordata; class Amphibia; order Anura; family Ranidae; genus Lithobates; species Lithobates septentrionalis. The sequence goes on from JBBDGP010001337.1 coordinate 1,837,006, forward strand.
CCCGCTGTGTGGGGGTTAGAGGGGTGCATTTTGTGATCCGGTGGAGTGATTTTTGAGGCTGATGTCTCCGATCGGTGCAGGAGCTGTAAAGTCAGGCTTCCATACTGCTCGGCGGTTAGCCACGCCCCCCCGGAAAGCGGGATTTTGATCTGTGTTACATAGTTGCATGGTTACATAGTAGATGATGTTGAAAAAAGACACAAGTCCATCAAATCTAACCTATGTGTGTGATTATATGTCAGTATTACATTAATACATTGTATATCCCTGTATGTTGCGGTCGTTCAGGTGCTTATCTAATAGTTTCTTGAAACTATCAATGCCCCCCCCCCTGCTGAGACCACCACCTGTGGAAGGGAATTCCACATCCTTGCTGCTCTTACAGTAAAGAACCGTCTACGTAGTTTAAGGTTAAACCTACTTTTCTTCTAATTTCAATGAGTGGCCACGAGTCTTGTTAAACTCCCTTCTGCGAAAAAGTTTTATCCCTATTGTGGGGTCACCAGTATGGTATTTGTGTATTGAAATCATATCCCCTCTCAAGCGTCTCTTCTCCAGAGAGAATAAGTTCAGTGCTCGCAACCTTTCCTCATAAATAATATCCTCCAGACCCTTTATTAGCTTTGCTACCCTTCTTTGTACTCGCTCCATTTCCAGTACATCCTTCCTGAGGACTAGTGCCCAGAACTGGACAGCATACTCTAGGTGCGCCTGGACCAGAGTCTTGTAGATCGGGAGAATTATCGTTTTATCTCTGGAGTTGATCCCCTCTTTAATGCATGCCAATATTCTGTTTGCTTTGTTAGCAGCAGCTTGGCATTGCATGCCATTACTGAGCCTATCATCTACTATGACCACCAGGTCCTTTTCCATCCTAGATTCCCCCAGAGGTTCTCCCCCCAATGTATAGATTGCATTCATATTTTTGCCACCCAAATGCATTATTTTACATTTTTCTACATTGAACCTAATTTGCTTTGTAGTTGCCCACCCCATTAATTTGCTCAGATCTTCTTGCAAAGTTTCCACATCCTGCGGATAAGTTATTGCCCTGCTTAGCTTAGTATTGTCTGCAAATACAGAGATTGAACAGTTTACCCCATCCTCCAGGTAGTGTATGAACAAATTAAATAGGATTGGTCCCAGCACAGAACCCTGTGGGACCCCACTACCCACCCCTGACCATTCCGAGCACTCCCCATTTATCACCACCGTCTGAACTTCCCTTGTAGCCAGTTTTCAGTCCAAGTAATCACCCTATGGTCCATGCCAACGCCAACAGACCTTATTTTGTAGAGTAAACGTTTATGGGGAACTGTGTCAAATGCTTTTGCAAAATCCAGATATACCACGTCTACGGGTCTTCCCTTATCTAGCTGGTAACTCACCTCCTCATAGAAAGTTAGTAGATTGGTTTGGCAAGAATGATTCTTCATGAATCCATGTTGATTACTGCTAATGATACCATTCTCATTACTAAAATCTTGTATATAGTTCCTTATCATCCTCTCCAAGAGTTTACATACTATAAATGTTAGGCTAACTGGTCTGTAATTCACAGGGATGTATTTTGGGCCCTTTTTAAATATTGGTGCTATATTGGCTTTTCTCCAATCAGCTGGTACCATTCCAGTCAGTAGACTGTCAGTAAAAATTAGGAACAATTGTCTGGCAATTACTTCACTGAGTTTCCTAAGTACCCTCGGGTGCAAGCCATCTGGTTCCGGTGATTTATTAATGTTAAGTTTCCCAAGTCTAATTTTAATTCTGTCCTCTGTTACCATGGAGGTGCTTCCTGTGATGTGTCATGAGGATAAACACTGCAGTTTTGGTTATTGAAGCCCCCTGATTCCCTTGTGAAGACTGAGGAGAAGAATAAATTCGATACCTTCGCCATCTCCCCATCCTTTGTAAGCAGATGTCCTCCCTCATTCTTTATGGGGCCAACATGGTCTGTCCTCCCTTCTTTACTGTTTACATACTTAAAGAATTTCTTGATTTTTTTTTTTTTTTGCTCTCCTCCACTATGTGTCTTCCATGTTCTATCTTAGCCATTCTTATTGCACCCTTACATTTCTTGTTGCATTCTTTATAATGTCTGAATGCTGATAATAATCCCTCAACCATATATTTTTTGAAGGCCTTTTCCTTTGCTTTTATATGCATTTTTTCATTGGAGTTAAGCCATCCAGGAATTTTGTTCGCTCTTTTAAATTAATTACCCAATGGGCTGCATTGGCTAATGCCCTTTTTTAATGTACTTATAAAGCAAACCCATCTCTCCTCCGTGTTCTTTGTTCCTAAGATTTTATCCCAATCTATGCCTTCTAACAAGGTTCATAGTTTAGGGAAGTTGGCTCTTTTGAAATTCAGTGTCTTTGTATTCCCCTTATGTTTCCTATTAGTGTGATTTATACTGAAGCCAATTGACCTGTGATCGCTGTTACCTAAATTGCCCGTATTTCCACATCCGTGATTTTTTTTACTCTCTCTATCCTTGCGATAAAGGGTATACCCTTGAATGTTTGCCAGTCAATCATGGGAGCTGTTGAACCAGGTCTCTGAAATTCCCACAAAATCCAAATCCTCCTCGTACAACAGTATCTCTAGTTCACCCATCTTGTCCGCCAGACTCCTGGCATTGGTGAACATGCCACATAGTTTAGACCGGTCGCATATTAGCCTATTATTGGGTGTTCCGAGATTGCAACTAGGACTTGCTACTATACTTACCTTGGGTTTATGCGCTGTCACTCATCTACACTTTGCTAGTGCCTGCACCTCTTTGTCTCCACCAGCCTCTGTGCTGGCCCCTGTCGGCACCTGTTGTGTACGTTCCTGGCTCTCCTTTAGTATGGAGGGACTTCTCAGTACTGACAGTTGCGTCCCCAGATTCAGAACCTGGGCTTCCAGGGAAACAATGCGCTTACATCTTGCACAGCAGTATTCACCCTCAAACAGATGATCAAGGAACACATACATGCCGCAAGATGTACAACGAGTCACCTCTCCACACCCGCTGGGCATCGTACCTATTAAATCGTACACTGACTGCCTATCACAGACGAGGAGCCGCGGCTTTTAAACAGTGAGAGCCGCTGCCGAGTGCTATGTAGCACTCGCTAGCCGCTGTCTGCCTGCATGACACGCTGATCATGTAGGCAGACGGCGGGGACTCGTGTATAAGTCGAAGGGGGCACTTTTAGCCCCAAAAAAGGGGCTGAAAAATTTGACTTATACACGAGTATATACCGTATACCCTGTCCAAATTACCTAACAACTAGCTTCTGGACAGTAATACTCAACAAGACAATACACAGGTACTCGCAGACCTATGTGCACTCGCAGACCTACGTGCACTCGCAGAACTACGTAGACCTACGTGAACTCGCAGACCTACATGCTCTTGCAGAACTACGTAGATCTACGTGCACTCGCAGACCTACGTGCACTCACAGACCTACGTGCACTCGCGGACCAATGTTGAACTGTTTTAAGCTGTCTTTTAGTGAAATTATTCTTCCGAGTTTGGGCTCTTATCCAGCACTCGGCTGACCGATTCCACTCTTCTGTGTATCAATACCACATTACTTACTCCAGTAAAAGCATATATAATATAAACATATTTGACTTGTGTGACGTATCATTTAAAGGTGTTGTGGAAGATGTCTGAACCCAGAGTGTCAGGTGGGTTGGAATGTTAACAGGGTCATGACGATGCAGAAGAACAGGTAAATTCAAGCAGTCCTCAAGGGGGCCTTGCTACATCTATACAAAAATGTTTTGCCTTTCACTTCTATTTTAAATTGAATGGGTTGTTTTTCAAGGTGATCATTTACAATCACTTTAAGGTAAAACATTACACAAAAAGGGAAAGCTAGCAAAACATGTACATAACCATTCAAAATGTATATCCAATTTACAGATCACTTAGCAGAGATGGAAAAAACACTTACTTTGCCATGTGAGATTTAAGAATCAACAAACACATAAACAGGCAATTAAAATGATTTCATTAACAAAACAATTCAGCTTCTCATCTGGAAGCAAATGGTTACCTATAACTCAAGGTTATAAACAACTCAGGAAAATGTGTTACTCAAGAAGATGCTTTACAAAAACCTTTAGCCCTTCAAATTAACATTTCTTAATACCAAAATATGTTTAATGCGAACATATAAATTTAGTACTACATTTTAATTTAACACAGTATACCATTTCTCTTAAGGATATCCATAAAAATATGTATTAGTTCACTTCATAAGGTTAGAATTTAATAATTTATATTAAGTTTTTTTGTTTGTTTTTTTCACATTATTAAATGACACCGTTTACCATCACATTATTTAACCAAACACATCTTCACATTTTTTTTTTCTGCAAGACAACAACAAAAAGGTACAGCAACTCTTTAGAAGGCACGCAACAGTATATTCACAGTGCATTGTGCATTGTACAGAATACACTCAATATCCAAAAGGTGTGGGGATGGGGTGAGCTATCAGCTCAGTGAACAAGCAGAGAATATGAACAGAATTTTGTCTACTTTATTACCAATAACCAAACTCCACTTACTCAGAACAAACACATACAGCATGCACTACTCACAACTCTTATCTCATTAAAAAGAAACTAGCTTAAAAGAGAAGTATGAGATTTTATTTTTTTGCAGTTTTATAGTTACCTAGGTGGATGCAGCATTGGTCCCCCGTCGCTTCTGCACTGAGAGCCAAGCGATCGAATACCGCCGATGGCTTGGTTCTCACAGCTCCCGGAACAGAGAGATGCTGCCTGTCAGTTAGCAGCTCTCCGCTCTTCTCCCTCCTCGCTCACTGGAGCGCTGAGCTGTAGAGGGGCGGGTAGCGGCCGTCTCAGGCTCTCAGCGGCTGGCTGAGAGGTTGAGACGGGTGTCAGTCCAGGCACCTGGCGGATCCAGACTCACATTGTCGGGATGACGCGGTGCCTGGACTGAAATCCGTGACATCAGCAGGGGGCAGACTTCAGCCCGATCTCTGCTGAAAACGGGTCACAGAGTGCAAAACGAATTACATTCCTGTGATCCATAGAAGAAATGCAGGCAAACAAGCTTTGGCTTGACTTCCTTTCAAAATATAGAAATATAAATCTCCGCTTCCTTCCTTACTCACTTTTTGTTCAACACTGTATAAAGTATGCACATTTCGTTTGTAAGCAGACCTGTACCAAAGAGGGTGCAAACAGTAAAGCACAAGGAAGACACTGACACCTCTCTGAGGCACTAAATTTCATAAACCGCTTCTCCACTATGACTGCCAAAATAGAACTTACTTTTGGCAGTGCACCTACTCACAGGCTATATGGTGTGCTCACATAATTTCCCCTCCCTCCTGCAAGTCTTTTGCTAGTCCTGCTACACTGACAGGATAGCACAAACCAAAGGTTCACCTGACGCACTACAGATTCTTTCCTCCCCTCATGGATTTCAGAATACCACAACCATTTATTTAAATGTACTTTTTGTACTATAACCTTAAATGCCAGAATTGATATTAGTCCCCAAAAAAATATCTCTTGTGATGCAATCAGGGGTCAGGTTCGAAGACCAGTTGCTATAGCAGTCGAAAGCGCACACAGAAACAAGCAGTATAGGTACAGAGCCAGGTCACCCTGGTGGATGGCACAGGTTCACCTGAGGTGCAGAGCCTAAGTACTAAACGGTGTTAACCGGGTGGATTAAGCTGCGTGTAAGCACCAGGTCGTGGTGCCCAGGATCGCCACACCAGAAGGTGAACAAGCCGGGGTCCAGTTGCGGATTAAGCGGGTAAGGTAGTAGTCACTAAACAAGCCAAAAGTTCAGTAGTGAGAAGATGCAAGTTGGAATCAAGCAAAAGCATAGTGGAGGAACAAGCCAAGGGTCGATAACGAGTGGTAGCAAAATATGAACAGCAGCAGGGAAGATAAGAGTGAGATAATGGCTGAGAGAGCACAATAATCTGGCAAACAGGAAGTGCAGAGACATGGCTTATATCAGGAAGTTCATGGGAGGAACAATGAGTTTAAGGTTCAGCACAAGTAAAGGCACAAGGCATGGTTTGTCCAATGGATCAGACGGGGGTTGATTTACTAAAGACAAATCCACTGCAAGTGCACTTGAAAGTGCAGTGAAAATAGACTTGGAAGTGCAGTCGCTGTAGATCTGAGGGGAAGATCGGAAATGAGGGGAAGTTCTGCTGATTTTATCATCCAATCATGTGCAAGCTAAAATGCTGTTTTTTATTTTCCTTGCATGTCACCCTCAGAACTACAGATACTGCACTTCCAAGTGCACTTTTAAGTGCACTTGTAGTGCAAAGTGGATTTACCTTTAGTAAATAACCCCCAGGCTGCTGTCCACCATCTCAGGTAGCTCAGTGAGAAGAAGTACTGCCAGACACAGCAGAGGTCCTGGGTTTAAGTCCAGGCCCTGACACCCAGTCTTTATTTTTGTTTTGCAACTACGTGGTGTCTACGTGTTCCATCAAGAAGCGATCCCCAAATCTCAAACAATTAGCATGGTTATTTGGAAACCTATTAAATGATGAAGTAGATGTTGTTGTGGTTACAGAACCATCCCACATTAGTTTACATCAGTTCAGCTGCATCTGGCATTCACACACGTGGATTAATTCTAGCAAGCAGGAGGCTGCACACATTTCTAAACACATAACACTAGTGCTAAACAAACAAATTTATCACTGCACAAGAGAGATTGAGACACCTGTTGTGCAAAGCTACTGGATCCCAGAGAAAGCAACGTAGGTAATAAAAGGTTACATATGGCAAGAGTGTCTGTCCCATCCTTCAGAGCTTAGCCACCTGGTCCCCAGTAAATATATCAGTGTTAAGTGCCTGCATTTTCCACCAACTGTTGTAGAAGACCCCAGACCACAGAGAAAGTATAATCCAAATTTATTACATTTTTATGTGTTATTTTAACAGCAATGAGGAAAGGGCTAGATTGTTTATAATTCAAATATACTGTATATTTGTACCATTTTGACCATTTATGCAAAGGAGCAAATTACCATATGACATAGTCTTCATTAATACCAGCCAACGCACACCCTAAACTCCAATTTCTAGAAAACCGTCTCATTATGTAGCTACAACCAACTGACTTAGGGCAAGTTAAGTCTTTCAGAGTCTCTCTTCCTTGTTCCTGCATGACAGACTTACCTTTCACACGTCCACATGTTCTTGTTTATTAACGCTCTACAAAGTTATTACTTCTCAATGGGATCACAGTACCCCCCACATGATGACACCTTTGACATTATCATAAGGAATGTGCCATTTTTTTTTTTTAGGCATCAGCCAGGGACTGCATCTACTAAGATGTTGGACACAGATGTTGGGCTAGGGATGATGCGTATAAGTCATGCAGTCTCTTTGTACACAAGCAACAACTAGGTAATGTAAACTGATCTGACATTTTCCCCAGCAATCCTCTTATTTGCTCTTTATTCCATGTACATAGTAAGGGTCTGTGATATCTACCATAAAGAGCCAACAAATCATTCATCTTCCATGCCTCATGGATCTTGTAGAGTTCCTCTGGGATCACAGTGCTCTGCTGATACTCTTTACCATTTCTATGATTGATTGGAAGAGATTGTCAGGGGAGCTTTGCGACTAAAACCAGGGTACCAAAAAGTTCTATAGTTTTCTATCACTTCAAAATTGCTTCCAGTGGGATCAAGGAGACAGATGTATTTATGAATTCTGTGATGTACTGCTCTGCTTTTCTGGTATGCACATATTTTGCATCTCTTTCTGAGAAGATAATGTTGCCACATAATTCTGCTTTTTATCTTTCATTTGCTCTCAGCTGAATGCTGTTGAAATGCTTGTTTAAAGTTCTCCACGGTCCAAATGTATGTTTAGCCAAAGCCTTTGCATAAAGAAAGGAAGAGTTAACGCTCCATCAATTTATATTTTACAGTCTGTGTACCAATTGACTATATAGCCAAAACCTTTTTTTTTTTTTTTTTTTTTTTATTTTAAGTTTTGCACTAGAATTCTATTTGTATATTTTTTTTGCAGAATATGTAACATCAGGAAAATTTTCTTTCACAACAGAAAGCTGGAAAAAAAACAACTTCCTAGGTGAGGACTGGAGAATTCCCATCCTAGAAAGTTGTTTATGTAACAGGTGTCCCCATTGGAAGATGTATCCTCATCTCTTGTTCTGTTGACAGCTCAGAAATTCTGGATTTCCCCTTACTTTCTGTCTCAGAGAGAGTTTAACCCCACCCTAGGCTATCCAAATCTACAATAGGTTTTGCCTTCACATACCATTTCAAGAAAACCAGTCATGGGGAGAAACATGGAAGCTACTATTGCTGATCTTAACTCAACTCAAAATGCTAGCTGCCTGGCTGTCACGCTTACCTACTTGCTTTAATATTTGAGGGCCTATTCACACAATTGTATTGTAGTAACACGCTCTGGCATGATGTGTTGCCATTCATTCTGAATTCTGCTATTGTGAATGGCAGCTCAATGCACCATGCCAACTTACATACTTTACAATGCAGCACAATTAAGAGCCGGTTCACACTGGGGCGACTTGTCAGGCGACCTAGTCGCCTGACAAGTCGCCTCCCGTTCTATACAATGGAACCGTTCTAATAGGAGCGACGCAAGTCGCTCCGACTGAGAAAAAGGTTCCTGTACTTCTTTTGGGGCGACTTGAGGCGACTTGCATAGACTTCTATACAGAAGTCGTTTTGCAAGTCGCCGTGCATGTCGTGTGCAGGTCGCCTCGGTGAGGCGACCTGCAAGTCGTGCCGCCCCTGTGTGAACCGACCCTTAGACTAATTGTGGTGTTGTACACGGCTAAAAATGCTACATGCATCTTTTTGCTACAGGCATTCAATTAATGGGTTACCTTAATGCAAAGCATGTTCCCTCATGTCAAACCGAAATGAAAATGCAGGGTGGTGACATCCAAATTATTGGCTTTTGTGACTCATCTGACTATGGGCAAAGGCTATGTACTTTAATTCTGGTGGAGGGCCCTGCAAAGTCTTTGGCAAAAAGTTCAAAATTCATGAACGTTTTAGGTAGTAGTGAAACCAAACCTCCTCCCTGTTGTCCATATAGCCTGTCAAGCTATTTCTGCTCAACTGGTAGAAAATGAACAAAATATTAGGCAGGGAACGTTTAAACTAACATTTCTGGTGTGTTTTGGACTTTTACATAAATGTTTATTGTATATAGTATATATACAGTGCCTTGAAAAAGTATTCATACCCCTTGAAATTTTCCACATTTTATAATTTTACAACCAAAATGAAAAATGTATTTTTATTGGGATTTTATGTGATAGACCATACAAAGTGGCACATAATTGTGAAGTGGAAGGAAAATGATAAACGTTTTTCCAAATTTTTTACAAATAAATATCTGAAAAGAGTGGTGTGTATTTGTATCCAGCCCCCTTTATTCTGAAATCTAAAATCTAAAAAAAAAAAAAACTAAAATCTAGTGGAACCAATTGCCTTCGGAAGTCACCTAATTAGTAAATAGAGTCTACCTGTGTGTAATTAAATATCAGTATAAATACAGCTGTTCTGTGAAGCCCTCAGAGGTTTGTTAGAGAACCTTAGTGAACAAACAGCATCATAAAGGCCAAGGAACACACCAGACAGGTCAGGGTTAAAGTTGTGGAGAAGTTTAAAACAGGGTTAGGATATATAAAAAAATATCCCAAACTTTGAACATCTCACAGAGCACTGTTCAATTCATCATCCGAAAATGGAAAGCGTATGGCATAACTGCAAACCTACCAAGACATGGCCGTCCGCCTGAACTGACAGGCCGGGTAAGGGGAGCATTAATCGGAGAAGCAGCCAAGAGGCCCAAGGTAATTCTGGAGGAGCTGCAGAGATCCACAGCTCAGGACACCTATTAGTTGTGCACGGCGCAAATCTGGCCTTTATGGAAGAGTGGCAAGAAGAAAGCCATTGTTGAAAAAGTCATAAGAAGTCCCGTTTGCATTTTGCAAAAAGCCAAGTGAGGGAAACAGCAAACATGTGGAAGAAGGTGCTCTGGTCAGATAAGACCAACATTTTACATTTTGGCCTAAAAGCAAAACGCTATTTGTGGCGAAAAACTAAAACACTGCACATTACCCTGAACACACCATCCCCATTGTGAAACCTGGTGGTGGCAGCATTATGTTGTGGGGATGCTTTTCTTCAGCAGGGACAGGGAAGCTGGTTAGAGTTGATGGGAAGATGGATGGAGCCAAATACAGGGCAATCTTAGAAGAAAAACTGTTATGCCGGGTACACAAGATCTGAATTTCCGACAACAAATGTTCGTTGTGAGCTTGTTGTCGTAAATTCCGACCGTGCTTCATCAGACATTTGCCATCGGAATTTCCGACAACAGATGTTTGAGAGCTGGATCTCAAATTTTCCGACAATAAAATTTGTTGTCGGAAATTCCGAGCGTGTGTAGACAATTCCGACGCACAAAATTCCACACATGCTCTGAATCAAGTTCGAGACGGAAGCGCTCGGTCTGGTAAACTAGTGTTCGTAATGGAGATGACACATTCGTCACGCTGCAAATTTTTTAATCTCTTAATGTAGCGCATTCTCTTCTTCTTTATAATGCTAGAATAATGACGTTGTTTTGCTGCTGATATTCACACAGAGTTCTGACAAACTGATTTCTTTATTATTTCTCGTGATCTCCTGAATAATCTTTATTTTTTTCCGCCAGATCTCCAGAATAATGTTTAAAAATTTTGTTTATAGTGATCTCCTTTTTTTTTTTAATGTTTTTTTTTCTAGTGATCTCCATAATATTTTTTTTCGTTTTGTGTGTCAAGTTACCACAACACCATTATTATCATTATTATATTTTTTTAACCTCAAGGAGATTGGTTGGTGTTGGTGTCCCTTGTTAATTTGACATTGTATTTTTGAAATGTACCTGCCTACTCATAAACAAACTGTCCTTTTTGAAGTAAAACACATAGCCAAGTATTTGCGAAAAAAATAAAGAGGAAGGCAAAGCTGGATAAACCGTTGAGATTGGCAAAGCCTTTGTACCCCAGGGCAGACATCAATTATTTGACAGGCAAAATTGGTAGCCTGAGGAACCTATTTAATAGGGAGCACAATCCGGTCCAGGACTCCGAGAGATCGGGAGCAGCAGCAGATGACATATATGTCCCGAGGCTGTGGTCTTACAACAGCCTGCATCTTTTGCCAGACCAGACTGAACCCAGGCTATCACCTTAAGACTTCCTTTCATGCTTTCTTCAAGACTGTGGCTTTGGTGTTGGAATTGTGGCAGGAGGTGGAGGAGGAGTATGGTCCAACTCACATACGTGACTTTTTTTTGTGAGTTCGCCCATCACCCCTTATTTAAAGCCTGATAGAAGACTTCCTCACAAATGAGGCATTGGCCCACCTCCATTTCCTGCATTTTGCTGGCTGCCATGCAGGAATAGGCCTCTTGAAGATTGGGGGTGGTTCTGAGGGCCTCAGTAGCCTGCAGAATCAAAGAAAGCGCTGACTCCTCCACATTCCTCCCTATCCTGGGCCTTTTTGTTGGAAGGTGGAGGGGAGGAACCTGGGATTCGGTCAGGCTACTGGGCCTGGCCACCTCCTAGCTGCCACTTTCCACGGCCTCCTCCTGGCTGAGACTTTTTTGTGTATGAAAATGGGACAGACATAGTTTTAGTTTTTTGATCATCAATCACACACAAATTTTGAGCTCATGACTGTTGCAAATTGAATGTTATCAAATAGAAAAGACTATCATTCTGACCCCAGCATTTTTCATTCTTGTCCCAATCATTATTGGCTACTACTGTCTATTGATATGTAAACCACTTTGTTAAATCAGAAATTAGTAATAATAACATCTATTTGTCATTCATTTTTTAACAAGAAATATGTTGAACAATGCTATACCTGGCTAAAGCTGGGCTCCTCCACATCTTCCTGGGTGGAAGGCCCAGGTTGGACATTGGAAGCCTCAGCTAATGTGGAAGGAAGAGTGGAAGGAAGATTGGAAGGAAGGGTTGATAGTGATGGCCTGATTTCAGTCTGGTCTGACAAAAACGGCAGTCTGTCGTAGTACCACAGCCTGGGTACATAAACGTCATCTGCTGCTGCTCCCGATCTCATGGAATCCTGGACCTTCTTGCACTCCCTAATTATATGTGCTCCTCAGGCCACCAATTTTGCACTTCAAATAGGGGATGATTGCCGTGGGAATCACCGGCTTCACCAATTCCAGCAATTGATCCAGCGCTGCCTTCCTCTTTATTTTATTATTATAAAATGGGTGTTTCACCTGCCACAGACAGGGCAGCTATCTGTATTTATCAATGAAGCTAGGGAGGAAGTCGTGATTGTTGAATATATCCATTTATCTGCAAGACACAACACAAGACAAACCCTAATGTCAGGCTAAACTCTCATAATCTTGTCCCAATATAGGCCTCAATCTCTAAGCAGTTCAGGCCACTGTAGATTAGTTAGTTAGAATTAGTTAGAATTGTACCTTCGTTAGCACGATCGGTGCTTCTGCTACTCCTTCCTCCGCTCACAGATCGTACGTACGACACACGCGTCTTATGCTTTATATACACTACGCATGCGTGAAACTCCGCCCGCCCCTGAACTTCTTTCTAGTATATTCCCCGCCCCTTCTCTTTCGGCGCAGTGGGAGAGCGCATGGGGGAGACAGAGCAGGTGCATGAAACTAGCAGCAATGACGAAAGCCCAGAGACAGAAACGCCCGATCCAGGAGGAGATTTAAGGCATCAAATATGGCCTTTGTAGAGATGGTAGAGATGGTGGACATCTTGAAGAGGGCCGACTATGATGGGAAGTATGGACCGTACCCAAACCCAAATGTGAGAAAGGCCAAGATCGTGACTAAAGTTGTGAGAAGTCTGCACAGGAAGTTTGGGGTACGACAATCCAAGGATCAATTGAGGAAACGCTGGTCAGACCTGAAATTGAGGGGTACTCGATCAGTACAGAAGGATCAGGAAAGTGCTGCAAAAAAGTAAGTATTTGTCCTGTGTTCCTAATAATTATTATTATTATTATTATTATTATTATTACTTTCCTGCTGCTTCATGTGCTTTTCTTTACTGTTGGACAGTTTCAAGTTAGTGGGCACAGTAATTGTTCATAGTAAACATTGTTTGTTCGCCCACTAATACGATGTTATTGGCAGTTTTTGTGGGAAACTTTACCAAAAAAGGTAAGTTTTCCAACTTGAATAAAGGGAAAAAATCATGTCTTCAGCTTGGAACTCTGCCAAAACAGACAATTGTACGACACTTCAAGCAATTTTTCATATTACTATTTTTGCCTCAAATATCTGTGTGCTAAGTATACCCTTTTTTTTTATTCACATAGGGGAGAAAAGACTCGGGACATCTGAGGACACAGGAAACACCACACATCCTAAAGAAGGGGAAATCCCCACACCACAACCTGAGGATGTGGATTCCAAGGTACATGAATTGGGCAAAATAGTGAAAACAACAGGTCAGTGTCTGAGACCACAGCTTCAGGTAATAGATGTATGCCTGCATATTTATAATACATAGTGTGTTTTTTATTTTAAGTGATGTGGATGTTGTGGAAGAAGAAACTCATTTCACCAGTGCAAGTGCACAAGTCCTCATCGAGGAGATAATGGTGTGCGATAGGGATTTAGAGATAAATAAATAAGGGATGTATCATCGCACAGTGGTCATGCGGATACAAGGTACGTATGTGTGCCACGTCTAATATAAATTGCTTAGAGGACGTAAGAGTGTGGGCAGGCACCAAGACTTTGTAGGCACAATAAGGATACTTATATCATTAAAAGTCTGATTTTTATTTCAAAAATAATATATTAAAAACGGGGAAAGACAAAGGTAGGATAAAAGCTAAGTGTAATATACAACATTTACAGAATATGCACTCCATACACAGTAAATCAAGAGACAACGAAACTACAGGATCAGTAAGAGACACAGACAACTTATTGATCTATATAGTTACAGTACATATCGTTGAATCAAATGCCATGTGATGATGGTAGCCAAGATTCTGTAAAAACTTATAGGCTCGACATGTTGCGCGCCTTAGCGCTTCTTCAGGAGCATACAATACGATAGCTGTAATGGATAGTACATTATTAACAGCCTTTCCAAAGTATTTTTGTATGTGTATGATGTAAACACTTCCATATAGGTCAGCAGATAGTACACGGGGACCGTTTAAAGAGAACACCAGAGGGACATACCTATATGAATATAAATCTTTCTTCATATAATATTTGTCTATTAGTAACAGGTTTACATTTATATTTATTTTTCATTTTCTCTACAGATGTAATATGGGGACTGTTTTTCACACCATGGATGCACCTCCTGTTTGCGCCACTCGGGTAGGATCATTAGGAGCAATGTGCGGCCGCTCAGCGCCACATCTGCATTGTTCCTTGCTTGCAGATGTTGGCGCATGTGGTGTTCCATGGTTGCCGTGGTGGCGTGGGCTTGCCCTTGGTTTCCTTCTCTTCCCCTTTCCCCACTATGGACGGGGGATTATGAGTGGACGCGACGGGCCCGGCCCCCTTGGTTGCCTGGATACCGAGACGCGGCTGCCGTCCCTCTTCCTGACGCTCTTCCGTCAATTGAACTGCGCCGGGAATCGGGACATGCGCAGTACGCACCAGCGGCCGACCTGGATGATGTCACGTCGGCTATGCCGATTGGTGACTACAGGTGGGGCGGGTGTACAAGAGACGCCGCAATTGGCGTCTCTTACGATACACTCTGCACTAACCACTACCTGTGGTGGGATGGCGTTTTAACGCTCCACCACCAACTCTTATACCTACAAGCTCTACAATTAGGTAAGCGTCTATTGCCTCTCCTCCTTCCCCCCCCTCCCCTCCCATTCAATTCAGATGTTATCCTATTTTACCATCTGTTTTTACCCACCCTAACAGACTCAGCAAGACTGGGGACACAAACCGCAGGGAACTAACATGCTCATATACCTAGATGAACCTTATAATCCAGTCTGTGATTGACAACTACTTCTCCCCTGCTCCACCTAATTGCTGGGAACCATCTCTGTCTAATAGAGAAACGGCTGAGGGTCTCTTTCTTCCACCCCCTCCCGCTCTTAAACAATAGCTTTACATTGACTAGGGTAAGTTTCATTATATTATACTTTATCTTAAGTAGCTATTTGTCTATAGACATGCGATCTCCACTATTTTATATTGGGAATCATTTTTCTTTACTAGATCTGTATATATATATACATCATTAACCATATATATATCGCATAGTCCATTTGTCATTACTACCTCCAATTATAATAACTCTTTTCACCCTTTCTTTCTCCCCCCCTCTCCTCTCCCTTCCCCCCCCCTCCCCCCCTTTTCTTTTCCCTATGCTCCTTCCCCTTTTCCCTTCCCCTGTTTCCCTTCCCCCGGTCCCCCCCTCCCCCCTCCCCCCCTCTTTCTTCCCCCCCCTTTCTTTCCCCCTTCCCCCCCCCCTTTCCCCCTCCCCCTTCCCTTTCCTTTCCCCTTTCCCCTTCTTTCCCTCCCCCTCTCTGTGCCTTCCCTCCCTCATCCTCTCCCTTCCCTGCCCACTCCCGCTCCCCTTCCCCCTTCCCACCTCTTACCTAATATATGCTATATCTTACTTACATACCTTTTTTACTCTTCACTACACATCTATACTATGTTACATCCGTCCCCACATTGCCCCTTTTCTGGCCTGATGCGCTTGCAGTGGTGTTGTCCCTCTGGTGTTCTCTTTAAACGGTCCCCGTGTACTATCTGCTGACCTATATGGAAGTGTTTACATCATACACATACAAAAATACTTTGGAAAGGCTGTTAATAATGTACTATCCATTACAGCTATCGTATTGTATGCTCCTGAAGAAGCGCTAAGGCGCGCAACATGTCGAGCCTATAAGTTTTTACAGAATCTTGGCTACCATCATCACATGGCATTTGATTCAACGATATGTACTGTAACTATATAGATCAATAAGTTGTCTGTGTCTCTTACTGATCCTGTAGTTTCGTTGTCTCTTGATTTACTGTGTATGGAGTGCATATTCTGTAAATGTTGTATATTACACTTAGCTTTTATCCTACCTTTGTCTTTCCCCGTTTTTAATATATTATTTTTGAAATAAAAATCAGACTTTTAATGATATAAGTATCCTTATTGTGCCTACAAAGTCTTGGTGCCTGCCCACACTCTTACGTCCTCTAAGGGATTTAGAGATGATAAAGGAAAACATCAATGATGTTCAACAAAAAATGAAGAACATCATTGATGTTTTAGGCAGAATCTAAAACGCACAAAAATTGTATAGTTTTGTCATGGAATTTTTTCTTTTAAATCAAGTTTTAAAGTATTATAAAAGCCAAATTTTGAAGATGCACACAGTGTGTCAACATGTGCAATCTGCCATCACGGTATATCAATGTACGCGTTTTGTGGGTGCAACCCCTTCCTTGCAACTCAAGTAGGTTAGAGGAAGGGGTTGCACCCCCGAAACACGTCCATTAATCCCCTATGATGGGAGCTAGCACATGTGGACATTAGGCATGGGATCAGGAGGAAAAAATCCACATTTTGACTCCTAATTTGTAAAAGTATTATAAAAGCCAAATTTTGAAGATGCACACAGGCAATACCAGTTTTTAGAGTAAGTTGGTGTTTACAGTGACAATGAGGGTATTTACTAAAGGCAAATCCACTTGGCACTACAAGGGGAAACGCTGGGGTTTCCCAGTGATGTGTACGGGTGACCCCGCCCCCCTCTGATGCAACGGGAATCCTGCGTTGCATCAATGAGGGGCGGGGTCACCCGTACATGTCACTGGAAAACCCAGACATTTCCCCTTGTCAGAGGGGGACGGTGTCAGGTGACGGGTGGCCCCACATAAGAGCTGTCATAAGAGCTACATAAGAGCTGTCAAGCTAGCGCCGCGTCATTGGCTGGGTGCCTCCGGTGGAGGCAGGATTCTGTGCGTGTTCCTCGCTGGAGTCGCTGGAGATCATCCATCGCTGGAGATCGAGAATTGGATTACATCGCTGGAGTAGGAGCATGGATTTATTGGATTACATCGCTGGAATCTCTTTTTTATTTTTTTATTTTTAATAAAGGACTTGTCCCAAGCTGCCTCCTGTGGTTTTTTATAACATTTTGACACTTTCTTTTTGTGAAATGGTAGGGGTAAAATGTACCCCTTACCAATTCACATAGGGTGGGGCCTGGATCTGGGTGTCCCCTTTGTTAAAGGGGGCTTCCAGATTCCGATAAGACCCCCCCGCCCACAGACCCCCACAACCACCAGGCCCTTGTCCCCATCAACATGGGGATATCCTCCCCATGTTGAGGGCATGTGGCCTGGCAGGGTTCAGGAGCGGGGCACTCTCTCGTCCCCCCCTCTTTTCCTGCAGCCTGCCAGGTTGCATGCTCGGATAAGGGTCTGGTGTGGATTTTTGGGGGAACCCCACGCCATTTTTTTAAATTTTGGTGCAGAGTTTCCCTTAATATCCATACCAGACCTGAAGGGCCTGGTAATTAAATTTTGGGGGACACCCACGAATTTATTTTTTTTTATTTTTTTTCAATGACTTTCAAGTGTATTGTCAAGACCGACAATTCATTAATAGCCGGCACTAGCGCTAGTACTTTTAAATGACTTTTATTTCCTTTAGAAATGTCATTTTGCTCTCGGACTGTTCTAAACACGGGAAACATGCGCTACTTTTTAGGCACACTATAGACACCCCCCAGATACGAAATTTAAAGGAATATTTCACTTTTATTGTTTCACTTTAAGCATTATTAAAATCACTGCTCCCGAAAAAACGGCCATTTTTAAAACTTTTTTTTGCATTGATACATGTCCCCTGGGGCAAGACCTGGGTCCCCAAACACTTTTTATGACAATAAGTTTGCATATTAACCTTTAAAATTAGCACTTTTGATTTTTCATGTTTGTGTCCCATAGACTTTAACGGTGTTTGCGTGTTCGAACAAATTTTTTGCCTGTTCGCATGTTCTGGATGCGAACCGAACAGGGGGGTGTTCGGTCCATCCCTAATCTGGAATAATGATCCCCAGAGCCTGGGGGAAGATGCCTATCGAGGACTTGATGTCCTGCAGACCTCTCCCTGTCGCCAATTACCGCAAGGTGGCGACTAGTCTTTGTTCCGGAGTGATGGCATGCAGGTGTCCTGCCTGGTAATATAGGGGGACCGCAAAGCCAACAGACGGTGAAAAATGGGGTCCGTCATCTGGAGATAATTCCTGAAATCATCAGGATTTTTCTCCTGGATCTCCCGCAACAAAGGCATGTGAGAGAATTGGTCACACTGGAGTAACCAATTCTTCGTCCATGAACTCCTCCCAGCCCTGTTCATGGACTAGGCTTGGATCAAAGTAAGAACCCCCAACACCAAGCCCCTGCACAGCACGAACTCTACGATGAGTCCGTACCCGCAACATGGCTAGAAAACAGTCGGCTGGTCAGAATGAACTAACAGAATGCACTGAAAATCAGAAAGGCCTGAGAAGAGCGAACTGAAAATCAGAAATGAGTGGACAAGAATGCACTGAAAAACACATATGAACTGACTACACACACTGAAAAACAGATACAAACCCACAAGCACAAACTGAAGAGCAGTAACGAACTGAAAAGCACGAGGCTGAAAAGCGCGAATCGTCTCTCACCAAACTTCTACTAACACGAGATAAACATGAGATTAGCAGAAGGAGCCCAAAGGGTGGCACACTGGCTATTGAACTTCCCTTTTATAGTGCCGTCATACGTGTTGTATATCAGCGCGTTCTTGGCGATCGGAATTTCCGACAACATTTGTGCGACCGTGTGTATGCAAGACAAGTTTGAGCCAACATCCGTCGGAAATAAATCCACGGTTTTGTTGTCGGAATGTCCGATCATGTGTGTGCGGCATTCGAGTCTGAGACTGGGGTGGAGTTTCACCTTTCAGCGGGACAACGACCCTAAACATACAGCCAGAGCTATAATGGATTGGTTTAGATCAAAGCATATTCACGTGTTAAAATGGCCCAGTCAAAGTGCAGATCTAAATCCAATTGAGAATCTGTGGCAAGACTTGAAAATTGCTGTTCAGACGCTCTCCATTCAATCTGACAGAGTTTGAGATATTTTTCAAAAAAGAATGTCACTCTCTAGATGTGAAAAGCTGTTAGAGACACACCCAAAAAGACTTGCAGCTGTAATTGCAGCTAAAGGTGGTTCTACAAAGTATTGACTCAGGGGGACTGAATACAAACGCACGCTAAATTTTGAAAACCATTTATCATTTTCCTTCCACTTTACAATTAAATGTCACTTTGTGTTGGTCTATCATAATAAACCCCATTAAAATACATTTACGCTTTTGGTTGCAACATGACAAAATGTGGACATTTTCAAGGGGTATGAATACTTTTTCAAGGTAACAAGTGTTTGGCGCAAAGGTTAAAAGCAATAATACACATAAATGACAATATTATGCATATAAATGATGAACTGGAACATGGGATAAGAAAAGATAATAGTAGTTCATGATGGTGTGCATAAAGTCGATGATGAGGTTGAAAGACCACATTCACGGCAGCCTTCCAATGGGAATGGAAACCATATTTCCAAAAAGCACTGTTAGAAACAAAGAAAGGAGGAGCCTCTGGGTGCAGACTTAAAAACAATTTTAATAAAAAGAGCAGCAACAGAGATTAATATATATTAGTATTCAGCGCTCAGGACAAGCTGATAACCGAACTGCAGCCCCCCAAAAAAGAAAGCACCTAGGTGCAATCCAAAAGCTGTGAACTCTGAGAAAATAGGGGATTGGCGCTGTTCACTGGTAAAATAATAAGTTATTAACAAATTCTCACCATAAGGGAAAACTGCACTACAGATCTGAGTGAGTGAATTAAAAACGGTGAAACACAATTTACTTCAATATGTATAGATCAATAACCACATAAAAACTACCAATAGGTATGCAAACTCCTCAAAGTGAAGAAATCTATAAAAAATAAAAGTACAGTGTTTCCCCGAAAATAAGACATACCCAAAAAATAAGCCGTAGCAGGATTTCTAAGCATTAGCCCAATATAAGCCATACCCCGAAAATAAGACGTAGTGATGGGCGTGGCTATGCGTACCGGCGCAGAGCAGTAAAGAAGACGTAAGACATACCTAGTGATACAGTAGTGTTGCAGAGCGGTAAAGAAGTCGGGCAGCCCTTCTCATCTGCCCCATCGTGACAGCTGCTACTGTATCTCGGATGTGACCTGTGACCAGCCTCATCAATAAGGTCTGTTCCGCCTGTCAGGTCGTTCTGTGAAAGTAAAAGTAAAAGTCTCCTCAGTGACGTGAGGAGCAGGACGCTCTGTATTGTGTATCCTCAGGGGAAGAAAGCTGCTCCCCAGTACTGAGCAGCAACAGTCTGTGGGTCTCTCTCACCCCACACAAACACCAGGGGATAGGGGAAAAACTTTAGCAAGCAGTCTGCTACTGAGCCAAGAGACCCCATAGAGATCATCCCAGCTCCACTTTGCAGTTCTCACTGGATCCCTGATAAATAAGCCAGCCCTTACACATCAGCTTTGCTGGCCTATCTCTGCTTTTCCTGAGTATCTGTACAATTAGACAAGATGAGTGCAAAAAGAAAGAGTTATTCTGTTGAGTACAAGAAAGGAATTGTGGAGGACTCCAAGGGCAAGAATCTTACAGCTTTCTGCAAAGAGAAGAAGTTGGATATCCGAATGGTCCAAAAATGCCGAGCAGAATATGATAACCAAAGTCTACAGGTGGACAGAGGAAATGCTAAGAAGCGCAAGTGTGGTTCAGGTCGGCAACCTTTATTTCCTGAGCTAGAAGACATGATCAGTGAATGGGTTGCTGACAGGAGAGCAAAGGCTTTGGTTGTGCGCAGGGCTGATATTCAAGCATTTGCCCTTGCAATGGCACCACAATTCGACATATCCCCAGAATTCAAAGCATCACAACACTGGCTGGGTGGCTTCCTTCAGCGATATGAACTGTCTCTCAGAAAATCAACAACACTGTTTAAGTTGGAAGATGCTGAAGTTATTAAGCGAGCACTTGCATTCAAGTCCTTTGTTGATGGCATCGACTTTTCTAAATACCAACTTTGCAACATGATTGCCATGGATGAAACTGCAGTGTTTATGGGTCAAGGAGCCCAAACGACAATTGAACAGAGGGGTGCCTCCTCAATCTACGTTCCCTCCACTGGTCACGAAAGTTCACGTGTTACCTGTATTTTGGCAATTCGTCTGGATGGAACGAAAGCCACACCTGTTATCATCAGTAAGGGAAAGAAAGATAAGATTGAACGTGTTTCCGGCATTTATGTTCTTGAAAGCGAAAAAGCCTGGTGCACACAAGCAGTTATAAGGAAGTGGCTTGATTTAATGCTGCCACTTGTTTTGCGAGGTGGCCAAAGAGGTCTGCTAGTCTGGGATTCAGCCAGCACTCACCGTGCTAAAGACATGAAGAACTTCCTTGCAGAGAGAAGAATAGATCAAATAATGATTCCTGCTGGAATGACTGCCTATCTGCAGACTCTTGATATTGCAATAAACAAGCCATTCAAAGACCATTTGCTTATGGAAATTAACGACTACATTGAAAATAGAATGACAAGAAATCAGCATGGAAACTTTGTGAAACCTAGCCTGCAAGAGGTCGTGATTTGGGTGAAGAATTCATGGGATAAAATCACTGACAGTGTTGTTGCCAATGCACTCCGAGCAGGTTACATGGATAAGAGCTGCTCATTTCATGAGAGCTCTATTGCTCGACATGAAAGATTGGGGCCAATGGTTCTAAAGAAAATGGAGTCGCAAGAAATTCAGGATGGAATTCCAAGTTTGGAGAGTTATGACGATGTTCCAGAAGAAGACGACTTAACTGTAATTGAATAAATGCTGATTGTTGTACCATACTTAATAAAAATAAGACACCCCCTGAAAATAAGCCATAGTGTGTTTTCTTGAGGAAAAATAAATATAAGATGGTGTCTTATTTTCGGGGAAACACGGGTATCTCCAAACAATAAATAAAATTGATAATCGATCTAGTGTACAAAAATAACACAAATTCCAAAAATAATAAATAATAAAACGTGTAAGTGAATTGTGCCCTGAGAAAAACTCAGTGTTAACCACTCCCGAGTGGTATTCTACCAGTGATGTGAAATGACCAGCTGGATGGTGATCAATTGGAAGTGAAACAGACAAAAAAATTTTTTCAATATATATATGTGCATAAAAAATATAGTGATCAAAAATTAGTAGATAAAAAATAGATAAATGAAAAAATTTTTTTTTGAAAAAATGAATTAATTGATAAAATCTAGCACAATAGTCTATAAAGTGTCCATGCATACAACAATTCCAAAAGTGACGAAAAAATACTGTATGTATTAAAAACTGTCCAATGTGTATAAAAAATTCTTGTGCAGAAGTCTAATATATCTTCAAATGGTTCCAGGTATGTCCGTTCAGATAAATATGTACCGTCCTGCGTGGAGCCCCCTCTAGTGTCCCCACTCACCGGAACGCCCAACCCCTGCAGGGGTAATAGGCATGTAGACGTAAGTCCGATGGTCCAAGCGGTCGGTGTCCCCTTCACCACCTTCTCTCCACTTGTGTCACCAGAGTGCTCTCAATGGCATCCACCAGGACAAAATACCATGTACAGGGAGAAGAGAAGAGCCTCATAGTGTGAATCCAAAGATAACTTTATTTAGCTCAAGCTTACATTAAAACTGAACATAAAAAAAGGAAAACTGAAATCTGACAGCTCTCTGCCTGCTGGCTCCACGCCAGAAGCCGCTGACAGTGCAGTGATAGCGGCGTGCGTTCCACGGCCGACTACAGAAACCGCGCCTTACGCGTTTTGTCATCAAGACGTCACCTGAGGCGCCTCAGATGACGTCTTGATGATGAAACGCGTAAGGCGTGGCCACTTGGTACGCATATGTCTTTTTTCCTTCTGTTTATGGTATTGACTTCCGGTTTCTGTAGTCGGCCGTGGAACGCACGTCGCTATCACTGCACTGTCAGCGGCTTCTGGCGTGGAGCCAGCAGGCAGAGAGCTGTCAGATTTCAGTTTTCCTTTTTTTATGTTCAGTTTTAATGTAAGCTTGAGCTAAATAAAGTTATCTTTGGATTCACAC
This sequence comes from Lithobates septentrionalis, assembly GCA_037952835.1. Classification (NCBI taxonomy): domain Eukaryota; kingdom Metazoa; phylum Chordata; class Amphibia; order Anura; family Ranidae; genus Lithobates; species Lithobates septentrionalis. The sequence goes on from JBBDGP010001337.1 coordinate 1,860,290, forward strand.
TATGAGGCTCTTCTCTTCTCCCTGTACATGGTATTGAAAAATTTTTTTTGTCTGTTTCACTTCCAATTGATCACCATCCAGCTGGTCATTTCACATCACTGGTAGAATACCACTCGGTAGTGGTTAACACTGAGTTTTTCTCAGGGCACAATTCACTTACACGTTTTATTATTTATTATTTTTGGAATTTGTGTTATTTTTGTACACTAGATCGATTATCAATTTTATTTATTGTTTGGAGATACTTTTATTTTTTATAGATTTCTTCACTTTGAGGAGTTTGCACACCTATTGGTAGTTTTTATGTGGTTATTGATCTATACATATTGAAGTAAATTGTGTTTCACCGTTTTTAATTCACTCACTCAGATCTGTAGTGCAGTTTTCCCTTATGGTGAGAATTTGTTAGCAACAGAGATTGCACTCACATTTGTGTTGAGTTAAAAAGGCATATGAGAGTCCCAGATGTAACTGGAGGAGTCCGTGAGGTCGATCATCCCTGCCATGGATGTGTAATCAGACTGGTCTTTCAGATGCACTGTGTCCACCGGCCGGCGATGATGGAGGAATACCAGAATGAGGCTTGGAAGGCAAACAGCAATCCAGGCGAGGGGCGATGACATCACACACATGTGACGCGTTTCCTGAGTCAGCAAGTCGTGAATGGCATGACGGCTGCACTCCTTTGTCAAGCTAGTTACTATGGGACTAATGCAGAGAATATATGGGAGGAAGTGAGGGGAGTGGTCATGAGAATAAGCTGTATGGAGTAGGAGGGAGTGGTCATGAGAGGAAGCTGTATGGAGTAGTGTCAGCAATGAAGGACGTGTGAGGGAAAAAAAAAGGCTAGTTACTATGGGACTAGTTGAGAGAATGTATGGGAGGAAGTGAGGGGAGTGGTCATGAGAGGAAGCTGTATGGAGTAGGGAGGAGTGGTCATGAGAGGAAGCTGTATGGAGTAGTGTCAGCAATGAAGGACGTGTGAGAAAAAAAAATAAAAAATAAAAATAAATAAAAAGGGCTAGTTACTATGGGACTAGTTGAGAGACTATATGGGAGGAAGTGAGGGGAGTGATCATGAGAGGAAGCTGTATGGAGTAGGGGGGAGTGGTCATGAGAGGAAGCTCTATGGAGTAGTGTCAGCAATGTCATGGGATGTAGAGTATAATATATGGTATAGTCCAGAAAGAGACTATAGGGACTATCCCTCTAAAATGATGTAATATATGGGATATGGGAGAACATTTGAAAAGGGGGGAAAGAGGGGGGGCAAGGGGGGAGGGGGGAAGAAAAGAAAGAAAAGAGAGGGGGGAGGGAAACAAAAAATGAGGGGGGGTTATGGAAATAGGAAAACAGGGGGGGGAGGGGGTAGGGGGGGAAGTGGAGGTGTGAAGAAATGAGGAGGGGAAGGGAAAGAAAAAAGAAAGAAAAAAGGACATGTGTACACACTCCATGTGCAAACTGATATAACATGATAAACTGGTGATATGATCATAAAAAAAACACACACATAAGCAAATATATGCGCGCAGGCATCACAGAATGGCAGATGTTTCAATGCACTCATTGATGCCTCCAGGTGAGAGGACATCCAGACGATAGATCCAATAGGTCTCCCTTGCGCACAATTTCTTGAACCTTTCGGCAGGCGAGAGAGACCTAGGGATCTGTTCTATAACCCAAACAGATAACCCCAGAGTGGAACCCTTGTGAACTGTGGCAAAATGTCTGGGTACACTATGGGGGTCTGTACCACCCTCAATGTACCTTCTATTCTCCCCAAAACGCTGTCTGAGGGGCCGAATGGTGCGGCCAACGTATATGAGGCCACAGGGGCAGGTCAGACCATATACCACATGATCCGATGAACAATTGAAAAATCTTTCAGAAAATAAGTGTGGCCTTTGGTGGAGAAAGATTTTTAACCGTGCTGAACAAAATGGCACATTTTGCAAAGTTTCTTGCGGCATTGGTACATCCCTACCAGAGGAATGAGCGGAGTGATGGGTGGGAAGGTAGGGGTGGTTTTCAATTTGCTAGGAGCAATTTTGTTTTTAAGGTTTGGAGCCCTGTGGTAAGTGACACGTGGGTGTGTGGGGAGGATAGATTTGAGGTGAGGGTCCTGCTGAAGAATGTCCCAATGTTTCAGCAGGATCTTCTCCATCTTTTTATGTTGAGAATAAAAAGTCGTGATGAATCGGATGGGACAGTCTGTAGAAGGAGGATTAGGGCGTGAGGGTTTCCCATGGAGATACAGTTCATAAGCTTTTTCTACTATATCTGCAGGGTATTCCTTCTCAGAAAATTTGTTTTTGAGGTGTACACTGGATTCGATATAGTCAACATCCATAGTGCAATTCTGTCTGAGTCGACAAAATTGACCTTTGGGAATGTTTTTGATCCATGGTGGGTAATGACAGCTTTTGTAATGAAGATATGAGTTGCCACTGGTGGACTTAGTATAATTTCTGGCATATATGACATGGTCGTCATGTTGAAGTTATAAATCCAGAAAAGCTAAGGAGATCACTTTCGTGTGTAAAAGATATTCCATAGGTGTTATTATTGCAATGTGCAATGAACGGATGGATAAGATTTAAAGGACCATCCCAAATGATGATAATGTCATCAATATATCGGCCAAAAATAATTATGTTGGCGGAAAAAGGATTATTTTGGTAAATGTACTGATTTTCCCAGAACCCCATGGCTAGGTTCGCGTACGAGGGGGCAAAGTTGGCCCCCATCGCTGTGCCTTGTAGCTGTAAATAGAAGTCTCCATTGAATGTGAAATAGTTATGCGTTAAGCAGAACTTGGTAGCTTCTATTATAAAGGTGGCCTGGCGGGGGTTAATGAGTGGATCTGTGGAAAGGAAATGTTCGAGAGCCATAATGCCAAAATTGTGGGGAATAGAGGTGTATAGTGAACTGACGTCTAGCGATAGCCAGGTGTAAGAGGGTTCCCAAGTGTAGGGTGAGAGGAGTTCCAGAAGATGTGTCCCATCCCAGATATAGGACTGGAGTTGGAGGACAATTGGTTGTAGATAACGATCTACATATTGGCTGAAACCTGAGGTGATACTGTCCATAGAGGCCACAATTGGCCTACCGGGGTTTTTTTTTATTTTTATGTATTTTGGGTAAATGATAAAAGTACAGAATGGAATAAAAGGGTTTGTGAAAAAAAGAAATCTCAATTTTAGAAATGACATTGTCGGATAGAGCAGTCGAGATCAAAAGGTCTGCTTCTATGACAAAGTCATTAGTGGGGTCTTTTGGAAGTTTTGTGTAGGTGGCCTGGTCAGACAGCAGTCGTTCTGCCTCTGCAATATAATCTACTTTATTTTGAAGGATGATGCCACCTCCTTTGTCCGCAGGCTTGATTATGAGGTCCTCTGCATTGGTAAATTGTTGGAGGGCTCTGATTTCCAGTGGTGTAAGATTTTGGGGTTTGGAAGTGGACGTGGTATTACAGAGTTTGGTCATATCTGAGAAGACCACTCTGTAAAAGCTTTCTATGTAGGGACCCTTAGACTGTGTGGGAAAAAAATATAGATTTAGGCTTTAGACCAGAATGAATAATGGGTGGGGATGTGATTAGATGTTGTGTCAGTAGTTTTAAGAGATCATCTTCAGTATAGGGTATGTCGAGGTCATCACAGTCGTAGATTTCAGAGACATTATCTGATTCATCCAACATTGACACAGGTGAAATGGTGGCAGTGGGTGGGATGAGAGTCTGCTGTTTGTCTCTATCCTTTTGGATGTTGAAATGCCTCTTGAGGGTCAGATTTCTAATGTAACCATTCAGATCTTTGAAGAGCAGAAAGGGATTGGGTCTGTTGGTGGGGGCAAAGTTTAAACGATGACTAAGGAGTGCTATGTCTGCAGCGGACAAAGTGTGATTGGACAGATTGAAGATTTTTATAGTTTTTTTGGGTTCTGTATGTGATAATGATCTTCTAGTTCGTCCCCCTCTGCGGCCTCTTCTGTGAGTTTTCTTTTTCGTGATATGGTGACCGGAGGAGGACTGGGCACTAAAAAAGTATCCGAAATATGGTGAGATGTGGAAGTATGAGCAGCAGAAGTGTGTTGTTCCGTTGTTGTAGGGACTGGAGTGGGTGGGTCTGAAAGGTTATTGGTAGAACCTATGCATGGAGGTTCAGGGTCAAGAGAAGGTATGACTGTGTGAGGAGCGGGTGGATATAAAGGATCTGAGATGATCCTGGGGGGATGGGCTGGTGCGGTTGAGTTGGATGGAGACGTGGATGTGGGATTGAGCCCACAATTTTTTGAGTTGTATACTTATGAGAGGTAAGGGGCAAGGGGCAGGAGGAAGAGATGGCAAACTCATGAGAGGTAAAGGATGATTGACAGAAGAGGGAAGCGTGAGGGGTATGAAACATGAGTGGATATTATGTCAACAGGATAGGACCGGGTTTTCTTGTTCCATGTGAAAATTCTGTCAAGGTTGAAATCATCCAGGTCTCTTTTAAATTTGCCCATACTTTTTCAAGGCACTATATATATATATATATATATATATATATATATATATATATATATATATATATATATATATATATAATAAATATATATATATATATATATATATATATACATATATATATATATATATATATATATACATATATATATATATATATATATATATTATACATACAGTATCTCATAAAAGTGAGTACACCCCTCACATTTTTGTAAATATTTTATTATATCTTTTCATGTGACCACACTGAAGAAACGACACTTTGCTACAATGTAAAGTAGTGAGTGTACAGCTTGTATAACAGTATACATTTTCTGCCCCCTCAAAATAACTCAACACACAGCCATTAATGTCTAAACCGCTGAAAAAAAAAGTTAGTATACCCCTAATTGAAAATGTCCATATGGGGCCCAAAGTGTCAACACTTTGTGTGGCCGCCATTATTTTCCAGCACTGCCTTAACCCTCTTGGGCATGGAGTTCACCAGAGCTTCACAGGTTGGCACCGGAGTCTTCTTCCACTCCTCCATGACAACATTACAGAGCTGGTGGATGTTAGAGACCTTGCGCTCCTCCACCTTCTGTTTTGAGGAAGCTCCCCAGATGCTTAATAGGGTTCAGGTCTGGAGACATGCTTGGCCAGTCCATCACCTTTACCCTCAGCTTCTTTAGCAAGGCAGTGGTCATCTTGCAGGTGTGTTTGGGGTCGTTATCATGTTGGAATACTGCCTGCGGCTCAGTCTCCGAAGGGAGGGGATCATGCTAGGCTTCAGTATGTCACAGTACATGTTGGCATTCATGGTTCCCTCAATGAACTGTAGCTCCCCAGTGCTGACAGCACTCATGCAGCCCCAGACCATGACACTCCCACCACCATGCTTGACTATAGGCAAGACACACTTGCCTTTGTACTCCTCACTAGGGATGAGCTTCGTGTTCGAGTCGAACCCATGTTCGACTCGAACATCGGCTGTTCGGTCATTCGCCGAATTGCGAACGATATGGGCCGTTCGCGCCAAATTCGTGTGGCGCATCACGGCCCATAATTCACTGCGGCATCGCAGTGCATTGCTTGCTGATGATTGGCCAAGCATGCACTATGACCCGCATGCTTGGCCAATCACAGCGCCGCCTGAACAGAGAGCCGTAATTGGCCAAAGCCAAGGAGGCTTTGGCCAATTATGGCTCTGGGGATTTAGTACACGCCCCACACTATATAAGGCCGCCTGCACGGCGGCCCTGTGCAGTGTGTTCTGTTGTGCTTAGAGAGAGAGAGACAGTGTCATTTCATTTGAGTTAGCTAGATTAGGCAGGACAGTCAGTCAGTTAGCTGCACTTAAAGTGTATTGTGTATATATATGCATCCCAGGTGTTGCATATATATATATACACTGTATTCAGTTTAGCTAGATCCGTTCCTGTTATCTTCTAGACTATTTACATTTAGTGCAGTGCGTCCTGCTCACAGTGTTCAGCTAGATCCGTTCCTGTTATCTTCCTACTGACAGGCAGGCATGTCTTGTTACAGTATTAACAGCTACCTAAAGAAAATTACTGGTGTTCTTTTGATCCTATTAGTACCACGGTCAGGCAGCTAGACTATTTACATTTAGTACAGTGCGTCCTGCTCACAGTGTTCAGCTAGATCCGTTCCTGTTATCTTCCTACTGACAGGCAGGCTTGTCTTGTTACAGTATTAACAGCTACCTAAAGAAAATTACTGGTGTTCTTTTGATCCTATTAGTACCACGGTCAGGCAGCTAGACTATTTACATTTGGTACAGTGCGTCCTGCTCACAGTGTTCAGCTAGATCCGTTCCTGTTATCTTCCTACTGACAGGCAGGCTTGTCTTGTTACAGTATTAACAGCTACCTAAAGAAAATTACTGGTGTTCTTTTGATCCTGGTGTACAGTAGGGGGCGCTAGAGACCTGAAAGAAACTTATGTATCTGCCACTAGATACACCCACTAGCTATATCAACCACAGTGAATTGAATAGTGCTGTTAGTGCTAAACTCAAATTACAACAAATACATAGTTTATAATACAAATAAGAAAAATTGCAGTGAAAAAATATATAATAATATAATCAACAAAATTCTTGGTGCAAGTGAAAATAAATAGAATCGTGATGTTCAATAGTCCCAATCCATTGAAAAGATCAGAGCAAAGTAGTTAGAACCAACACCAGTTGAAACCAACATCAAAGCAAACACATGGATCCTCAAAGATGCGACAATCGTGCGTTGGTATAAAGATTCCGTCACCCAAGAGGAAATAACACCTGAAGGAAATAGATATCTGCTTACCAGATACCAATGACTTCTTTAACTAAAAAGAGAGTCATTAGTGCTTGTACAGGATTGTGCCTGTTCACATGAAGGCTGGAAAGCTGGATGATGCTTTAGGCATAGATCCCTCCCGTCCCATTCATTCAGGATAGGAAATATGAGAAACAAAAGGGAATCTTCATAGCGTAAAACCGTTTAATGTATAAAAATAGAGAACAATAAAATAGCCGATTGGCCTCTTACATTTGTCGGTGCCTACCCGGCACTGGGACTGCTCGCATGTCAGGGTGAGTGGAGTCAGGAACCCTTCGCATCACATCGCACATGCGGCGTGCGTTCCACCCCGTGCGTCTAGCTAGACGCACGGGGTGGAACGCACGCCGCATGTGCGATGTGATGCGAAGGGTTCCTGACTCCACTCACCCTGACATGCGAGCAGTCCCAGTGCCGGGTAGGCACCGACAAATGTAAGAGGCCAATCGGCTATTTTATTGTTCTCTATTTTTATACATTAAACGGTTTTACGCTATGAAGATTCCCTTTTGTTTCTCATATTTCCTATCCTGAATGAATGGGACGGGAGGGATCTATGCCTAAAGCATCATCCAGCTTTCCAGCCTTCATGTGAACAGGCACAATCCTGTACAAGCACTAATGACTCTCTTTTTAGTTAAAGAAGTCATTGGTATCTGGTAAGCAGATATCTATTTCCTTCAGGTGTTATTTCCTCTTGGGTGACGGAATCTTTATACCAACGCACGATTGTCGCATCTTTGAGGATCCATGTGTTTGCTTTGATGTTGGTTTCAACTGATGTTGGTTCTAACTACTTTGCTCTGATCTTTTCAATGGATTGGGACTATTGAACATCACGATTCTATTTATTTTCACTTGCACCAAGAATTTTGTTGATTATATTATTATATATTTTTTCACTGCAATTTTTCTTATTTGTATTATAAACTATGTATTTGTTGTAATTTGAGTTTAGCACTAACAGCACTATTCAATTCACTGTGGTTGATATAGCTAGTGGGTGTATCTAGTGGCAGATACATAAGTTTCTTTCAGGTCTCTAGCGCCCCCTACTGTACACCATAACTTATTTGATTCTTTCATTCAAATTAAGGGGAGCAGCTTGTGTATTATTGTGACCTATTGGGTTTTTTTGTTTTTTTTACACTTACCATACTTATTACCACGGGCGCGGAAGTACTATATATATATTCTTTTGATCCTATTAGTACCACGGTCAGGCAGCTAGACTATTTACATTTAGTACAGTGCGTCCTGCTCACAGTGTTCAGCTAGATCCGTTCCTGTTATCTTCCTACTGACAGGCAGGCTTGTCTTGTTACAGTATTAACAGCTACCTGAAGAAAATTACTGGTGTTCTTTTGATCCTATTAGTACCACGGTCAGGCAGCTAGACTATTTACATTTAGTACAGTGCGTCCTGCTCACAGTGTTCAGCTTGATCCGTTCCTGTTATCTTCCTAGTGACAGGCAGGCTTGTCTTGTTACAGTATATAAAGCTACCTGAAGAAAATTACTGGTGTTCTTTTGATCCTATTAGTACCACGGTCAGGCAGCTAGACTATTTACAGTTAGTGCAGTGCGTCCTGCTCACAGTGTTCAGCTAAACCTACAAGTTAGTGGGGTGCGTCCACCTCACAGTGTTCAGCTAAAGCTACCTGTAGAAGGTTGGTGGTGTTCTCATACTACAGGCAAGCAGTTGATTTTGCTAGCTGCAGTATCAGTACATATATATATATATATATATATATATATATATATATATATATATATATATATATCCCAGCTTAGTGCAGCTACAGGCCATTAGTATGTCTGGAAGGCCAAGAAGGAGAGGCAGACAGTCACAAGCCAATAAGAGAGGGCAAGCAGGCTCTGTGTCTAGTGCTGGTCGTGGAGACGGTGCATCCTCATCAGCACGTGGCCATGGGACATGCTTGGCCTTTTTTTCGGCAGCTGGCCGTGTTGAGCAGCAACATGCAGAAGACTTGGTCGAGTGGATGACCAAGCCGTCCTCATCCTCCTCATCCTCTCTCACCCATGCCCAGGGTGCTTTGTCTGGCAAAGCAGCGGCCTCTTCCCTCGGCTCAATGTCATCAGTGACTCCTTCCCTAGCTCCACCATGTCCTCCTGAGGAGTCCCTCAAACTGTTTGACCACAGTGTTGGGTACATGCTCCAGGAGGATGCCCAGCGTTTGGAAGGCTCTGATGATGATACTGAGCTCGATGAAGGCAGTAACATGAGCACGGACAGAGGGGGTGCCCAAGAAGGACAGCAATCTGGCAGTCATGCTCCCCCTGCTGCAGCATACTGCCAGGTTTGCTCCAGTGATGAGGAGGGAGGGGATGATGAGGTCACTGACTCAACGTGGGTGCCTGATAGGAGAGAGGAGGAGGAGGAGGAGGAGGCGGCACATCACCAACGAGGCAGGATGCCCTCCAGGGGCCAGCCTAAGGGCAGCACATTGACTGCATCACACCCCAAAGCTCCACATGTGCAGGGCGCTGCAGTCTCTGCGCGTTATTCAAAAAGTTCTTTGGTGTGGGCCTTTTTTGAGACGAGTGCATCAGATCGCACCGCTGCTATTTGCAACATATGTCTCAAGCGTATCTCACGTGGCCAAAACATCTCCCGCTTGGGTACCACATGCTTGACCAGACATATGTTGACCTGCCATGCAGTTCGTTGGCAAGCGTATCTAAAAGACCCACACCAAAGAGCAAAGAGGATCTCTCCTTGCTCCTCATCAGCTGAGATTTCCAACCCCACTAGACCTCCAGTCCTCTCTGAGAATTAGGTGTGTCACAGCCAAGTACTTGTGGGCAATCTGCTTTTGGTACACCGACGTCAGATTGTACCAGGCAAATTTCCCTGCCCCAGCTGCTGCACCGCCGAAAGAAGTTTGCTCCCAGCCATCCACATGCCCAGCGGTTGAATGCTAGCTTGGCAAAATTGCTAGCACTTCAACTGCTGCCTTTTCAGTTGGTAGACTCTGCCCCCTTCCGTGAGTTTGTGGAATGTGTGGTTCCTCAGTGGCAGGTACCCAAACGCCACTTTTTCTCACGGAAGGCGATTCCGGCTCTCTACCGGCATGTGGAAGGCAATGTCCATGCCTCGCTGGACAGGGCGGTCAGCGGTAAGGTGCATATTACCGCTGACTCATGGTCCAGCAGGCATGGACAGGGACGTTACCTAAGTTTCACGGCGCATTGGGTGACTCTGCTGGCAGCTGGGAAGGATGCAGGACAAGGTGCAGTAGTGTTGGAGGTTGTTCCGCCACCACGCCTCCAAAATGCTAATGATTGTGACACACCTCTCTCCTCCACCCCCTCCTCTTCTTCTTCCTCCATGGCCTCTTCCTCGGAACCAGCGGTGCTCCGTAGTCGTTCAATGGGCTACGCAAGTACGCAGGCCAAAAGATGCCATGCGGTGCTTGAGCTGGTGTGCTTGGGGGACAGGAGCCACACTGGGGCAGAGGTTCTGTCAGCTCTGCAGGGGCAGGTTCAGAGGTGGTTGACGCCACGCCAACTTAAGGCAGGAATGGTGGTTTGCGACAATGGCACCAACCTCCTCTCTGCCCTCCGACAGGGACAAATGACCCATGTGCCCTGTTTGGCTCACGTCCTTAACTTGGTGGTGCAGCGGTTCTTGGGCATTTACCCGGGCTTACAGGATGTCCTGAGGCAGGCCAGGAAAGTCTGTGTGCATTTCCGCCGGTCATATAATGCCAGTGCTCGGCTGACGGACCTCCAAAAGGAGTTTAACCTGCCCAAGAACCGCCTAATCTGTGACATGCCCACCAGGTGGAACTCAACGTTGGCCATGCTGCAGCGGCTGCACAGGCAGCAGAGGGCCATCAATGAGTACCTGTGTGACTATGGCACCAGGACAGGGTCAGGGGAGCTTGGTTTTTTTTCCCCACGCCAGTGGGCCATGATCAGGGATGCATGCACTGTCCTGTCACCATTCGAGGAGGCCACGAGGATGGTGAGCAGTGACAGTGCATGCATCAGTGACACTGTCCCCCTTGTCCACCTGTTGGAGCACACGCTGCGTGGAATAATGGACAGGGCACTTGAGGCAGAACAGAGGCAGGAAGAGGAGGACTTCCTTAGCTCTCAAGGCCAACTTTATCCAGACAGTGTTCCTGCGTGCCCACCGATCACACAGGAAGAGGACGAGGAGGAGGAGGAGGAGGAAGATTGTGTCAGTATGGAGGTGGAGCCTGGCACTCAGCATCAGCAGCAGTCTTTAAGGGATCAGTCCCAAGAAACACATGGACTTGTACGTGGCTGGGAGGAGGTGGCTGCGGATGTTGTCGTCCTTAGTGACCCAGAGGACTCCGGACTGAATGCCTCAGCAAACCTACGCTGCATGGCCTCCCTGATCCTGCAAAGCCTGCGTAAGGATCCTCGTATTCGTGGTATCAAGGAGAAGGACCAATACTGGCTGGCAACCCTCCTTGATCCACGTTACAAAGGTAAGGTTGCGGACCTTATCTTGCCATCGCAGAGGGAGCAGAGGATGAAACATCTTCGGGAGGCCTTGCAGAAAGGTCTGTGCAACGCGTTCCCAGAGACTGGGAGGTTACAAACTCCTGTTTCTGGACAACGTGTTGCTGAGGCTTCGGTCAGTCAAAGAAGGAGCGGTGGAGAAGGTGGCCGTCTGACCGATGCGTTCAGACAATTTTTTGGTCCGCAGCCCCAAGGTATGATCGGTTCCAGCAACCATCGCCAGCGTCTGTTTTACATGGTGCAGGAATACCTAGGGGCAAGATCAGACTTGGACACCTTTCTCACCGAAAATCCTCTGGGTTACTGGGTCTTGAGGATGGATCATTGGCCAGAGCTTGCACATGCACAGTATGCAATTGAGCTACTGGCCTGTCCTGCATCCAGTGTTCTTTCGGAACGCACATTCAGTGCTGCTGGAGGCGTGGTAACCGATCACAGGGTGCGTCTGTCCACCGACTCGGTCGATCGACTGACCTTCATAAAAATGAATCAGTCTTGGATCACCACCAGCTACCAAGCACCTGATGCTGATGTAACCGAATAATTTTTTTTGAAATCTTAGATCCCTTCAAAGACTGCCTATGCTGATGCTGAGTGACTATCCCTGAGTAATTATCCTCTTCCTTCTCAATCATCACGCTGATAGCTTGTAAGAACATTTTTGGTTCTGGGCACCAGCACCAGTGCCTAAGGCCCCAATTTTTCTGCCCCTGTCTAACAGGGGCGTGTAATTACAATTTTTGATGCAATACTTTGCAGCAGGGCTCGTTCCTGCGTTCCAACTAGAGTGTCTGTGAGGGGTTGCAGTGTTGTGGCACCAGCACCAGTGCCTAAGGCCCAATTTTTCAGCCCTTGTTTAACAGGGGCGTGTAATTACAATTTTTGATGCAATACTTTGCAGCAGGGCTCGTTCCTGCGTTCCAACTAGAGTGTCTGTGAGGGGTTGCAGTGTTGTGGCACCAGCACCAGTGCCTAATGCCCAATTTTTCAGCCCTTGTTTAACAGGGGCGTTTAATTACAATTTTTGATGCAATACTTTGCAGCAGGGCTCGTTCCTGCGTTCCAACTAGAGTGTCTGTGAGCGGTTGCAGTGTTGTGGCACCAGTGCCTAAGGCCCAATTTTTCAGCCCTTGTTTAACAGGGGCGTGTAATTACAATTTTTGATGCAATACTTTGCAGCAGGGCTCGTTCCTGCGTTCCAACTAGAGTGTCTGTGAGGGGTTGCAGTGTTGTGGCACCAGCACCAGTGCCTAAGGCCCAATTTTTCAGCCCTTGTTTAACAGGGGCGTGTAATTACAATTTTTGATGCAATACTTTGCAGCAGGGCTCGTTCCTGCATTCCAACTAGAGTGTCTGTGAGGGGTTGCAGTGTTGTGGCACCAGCACCAGTGCCTAAGGCCCAATTTTTCAGCCCTTGTTTAACGGGCGTGTAATTACAATTTTTGATGCAATACTTTGCAGCAGGGCTCGTTCCTGCGTTCCAACTAGAGTGTCTGTGAGGGGTTGCAGTGTTGTGGCACCAGCACCAGTGCCTAAGGCCTAATTTTTCAGCTCCTGTTCAACAGGGGCATGTAATTACAATTCTTGATCTAATATTTCACATCAGGGCCCTGTGAGGGCTTACAGAGTTGTGGCCACAGCAACACCTAAGGCCCAAATTTCTGCTGAGTATATAGGGCAGGACCCTACTTTCAAACATCTAACTTACAAACGACTCCTACTTGCAAACGGAAGGAGACAACAGGAAGTGAGATGAAATCTACCCCTAGGAAGGGAAATTCTCTCCTGTAAGAGTTAATATGGGAAAAAAAATTCTCCTTTCCACTGATGCTTTCCAATCCTTGTTCCACTAAAAAACCCAAATTTTCAAAAAACATTTTTCATTGGGACAAAAAGTGAGGTGAAATCTTCTGAAGAGGAGGAAAGACAGCAAAACAAATGTCACAGGGGTGATAACCCTTCCCTATGTTTTCAAAAAAGCTTAAAAAAGATTTTTTGGCTGGAGCTAAACACGTTAAAAATGTACCCGTTCAAAATTACAAAGAGATTCTACTTAACAACAAACCTACAGTCCCGGTCTTGTTTGCACCGCCTGTATACTGCTGTTCAGAGTATATAGGGCCTGGTGGCCCCACACCTTTCCTTATTTTAATTTGGGTGCGGGGTTCCCCTTAATATCCATACAAGACCCAAAGGGCCTGGTAATGGACTGGGGGGTACCCATGCCGTTTGTCTCACCGATTTTCATCCATATTGCCATGACCCGACATTACATTAAACCCGCAAGCAGTTTTAAATGAGATTTTTTCCTTTAAAAATGACATTTGGTGCAGGGACTGTTCTAAACACGGGAAACACGCGTCACTTTACAGGCATACTATAGACACCCCCCAGGTACGATATTTAAAGGAATATTTCACTTTTTTTTTTTTTACTTTAAGCATCATTAAAATCACTGCTCCCGAAAAAACGGCCGTTTTTAAAAGTTTTTTTTGCATTGATACATGTCCCCTGGGGCAGGACCCGGGTCCCCAAACCCTTTTTAGGACAATACCATGCAAATTAGCCTTTAAAATGAGCACTTTTGATTTCGAACGTTCGAGTCCCATAGACGTTAATGGGGTTATAATGTTCGTGCGAACTTTCGGTCCGTTCGCAGGTTCTGGTGCGAACCGAACCGGGGGGTGTTCGGCTCATCCCTACTCCTCACCTGGTTGCCGCCACACACGCTTGACACCATCTGAACCAAATACGTTTTATTATGGTCTCATCAGACCACAGGACATGGTTCCAGTAATCCATGTCCTTAGTCTGCTTGTCTTCAGCAAACTGTGGGCTTTCTTGTGCATCATCTTTAGAAGGGGCTTCCTTCTGGGGCGACAGCCATGCAGACCAATTTGATGCAGTGTGCGGCTTATGGTCTGAGTACTGACAGGCTGACCCCCCCCCCCCATCAACCTCTGCAGCAATGCTGGCAGCACTCATACGTCTATTTCCCAAAGACAATCTCTGAATATGATGCTGAGCACGTGCACTCAACTTCTTTGGTCGACCATGGCGAGGCCTGTTCTGAGTGGAACCTGTCTTGTTAAGCAGCTGTATGGTCTTGGCCACCGTGCTGCAGCTCAGTTTCAGGGTCTTGGCAATCTTCTTATCGACTAGGCCATCTTTATGTAGAGCAACAATTCTTTTTTTCGGATCCTGAGAGTTCTTTGCCATGAGGTGCCATGTTGAACTTCCAGTGACCAGTATGAGAGAGTGAGAGCAATCACAATAAAAATCTCTCCTGCGCTCAGGTGTCTATGAACCAAACATGTGGTGCGACCGTCTAAAAAGGTAATGCCTACTGTCTTGCAGCCCTCCTTTGAACAATGGGTATTCAAGCTAGAGAAAAACAGAAAAGAAGGAGGGCGCACCAACCTAGTGCATTACCACTAATAAACTTTATTACAGCATAAAAACAGCAGAATTAATACTCACAAACGAGCTTGTATAACCAGCTTTAAAAAGGGCGCAACAGCGCTGTTTCTGTAAATCGACACATCAGGACCTATTGCCAAGAGGGTCAAACCGGTGCAAACGGCTAACGCGTTTCGGGGGAGCACCCCTTTCTTCAGAGCCTAAGCGGGCAATGGTTGGTCTCTCAACCTTCTCTCTCTATAAATGTGCCTGTATCTGCCACACCCAATTGGTGGCGCCGCCCCCCCTCCCTCCAAAGACTTACACAGCCCCCACCCATTCGGGCTAGCCCTCCCTGAGCCTATCTCTCTGAATGCAATTTCTATTTGAGCCAGATAGCAGAAAACAATAATCGAAAATCAATGCTGCCTGCTACGTAATGAGCCAAAGGATCTATAATGCCATCAGCATGGACCACAGAGCACGGGGGGGGGGGGAACATAGGCGCCGACCACACATACCTCAAATCGTGCATGTAGATCAGTCAGTAGCCACATACCATAGATTCGCCAGGATGGGTATTCGAGGCTTCGCCGGCTCTCAGGAGCCATAATGATATTGCAAATAGCGTGTGGAACGCACGCCGCCCGAAGAACCAGGAAGTGCGGGCGTTCCTGCGTTCCACCCGCAACTTCCGGCTGTTCGCGGCGTCATTTCTCCTTCCAGAAGTGTCAGAAGACACTGTGTGCAGGGGATACGGCCCGGAAGTGCGGGTGTGTTTGCGTTCCACCCGCTGATTCCGGCCGTCATAGAATGGCCTATAGATGGCTAGGATTGGTGGTGCGCGCGCATCTCAATGCGCCCGCGCGCCTTACTCCAATCACTCCAATACTATCGCCTATCATAGGCAGAGTCTGGCCGCACAAGACAGGCGGCATACTAGCAAAGACTGCAGACATCACTCAGCCCGCAAAATAGTATATAGACTTTGGTGTAATTAGAATAACAATCCAAATGGGGAGGTAGATGGGAAATCAAACTGATACCATTATTGACAATAATTAATTAGTGATAATCAGTCGATATGGCCCACAGAAGTATCCTCCCAAGGTGCACTGAATTGTACTACACATACCATACACATATTTCATAAATTAAAATTAAAATTAAAATTAAAATTAAAATATATTTGGTTATACAGCATATAATAGGTATATTTCATAAAATACATCATTGGACCTAATATTAAAAGGTCAAAACCTGGGAATTCATAGCAATTAGTCATATAAATAAGACCAGGAAAAAAAATCCATGCATAATGATACCTACATGATGGTTGTCCTAAAAAAGCATAAAACCAGATATAATATCTAAAACTGAATACAAAAACTCACCAGCCTATACCATTATTGATCTTCATTAAAAACATGAAAAGAGTACACCTACTAAGAGGCTGCGCACCCCTCCATGTAGATATAATGAAATATAAATAAAGTAAATGTATATAAAGATGATAAAATGGAACATACTAAGTCATATAGCCATAATGGCTATCTCCCCAGCATATGCCCTGGAGGATACCTTTGCGGTCTAGCATACCAAAGAAGAGAGAGACACCATTGCCCGCTTAACCTAATGGGAATTAACACTAAACTCCAATGGTGGTGATGTACATAAAGTGACAAAAGCTACGTAATATACCAAGTTACACAAAAAAAGATTTGAGTTAACAACTGTCTAAAAACCAACCATGACCTATTAACTATATTCTATGTATAAAGCTGAAAAACTACATACCCGCTACTACACCTGTTGAAAGAATCTGCCCCAATTCGTTGTCCCTGATCCTAGTGTATTCCATAGGACCCAAAAGTAAGCCCCTATCTGCATATTGGCGGCAAGGAGTCCACTACAAAGGACAAACCATAGTTGGCCTACCTAATGCCACCAATGACTCGGGGACTGGAGGAGTTATACAACATTGTGTAGTTCGATTTCCTCGTTCAGGCCTTTCGGGGCCAAAGTGCCTAGGGAAAATATCCAGAAGGCCTCTCTATTGCACAGCATTTGGTGTTTTTTGCCATTATCCAAATCGCTCGGCATCGCTTCAATGCCGAACACCTTGAGGCCGTCTGTACTGCTACTGTGGGTTTCTTTAAAGTGTTTCGGTATTGAATAGTTATCCTTTTCTGTCAGGATACTGCTCCTGTGCTCATTCATTCTGGTCCTCATGGGTCTTGACGTCCGTCCGACATAGAGGAGACCACAAGGGCACAGAAGGCCATAGATGACATATGAAGTGCCGCAGTTAATAAACTGCTTCATCTTGTTGACCCTCTTGGCAATAGGTCCTGATGTGTCGATTTACAGAAACAGCGCTGTTGCGCCCTTTTTAAAGCTGGTTATACAAGCTCGTTTGTGAGTATTAATTCTGCTGTTTTTATGCTGTAATAAAGTTTATTAGTGGTAATGCACTAGGTTGGTGCGCCCTCCTTCTTTTCTGTTTTTCTCTAGAGTGAGAGCAATAACACCAAATTTAACACACCTGCTCCCCATTCACACCTGAGACCTTGTAACACTAACAAGTCACATGACACCAGGGAGGGAAAATGGCTAATTGGGCCCAATTTGGACATTTTCACTTAGAGGTGTACTCACTTTTGTTGCCAGCGATTTAGACTTTAATGGCTGTGTATTGAGTTATTTTAGGGGAAAGCAAATTTACACTGTTATACAAGATGTACACTCACTACTTTACATTGTAGCAAAGTGTCAATTCTTCAGTGTTGTCACATGAAAAGATATAATAAAATATTTACACAAATGTGAGGGGTGTACTCACTTTTGTGAGATACTGTGTGTAATATATATATATATATATATATATATATATATATATATATATATATATATATATATATATATTACCCTATATTCTCAAAAGTATTGGGACACCTGCCTTTACATGCACATGAACTTTAATGGCATCCCAGTCTTAGTCTGTAGGGTTCAATATTGAGTTGGCCCACCCTTTGCAGCTATAATAGCTTCAACTCTTCTGGGAAGGCTGTCCACAAGGTTTAGGGGTGTGTCTATGGGAATGTTTGACCATTCTTCCAGAAGCGCATTTGTGAGGTCAGGCACTGATGTTGGATGAGGAGGCCTGGCTCGCAGTCCCCACTCTAATTAATCCCAAAGGTGTTTTATCGGGTTGAGGTCAGGACTCTGTGCAGGCCAGTCAAGTTCCTCCACCCCAAACTCGCTCATCCATATCTTTATGGAGCTTGCTTTGTGCACTGGTGCGCAGACATGTTGAAACAGGAAGGGGCCATCCCCAAACTGTTCCCACAAAGTTGGGAGCTTGAAATTGTCCAAAATATCTTGGTTTGCTAATGCCTTAAGAGTAGGGATGAGCGGAACACCCCCCCCCCCCCCCGGTTCGGTTCGCATCAGAACCTGCAAACAGACCGAAAATTTGCACGAACATTAGAACCCCATTGACGTCTATGGGACTCGAACGTTCAAAATCAAAAGTGCTCATTTTAAAGGCTAATTTGCATGGTATTGTCCTAAAAAGGGTTTGGGGACCCGGGTCCTGCCCCAGGGGACATGTATCAATGCAAAAAAAAGTTTTAAAAACGGTCATTTTTTCGGTAGCAGTGATTTTAATAATGCCTAAAGTAAAAAAAAAAAGTGAAATATTCCTTTAAATATCGTACCTGGGGGGTGTCTATAGTATGCCTGTAAAGTGGCGCGTGTTTCCCGTGCTTAGAACAGTCCCTGCACAAAATTAAATTTTTAAAGGAATAAAAGTCATTTAAAACTGCTTGCGGCTTTAATGTAATGTCGGATCCTGGCAATATGGATGAAAATCAGTGAGACAAACGGCATGAGTACCCCCCAGTCCATTACCAGGCCCTTTGGGTCTTGTATGGATATTAAGGGGAACCCCGCACCCAAATTAAAAAAGGAAAGGTGTGGGGCCCCAAAGCCCTATATACTCTGAACAGCAGTATACAGGCGGTGCAAACAAGACAGGGACTATAGGTTTGTTGTTAAGTAGAATCTGTTTGTAATTTTGAACTGGTACATTTTTAACGTGTTTAGCTCCAGCCAAAAAATCTATTTAAAGCTTTTGGGAAAACATAGGGAAGGGTTATCACCCCTGATTTCACCTCACTTTTTGTCCCAATGACAAATGTTTTTAGAAAATTTGGGGTTTTTAGTGAAACAAGGATTGGTGATAAAGCATCAGTGTAAAGGGGAAGAGTTTTTCCCATATTAACTCTTACAGGAGAGAATTTCTCTTCCATGGGGTAGATTTAATCTCACTTCCTGTTGTCTCCTTCCGTTTGCAAGTAGGAATCGTCTGTAAGTTTGATGTTTGAAAGTAGGGGCCTGCCCTATATACTCAGCAGAAATTTGGGCCTTAGGTGTTGTTGTGGCCACAACACTGTAAGCCCTCACAGGGCCCTGCTGTGAAATATTAGATCAAGAATTGTAATTACATGCGCCTGTTGAACAGGGGCAGAAAAATTGGGCCTTTGGTGGTGGTGGTGGTGGTGGTGCTGGTGCCACAACACTGTAAGTCCTCACAGTTACTCTTGGTGGGAGCAGAAACGGGCCCTGCTGTGAAATATTAGATCAAGAATTCTAATTACATGTCCCTGTTGAACAGGGGCTGAAAAATTGGGCCTTAGGCACTGGTGCTGGTGTCACAACACTGCAACCCCTCACAGATACTCTAGTTGGAGCGCAGGAACTAGCCCTGCTGCAAAGAATTGCATCAGAAATTGTAATTACACGCCCCTGTTAAACAGGGGCTGAAAAATTGGGCCTTAGGCACTGGTGCTGGTGCCACAACACTGCAACCCCTCACAGATACTCTAGTTGGAGTGCAGGAACTAGCCCTGCTGCAAAGAATTGCATCAAAAATTGTAATTACACGCCCCTGTTAAACAGGGGCTGAAAATTGGGCCTTAGGCACTGGTGCCACAACACTGCAACAATTCACAGATACTCTAGTTGGAGCGCAGGAACTAGCCCTACTGCAAAGAACTGCATCAAAAATTTTAATTACACGCCCCTGTTAAACAGGGGCTGAAAAATTGGGCCTTAGGCACTGGTGCTGGTGCCACAACACTGCAACCCCTCACAGATACTCTGGTTGGAGCGCAGGAACTAGCCCTGCTGCAAAGCATTGCATCAAAAATTGTAATGACACGCCCCTGTTAAACAGGGGCTGAAAAATTGGGCCTTAGGCACTGGTGGCGGCACCCAGAACCAAAAATGTTCTTACAAGCTATCAGCATGATCATTGAGGAGGAAGAGGATAATTACTCAGCATAACAGCATAGTCACTCAGCATCAGCATAGGCAGTCTTTAAAGGGATCTGACATTTCAAAAAAAATTATTCGGTTACATCAGCATCAGGTGCTAGGTAGCTGGTGGTGATCCAAGACTGATTCGTTTTTATGAAGGTCAGTCGATCGACTGAGTCGGTGGACAGACGCACCCTGTGATCGGTTACAAAGCCTCCAGCAGCACTGAATGTGCGTTCCGAAAGAACGCTGGATGCAGGACAGGCCAGTAGCTCAATTGCATACTGTGCAAGCTCTGGCTAGTGATCCATCCTCAAGACCCAGTAACCCAGAGGATTTTCGGTGGGAAAGGTGTCCAAGTCAGATCGTGCCCCTAGGTATTCCTGCACCATGTAAAACAGACGCTGGCGATGGTTGCTGGAACCGATCATACCTTGGGGCTGCGGACCAAAAAATTGTCTGAACGCATCGGTCAGACGGCCACCTTCTCCACCACTCCTTGTTTGACTGACCGAAGCCTCAGCAACACGTTGTCCAGAAACAGGAGTTTGTAACCTCCCAGTCTCTGGAAACACGTTGCACAGACCTTTCTGCAAAGCCTCCCGAAGATGTTTCATCCTCTGCTCCCTCTGCAACGGCAAGATAAGGTCCGCAACCTTACCCTTGTAACGTGGATCAAGGAGGGTTGCCAGCCAGTATTGTTCCTTCTCCTTGATACCACGAATACGAGGATCCTTCCGCAGGCTTTGCAGGATCAGGGAGGCCATGCAGTGTAGGTTTGCTGAGGCATTCAGTCCGGAGTCCTCTGGGTCACTAAGGACGACATGATCCGCAGCCACCTCCTCCCAGCCACGTACAAGTCCATGTGTTTCTTGGGACTCTAAATGATCCCTTAAAGACTGCTGCTGATGCTGAGTGGCAGGCTCCACCTCCATACTCACACAATCCTCCTCCTCCTCCTCGTCCTCTTCCTGTGTGATCGGCGGGCACGCAGAAACACTGTCTGGATAAAGGGGGCCTTGAGAGCTAAGGAAGTCCTTCTCTTCCTGCCTCTGTTCTGCCTCAAGTGCCCTGTCCATTATTCCACGCAGCGTGTGCTCCAACAGGTGGACAAGGGGGACAGTGTCACTGATGCATGCACTGTCACTGCTCACCATCCTCATGGCCTCCTCAAATGGTGACAGGACAGTGCATGCATCCCTGATCATGGCCCACTGGCGTGGGGAAAAAAAACCAAGCTCCCCTGACCCTGTCCTGGTGCCATAGTTGCACAGGTACTCATTGATGGCCCTCTGCTGCGTGTGCAGCCGCTGCAGCATGTCCAACGTTGAGTTCCACCTGGTGGGCATGTCACAGATTAGGCGGTTCTTGGGCAGGGTAGATTCCTTTTGGAGGTCCGCCAGCCGAGCACTGGCATTATATGACTGGCGGAAATTTACCCAGACTTTCCTGGCCTGCCTCAGGACATCCTGTAATTCTGGGTACCTGCCCAAGAACCACTGCACCACCAAGTTAAGGACGTGAGCCAAACAGGGCACATGGGTCATTTGTCCCAGTCGGAGGGCTGAGAGGAGGTTGGTGCCATTGTCGCAAACCACCATTCCTGCCTTAAGTTGGCGTGGTGTCAACCACCTCTGAACCTGCCCCTGCAGAGCTGACAGAACCTCTGCCCCAGTGTGGCTCCTGTCCCTCAAGCACACCAGCTCAAGCACCGCATGGCATCTTTTGGCCTGCATACTTGCGTAGCCCTTTGAATGCCTACGGAGCACTGCTGGTTCCGAGGACAATGCACAGGAAGAGGCCAAGGAGGAAGAAGAAGAGGATGGGGTGGTGGAGAGAGGTGTGTCAGAATCACTAGTAGTGGCATTTTGGAGGCGTGGTGGCAGAACAACCTCCAACACTACTGCACCTTGTCCTGCATCCTTCCCAGCTGCCAGAAGAGTCACCCAATGCGCCGTGGAACTTAGGTAACGTCCCTGTCCATGCCTGCTGGACCATGAGTCAGCGGTAATATGCACCTTACCGCAGAGGTCGCACTACACTAACTTGGAGCTTTAGCTGAACACTGTGCAGAGGTCGCTTTACACTAACTTGTAGCTTTAGCTGAACACTGTGCAGAGGCCGCACTACACTAACTTGGAGCTTTAGCTAAACACTGTGCAGAGGTCGCACTACACTAACTTGTAGCTTTAGCTGAACACTTTGCAGAGGTCGCACTACACTGACTTGTAGCTTTAGCTGAACATTGTGCAGAGGTCGCACTACACTAACTTGTAGCTTTAGCTGAACACTGTGCAGAGGTCGCACTACACTAAAAAATAATGTAGCTGCCTGCGGTAGTGATAGGATCAGAAAAACACCACCAATCTTCTACAGGTAGCTTTAGGTGCACACTGCGCAGAGGACGCACTACACTAACTGTAAATACTGTAGCTAAGAGGACTAATAGGATCAGAAGAACACCAGCAATTTTCTTCAAATACTGTAACAACACCTGCCTGCCTGTCAGTAGGAAAATAATAACAGAAACGGATCTAGCTAAACTGAATACAGTATATATATATATATATATATATATATATATATATATATATATATATATATATACACAACACCTGGGATACATATATATACACAATACACTGTAAGTGCAGCTAACTGACTGACTGTCCTGCCTAATCTATCTAACTTAAATCAAATGACACTGTCTCTGTCTCTCAACGCCGGAACACACTACACAGGGCCGACGTGCAGGCGGCCTTTTAAAGTGTGGGGCGTGTACTAAACCCCCTGAGCCATAATAATCTCAGTGCTAAACCTTTCATCTGATTTCTAAATGGTTGCATTTGTAAATATCAATAGCCAATATAAAGGAATAATAGTGGTAATTATAGCACTTGTGGGTTTAACTAATCATTTTTTGTGTGTAATTCTGCTTTTTAGGGGGGGGGGGGGGCAGGGGGTGTGTGCCAGTGTTGTCACAAGAAAAGATATATATAATAAAATATTTACAAAAATGTGAGGAGTGTACTCACTTTTGTGAGATACTGTATATATAGATAGATATAGATATACTGTATGCTGTCACAGGCTACCAGAGGGAAAAGAGGTGAGATAAAATCTCCTCAACAATAAAAACATTTGACAGAAATTGTTACTTTTTCTAAAAATATCCCAAAACTTTTAAAAAGATGGACATTAAATGAAAGTATAACATTCTAAATAAAAATGCACATAATTAACTTTTCTAAGACTATACAAAAACTTTTAAAAAGTTTTGGCTGGAGTTGGGAATTAAATGAAGCTATAAAATTCTAAATAAAAAATATACATATGGTTTTCGTCTTATGATGGTTTTCTGACAATGAAAAGGGCTGTGAAAATCCACCCACTGTAAAAGGTCATCAGCTTGACTGCTTGATGCTCATGTATGAATAACGGTTGTCTAGCCTGAAAGATCCAGATATTATTTGCAGCAAGATCACGATTATAAATTAATCTTCAATCTTCCTTCAGAGGGGATGAACATTACAGAAGTGAAGAGTTCAACTCATAACTGAAAAGCTCCTGGGATCCTATTAGTTAGATCTTCATATAAATAACAACGTTTTGTAGGACTGCTTCCAAGGCAAAAAACGTATGTGAAAATATACTGGGAAGGAAGCCGACAGATGTTGTTATGACCTCTTGTACTCAGATTTGACAGACAGCTTGGCTGAAGTCTCTGGGCTGCCTAAAAAAAAATCACATGAGAAGTCAATGTAATCCCAAGCCTTCTTTAACCACCTGCAGCACTAATAGCGATCTCATAATCAACACTAAAGGCCAATTATACCCATTGCAAGAAGGTTATGTTCACTATAAAAGCTAATATTGCAAATGAATTCTGGATGTTTGGGCAAAACTTTTTTTTCAGTTAACTGTTTGCCACCTGTTCCTTATGGGGTAGATTTCCTTTACTGCCTGTCCTGGAGACACAATAGGATGCAAGAGGAAATCTCCACAATCTGTTTGTTGCATTGAATAATAAGGATCAGATTTGGTTTTAGGTGTGCCGAGGTGTTCAAAATGAATAGACTGCCTTGAAGTGATTGTAAAGTCTTTTTTTTTTTTAATTATTAAAATAACAAACATGCTGTACTTGCCTGCTCTGTGCAGTGGTTTTGCCCAGGGAAGTCCAAATCCTACTCTTCTTGGGTCCCTGGCTCCTCCCTCCTATTGAGTGCCCCCACAGCAAGCAGCTTGCCATGGGGGCACCCAAACCAAACTGCAGCTCTGTGCATCCATTCAGACACGGAGCCGCGGATCAGCACCGACCTCTCTCTCTCCTGATTAGCTAACTGATTTTGATTGACAGCAGCGGGAGCCAATGGCGTCGCTGCTGTGTCTCAGCCAATCCTGGATGGCCAAGGCACTCATGGACATCGCTGGATAGAGATGGGCCTCAGGTAATAAAATTAACGCTTTAAGGCCTCCTCCCCAGCTCCTGTTTGTGAAACTGAGCTTTTGGGGAGAAGGGGGAGAGCAGGTATCTGAATTTGACAGGTACCTGCTCCCACTTCTGTTCTGGTCGCCTAAGCGACGGGAAGCAGAAGCTCTCCCTCCCAAAGTCTTCTGGGACATATGGCAGGTTATTTATATGCACAATATGTTATTGTTTCATTATATATGCATTCACCATACATGACCTTGAAGTGTTACACCTCAGTACTAGTTTGCAGGTGCTGTTACACAATCTGGTCAAGCTAGTTTTATGAGTTCAGTAGGAATTTGAAGCCTTCCTCATTTCTTGGCAGATATTTGCTAATCTGTGTTCTATCCAATTTGCCATATGTGTTAACAGTTTTCTTTTTTGATAACAGATTCACAAATCTCTAAAATATAAGACAAAAAAAGTTTTAATACTATATTCCAAGCAATGTGTCCTCAAGTAAACTCCAATCATTGTAATGACCAATACATACTAATATATTTAGGCCACTTTCATGAGAACTCAAAAATAAAACACTTGACTTCTGTGAGAAAAATGTATTTCAGCTGATGGGATTTTCCGGAAATCCCTCAACAGAGATCTGGACGCATCCATGCATCTCAGTATTCTCCAGTATTAGAGCTCCTGCTGTTTTAAATATTCTAGTTCAGAAGATATGTGGTTATCTACTCAATATCTCTATGAATGCCAGTCAGTATGATTTCAATTTAATTTTGTACAAAGAAAAATAAATAAACCTTCTGGGAATTATAAAAGCAAAACTTGTCTGATCCGGAGGGAAATGGAGTCAGCAAAGGAAACAAAGTTTTGGAAACTCATTTTCTATTCATAAACATGTGAGACAAAATATAGCATAAAAATGTTATCTTTTCTTTAATGATATATATATAACTTTAAAACTCCACTGTTGTCTCCAAAAAGAAATCCTAATAGCAGCATTGAACATTTCTGGGGGTGTCGAGCGCCTTAGTGCCCCACTACACGCTGTGGTTCTATCCTATGATCCCTACATCACTACAGGTCCCAGCAGTGATGTAGGGGTCAGCGGAAGGTACCAATGCATCCAACAGGAGATACAGGCATCCAACAATCCCAGAAGTGATGAATGATAAGAACCTGATGGAGGCTGCAGATCTTCAACAGAAAGAAGAGATGAAGCACTCACTTCTGCAGGAGCAGTTTCGGTCCCAAGGGTCTTTTCCCGTACCTGCAGCTAGGCACACAGTCACTGTCACTCCTTTGGAGGAATAAACAGTCAAAGGATATGCTTTTCTGATGTGTCATTGCAGAACTTGGAGAAGAGTAGGGTAACTGTGGGATACTCCAATAATTCTAGTAGCAACTTGAGGACACCTATCTACCTCCTATTATTGTGAGCAGAGTATCTGCATAAGCAGTTAATGGACTAAGCTATTTCAGGACACCAGGCGCAATGGGGTTTATTTACTGAAGGCAAATCCACTTTGCACTACAAGTGTACTTTGAAGTGCAGTCACTGTAGATCTGAGGGGAACATGCAAGGAAAATAAAAAACAGCATTTTTGCTTGCTCATGATTGGATGCTAAAAATAGGCAGAGCTTATCCTCATTTCAGATCTGGAGCGACTGCACTTCCAAGTGCACTTCCAAGTGCACTTGCAGTGCACTTGTAGTGCAAAGTGGATTTGACTTTAGTAAATCAACCCCAATGTCTCCTTTTTTAGCAACGCTGACTGTAGCACTACGAGGGATAGCAGCAGCAGCACACAGTCTCAGGGATCTCTTTCTCCAGTCTGTACTCACTAATGTCCCTCGATAGTTGGATGCCTCCTTCCGATACTACATCTTCCAGACACCTTTTCCAGTGATACCAGGTCAGATCCCCAGAAGAAAGTCCCTCAGTTAGTTTCACCAATTTTCAGCAGAATAGTCCCCACAGGTAGCCTAGCTGGGACCTCGGTGAACAGCAGACACATGGCAGCCTGCCCAGGAAGGTAGCAGCCCTCCAGGCAGGGATCTCCTCTTCTGGACCTCCCTGCTCCATGTCTCAGAGTATTTATGCTCATTCTCAGCCACCATCTGGGCACCTCTCCCCTAGGGTTGGCAAGGGCTGCATAAATATTCAGCTGCCAATTTTACTCTTCCAGCCCACTATCTTCCAGAGCCTTTCCAAACAGACAGGGGGAGGCAGTCAACTCTGCAGCCAGTAAAACACAGAACAGACCAAAACAAATACATCAGCTCAACTGATTACAGTTTGCTATTAGCTAAATTTACCTAACCTAGCACCTATCTAGGAGGGTGCTACAAATAAGAGATACAGGCTGCCAATGAGGTAAGTGTGATAGCTCTTCTTGTGCAATGAACTGCTTTTAAAATTTTTGTTTGGTGATGACAGTGTTGCTTTTAGTTTTTTTAATTAATTTTAAGAATACTTTATATTTTATTATAGCAATACCTTAACTTATCGAAACGTGCAATTAAAAGTCTACCCAACCCAACACTGATGATTGAGTGTTCATGGTCAAGTTCAACGTCATGCTCATTCAGCACTGAATGTTCATTTTTGGGTGGAGTTAGCCCTTAAAGTTCATTACAATTCTGCATTTTTTAAAGGGCTAATCCATTCAAAAAAGATCATTTAGTTATAGATGGTGTATGATGGTCTTGCTCACCCCTGACTTTTTACACGTCTTCGATACTTAAATACTGCAAAATCTTCCTGCCATCCCTGTCCATCTAGTAACTTCGGTAGTTCTTGTCCACCATTTCAAATCTTCCTGTTGCATTCTCCATTTAAATTAATAAAAAAGTGACAGGGAGCTTGTTGACCCAAGTGTAGATATCTCACTAGTCTTCAGGTAAACAAGTGTAGATATCTCACTAGTCTTCATGAGATGAAAGAAACAGAATTCAAATAGTAAAACACATGTCAGTATATCCAGAAAAATCCTTTACAAAATGTCTGTTTATTAGAACTAAAAGAGTTGTCCTTGGGGTCCTTTCACTTAGGCCATGCCCAGTTCATTCAGCAAGGGATCCATGGTCAGACTTTTGTGCCATCAGTGTCCTTCCAGTTTTTTTTCTGCATTTTGACAGTGGACCTTGCTGGATCCATGATCGATCTATGGGGATAAAAATGGGCATCTGTTTACATCAAGCTACCTCTGATCCATTACATTTAGGTCTGGACCAAAAAGGACTCAGAGGTAAGTGGATCTAAATAGGTGCCACTCTGTTTATATCTGCCTGCCCATAGACTTACTTGGAGCTTCAGATCGGGTCTGCCTGAAAAGTTGACATGCAGACCTGAAGGAAAGCTCATGTGAAAGGACCCTAACTTATAGCAATGTATATACTGTATATGTATCTGGGTGTATGTGTGTGTATGTGATTGTAACTTGTGTATAGTTTCTGTCTGTAAATAAAAGAGTGATCTAATAGGATTAATAATGATCATTTTCACATATTGAAATCAGCATTCCAGGGGCTATTTTAAGCTCATTGCATCATTAAAATGTTAAAGAAAAAAAAATATTTTGCCTTCCTGATTGACTACAGCGAGCTTTAAAGACATTGAAGCCATTTTTCCAAAATTTCCAGAGTTATAGCTAGATTTTCACAAATAACGCTCTAAATTTCCAAATCATCAGTGGATAAAGTGTACTTAGCTACACAACTGCAAAGCAAACACAAGTAGACATATATTATGAATACAATGATTACCACATATACTGGGGTATGCAATATAAAAAACATTGCAGGTGGTGTGACTATTTTATTTATTAAAGAATTTTCTGTGATCAAAATGTAAAATCATACATTCATTTCCACATTGCATTTCACTTATTTATACCCTACTGTTATGAATCTGAACAATCCTGAAGTTTGTAAACTTACATTGTGAAGACCCCACCACTTTTACTGCCTTGAATTGCTGCTATGACTGCTGTGTCACAAAATTCACAGAGCCTGCCTTCTGAACTATAGAGGTGCTGAGAGGAGGAGTTTCAGGAGGCGGAGTCAGTACATGAATCTCTGCTTGCAGGCAGCAAGGTACCATTGGCTATGTAGTCCTTAGAAATGGAAAGTAAACAGCAGAGCAGAAGCTGCAAAGCCTGCAGGAAATCCAGGAAGTTGAGAAGAGAAGAGAAGAGAAGAGAAGAGAAGAGAAGAGAAGAGAAGAGAAGAGAAGAGAAGAGAAGAGAAGAGAAGAGAAGAGAAGAGAAGAGAAGACCAGCAGACAGGCAACACTCACAGCACGAAAGGAGATTTTTTTTATGCAAGCTTATATTGGATTTCCAAACATAACTACTGCCTGTATTGTTATTACAATGCTGATGATATAAAATGAAAGTGTATGCTGTGACCATAGAGTTCTTTTATTTTTTATGATTTCACAGCAAGAAAAACAGGCAGTCAAGGCATGTGTCTGAAATAGACATTGCCTCATAAGCACCAGGGATACATAAAGTTTGCTTGTGATTATACTAGTATAGATAAGAAGAATATAGAGAGAGATAGCAGCAGAGAATATTAAAATAGGTAAAAAGAAATATGTAAGAAAAATCTATTTGAGAAACTGAAATAACAACATGTGGGTTGCAGAAGCTAAAATGATATAAACTTAAAATCATAAAAAACAATGAGGACAGATATAAAGAGCTGCAAGGAAACCTTTCATTGTACTAGCACAAAAGAACTTAATAGCATGAGGGACACTTAAAAATATATAAGCAGGATTACAAGAATGAAACAGACACATCAAACTTGTGATAGTACCAACCCGGGTACATCTTATCTGTAATTGGAATGAAGAATGACAAGTGTTTGAAAATAGACGTAAATGCAAATATAAAAAAGCAAGGAGGGCACCCTATACCATTCTAGTAATAATTCTTTGAATGAAGTGTATATCAGGGTAAAATAAGAAACATATTCAGTACATCTCCAAAATACATGCCATTCCCCATGTTATACAGTGGGTAAAATAAGTATTAAACATGTCACCATTTTTCTAGTTAAATATATTTCTAAAGGTGCTATTGACGTGACAACCACTGCAACCCACACATAAAAAGAAACCAAAACAAATAAGTTCAGAAATTAAGTTATATGTAATAAAATTGAATGACACTGGGAAAAAGTATTAAACACAGTAACTGAAATGCATTTAATACTTTGTACAAAAGTTGGTAGTGACAGCTTTAAGACACCTCCTGTATGGAGAAACTAGTGACATGCATTGCTCAGGTGTGATTTTGGCCCATTCTTTCACACAGTCTTTGAAGGTTCCATGGGCCTCTTCTATGGACTCTGATCTTTAGTTCTTTCCATAGATTTTCTATTGGATTCAAGTCCATAGAAGAGGTCTGTGGAACCTGGGTCATTGTAGCTGCTTTATTTTCTTTCTTTGAAACCAATTGAGAGTTTCCTTGGCTTTATGTTTGGTGATCATTGTCTTGCTAAAATGTCCACCCTTGTTTCATCTTCATCATCCTGGTAGATGACAGCAGATGTTAATGAAGAATGTCTTGGTACATATTTCCACTCATCCTCCCTTCAATGATATGAAGTTTGCCAGTACTGTATGCTGAAAAACAGCCCAACACCATGATGTTCCCACCTCCAAACTTCACTGTTGACATGGGGGTGTTTTTGGGGTGATGTGCAGTGCCATTTGACCTCCAAACATGGTGTGTATTATGGCATCCAAAAAGTTCAATATTGGTCTGACCAGACTATATTCTCCCAGTATTTCACAGGTTTGTCGAAATGTTGTGCAGCAAACTTTAACCACTAGACATCCGCGCTATGGCCGAATGACGGCCACAGCGCGGACCTGCATTCCCGGGAGGCCGTCATATGCCGGCCTCCCCTGTGCATGCTCCCTGCGCGCGCCCTGCACGCTGTGATCACCGAGTCACTGAGACTCGGCTGATCACCGATGCGTGTAAGGAGCCGGTCCCGGCCCCTTACCATGTGATCAGCTGTCAGCCAATGACAGCTGATGACATGATGTAAACAAAACATCGGTAATCGTTTTTTTTTTTTACTCACGCTGACAGCGCGAGTAGAAAAAAAGCCGATCACCGGCTCACATGTCAGGGACAACGGTCCCGAAGTGAAAGAGGCACATCTGCCTCATCAGTGCCCACTAAATGTGCCACCTAACAGTGCCCACAGTGCCACCTAACAGTGCCCACAGTGCCACCTAACAGTGCCCACAAGTGCCACCTATCAATGCCCACAAGTGCCACCTATCAATGCCCACAAGTACCACCTATCAATGCCCCTCTGTAGTGCCAATCAGTGCCACCTGCCAGTGCTGCCCATCACTGCCACCCATCAGTGCCCATCACTGCCACCCATCAGTGCCCATCACTGCCGCCTATCAGTGCCCATCACTGCCGCCTCATCAGCGTACATCAATGAAAGAGGAAAATTACCCGTTTTAAATTTTTTATAACAAAATATAAAAAAATAAAAAATTTTTTTTTGAAAAATTCAGATTTTAACATTTTTTTAACAAAAAGTAAAAACCGCAGAGGTGATCAAATACCACCAAAAGAAAGCTCTATTTGTGCTGAAAAAATGATAAAATTTTCATTTGGGTACAGTGTTGTATGACCGCGCAATTGTCATTCAAAGTGCGTCAGCGCTGAAAGCTGAAAATTGGTCTGGATAGGAGGGGGGTTTAAGTGCCCTGTAAGCAAGTGGCTAAACAAGCTTCAACATGCTTTTTCTTGCACGATGAGCGTGCATACAGACCATGGCGGTAGAGTGCATTACTGTTTTCTTTGAAGCAATTGTACCTTCTAATTACAGGTCTTTCTGAAGCTATCCAAAAGTGGTCCTTGGCTCTTGGACAACTCTTTTGATAATTCTTTTCATTCCTCTGTCAGAAAGGACTTTGGCCAGTTTATGGTGAAATGATGTTCTTTCCACTTCCAGATTATGGCCCCAACAGTGCTCACTGGAACATTCAGAGGTTTATAAATCCTTCTGTAACCAATGCCATCAATATGTTTTGCAACAATAAGGTTGTGAAGGTCTTGAGAAAGCTCTTTGCTTTTACTCATCATGAGATGTTTCTTGTGTGACACCTTGGTAATGAGACACCTTTTTATAGGCCATCAGTTTAGTCTGAACAAGCTGATATTAATTTTCACTGGCAAGGGGCAGGATTTATAAAAAACTGAATTCACCAAAAGGTTGTAGGGATGAATAGTGGCGCTAACCCCAAATGGTGGGGATACACCAGGCACTTCTATACACACCACTCTACTACAGTGGGTACAGAAGTGTACTGGATAAAAAAACTATAACTGGGATGAACTAACAATACATAGGTAAGGTGACCTACCCTATTACCCAAAAGATAAAAATATAAATAAAAATGAAAATAAAATTCAATATATCAGATAATGAAAACAATGCAAAACATAACATCCCGTGACAGTAGTGTTAGATAATAACAATATTACTGTTATATTGATATCAGCAAGAAAATATATTGAATGTGAAATAGGTAATAAAAAATCCAAAAAGATGACAATATACAAAAATGTGAAAATTGTAAAAAATACAAGAAACAATGACAGTCCAAGTGGATCGTGAAAGAACGAAAAAATCCAAGAAGTGAAGGTGTCTCCAAACTAGTCAGCTGTGTTTCAAAACATCCATCACACCTCCGTGACGTGATTTCTTTACCAGCAAAACAATGTTGCTACCATGATTTCCAAGAGTCAACCCACACATTGTGGGCTGAATTACTAAAGGCAAATAGGTTATTTACTTTTCAAGTAAAATTCCACAGGGCTTAGTGAATAAGGTGAAAATTTACTTTGAATACCCAATTGTAGTTACATAGTCAAGTTGAAAAAACACACAGGGTATACCCTATGAGGAAGTCACAGATCACGTGACGACATTATGCCCGAAAGTTGTGCAGCCTCTATTTTAACATATCCTCTTTAGATGTCCATGCTTAAGGGGCAATGTTTATACTATGAATTTTGGCTTTTTACTTTGTGCACGGGAATCAGATGCACTTTGTCTGTAAGTATTATTTAATCTTTTATTCAATAAATGGTTTTATATGAACGCATTACACTATAGCAAGTCCTTTGTTTTATGCATACTGCTGAGTGATACACATCCAGAGGCATTGCTTGGAGACTTATTCTTACCTGTTCTTTGGAGGATTGCTGCAATTATATACACCCAGGTGTCTGTGACAGCTCTGGTTAACCTTACCAATGTGTAGGCGGAGGTAAGTAGTGGAGGAGACTGGTGGTGGATACACAGAGGTGGAGCACTCCTGCATGTTGTTTCGTTATTGTGCACGAGAGTTTTGGAGTTTGGGCACGTCTAATGCCGCGTACACACGGTCGGACTTTTCGTCTACAAAAGTCCAACGGACGCTGACGAACTAAAGCTGGCTGGTAATCCGATCGTGTGTGGGCTTCTCCGGACTTTCAACATACTTTTTTAGCCTCAAATCCGACGTACTTTAGATTTGAAACATGCTTCAAATCTTTACTTCGTAACTACGACGGACCCCGAAATCCGCTCGTCTGTGTGCTAGTCCGACGGACAAAAAGCCACGCTAGGGCACCTATTGGCTACTGGCTATGAACTTCCTTATTTTAGTCTGGTGTACGTCATCACGTAAGAATTCGACGGACTTTTGTGTGATCGTGTGTAGGCAAGTCTGTTCGTTAGAAAGTCCGCCGCAAGTCCGTCGAAAGTCCGCCAAAAGTCTGCCGGAAGTCTGTCGGACAGGCTGTCTGACTTTGGTAGACGAAAAGTCCGACCGTGTGTACGCGGCATTATATTTGAAGTTTTTCATGTATTATTAACACAGGACATTTCTAGTGGAGTGGACTTTTTTAAAATATTTTATGCCATTTGCACTGTGTGTGTGTGTGGTACAAAAAATAGAATAATAAAAATAAAAACTACTGACACCAGCCACTGCCTTACTGACACCAATCTCTGCATTTACTGTCACCACCCATTGCTCTACTGACACCGTCAGTATATATAAACATGCAAACACACGCATATGTGTTAGTGCTTTGGGGTGCACACCCTAATGAGCTAGGCTGTGCACACCTATGGTATATGCCTTTATATGGGGATTGTGAATGTTGGAGATATGAAGTACTTTTGAGGACTTTTTTGTAGACATTATACCATTTGCTATCTCACACATCCCACTATATTTGTTGTGTTAGTGGTTGTGCTTTTACTCTTTTGTTGTTTTTCAGTTTTTTTGGGTGTGGGAACCAGTGTTGCCAACCTACCAGATTGAAAGTTACTGACACAACACCCAAAGTTTACTGGCACAGTCAAGTTTTTATTGGCATTTCCAAAAGTTACACTATTATGCCCTGTACACACGGTCGGAATTTCCGACGGAAAATGTGCGATCAGAGCTTGTTGTCGGAAATTCCAACCGTGTGTGGGCTCCATCGGACTTTTTCCATCGGATTTTCCGACACACAAAGTTTGAGAGCAGGCTATAAAATTTTCCGACAACAAAATCCAATCTCGTCAATTCCGACCGTGTGTGGCCAA
Organism: Lithobates septentrionalis; assembly: GCA_037952835.1. Taxonomy (NCBI): domain Eukaryota; kingdom Metazoa; phylum Chordata; class Amphibia; order Anura; family Ranidae; genus Lithobates; species Lithobates septentrionalis. The sequence goes on from JBBDGP010001337.1 coordinate 1,894,419, forward strand.
TTCCGACGCACAAAGTGCCACGCATGCTCAGAAGAAATTCCGAGATGGAACAGCTCGGTCTGGTAAAATTAGCGTTCGGAATGGATAGAGCACTTTTGTCAGACTGCAATGTTTAAAATTGTTTAATACAGCGCACTGTCTTCTTCTTTATAATGCTAGAAGAATGAAGTAGTTTTGCTGCTGATATTCACACAGACTTCTCACAAACTTCTTTCTTTATTATTTATCGTGATTCCCTCAATATATTTTGATTTGTCACATCTGACAAAAAATATATATATTGTTATTTTTTTGGTTTGTATTTTTTTCAAGGCTGATCTTTTTTTGTTTTTATTTTTTTTTTTACTCCAGAATATTTTGGTGTGTGTTTTGTGTGTCAAGTTACCACAACACCATTGTTATCTTGTATTATTTAATCTCAAAGAGATTGCTTGGTGTTGGTGTCCCTTGTTAATTTCACATTGTATTTTTGAAATGTACTTGAATCCTTCCAAACAAACTGTCCTTTTTGAAGGAAACCACACATAGGCGAGTATAATTGAAAAAAAATTCCTTTATTAAGGGCTCAGAACCAAAGAGGAAGGCAACGCTGGAGAAACATCATAAATTGGCGAAGCCTTTGATCCCCAGGGCACACATCAATTATTTTACATCAAAATTGGTGGCCTGAGGAGTCCATATGTAAGGGAGTGCAGTCTGGTCCAGAAGTCCCAGAGATCATGAGAGCAGCAGATGACATGTACATCCCCAGGCTGTGGTACTACAAGAGGCTGCATATTTTGCCAGACCAAACTGAACCCAGGTCATCACTCTCTGGTCTTCCTTCCACGCTTCCTTCCCGGCTGTGGCTCTGGTGTTGGAGGTGTGTCAGGAGGAGGAGTAGGACCTGAAGGAGGAGGAGGAGGACCTGGAGGAGGATGAGGAGGAGGACTATGGGTGAGGTGACAAATGTGGGTTGCACATGTGATTTGGCCCCTCAACCCCTTATTTAGAGCTTCCAAAATTAAAAACTCACATAGGAGTCGTTGGCCCTCCTCCATCTGCATCATTTTGCATGCAGTTATGGCAGCAAAGTCCTCCTCCACACTGTGGGGTGTTCTGATGTCCTGAGTAGCCTTCCAAAATAGGCCTATGGCAGCCTCCTCCAGGTTACTCCTCTTCCTGCCACTTTGTCTTTGAAGGCGGAGGGGAGGGACCTGGGTATCGGGCAGCCTGCTTGGCCCAGCCACCTCCTGGCTGAGACTTCCCTGTGTATGAAAAAGGGACATGGTTTTAGTTTTTGCTTCATCAATCACAATCATAAATTAGTACTCCAAACTAACATTACACTAACTATTTAACATCATTGATTGGACAGCCAGAAATATTTAGAAGAATGCTATACCTGGCTCAAGCTGGGCTCCTCCACATGTTGCTGCCTGGAAGGCCCAGGTTGGGCATCTGAAGCCTCAGCTGGGGGGGAAGGAAGCATGGAAGGAAGATTGAAGAGTGCTGGCCTGGGTTCAGTCTGACCTGCCAGTAAATGCAGTCTGTCATAGTACCATAGTCTGGGGACATAAATGTCATCTGCAGCTCCTGATCTCTGGGAATCCTGGACCTTTTTGTGCTCCCTTAGATAAGTGCTCCTCAGGCCACCAATTAGGATCTTCAAATAGGTGATGTCTGCTGTGGGGATCACCGACTTCACAAATTGCAGCAAATTATCCAGCGCTGCCTTCCTCTTTGTTTGGTTCTTATAATCAGGGTGGTTTATCTGCCATGGACAGGGCAGCTCCCTGAACATATCTATGAAGATTGGCATAAAGTCATGATCCTTCAAGATATCCATTTTAACTGCAAGACACAACACAAGACAAACCCTAATGTCAGCCTAAAGTCTTTTAAACTTGTCCAAATACAGGCCTCAATCTAGAAGCAGTATAGGCCCAATTTTAAATCTTACCATGATTATCACGATTATTATCACGATCGGCGCCTCCGTTACTCCTTCCTCCGCTCACAGATCATACGTACTACGCGCGCGTGTTACGCTTTATAGACACTGCGCATGCGTGAAACTCCGCCCACCCCTGATGTTCTTTCGAGTCTATTCCCCGCCCCTTCTCGTTCGTCGCAGTGGGGAAGAGCACATGGCGGAGACAGAGCAGGTGTCTGATAATTACACCAACGAGGAGGAGGAGGAAAGCCCGGAGCCTGAAACGTCACGATCCCAGAGGAGACGATTTAAGGCATCAAATATGTCCTTTGTGGAGATGGTGGAGATGGTGGACATCCTGAAGAAGGCCGACTATGACGGGAAGTATGGGCCTTACCCCAACCCCAATGTCAGAAAGGCCAAGATCATGGCGAAAGTAGTCAAGAATCTGCACTGGAATTTCGGGGTACGACGATCCAAGGATCAGCTCAGGAAGCGGTGGTCGGACCTCAAAATTAGGGAGCACGAGCAGTACAGAAGGATCAGGAGAGTGCTGCAAAAAAGTAAGTAGTTGTGCTGTGTTCCTATTCTTTCTTTTTATTACGTTTGTGCTGCTCCATGTGCTTTTCTTTACTGTTGTACAGTTTAAAATGGCAACTTTCATGTTCATGGGCACATTATTCGTTCGTATGAAACATTGTTCGTTCGGCCTAGAAAACACCATTGTTTTGGCCATATGCATTTGAATACATTTTTTATGGCCTACTTCTCTTAAAATAATTTTGTGGTGTAGATGGGTTTGTAACTAGAATGAAATGCAAACTAGATTCTGTGTAAGGAGAGGACACTCAGCAGCAGTTTTCACATCTGGACGCTAGAGCACTAGTGTGGGACACAAGAACACCCTTTTTATTAGGGGGCCCACACAGGTGCTCCAGTGTATGCTATAGGGGTGTCTCCATCTGTGAAGCTTGTACAAAACAGGCAAGTATTCAAGCTTGACAAAGGATAAAAAATTTTCATATTGGAACTCTGCCAAAAGAGACAATTGTACCCTACTTCCAAGCAATGTTTCAGATTCCTATTTCTGCCATCAAATATCTGTGTGCTAAGTATACCTATTGTTTTTTTACATAGGGGAGAAAAGACTCAGAAGACACCCCTCATCCGAGGAGACCACAGACCCCCCACCTCAGGAAGAAGTGGAGACCCACCAAAGACAACATGAGGAGGAGGAGGAAGGAGATGTGGTGGAAATTGTCACCACAACAGGTGAGTGTCTGCGACCACAGGCTCAGGTAAGAGATGGATGCCGGCATATTTATAATACATAGTGTGTTTTTGTTTCTATCTTTTTAGGTGATCGTGATGTTGTGGATCCAGGTCATTTCACCTCTGAAAGTGCGCAGATCCTGATCGGGGAGATCATGGGGTGTAATAGGGACTTGGAAAACATCCAGAAAAACATCAATGATGTTCAACAAAAAAAGAAGAACATCATTGATGTTTTAGGGAGAGTTTAAACCCCTCCAAACCCCTTCCCTTTTTTGTGCTTTTTGGGATCTAAAAATTTCTAACATTTTTTTACATATTCGAGAAAAGCCAAATTTTGAAGATGCACACAGTGTGTCAACATGTGCTATCTGCCATCACGGGAGATCAATGTATGCGTTTTGTGGGTGCAACCCCTTCCTCAATAATAAAGTAGCTGGGAGGAAGGGGTTGCACCCCAAAAACACGTCCCTTGATCCCCCGTGATGGCAGGTAGCACATGTTGACATTCGGCAATTTGTGTGCATCTTCAAAATTTGGCTTTTCCAGGGATGACTTCACCCCATCTGAACGCAATATCAAACACAGTTTAGAAATACTCATGTCTGATATTGCCTTCAATTTCTTGAAAACTTTGTAAGTTCAAGATTTGTGTCTTTCTTGTTGGTTTTAAACATGCCTGTTTTACCTTAGATGGGCATTTCTACTTTTAGTAATGTGACCCAAAAAATTGTTATACAACAAACATATTGGTTTGTTTTAAAAACCTTTTATAAATGCACATGTGATTGTGCTGGTATTAAAAAGATTGATAATCAAGAATGTGTGGATTATTGTTTCAACGCTTCAAAACTTTTGTTGTGCTCAAATTGGTGTTTTCTGTGACAATGGGGGTTATTTCCTAAGGGAAAATCCACTTTTCACTACAAGTGCAGTTTCAGTGCAGTTTCAAGTGCACTTGTAGTGCAAAGTGTCTTTGCCTTTAGTAAATAACACCCAATAGTGCTTTGTAATGTTACACAATCACGCCATTTTCAGGACTCACCACATTTCTGTCAGGGTCAGTTAAAAGAAACACAAGCAGTAAATGTCACCAAAGATTTTAGTAGTTAAAATGATTTTTTTATTTTAAAAAGGTTTCAGACATTGTCTGGCATATTGATGGCCCCCCTACCCGCAAAGTAATCAAGATATCTAAGACGGACTTCACGGGCACTCAGGGGGGGCAAGCCAGGACGGCCACTTTCAAGCGCCGCCAGGGTTGGTTCATTATGAATTCCGGCCTCAGGCCCAACTGAGGCAGCATAGTTGGCAGAATTTTGCCTTAAAAATTTGTGTAGAACACAGCACACAAGGATGATATGATTCAGTTTGTACTCCGCCATGTGTATGGGTGTAAGAAATAGGCGGAACCGGCTGGCCATGATTCCAAATGTGTTCTACACCACTCTTCTGGCTCTGGCCAGCCAGTAATTAAAAACCCTCTGGTCCAGGGTGAGGGTCCTCATAGGGAATGGCCGCATAAGATGGTCCCCCAGCGCAAACGCTTCATCCGCAACAAAGACGAATGGGAGTCCTTCCACATTGTCTTCTGGAGGTGGCAAGTCCAAGCTGCCATTCTGGAGACGCCTGTAGAACTCCATCTGGGCGATGACTCCACCATCGGACATCCGGCCATTCTTCCCCACGTCCACATACAGGAACTCATAAGTAGCCGACACCACCGCCAACATCACAATACTATTGAACCCCTTGTAGTTGTAATAGTATGACCCCGAGTTGGGTGGTGGGACAATGTGGACGTGTTTCCCATCAATTGCCCCTCCGCAGTTAGGAAATTCCCACCGCTGGGCAAAGTGGGAGGCCACAGTCTGCCATTCCTGTGGGTTGGAAGGAAACTGTGGAAACAAACAAGAAAAAAAAATAATCATTTTGCACCTAAACAGGGAAAGCAGATTAGACACAAACATTCTTGCACAACATCAGTATAACATTTATTTTAGGGAGTTTTGAAAGACCAAGGTATAAGGTCCACCCATCAGATTCCCCCTCCCCTCTCTCATGGGCCATTTCTAACATTTATGGGGGGGGAGATGTTTTGAACAGGTAACCCTCTCCACTTCATTGAGAGATGAATGCCTAAATAATGTGTATTACTTAGGCCAGCCCCTCCTTATTACACTATTGACATCCCACTGGACAGATAAGAAGTTTCATAATACAAACATATAAATACACATTGTACACATTTTAGCACATTTGGACATTCTGCTATTACCTATCAAGATAATAATAGTATACAAAAACTTTAAACAGTCCTATTTGAAAGTATACAGGCAGGCCCTTGCACTACATGTTTTGGGGAATTCATCCATAAATCTGACCACAAAGGAGATGGGTATAGTGTGTATGGGTTTGGCAAAGTCAGCAGATAGATGATTGAGGATAGATAGAGAATTGGTGTCAGCTGACTTAGCAGTTGGGGGGAGGGAGGGTTCCAAATGATCTGGGGACCCCAAAAAAAAGCCTCTGGCACTCTGCCAGAATTTAAAGTCACAAAATCAAATTTTTACACATTTTAGGGGGTATTTAGGGTAAAGCACTACTATGGAGCTAACAAAATACACTGTTAAGTGACTACATGAGGTGAATATAAGGCCAGGAGACCATGCTGGGGAGGTAAGTGAAGGCAAATATGTATGAAGGTGTCACGGAATCTAATTGACCAGACTGTGTGGACTGCACAGAGGAGACCAGAAACACATGTAAGTGAAATAATGGTGTTTATTAAACAAGTGATAAATAAAAGGAATATAAACAGTGCAAAACCAACACCACAAACCCACTACAAACAACAATATATACAAGTAAATGGAGATACCGTAATCGTAAACAAACCCAGGCCAAGGTCATACACAGGGAAGTCAGCAGATGGGTAAGGACGGGAAACCAGCAGGAAGGGGAGAGGATGGATGGTGAAGCTGCAGGGAAGGGATCCAAGGGAATCAGGAGGGACAAGAACAGGATGGCCTGGGATAGGGATCGGATCAGAGCAGAGCAGGACAGAACAGGTTCACAATCAGGAAACAGGCAGCAAGGTCAAGGCACAGGGAGAAAGATACCAAGGCGAGCATGTGAGGGCTTGCCGGGTATTTGTAGGGCTGACTCTAATTAGCTTCAAGTCACACCTGAGCGCAGGGAGTGTTGTCTGCTCCATACTGCCAGGATCCATCCGCTGGTGGACATCAGTACTGCGGCCAAAAGATGAAATGACACCAGCAGGGAAATATTCTCCTGACAGTTCAACACTGCCAGGAGACACCTGCTGGTGGACCCCAGTACTGCGTGCCAAATTATATATCTTACCAGCGGATGGACCCTTTCCTGACAGTACCCCTCCCTAAAGGAGTGGCCTCCGGACGCTCCAACTGGTCTTAATTGTCCATGGTCTATGGCATCAGGCAGAATGGTGGAAGAAGGCATTTCAGGCTGGTCATCAGGCACATCCGGGCAGACGGCTGGCATGTCAGAGTCATTGAGCTGGGCAGCAGACAGGAACAACTTGAGCTGGGCAGCAGACAGGAACAACTTGAGCTGGGCAGCAGACAGGAACAACTTGAGCTGGGCAGCAGACAGGAACAACTTGAGCTGGGCAGCAGACAGGAACAACTTGAGCTGGGCAGCAGACAGGAACAACTTGAGCTGGGCAGCAGACAGAAACAACTTGAGCTGGGCCACAGACAGGAACAACTTGAGCTGGGCCACAGACAGGAACAACTTGAGCTGGGCCGCAGACAGGAACAACTTGAGCTGGGCCGCAGACAGGAACAACTTGTGCTGGGCCGCAGACAGGAACAACTTGAACTGGGCAGCAGACAGGAACAGCTTGAGCTGGGCAGCAGACAGGAACAGCTTGAGCTGGGCAGCAGACAGGAACAGCTTGAGCTGGGCAGCAGACAGGAACAGCTTGAGCTGGGCAGCAGACAGGAACAATTTGAGCTGGGCAGCAGACAGAAACAACTTGAGCTGGGCCGCAGACAGAAACAACTTGAGCTGGGCCGCAGACAGGAACAACTTGAGCTGGGCCGCAGACAGGAACAACTTGAGCTGGGCCGCAGACAGGAACAACTTGAGCTGGGCCACAGACAGGAACAACTTGAGCTGGGCAGCAGACAGGAACAGCTTGAGCTGGGCAGCAGACAGGAACAGCTTGAGCTGGGCAGCAGACAGGAACAGCTTGAGCTGGGCAGCAGACAGGAACAGCTTGAGCTGGGCAGCAGACAGGAACAGCTTGAGCTGGGCCGCAGACAGGAACAGCTTGAGCTGGGCCGCAGACAGGAACAGCTTGAGCTGGGCCGCAGACAGGAACAGCTTGAGCTGGGCCGCAGACAGGAACAGCTTGAGCTGGGCCGCAGACAGGAACAGCTTGAGCTGGGCCGCAGACAGGAACAGCTTGAGCTGGGCAGCAGACAGGAACAGCTTGAGCTGGGCAGCAGACAGGAACAGCTTGAGCTGGGCAGCAGACTCCGGGTCATCGAGCTGGGCAGCTGGCATGGAACAGGATGGCCTGGGATAGGGATCGGATCAGAGCAGAGCAGGACAGAACAGGTTCACAATCAGGAAACAGGCAGCAAGGTCAAGGCACAGGGAGAAAGATACCAAGGCGAGCATGTGAGGGCTTGCCGGGTATTTGTAGGGCTGACTCTAATTAGCTTCAAGTCACACCTGAGCGCAGGGAGTGTTGTCTGCTCCATACTGCCAGGATCCATCCGCTGGTGGACATCAGTACTGCGGCCAAAAAATGAAATGACACCAGCAGGGAAATATTCTCCTGACAGTTCAACACTGCCAGGAGACACCTGCTGGTGGACCCCAGTACTGCGTGCCAAATTATATATCTTACCAGCGGATGGACCCTTTCCTGACAGTACCCCTCCCTAAAGGAGTGGCCTCCGGACGCTCCAACTGGTCTTAATTGTCCATGGTCTATGGCATCAGGCAGAATGGTGGAAGAAGGCATTTCAGGCTGGTCATTAGGCACACCCGGGCAGACGGCTGGCATGTCAGAGTCATTGAGCTGGGCAGCAGACAGGAACAACTTGAGCTGGGCAGCAGACAGGAACAACTTGAGCTGGGCAGCAGACAGGAACAACTTGAGCTGGGCAGCAGACAGGAACAACTTGAGCTGGGCAGCAGACAGGAACAACTTGAGCTGGGCAGCAGACAGAAACAACTTGAGCTGGGCCACACACAGGAACAACTTGAGCTGGGCCACAGACAGGAACAACTTGAGCTGGGCCGCAGACAGGAACAACTTGAGCTGGGCCGCAGACAGGAACAACTTGAGCTGGGCCGCAGACAGGAACAACTTGAACTGGGCAGCAGACAGGAACAGCTTGAGCTGGGCAGCAGACAGGAACAGCTTGAGCTGGGCAGCAGACAGGAACAGCTTGAGCTGGGCAGCAGACAGGAACAGCTTGAGCTGGGCAGCAGACAGGAACAATTTGAGCTGGGCAGCAGACAGGAACAACTTGAGCTGGGCCGCAGACAGAAACAACTTGAGCTGGGCCGCAGACAGGAACAACTTGAGCTGGGCCGCAGACAGGAACAACTTGAGCTGGGCCGCAGACAGGAACAACTTGAGCTGGGCAGCAGACAGGAACAGCTTGAGCTGGGCAGCAGACAGGAACAGCTTGAGCTGGGCAGCAGACAGGAACAGCTTGAGCTGGGCAGCAGACAGGAACAGCTTGAGCTGGGCAGCAGACAGGAACAGCTTGAGCTGGGCAGCAGACAGGAACAGCTTGAGCTGGGCCGCAGACAGGAACAGCTTGAGCTGGGCCGCAGACAGGAACAGCTTGAGCTGGGCCGCAGACAGGAACAGCTTGAGCTGGGCCGCAGACAGGAACAGCTTGAGCTGGGCCGCAGACAGGAACAGCTTGAGCTGGGCCGCAGACAGGAACAGCTTGAGCTGGGCCGCAGACAGGAACAGCTTGAGCTGGGCAGCAGACTCCGGGTCATCGAGCTGGGCAGCTGGCATGGGCACTTCAAGCTGGGCAGCTGGCATGGGCACTTCAAGCTGGGCAGCAGACAGGAACAGCTTGAGCTGGGCAGCAGACAGAAACAACTTGAGCTGGGCCGCAGACAGGAACAACTTGAGCTGGGCCGCAGACAGGAACAACTTGAGCTGGGCCGCAGACAGGAACAACTTGAGCTGGGCCGCAGACAGGAACAACTTGAGCTGGGCAGCAGACAGGAACAACTTGAGCTGGGCAGCAGACAGGAACAGCTTGAGCTGGGCAGCAGACAGGAACAGCTTGAGCTGGGCAGCAGACAGGAACAGCTTGAGCTGGGCAGCAGACAGGAACAGCTTGAGCTGGGCAGCAGACAGGAACAGCTTGAGCTGGGCAGCAGACAGGAACAGCTTGAGCTGGGCAGCAGACAGGAACAGCTTGAGCTGGGCCGCAGACAGGAACAGCTTGAGCTGGGCCGCAGACAGGAACAGCTTGACCTGGGCCGCAGACAGGAACAGCTTGAGCTGGGCCGCAGACAGGAACAGCTTGAGCTGGGCCGCAGACAGGAACAGCTTGAGCTGGGCCGCAGACAGGAACAGCTTGAGCTGGGCCGCAGACAGGAACAGCTTGAGCTGGGCCGCAGACAGGAACAGCTTGAGCTGGGCAGCAGACTCCGGGTCATCGAGCTGGGCAGCTGGCATGGGCACTTCAAGCTGGGCAGCTGGCATGGGCACTTCAAGCTGGGCAGCTGGCATGGGCACTTCAAGCTGGGCAGCTGGCATGGGCACTTCAAGCTGGGCAGCTGGCATGGGCACTTCAAGCTGGGCAGCTGGCATGGGCACTTCAAGCTGGGCAGCTGGCATGGGCACTTCAAGCTGGAGGGCAGACACCCGGACATCAGGCTGGAGGGCAGACACCCGGACATCAGGCTGGAGGGCAGACACCCGGACATCAGGCTGGAGGGCAGACACCCGGACATCAGGCTGGAGGGCAGACACCCGGACATCAGGCTGGAGGGCAGACACCCGGACATCAGGCTGGAGGGCAGACACCCGGACATCAGGCTGGAGGGCAGATACCCGGACATCAGGCTGGAGGGCAGACACCCGGACATCAGGCTGGAGGGCAGACACCCGGACATCAGGCTGGAGGGCAGACACCCGGACATCAGGCTGGAGGGAAGACACCCGGACATCAGGCTGGAGGGCAGACACCCGGACATCAGGCTGGAGGGCAGACACCCGGACATCAGGCTGGAGGGCAGACACCCGGACATCAGGCTGGAGGGCAGAAACCCGGACATCAGGCTGGAACAGATCAGTTGGCAGGGAGGCAAGACTGGACACTGGCATGATGGTATGGGTTGGATTAGCTGGTGCGGAGGCAGGTTGGGTTACTGGCAGGATCGTTTTGGTTGGAAAAAACTTTTGTTTTTTCTTTGGCTTAGCCACTGAAGATCTGTAGGTGATTGGTGCAGCAGACTGGAGAGGAGGATTGGGATATGGCAGAGAAGAGGTAACAGTATCTGGAGAAAGTTTGTGTGGGTTTGCAGGCAGCAGGGAAGAGACAGGTGGGTTGAATGCAGGATAGGTACAGGGAGCAGAGACTGGATATGAGTATTTGGTTGGCAGCAGCGTATACTGAGCTGCAACTGCGGTTGACATGGGTGATGGGGAAACATACATTTGGGTAGGCTGGTGTTTGGTGGCAGAGGTGGTTTGTTTGGCTAGAGCTGCTTGCGTCATGTCAGACCATGCTGAAAGTATAGGTTGTACAAACTGTGCTTTTAAAACTCCCTGTCTAACAAAAGACTGAGCAGACACAATGCACTCAGCAATCACCTGTGGGGAACAGGCTGAGTAGTGCTCACAAAAATCGTCTGGATCATCTTCAAAAAGCCAAACTAGGGAGACAACCTGATTCATATCAAAAGGAGGAGTGAAATCATCACGGCCCTTTGGAATACAGGGCAGGGCCAGCTCAGTACATAGCTTGATCAAAGGCTGCACCTCCCCAAACAATATATAACACTGATCGACCAGGGAATGAGCCAAACGTATAGTGGCAAACAACTGGTCACTAAACCATCCTTTCAAAGCCTGGCGGCAATAATCACCACTTTCAGATGCCAGCAGAGAAAAATAAATAACCTCATCGGCATTCATGTTGCAACCAACTGAATCAAAATGGTTCCCCTGTGCAGCCACTTCTGGTCAGGGATGGCCTTGGTATACTGTCACGGAATCTAATTGACCAGACTGTGTGGACTGCACAGAGGAGACCAGAAACACATGTAAGTGAAATAATGGTGTTTATTAAACAAGTGATAAATAAAACAGTGCAAAACCAACACCACAAACCCACTACAAACAACAATATATACAAGTAAATGGAGATACCGTAATCGTAAACAAAGCCAGGCCAAGGTCATACACAGGGAAGTCAGCAGATGGGTAAGGACGGGAAACCAGCAGGAAGGGGAGAGGATGGATGGTGAATCTGCAGGGAAGGGATCCAAGGGAATCAGGAGGGACAAGAACAGGATGGCCTGGGATAGGGATCGGATCGGATCAGAGCAGAGCAGAGCAGAGCGGGACAGAACAGGTTCACAATCAGGAAACAGGCAGCAAGGTCAAGGCACAGGGAGAAAGATACCAAGGCGAGCATGTGAGGGCTTGCCGGGTATTTGTAGGGCTGACTCTAATTAGCTTCAAGTCACACCTGAGCGCAGGGAGTGTTGTCTGCTCCATACTGCCAGGATCCATCCGCTGGTGGACATCAGTACTGCGGCCAAAAGATGAAATGACACCAGCAGGGAAATATTCTCCTGACAGTTCAACACTGCCAGGAGACACCTGCTGGTGGACCCCAGTACTGCGTGCCAAATGATATATCTTACCAGCGGATGGACCCTTTCCTGACAGAAGGACAAAAAAAATAATTACATAAAAATCCAGCATGCATGAGGACAAAGGGGACATTCACAGCATATTACAATCATGGTAATTAGGGAATGAGGAAAGAAATACAATATATTAACAAACATTATATACAATAAAATGTGATGTTAAAGGATAAATCTTACCTTAATATAGTCCTTCTGCAGGACCTGGATGATGGCAGAACAGGTCTCTGGGATAACGATTGCCAGAGCCTGGGGGAGATGCCTGTCGAGAAATTGAGGTCCTGCAGGCTTCTCTCCATCGCCACGTACAGCAGGGTGGCGACTAGCCTCTGCTCCGGAGTGATGGCTTGCCTCATGCAGGTATCCTGCCTGCTGATATAGGGGGTCAGCAAAGCCAACAAATGGTGAAATACGGGGTCCGTCATCCTGAGAACGTTTTTGAAATCGTCAGGATTATTCTCATGGAACTCACGGAGCAAAGGCATATGACAGAACTGGTCACGCTGGAGCAACCCATTCTTGGTCCATGAACTCCTCCCCACCCTGTTCATGGACTGGAATTGTGTCAAGGTAAGGACCCCAACACCAAGCCCCCGCACAGTACAAACTCTACGAAGAGTACGTATACGCAACATGGCTAGAAAACGGTCGGCTGCTCAGAATGAGGTAACAGAAAGCACTGAAGAACAGCAAGGCCTGTGAAGAGCGACCTGAAAAACAGCAACGAGCGAACAAGAACGCACTGAAGAGCAGATACAAACCCAGAAGCACAAACTGAACAGCAGAAAACCATCTGAAAACCACGAGTCTGAAAAAGTGCGGATCGTCTCTCACCAAACTTTTACTAACACGAGATTAGCAAAAGGAGCCCAAAGGGTGCCGCGCTTGGTTCAGAACTGCCCTTTTCTAGTCTCGTCGCACGTGGTGTACGTCACCGCGTTCTTGGCGATCGGAAATTCCGACAACTTTGTGCGACCGTGTGTATGCAAGTCAAGTTTGAGCCAACATCCGTCGGAAAAAAAACATGGATTTTGTTGTCGGAATGTCCGATCAATGTCCAATCGTGTGTACGGGGCATTACAGTTTTAAATGCAGATTTCAGTATTTACAAATACAATATGAAATTAGCAATGCGATTTAAGGTAGATATTAAAGTGGTTGTAAACCCTCAAGGTTTTTCACCTCAATGCATTCTATGCATTGAGGTCAAAGGCCTCCCGTAATGCTGCAGCCTCCCGTTTTACTTACCTGTACCCTCTTATTCTCGCATCAGGGAAGAGCACACCAGCAAAAGCTGTTGTCTCGGGTCCTGATTGGATGGATTGATAGCAGCACAGCCATTGGCTCCCACTGCTGTCAATCAAATCCAATGACACGGGCGCAGGGGGTCGGGGCCGAGTCCTGTTTTCTGTGTCAATAGATGTAGAAGCAGGAATTGGGAGTGCGCCCGCATGGGTGTCCTGAAGGAGAGTGTTTCACCGACAGGACGCTCGAGAAGAGGAGGCGCTACTAGCACCGCTGAGGGACCCAAGAAGAGGAGGATCATGGCCACTCTGGGCAAAACCAACTGCACAGTGGAGGTAAGAATGACATGTTTGTTATTAAAAAAAAAAACTGAAGCTTTACAACACCTTTAAAGCAACAAATATATTTCTAATTTTATTTTTGATACAGTAAGTAAGTAGCTCCGGGACAGGACTCGGGAGGGCAAGAAATTAGAATGGGAGGCGCACACACACATGAAATAGACTCTCACAGTGACACTGACAGCAGTGTGCAGCAGCACAGATGATGATGACACCTCCCAAGTCACAGCGACAGTCTCTGTCCATGTCAGGTCCACTCCAGTTAAAACAGCACTGACAGTCCCGCTCCCGGCTTGCCTTGTTCCCGTCCCACAGACCTGCACACAAGGCTCTGCCCACTGAGCTCCCTTGCACCATGACATCACACGACATGCTCAGGCACCACTTCCACCAGACCCGCCCCCCACCAACGCTGCAACGACCGTCACAGCCATATTTACTGGCAGGAGAAAAGTGCCCCTTTTTTTCCTGGCTGCCAGTAAAAATACTGACGTTTGGCAACACTGGCTTGAACACGTCAGTTTATAGCAGCAACCTAGCACTATATACACACACATATATTTTTTTTCCTCTTATATATGAGACATATCATTTTTTTGGATATCACATATTTTGCACTTGAGTAGTGTGGTGATTTCATTGTAGTAGTTACAAGTCTAGCTAGTTCAATCAACAGAAAAAAGAAAAAAATAAAGAGGAAATTTCTATATGCACAATCCTATACTCACAGCTGATGGCTTTGATGAATTCTTGTTCTGGGAAAAAAATGTGACATGTGCAATTCGTTTCATTACAAATTCATTTTTTTAAACTAATTTTAATAAATTTGTAAATAAAGAAATATTTGAATTAACAAAAACCCGTTTAACATTTTTTTCTGAATATTCGTAAATTCAAATATTCGAAAATTCGCAAATCCGGAAATTTGGAATTTAAAAATCCGAAAATTCGGAAAGTCTAAAATTCGGAAATTCAAAAATGTGAAAATCCGAAAATTCGATAATCCGAAAATAAACGAAAATTCAAAAGAAGAACAAAAATCCCAAAATTTGAAAATCTGAAATAATAACTAATAATAACTTAACTATTCCTAACTATTAAATTATAGGTATTGGAATTTCCTTTCAAATTTGGCTGTTAGTGAATGTAACAAATACGAATTTAACCAAAGTTATGAATTATCCAAAATAACAAATGCCATATCTAAACGAATGGAACGCAACGAATTAACAATAATAATAAAAATGTTTTATTATTATTATTGTTAATAATTTGTTCTGTTCCATTGGTTTAGATGCGACATTTGTTATTTCGGATAATTCGTAACTTTGGATAAATTCATATATATTACGTTCACCAACAGCCAAATTTGAAAGAAAATTCCAATACCTATAATTTAATAGTTAGTAATTAAGTTATTATTTTTTTTTATCATTTCAAGTTTATTGAAACAAAGAAAGAAACATAGAAATGCACTGTACAATGCAAATTTCGCAGGTGCAACTGCGTACTTTTCGCCATTTACATATTAAACTTTTAGTGCAAAGCTAGTACAAAGGTCTCAATAACTATCAAACTCTATGGGTCTAAGGTTATTTCCACTGAGTTATCTTTGTGTCTAAATGAGTTGTAAGATTTCTGTATACACTGTGTTATCCATTGTGTCAGAAACATCTTTCCAAGTATTCAGAACGCTTAGTATTGATGTCATGTATAAGTAAAGTTTCTGTATCTATCTAAAGCAATCTTTCTCAGGCATAAGGGAGAAGTACATGTAAAATAGATATATTCCAGTGAAGAAGCGAGGTTAAAGGTCAGCGAGAAGGGAACAAGGCAGAAAATGAAATGAAGGGAGTAAGTAAGAGGAGAACAGGAAGATATAGGGTAAAGGAGACATATAAGGTACAGAAGGAAGGCACCCACTCAAGGTTCCATCACCTTCCCCACATATAATTCAGGTAGGGAAATCTGCGGAGTATTTGAAAATCAGCCGTGGTTGCCACGTTTTGTGGAATCGTTCAATGTGGCCTTTGTCTTGGGCCAATGTGTCTTCCATCTCATGAATTTCACTAACTTTCGACACCCAATCCCTGACAGAGGGAGTAGAAGTAGACAGCCAATGTAGAGGAATTTGGGATTTAGCTGCATTGAGGAGATGAATCGTCAATGAGCGTTTGTAGCGTTTAAAAGAGGAATTGGACAGATGTAGTAGACAACATGCTGGAGTCAGCTCCACTCTAGTCTCTGTAATTTTTTTAATTAAAGTCTTTACTTCATTCCAGTAGGGCTCAATTTTGGAACAGTACCACCATATATGGGCTAGTGTGCCTTTGTCTGAGAGACATCGCCAGCATGTGTCCGGTTTTTGCATGTCCCATTTGTGTAGTTTGTCAGGTGTACTATACCAATGGGTCAATAGTTTGTAGTTTGTCTCTTGCAATTTTGTGCTTATAGAACATTTTGCGCTAGTATAGCAACATACCTCCATTGTTTGTCTGAAATCTCCATTTCAAGTTCCTCCGACCATCTCCTCCTGTGCCCGTCTGATGTATCCGCCCCCGAGCGACTCAACCACGCATATGTAACAGAGGTAGCCTTGTCAATTGGATTCCCCTCCCGACAAACTGACTCCAAGGCCGTCAGGGGTCTATGTAGTGTTTGAGGTTCCTTAATGTTACCCAAGTAACTTCTTATCTGGAAGTATGTCCATTGCTGCAATTGAGGCAGGTTTTTCTCTGTCTTAAAGGACAACCAGTCTCTAAATTTGTTTTCAGTATAGCAGTCTCCTGCCAGTAGGGGATCACCCGCCGGGGTCATCTTGAGGGTCGGTTATGTAGGCCCGGGATAAAGTCAGGGTTGTCTGTCAAGGGCATTAAAGGGCTAGGTATTGTGGTCAGCTCTCTATGTTTAGCTAACAAGTTAATGATCTTCAACGTCGTGCCAGTGATCGGGTGTGTCCGGATGGCATGAGGTAGTCTTTTGAAGGAGGACCAAGGTAAGTATTTAAGCGGAAGCATGGCCAACGCTGTCTCCAGAGTGACCCAGTCCTCCACCGAGTCGTGGCAATGCCAGTCTATGATTCTGGTTATGTGTGAGGCCTGATAGTACTGGTGAAAGTTCGGGAATTGAATTCCTCCTAGGTCTTTGGGTTTGACTAGGGTGGCTAGTTTGATTCTGGGTTTTTTATGTTGCCAGAGAAACTTCGTGACCAATGAATTAAGTTCTTTGAAAAATTTCTGAGGAATCTCTATCGGTAACGAACGGGTTAGATACAGGAATTTGGGCAGTATAACCATTTTTACTATGGCCGCTCTACCGAACCAAGAGAAGAACTTCTCATTCCAATTTGTTAGGTCTTTCGAGCAGTTTTTAAGAAAGGTCACAAAGTTTCTCTCGAAGGCAGATTTTAAAGATGGCGTAAGCCATATCCCCAAATATTTTAGTTTGGTCTTATCCCACTTAAACGTCGAGTTAGCCTGCGTCAAGGTGAGTAGGGAGAGGTTCAGAGCCTCTGACTTGTGTAATTAATTTTCAAGTTGGATACGTATCCATAGTGTGCGAATTCTTGTAGCAGGTTAGGGAGCGTTGTGGTCGGTTTCGTTAAGAAAAACAATAAATCGTCCGCATATGCGGCTATTTTGTACTCTCTATCTTTAATCTGGAAACCCTGTATTGCGGTATTATTTTGTACTGTTCTGATAAAGGGCTCTAGCGAAAGAATAAGCAATAGGGGCGATAAGGGACAGCCCTGTCTAGTCCCATTTTTAATATGTACTTTTTCTGAGAGGATACCATTTATTTTTAGTTCTGCTGTCGGGTCTTGATAAAGGGCCGAGATCCAATTCAGCATGTTTGGGCGTAGACCCACCCTTCCACAGACCGCTAGCATGAAGTCCCATGCTACGCGATCGAAGGCCTTCTCCGCATCTGTCGAAAGGAGAAAGCCCTCGATCTTCCGCTGTCTAACTGCCTGTGTTAGCAAAAGTGCCTTGGTTACATTATCTCTGGCCTCCCTGTTTGGCATAAAGCCCACCTGCTCCAAACCAATTAGTTTTGTAAGCAACGGTCCCATCCTCAGCGCTATAATCTTTGCGAACAACTTGACATCAAGGTTCAGCAAAGAAATGGGACGGTAGCTAGCACACTCCTCGGGGTTCTTGCCATCTTTCGGTATAACCGTAATGTGTGCTGAAAGGAAACCCGGGGTAACACTTCTTGGTTTGGATAAGGAGTTCAGAGCATCTTTTAAAGGTTCAGTTAGAATCTCTATAAAGGACTTGTAATAGGTGGTGGAATACCCGTCAGGACCCGGGCTCTTGCCTGTTTTTAGTAATTTGATGGCGTGTTTAATTTCCTCTGATGTGATTGGGGCTTCTAGTAGATCTGCATCCTCATTAGACAAGGTTGGGAGTCCACTTTTTGATATGTAATCTTGTATAATTTGCGCTCTGACCCCTGACATTTGTGGATGTTTATGTTGTGGGGGTAAGTTATAGAGCTTCGTGTAGAAAGCATGGAACTGTTTTGCTATTGCCTCTGAAGCTACTTCCAACTTTCCCTCTTTAGTTCTGATTCCAGCTATCTTACTAATCGAATTTTGTTCTCTCAGGGCCCTCGCCAAGAACCTACCAGCTTTGTCGCCTGACTCATAATAGAGCCGTCTCTTAAAGAAAAGCATCCGTTTGGCCTTAGCGTTGAGTATCTGCTGTAATTCTTTCCTAGCCTCCAGGAGGCTCTTGGCTGAGGCCTCCGAGAGAGATTGTTTATGTAGTAGTTCCAGTGGCTCAATTTGGGTGAATAATTTTCTAACCTGAGCGTCTCTTTCCTTTTTACGTCTAGAACCCATCTCTATCAGAACCCCTCGTATGGTACATTTATGCGCTTCCCACATTATTAGGGGGTCTACCCCAGGAGTGTTATTGTGTTTGAAAAAATCAGTGAGGTTTCTCATAAGGACGGGTAGAAGGGTCTGGTTGGGACAATTATCACCAGACCACCAGGTCATTCCCATACTGGAGCTGGGTATTACTTACAGATCTTTCGGTGAGTATTTTTTGAAAGTGTGTGTTTTTTAATACCTTCTTTTTGCTATTGCCTCTGAAGCTACTTCCAACTTTCCCTCTTTAGTTCTGATTCCAGCTATCTTATTAATCGAATTTTGTTCTCTCAGGGCCCTCGCCAAGAACCTACCAGCTTTGTCGCCTGACTCATAATAGAGCCGTCTCTTAAAGAAAAGCATCCGTTTGGCCTTAGCGTTGAGTATCTGCTGTAATTCTTTCCTAGCCTCCAGGAGGCTCTTGGCTGAGGCCTCCGAGAGAGATTGTTTATGTAGTAGTTCCAGTGACTCAATTTGGGTGAATAATCTTCTAACCTGAGCGTCTCTTTCCTTTTTACGTCTAGAACCCATCTCTATCAGAACCCCTCGTATGGTACATTTATGCGCTTCCCACATTATTAGGGGGTATACCCCAGGAGTGTTATTGTGTTTGAAAAAATCAGTGAGGTTTCTCATAAAGACGGGTAGAAGGGTCTGGTCTGTCAGCAAAGACGGGTTCAGTCTCCAAGTCGATTGTTGTCTAGTTGTGTTCTGTAGGTCTAATGTTAATGAAATAGGTGCATGGTCCGATATTGTTTGGGCACCTATTTTTGCAGCAGAGATTTTCGATAGATCTCTCTGAGAGACAAATATGCAATCCAAACGAGCATATCTGTTGTGCGGTACCGAAAAATGGGTATAGTCTCTACCATCAGGGTTGAGGAAGCGCCAGGAGTCCACCAGCTGGAGTTGTTGCAGGAGTGATTTAATTTTTTTCAGAATTTTATAGGTGATGCAGGTCCTACCGTTGGACGTATCTAATAGTGGATTTAGGGGGATGTTAAAATCTCCCCCTAGTATAATGCATCCACTGGCGAACTCCTGTAGCCTCCCTACAATGTGTTGGCAGAAAGTGGTGTGAGACTTATTGGGGAAGTAGACGTTGGCCAAGGTCAGTGGGAAATCATTGTATGAGCCCTTCAGGAACACGAATCTTCCCTCAGGACCACACAATTGTTCAGTCAGTTTAAATGGTGTGTCTCTGCCTACCAATATCGTGACCCCTTTCGACTTAGAGTCAGCTGTTGTGGCGTGGAAAGCTCTCGGGAACTGCGGGGATATTAATTTGGGAATGTTGTTTGTCTTAAAATGGGTCTCTTGTAGAAACACAAACTGAGGCTTACCTTTTTTAAGTTCTCTCAAAAGGGTGGAGCGTCGCTCGGGGATGTTTAGGCCTCTGATATTATGTGAAATCACAAGGGGTCGATTTCCCAATGATGAGTATACCATGGTGATGGCAAAAGAGGAGACGGCCGGAGTTTAGATCTGCAAAGACAAAACTATTATTTGAGGTTTGAAACTGGAACTCCACTCAGGGATAAAACCTCTCTAGTTATCTGAGCAGGTGCCCTCCCCCTGTTGAACAGATAGGTATCTTAATAGAAGGTAAAGGATGCGAGAGAGAAAGAGGAATAGAGAATGAAAAGAAAGTTTAGCGGGAGGTTATTACAATGGGGGGGTCACTCTCCAACAGCAACTAAAACGCCCCCGAAGGAGAGGAGCCCCCAGACGTAATGTAAATGTCTTCCCTTTCTCCTGGAGGAGTCAGGAAAGTTTTGTGGGGTCGATGGGAGGGACCACGGTTAGATGTAACCTAAGCTCCAAATAGTTGGAGAACTGTGATAACTAAACAAGAACGGTCTCAACGGGGCACACACGGTGGTTCAATCAGATAAAAGTAGTGTCAGTATATTGATCACACCCGACCAGGATGTGTAATGTATAAATTCGGGTCTAATCGTGAAAACATGAACTCTATGAGTCACACAGGTATAGCTATAACAAATATGATATCAAACTGTTATCTTAGTAAGTAACATTAATTGTCACCCATAGGTATACCCCCATACTAAGTGCACAGCCATTTCAAAGCTGAGCAGTCTGAATCGGTTCAGGGCATCACAGACAAAAAAAAAAAACCCAAACCCCCCCAACACCCCCCACCCACCCTCCTTCCCAGCATAGTTATGCAAACTTTTGTGCTTCTCAACTGAAGTCTCGAAGAATCTTAGGGAGGTTGCTAGTGTAACAGTGAGCCACGTCCAGGGCATATCTGCTTTCACCTCTGGAATCATTGCCACTCCCTCAATCAAACAAGGAGTGTGGCTCGGGTTTGGAAATTCTCCTCCAAAACTTGTGCCAGTACCCGAATCCTGGACATATTGGCTGTGCAATGGGGTGTGGGGTGTTGTCAGAACTGCCCCTTAGGTTGATTCTTTCAAGAGTGTTCATCCCTCTTGGGGAGGGTAACCCATGGGTGACGAAACGTGTGGTGAGGGTACCTGTGTGACAAAAATTATATTGCAAACATCAGATTTGCTAAGGACGGGGCCGTAGTGGTATAAGGCATCTATTCACATTCCTGAGCTCTGGATGAACCGGCCATTCTCCTCGGGGTATCCGCGTGAGAACTATTGCCCCTGTTCTGTTTGTATTTCTTCGGCAGTCTTTTGTCTGGAGAGGAGAGCGGAGAGGAGGGAGGACTCCTGACCAGGGGTGGTTGCAAAAATTCCTCATACCATTCTGGTAAATCCAATGGTTCCAAGTCCAATGACTCGCAGAACTCCGGTAGATCAGCCGGCGTGCGAAGTATAGCTTGATGGCCATTATATGTGACTGTGAGGGCGAAGGGAAATCTCCAAGCGTATCTCAAGTCCCTTGCTCTTAGTTTCTCCAGTAAGGGGTCGCAGTGCACGCCTATTCTTCAGAGTGATCTGTGATAGATCCTGAAACAACATAATCGTGGCGCCATTAAATATAATTTGGTCATTTCGTCTCGCTTTCTGCATGATCTCCTCTTTGGTAGCAAAGCTCTGTAAGCAGCAGATTATGTCACGGGGCGGTGCGGTGTCAGATCCTCTAGGCCTGAGAGCTCTATGAGCTCTTACGAAATCAATTTCTGTGTCTTCCTGTCTCTCAAGCAGGCTGTTGAGGACTCTCCGGAGTGCTGTGGTGATCTGATCCTGATCCACTGATTCCGGTATCCCCCTGACCCTAATGTTGCATCTCCTCCCCCGATTGTCAAGGTCTTCAATGTGCCTGTTCATATTAATAAAGTGCTGCATGTGGTTAGAAGATACTATCTCCAGCTTATGAATTGCCTTGTCCCTCTGTCTGCCTGCACTTTCGGCCGCCGCCATCTTTTCATTTATCACCATCATGCTCGTTTTCAGGTCTGTTATGGCTGCTGAGAACGTAGCTTTGATGTCCGCAGCAAACACAGACATGTCTGCAAATGTGAGCGGGTGATCCGGTCTGGACTTACCCCTGCTGATGTCTTCAGTAGCTGACATAGAGTCTTTGCTCTCCCCTTCCTCCTGAGGCGTCGGCGCCATCTTGCTTCTTGTGGTCCCGCTACGAGCTGCCTGAAGATTTCAGCTATGTTAGCGTTGGCTGAAGCCGAATTTCGGCGTGTCCTGGATCTGGGGGTCCAATGTAACTTTCTGCCTGGCATTTGTATGCTGTAGGTCGGGTGTTAGGCTTAGAACCTCCGCGTGTGCCTCAGGGCCTCCTCAGTGAGCAGCCATCTCTGCCGCGCGCCAAGCCACGCCCCCAAGTTATTATTTTTATATTTTCATATTTATTCACAGATTTTGGTCAAACATGTACACCATATACTTACTGGACATGTGGCGTTGCTGTCTGTACCTTCCGTGCTTGCTGTTTCCCCTGGTCCTTTCTCCAGTCATATTCAGGGGGGTGGGTGGTATCCTGCCTCAACCCTGGTTGGGACAATTATCACCAGACCACCAGGTCATTCCCATACTGGAGCTGGGTATTACTTACAGATCTTTCGGTGAGTATTTTTTGAAAGTGTGTGTTTTTTAATACCTTCTTTCCATCTGAGGGCTTTATATATTAAAAAGTTACCTTATCTATATGATTTTTCAGTACATACGTGCATCTTACCCCCTGATGATTGCCAGCAAGCCATGAAACACATTGGGTTAACAACTTAGGGTGCCTAGAAATATTTATTCAAATCATGAATTTTAACAATAATAATATTAATTGCCTGTATATCTAATAATTTTCACTGATTATATTCCAAATTATATATTATTTATATTATTTATTTATTATGATTACGATTATAAACATCATGCACTACCCCTAGGGGTTATGACATTAAATCAAATTAAAATTAATTCAATTATTTTTAGATTTATATATTTTTTCATCAGTCACAATGACATGCTTCATGTAAAGTCCCACCTCCATTTTCCATATTTTCTAAGTTATTATTAGTTAGTTATTATTTCGAATTTCCAGATTTTAGATTTTCAAATCTTCAAATTTACAAATTTCGGATTTTCAAATTTACGAATTTACGGATTTCAAACCTTTCGAATTTGCAAATTTATGAATTTTTGAATTTACTAATTTTCAAATTTATACAAATTTACGGATTTCGGATTTTCGAATTAATGGGTTTACGAATTTTCAGATTTTTGAATTTACGAATTTGCAAATTTATGAATTTGAAAGTTTTAGAATATACAAATTTTTAGAAATTTCAAATTTACGAATTTACGGATTTCGGATTTTAGAATGTATGAATTTACGGATTTACAAATTTTCGAACTTGCGAATTTATGAATTTTCAAATTAATGAATTTACAAATTTACGGATTTCTATCATAACGAATGACCCAAAAAACGAATAAAACAAAAAACGAATAAAGCAAAACGAAAGCAAACCAATTTTTCGAGCAGTGCACATGTCTAGAAAAAATAAGTCACATTTGATGACGCACCTTGGAGTCACAAGGCCTGAGCATTTCAAGGCTGGAGGAGTGGAAGAAGTCCATCAGACATACGGTATACACTCATATGCCCCGTACACACGATTTTCCAACAACAAATTTTGGATGTTAGCTTGTTGTCGAAAATGTCTGACCGTGTGTATGCTCCATAGAACATTTGTTGTCGGAATTTCCGCCAACAAATGTTTGAGAGCAGGTTCTCAAATTTTCTTGTTGTTGGAAATTCCGAGCGTGTGTACACAATTCAGACGCACAAAAGCTCACGCATGCTCGGGATAAAGCAGAAGAGCCGCACTGGCTATTGAACTTAATTTTTCTCGGCTCGATGTTGTATGTCACCTCGGTCTTGATGTTCGGAATTTCTGACAACATTTGTGTGACCGTGTGTATGCAAGACAAGTTTGAGCCAACATCCTTCGGAAAAAAATCCACAGTTTTGTTATTCGGAAAATCCGATCATGTGTACATAGCCTTATACTTTGCACTATGTCACTGTAAATCAGGGACATGCGTATCTCAATAAGATTGATAGAAATACAAGGAACTATTACAGAGATAAATATAATTATGGGACGTGGATGAATAGATGGATAGAGGAATGGATAGATGGATGGATGGGGAAGTTCCTCGGAGTACAAATAAGATCTTCCAGTGCAGTTTATGACTACGCCAGTTAAACAGGCTGATTTCTTTGTCCCGCTGTGCAGAAAATGTAACTAGATTGTGATACAACAGCTAAGCTGGCTGATTCTCTTGTCACATGGGGTGGCGGATGTGAGTAAACAAATCAGGATGGAGTCGCTGTATTAAATGGGACAAATGGCATTCTGTGGATGAGAAAGAATTCCTCCAACGGTATACAGATTATGACCGAATGGTTCCATTAACAACCAAAGTGTATTTCAGTTGATCCTAAGGGCATGAACAGTTTGCTTAACCAAGGTTGTGATAAATGTGGGAAAACAATTTCCTTGTGTAGGCCAATCACGGGACTTTAATGTTGTAAATCTTCACAGTATGAGAAATATATTAACCCTATTATGGATGGAGAAAATCTAAGCAATAAGGAAATACATGATCAAAACAGACATACTTGTGGATTCACAAAATTAGTTTGTTTTACACTTTTTTATAACAAGCTACCAATTTTAACTGGAGTCACCAAAAAGGGAGATTGAACTATGTTGTTACCCATTTGGGTTTGACATATAGAAAGTGGCACTGAAAGGGATTTTTATAATATCTATGAAAAAGGAAATGTTATATTAGAATATGCATATTATATTAGTATAGCTTTAGAAAGGAAATGATAAAATAGTCACCCAAATTGCAGGACTGTTTATAATTATTGTTTTATTACATTATTGTGCTGTCTCAGTGTTGGATCTGCTACACTTAGATCGTGTGAAGGAACTTTAAAGGTGTTGTAAAGGCAGAAGGTTTTTTCATCTTAATGCATTCTATGCATTAAGATAAAAAGTCTTCTGTGTGTAGCAGCCCTCCTCAGCCCCCTAATACTTACTAAAGCCTGTTGCTATTTCATGAGCATGAGCAATTTTAAGGCATGACATGTTGGTTAACTATTTACTTGCAACAGCCCTCATGTTTTATATTTTACCAAAATTGAGTAATTTATTGCATGTGTGAGCAATAAAATGACCTGTAGCGTAATTTTTACTGAAAATTTGCACTTGATAAACTATTGCACTAATACTGTGTGACCTAAAAAATTGTAGTTACCACCATTATATTCTCCGCTGTCTCTGCTTTCATAAAATACATACTATACTAGGAGTTTAACTAATCTTCAGGCCTAAAATTATGTTAATATGTGTGCAAAAACTGCTCTGGCAGCAAAAGGGTTAAATATATGTAGCACCCTGATGTTTAGGCAGGGTTGCTCCTAAATTTACCTGCCAGGTGTAGTTACTTCTTGGCTCACTGTTAGGGATCAATTGAGTTCACCCTAAGTCTAAAATTGCAGCCCTTCTCTCTTCTGCCACTAGGTGGCCGGGTACCTGGTGGCATTAGATAAGACAAGGCAAAGCAAAGACAGATTAGGAGCATATATGGTATCTCAGCCAGGGGTTTTCTTGAATCCCTTGGCCTGCTGGGAGAACCTAAATATTTGGGTGGATTTAGGTGATCGGGGGTTTCTGTGCCACCGTCTGGGTGGACATGTGTTGTACAGCCTGGGCTGCTAGGCCAGAGTTAGGGCCTATCCTGGGCACATCTGGCTGCTAGGCTGTCTGAGGGCCTATCCAGAAGCAAGAGAGCAGCGCAGGGTTGGGATTGCAGCTTGCAGACCAACCAGAAGTGATGGTTCTGCTGGCCGGAGAACCTGTAGTAGTCAGAGGTAGAAGCTGTCGTTACTAAGGGACCATTCACCTTATTACCAGGGACCACAGTGAGTAGCTGAAGCAAGTACCAGAGCAGAATTCTCACCAACCAGGGACGGTGAAGAATCGGGAAACTTCAGTGGGTATCAAGCCAGGGACCCAGCCAGCGGAGGTGGCGCTTGCAGAGCAGCCTTGTGTGTCAAGCCAGGGACAGAGCCGGCCAGTGGGGTGAAGCTTGAGAAGTATCTGGAGTGCCAAGCTAGGGATCCAGCAGAGAAGCGGGGGTGACGCTACAGTGAAGATTGGAGGAGCTCAAGGGATTCAGTGGCAGTTAATCATCTAGTCTAGTGAGAGAGAGACTGGGAGCTCAGTGGGTTGAAGAACTACAAGAAGTGATTGTAGTGGAAGTGAAGGAACTATTACACCTTGTGTTAGAAACTGTTAAAGACTGTTACCATAGGAGACAGCATTCTTGCACATGCAGATGTGGTGTCTTGCTGGATGCCTTTCCCTGCATGGTTGTCTACCTGTAGAAGTCTCGGAGCCTGCCAAATTAACATTGCAACTGCCTAAGGGTGTCTTGGCCCTAACCCTCTCTCCCAAAGTTCTTTTCAAGAGAAATAAAATCTCTTTGCATTCAAGAAGTGTCTGACACCCATGAATCTACTTTATACTACACCCACTATGCCTTACAACCCACTCTATATGGAAGGATGTCAGCAGCTCTTGGCTTTGGAGGTTTGCATTAGACTGAAGGAGGCCTGGGACCTTGCTACATATACATTTATTGATGTATTAGGCTGGGTTCACACCACAGCACGCTCCCACTCACAGCAGGAGACCGGTGCACCCCCATTCACCGTTTCAGGTCCTATTTCAGACCGAATTTTTGGCTGAATTGGGACCTGAAATGGACCAAAAGACGCACAGGGCTCCTGTGCAATTCGTACCAGAGCCGCTGCAAAGATGTGTGAACCGGCTCCATAGAGATCTGGCCACAATCTCCTGCTATACGAATTGGATGCGGGGAAATACACATCCAATTTGCAACAATGTGAGCCAAGCCTTAACAATTACATAGCTGCATTAATTTGTGTGTTCCATATCTGCTTAAAATTAAGGATTTGGGTTTACATACACTTTGATATGAACGATTATGAGCATAGGTTACTTTTTCTAAAGAGCCATCCAGAATTCCAAGGCATATGTTGAATTATTATATTAAATTATATTGTAACCATACTGCATCCCTTTATTTTGTAAAGCACCTTGCAAACTGTTGGTGCTATATAAATCCTGTATAATAATAATTATTTAACCATCAGCTTTACTCAGAATGAAACTTTACTTTTTATTATGTCTATATGTGCACATTTGTTCACATAAAGATGACATATTTAAATGAATGATGACATTGGAAAGATTGTGAGAGGAAGAGTCTATCAATTTCTTAACAATGCTATGTCTAGCAGTAATAAGAAGAAATGAGAATTCTCAGATTAACAGGGAAAACATCAAGTCCAATATTCAATAGGGCAAGTGACAATTCTGTAATTTTTATGAATGCTTCCTATGCTAACTTCTCAGCAAGACACATTTGATATATTCATCCTCTTCATTCTTTTTTTCGATCTGGGTTTTTTCAGCAACAAATATTTGATTTTAGGGGTGATTTTACAAAAGAAATATTTTCTATCAAGAATCAACAAGCTAGTGTATGCTTTACAAATGGATGCATGAACATTTTTTTTGCCATTTTTGAATACCTCCGAAGTTTATATAACCTCCACAGATCTTACTAAGCATCTTCACAGCTGGCTAGATTTATGAATAACTTACCCATAAGTCCCTAGTGCCATAACACATAAGGCATACTTTTACATTTATTTTGGTCTTGTCCACAAATCCAAGGTTTTTTGGTCTCAATTTCTGAAATAATAAAAGCTCTATATGACATAATGGGGACCCCGGTCCCATTAGACCTTGATTTATGTCTTAATTTGTGGATGCCTTTCTGGATAAATATTCTCAAACATTCCTCCGCTAATTTCTATGCAGCTTGCATATTTTTGGTCACATTCTAAAATTTGCAATAAATCATTTTCTCCTATTTAAAAAATAAAATAAAATCTTGAGCACAGGTTCATATATACTGTAAGCTCTGATGCATGAAGCTGCAAAAGCAATTAAGAAACCTTAAAGTATCCTTTAGACATACTAAACCTGCCCTAATGTTATGTGCTTTTAGCATGGCTTGATGAATCAGTCTATTGAGTGTTAGCAGAAAGTTCTGATGTAAAAGTAGACAAAATATATCATCCAATAACAATAAAAATTAAGACTTGTATAATGTACCAAAAGATGTTTTCCCCATTGTATTTTAAAAATAAATGTGTCCCCAGAGCAAACATTTAAGTATATGGAACAGACTCACTCTGACATTGTTCAAAGAAGCTTGCACTCAGCCATGACAACTTTTCCAGAGAAACATCTAAAAGGTAAGGAATATTTAAAATAATAAAAAAAAAAAAAACATTTTAGGCATGCTGTGTAAATGGGAAGATAAACCAATACATAATGGGGTTTTCTCAAATTTGACTTAAAAAGTGGAAATACCGCGTTTCCCCGAAAATAAGACCTACCCCGTAAATAAGACCTAGCGTTATTTATCAGGAGGGCTGAAATATAAGCCCTACCCCGAAAATAAGCCCTAGTTTAAAATGCTTGTAAAATCCTATAACCCACTCTATTACAGTAGTACACAATGTACAATGTGTGAGTTTCCGTAATATAAATGGGGGGAAGAGAGCCCCGGTGGGTCACAGAGTGGCGCTATAACAAAGGTATTTGGCACAATTATATTACAGAAGCACACACATTGTACATTATATGCTACTGTAATAGAGTGGATTATAGGATTGTACAAGCATTTTAACTCAGTTCCCACTGGGGATTCCTGTCAGGCAGGGAGAGAGAGGGGGAGAGAAGACAGCACATTACATGGTAAGACCTACCCCGAAAATAAGCCCTACTGTGTCTTTTGTTGCCAATATTAATATAAGACCTGGGCTTATTTTCGAGGAAACACGGTAGGCTTTAACCAGTTGCCAACCACCCTATTGTAGCTTTACTGCCACATGTCTGCCACTCTGTGCAGAATCTTGTATATATACTTGATTTTGCACTTCTGGGTAGGGGTGCGTGTGCGTGTGATTAGTCACAGCAGAAGCCGATCAGCAGATGCCGGCCAATCAATGACCTCCAGCACCCTCTGATTTGCAAGGAGACTCACTGGGTGGAGCACTGCATATATAAACAAGGCAGAGCTCATCCTGTCAGCAGATATGTGCTGGATTTTGTTTCCCTGCAAAGCAGGGAATAAAATCCAGAACATCCCTTTGTGAAAGCAGCACACAAAAACACTGGTTAGGCACACATTTGATTTATTGATTTATTACACATTTGATTGCCCTAGATGTTTAACCATTTCCTAGCCAGCATCGTTAGTACAGTGACAGTGCATATTTTTAGCACTGATCACTGTATTAGTGTCACTGGTTCCTACAAAGTGGCAAAAATGTCAGTTAGTGTGAGATTGTCCCCTGCAATACCGCAGTCCTACTATAAGTTGCTGATCGCCGCAATTACTAGTATAGAAAATAAATAACTAAATAAATAAAAATTCCAGTATGTATCCCATAGATTGTAGACACTATAACATATGCGTAAACCAATCAATATCCACTTATTGGGATTTCCCTTAACAAAAATATGAAGCAGAATACATATTGGCTTAAATTTATGAAGACATGTTTTATAGCAGAAAGAAAAAAATATTGTTTTTTTTTCTCA
Source organism: Lithobates septentrionalis (assembly GCA_037952835.1). Taxonomy (NCBI): domain Eukaryota; kingdom Metazoa; phylum Chordata; class Amphibia; order Anura; family Ranidae; genus Lithobates; species Lithobates septentrionalis. The sequence continues at coordinate 1,924,160 of JBBDGP010001337.1, forward strand.
AAATTGTCGGGTTTCTTTTGTTTATAAAAAAAAAACTGTGGTGTTCGAATACCACCCAAAGAAAGCTCTATTTGTGGGACAAATGACATAAATTTCATTTATGTACAGCGTTGAATGACCATGCAATTGTCAGTTAAAGTAACGCTGTGCCGTATAGTAAAAAATTACCTGGTCATGAATGGGGGTAAATCCTCCGAAGGTCAAGTGGTTAAAGTGCCAGCTAAGAGTTTACCAAAAGTGCAATCTCTGTTTAATGTATTGTATTTATTTGTTTGTAAAATGAATTTTATTAGGTTTTAGAATTTATAAATTATTTTCATGGAGATACATTACCTTTTATCTGTATTATTTGTTTTTATCTTTTTCTTTTTTCTTTTTTTTCCCCTCATTTGAGAGCAGAAGGGTGTTTTTACAAGCAGTCAGTATCGTGTGCTAAAAGCATTATAACAGTGATCTCATCTTTACAGAAATATTATATGGTGAAAAGGTCATTCAGATGTCACTGTTTAGTATTAAATATAATGATACATTCTATGTAGCACAATAAAGTAAAATAAGCCTACAGTGCACATGGCCTTACTTGACAAATTCATTTATTTTATTTATATCATAGAATCACCTCAAGATACAGTTTATACAAACATCATTAATTATCTTCTAATTTATAAAAATTTATATCTGAAGACAAAAAGACAGAAAGGTAAGTCAATTTGAATAAAAAAAAAAGACAAGCAAATTTATCATTAATTGTTATAAAAAAATATTATACATTTCATTCTATCTAAAAATGCTATTGCCTTTGCTCTTGTTACTGATTCAAGGCTGCTCTTGAAGTATATGTTTAGCCAAAACTTTTCTTATTAGTTTTGGATAGAATAGGGAAGGGTTAAAACCTCCGTAATTTTAAATTTTCTTCTGTCTGTGTGCCATTGGGCAGAGTTCCCTTCACTTCCTGCCCTAGAAATGGAACAGGAAGTGAAAGAAAATCTTCGCTACCATCAGAACATGTGTCTTCCCTGGAAGATTTACCATCATCCCTAGGTTTGGTGACAACTGTGAAATTCTGGATTTTTACAGTGTTCAGTTGACAGAGCCCACCAGGACAAATGTAGAATATTAATCTATCCAGTGGAAATACAGACTGCAATAACTTGCAAAAACTTGACAGGGGAGTATCTATTATTTATTTATTATAGGTGTTTATATAGTGCTGACAATTTACACAGTGCTTTACATATGTAGCACTGTCCCCGTAGGGCTTGCTGAGAGTTGACTTCTTAGGCTTCTCTCTGGTTACCTGCAGCCAGTTGCTAGGGGATTTCTCTTATCCTCCCTTACTCCCGCTTGCTCGTTACTCAATGACCAGTCCAGGGTATTTTTGTTTTTGTATATTTATTTTGGAACTTGGATGGGAGAAGGGAATAGTGGGATACTCCAACTTGAACTATTCACAATAGTTAAGGACAACTCTCACTTGGCCTTACTAGAAGATTTGTGGAAGCAAACACACTGCTTTAACCATACTGCCACATGTATGGAAGAATTAAACTTTCTTGCTCTCTCTAGCAGCAGACTTGATGCAACTACTTTATCTTCAGGACACTCTCTAGCATCCCCTTGACTGACACCCGTCCACTGACTCTTCTAGCTGAAGGGGTGGCCCTCACAGGACAGGCCCCTCACTTTCACCTTAATGCATAGGATGCATTATGGGTGAAAAAACACGAGGGTTTACAACCCCTTTAAATTAGATGTGTAGCCAACCCAATAAAATGATGGCTACTTCTGTTGGCCAATTATGTTGTAAAATGTATTTATTATGTAGGAACTCAAAGGATTTATAATTAAAATTGCTTTCACTTTCCCATATTGACAGTGCAGCAGAGAACTGTCTCTGACCACTGTGCAAAAGCTACTGTGAGTTAGAACAGTGCAGTCACCAACAGACCCCCATCTCTCATCCACAGCAATGTTACATTTACTGACTTGTTGGTGTAACTAAGCTGGTGGTACATGTGTTTCTGTATGGACCAGTGCTGTACTACCACCAAGACAGCTTGGCATGTTCAAAAATAATTACCTGGGTATGAAACCACATCCCAGATTCATTACACAGTATTTTACAGATGGCTAAAACTCAACTGTAAACCCAAAATCTATTTTCCGATATGTTTGAGATCATGCCTTGCCATATACAGTTTTCTGAAACAGATGCTTTTTCTTCTATTGCAATGGTTTTGCCTCAAGATCTTACCAGCAACAGCATTTCCTGTCTGTCAGATAGGCAGTCCAATGGCAAACTGGAGGAGCGTGTGCATCAGGCTGACAGAGAATTCCAGGTTCCCTGGTATTTTAGACAATTCACTTGGGCCAGCTTAGACCAAACTAATTTTTTGCATGCCAGGAATTGCTACTGCATAGACCAGTAATGGCGAATCTTGGTACCCCAGATGTTTTGGAACTACATTTCCCATGATGCTCAAGCACTCTGCAGTTTAGTTGAGCATCGTGGGAAATGTAGTTCCAAAACATCTGGGGTGCCAAGGTTTGTCATCACTGGCATAGGCTGTAATATACAGTACTATTGTAGCTTGTGCTATGTACAGTAAGTAGCACTATGGTCTAGCAGCAGTAGCAAAGACTTCCCTTCTTATGCCTTGATATTAAAAGAGCTGGTCATACCACATTTTTTAAATGAATACAAGGCTCCCTCCAATTGGCCGAGGTTTAAAGGTGGATGACGCTACAATCTCCCACTTAGCCAATTAGATGAAGCCTTACATGCATTGAAAAGATACAAGGCTTCCCCTAAATGGCAGTGATGTGATGCAACTGGCTCTCTCCATATTCAGCAGTATAGGAGAAGAGTCTTGTACTGTTGCTGGAATACAGCGCTGCACATAGCAAAAAGTATTACAGTATACTACAGCCTAAAGTTGGCAATACACTAATAGAATTTAGTTTTAATTTTTTTGTTTTAAGAACCTTTGTTTGATTTTCTAATCATCACTGGGTTAATTTTCTACTGCAGTGAAAGGAAAATGAAAAGGGGCAGAATAGAAAACATTTCTCAAACAAACAATTTTATAACAGCGTATGTGGTTTTTATTCAGTAAAGTCCCTTACTTACAACATTTTTGAATTTTGACCTACTTTCAAGCAACATTCATCACATCGTCGAATGTACTTTTTTATTTTTGTAAGTATTTTTGTACAAAAGTTCGTAAGAACATTCTTTTGATAATCTACATAGATCTAGAAAAAATGGTGAAAAAAACTGCGCTAAAAACCGAGTGCGGATCAAATAATGTGAAAAGCAGCAATCCCCACAAAAACATCAATTGTAGAAAAGCATAAGGAAAATAAGGGGTTGCGCTAATACTAATAAAACATAATGAATGATTTACAATGAAGAAAAATTCACATATATATTTTCAATATCACCAAGTTTTGCACATTGATTTATTCATGATCACTATATGAATTTTTCTTCATTGTAAATCATTCATTATGTTTTATTAGTATTAGCGCAACCCCTTATTTTCCTTAATCTACATAGATCTACACAGCTTAAGCAGTGCCAGTCCCTTCTACCACGTAATTTGTTTGGTCCAAGAAGGCCCAACTTGGACTTCTCTTTTAAGCTTTCAAAGTCCAGACCAAACCCCATCCCTTCCTCTAAGCATCAGATCAAGAACAAGCCTGTAAAACAAACAGCCAACTTTAATCTCTATTTCCTTCATTTATTAATATATACTGCTCAAGTAAAACCTTGAGGTATGTGAGGAATTCACTTCAGTGTCAAAGTGCCAACGTGACGTTTGTATACGGATTTTATGGCCAAGATTAAATATTTTTAATGCAATCAGAGAGAAAAGAATTCTTAGAATGTTTTTATGGTGTTGCTGGTACTCTGGATGGAGACTGCAGGATCCAGTTAAGAAAGGTTTGTTTGCTGCAATAGGTGTGGATGGTAATCCCTCAGTCATTAATATTTTATTGCAAAACATTTTCCATTGTCTTTTTTTTTTCAGCTTTTTGGTAGATATTGACTCACATGTTGCACCTGACAAATAACAAGCATTTTTTTCTATGTATTTGACCGGCACAGCTCTAAAGATTGTATTGATCCTGTGGTGAACGTGCCCAGCAAGTGCTATAAAACTTCCTGGCGCTTCTTCAGAAAGTACAACTGTGTGGATCCTAAACCTCAGATTTTTATTTAATTTTGTTATTAAGGTATTTCATTGATTTCCCAGTTGACAGAAGTATATCAATACCTCCGTTCTCTATTCTCAGAAAAAAAATAAAGCATGTGTATGTCTTTAAAGATGAAAACACAGTGTCTACAAGATAACAGACAATGTTACCATTATTAAATTGTAGTTGATCTGCAGCTTAACCTGAAGGCTAAGATCCTTTTTGATGTACCGTTTATATAATTTCATTTCTAGGAAAGCTCCTCTGAGAAAAACAGGCTTTAAAATGTTACTTTACAAAGAACTAAGCATGAGTTTATTTGTACAGGAGAGCATCGATGATTGTGAAAAATAGATGGATTCAAAGACATTCCTGGATGGAAACCAACAAAACTTTGCAGCAGAATATACCTCAGGCTTGTAGGCAGGTAGCCTCATGCTGCCCCAGTTGGGAGGGTTAGTGTTAATTGTGTTTCCTGAGTCTGACCCACTGGTTCTGTGTATTATAAAAGGGACAGGGGTGCGGACTGCGGACCCGTGAGGCCTGTAGCTGAAGTGGAAGGTAATGAGCGCACAAGAAGCTTAATGAAAGTTCGCGGTTGTTGCAGCCACCGTTGCCGGAGACCATCCTGCTAGCCTGCTGATATGCCCAGACCAGAGTGGCAACTAAGGAACATCTGGCATTAGGATCCTTCCACAGCTTAGGGGAATTGTTGGGACTTGCAGTCCACCCAGAAGATGCCAATCCTGGATATTTCCACCATGGACTCTGACAAATATGGACTCTTGCCTGTGCAGGTACGCTGGCACAGCCACAAGCCTAAGTTAGGGATTAGTTTAGGGAAAGATTGTTACTTGTGTTTGACTGTCATGCCACATTTTCTAAGTAAAGCTTTTGGAACTTTGCTTTTGCCTGGTCTGAAGTTACCCAAGGGATGTAATTCAAGTAACTGGAACATATAGTTCACAGTGCAGGTCAACTAAGCACATTGGGGTATGAAGACATCAGGTAATACAGTGTGAAGATACAAATGGTTACCAATGGTAATGAAGGTTTCTCAAGCAGCTCGTCGTAAGTGTGTACATGTGGCAGGTGTGATAGCTTCTTGCAGGAGGAGTTGTCAGCACTCTCTCCATGAGAAGATCCATCTCCCATAGCACCCTTGAGGTCCCCAAACTGTACACAGGTACCAAAAAGAAATGTTAAGTGAAGTGCACGGATTGGGGTCCATACAGTTACTGGGTCTGAGGTAGTGGTGATATGCTGGACAGGTGGAGAGGGCATTGGCTCTGCGTGTTCCTCCAAAATGCATCAGTGACCGTGGTGGTGGTGTTCTGTTGTCTGTTTAGGCAAAGGTACCTCATGTGTAAGGTAGTGTCCTGTTCTAAGTGCCTTGTGTAGCCCAGAAGAACCCACCTTGGGGCAAGCCACTCATGTGACCATTGCTTGGTGCCCAACACGGAGGGGAATATGGAGGAAGTGTCAGCAGCCTGCCCTACAGGCTGCAGTAACACTTGAGGCATGCTAAAGTGGCTTGTTATGCAATAAAGCAAGGGGGTATTCTTCTTGCCACTGACCACCAATGTAAGGGGCATTTTTCTTAAAAAATAACAGCCAATGCAAGAAATGGCGTTCTTGTACATAATGGCCATCAATGTAAGGGGCATTCTACTTTCAATTGACCATCAATGTAAAGGGAACGGGAGCATTATTTCTGCAACTATCAATGTAAAGAGGCATTCTTCTTCTGTTTGACAACCAGTGTAAGGGTGTCTTTCTTATACCTACTGATCATCAATGTATGGGACATTCTTCTTACAATTGACAACCAATGTGGGGGGGTGGGGGGTGTTCTACTTCCCACTGACCACCAATGTTAGGGGAGCATTTTTTCTACCTCTAACCAACAATGTAAGTGGTATTCTTTCTGCCACTGACCATCAATGTAAGGAGCCATTCTTCTTCCTACTGGCCGTCAATACACTGATCAGAAATGTAAGGGGGCACTTTTCAAATGACCACCAATTTAAAGGGACAGACACTAATGACCATCAAAGTAAAGGGGCACTACACTAACCACCAAACATAAAAATGGTATTTACATTGATTACCAATGTACATTAAATTTTACGTTGTTTAAAGTGACCCTGTCAGCAAGGGACATTTGAATGTAAAACATACCTGCATAAACAAGATAGTACTGTATATTTTTACCTTTCCGGAGGTCTATTTCTTGAAAAGCTGCAATGTCATTTCTCACTAATCTCGTCAAGTATTAACCTTCTCCCCCAACGTACACTTTGGTTTCTCCTGTGGGCAGGAGGAACCACAGGGAGTGGCAGGGAAAACTGGTATTTAATCCATCCAACTGGTCAAATACTTGCAGAGGTCAGTGAGTGGCATAGAGGTAGCTTTTCAAGAAACTAGCCACCTAAAGGCTAGTATAAGCAGACTTTTTTCTGCAGGTATGTTTTATTTACAATTGACCTTATGCTGACAGGGACACTTTAAAAATTAGTGATGCTGATGTCTCTACTCATGTTAGCTAATCAGCAGCTGAGCCAAAGAGAACTCCTATCTGTCTAAACAGTGTCCACCTATGGCTGTAATCTTTACACTGTAATCTTTACACCCCATACAGATTGGCCAAATGTTGGGACCTTTGAAAATACAGGATAAATGTAATAATCTAAATATACATAGAATAACCTTTGGCACATAATTCTGAATATTGCATTTGCTATAGTGAATAGGAATGTTCCTACCTCCATGTGAATAAACAAGTTCACTTCTTGTTGTAATATATATCGCACTTTGACATATAGCAGCAATTAGCTCTAATGGACTTAATACATATGCATGCTTAATGTTTATCTCTGGAAGTTGCTTTAACACTGTTTAAATGATTTTTAAATTTAATAACCATGAATTTCTGTGCAATCTATGTCAATACCATCCTATTTCTTTTTAAAACATGAAGCACTTATCAAGCGGTATAATCTGCATTTATGGAGAGCATAGTTAAAACACTCCTGAATCAATCTACGTCTAATTTTAGGTAATGTATTATGCTTATCAGGGCTGATTGCATTATCCAGGTGCTAAAGTCTGTGTGGCTGCTTTATATCTCTCTTAGACAAAATGACCTTTAAATACTGTATCTGCTGAATTTATCTGAGTTTAAACCTTGTCTTTAGGGCTAATGGTCTGAGCACTAGACTGGTAGATCTTGTTTACCTGCTTTGGAGACTGGGTTGACTGCAGTGAATCTCATTTGCACAGTGGAGGTCTGGTTTGTTGAAGACCCAGCCCCATTCACACTATTGTGTCTTCTTTTGAGGAAACACATCACAATTTACATTGAACAAAAGAAAAACAGGACCAAACACCATACCCTGCAACTTTCCAAAACTGGTGAGTCTGAGATTAGGGAAGGGGGATGCTAAAATGGAGGGGGATGCTAAAATGGAGGCAATGGTTTAATAGCGTCATACATGGTACACCACAGCCAAATATGGGACTATGTGATTTGATAGCAACAATTCTGAGGAGGTATGGCCCTGACTGGAGCTCAGTCTGACTCTCCCCCTCCTGTAGGTTTTGTTTAGGTGTGGAATGGTTTACTGGCCACCGGAAAATAATTTCTAGTGAGAGGAGTTGACAGGTGGCTTGGAAGCAATGTCACCTTCTAAATATATAAATTTAACTACTGAAAGCCTGCCACATTGGGCCAGCACCGTGTGCATTATACGTGGATGAGGCATGGTTGTGGCATGGTCCGATTCACTTAAATTGGGTTGCGTCCACCTGCTAAAAGTGACATAATTTATAAATTTTACTGTGCCATGCTGGACTTTAGCAATGTGTTCTAATATGGCCACTGGCCATGTTAAAGGCTATATCCATCTTTAGTTACATGTTACACCCGTATTTACGGTGTAACATGTTGCTATGCACCATAATCTTCACCACTGACGCAGGTGTGCGATGCTCTGTTTGTGTTCCTGAAGACACATATGGTCAGAAGGAGGAGCTGGTGGAGGAGAGAGCACAACCTATATCTTTTCTTAGCTCTCTCTTTCTCCCCAACCCCAGCACAATGCTCCTTGCTTCCAGATGACAGAAGTAGCAATGCTGCTATCACTACTTTTGGAAGCCTATTAGTGGTGGAGTCACAGGCAAACTGATTGGCTGGAGTCTCTGGGCAAGATCCAGATACCAATCATAAGCACCAGCACTGTCACATGATTTGAATCTGTGGCCCTGTGTAAGCTAGGACTTGAGCAGTTATTAACTTAAGCTGGTCATACACATATAGATTTCTTTAATTCAGCCAAAATTCATGGGCAGTTTTACACAGGCTGGCTTTTCCTAGTCATGGTAACCAAATGGAGTAGCAGGAAAGTGAAGGAAAAAGAAGTCAGTGCTGCTGCAGAGGAGAAGATTAAGGCAAACAGTATGCATTGCCCTGCCCCAGCAAAGCATGGTTTGATTTAATGAGATCTTATCCCTCCACAAGTGGCCAATAAGATCAGCACTTTAGGTAAAGGCCTTCTCTATGTTGATCTCTATGTGTGGCATTTCGCAACCTTCCCCTACCTCTCTATTACATCTTGTTCTAATATCCGTCCTGGGCAGCACCATAGGTTGGAAAGGTATTCTGTCTGGTCCTGCCGTGGTATATTACCCCTGTTACTCCTGGCACATAACGCCAAGACAAACATTGATTTTTACTCATTTTTAGCTCATACATTATGTGCCACTTGTCAACCACAGCTGAGATCATTAAAATGTCTAACACAATCAGGTATTTAATGCCTGAGCTTCTTTTGTCTTTGTTCTTGCCTTCTTTAATGTAAATTACATTGCTTGTCGACGTACTTAAATGCATTGCACTATTGAATTATAACTGGTGTTCTATAATAAATGATAATAACATACCATGATAACCTGTGACTAGCCAAACAATGACAAAATTAACCTTATTTGTGAAATTACCCATAACATATTCATATTTATTCCATGCCATGTGAATATATTTGCATACGTTAATGATCATAATCTCAAAGAAGCATGCTACCTCCTAGTGAATGGTAACATCATGTTTTTGTTCTTATGTGTGCTCATTTTTCTGTAATATTTTATGTCCCACATGATGAATAAACAATAATAATAATAATAATAGTAACATGCTTTTCAATCAGTTAAAATAGGAATATATTATGTTAGCTCATTAGCAGACCTGAGGAGAGTATAGGAAACCTCCTTAGAGTATAGAAGTATAGAAGCTGCCATTGCTGACTCGTTGTTCTAAGGGGCAGACTCCACAGCTGTCATCTTGATCCTGGCATCACTGTTTACTAAGTCACCGACCTGGAACAAGCATGCCAGGCACAAGTTCAGACATCACTGATTTGATGAAGTTCCAGGTCGGTGGTTAACAAGGTATCAAAACCATGATTAGAGTGACAACCCAGAGCCAGGCAATGTTAGTTTGTATAGTTTTTATATACAGTATATCACAAAAGTAAGTACTGTACACTCCTCACATTTTTGTAAATATTTTATTATATCTTTTCATGTGATAACAGTGTAAATTTGCTGTCCCCTCAAAATAACTCAACACAGCCTTTAATGTCTAAACTGCTGGCAACAAAAGTGAGTACACCCCTAAGTGAGATTGTCCAAATTGGGCCCAATTAGTCATTTTCCCTCCCCGGTGTCATGTGACTCATTAGTGTTACAAGGTCTCCGGAGTGAATCGGGAGCAGGTGTGTTAAATTTGGTGTTATCGCTCTCCCTCTCCCATACTGGTCATTGGAAGTTCAACATGGCAACTCATGGCAAAGAACTCTCTGAGGCTCTGAAAAAAAGAATTGCTGCTTTACATAAGATGGCCTAGGCTATAAGAAGATTGCCAAGACTCTGAAGCTGAGCTGCAGCACGGTGGCCAAGACCATACAGGATAGGTTCCACTCAGAACAGGCCTCGCCATGGTCGACCAAAGAAGTTAAGGTCACATGCTCAGCATCATATCCAGAGGTTGTCTTTGGAATTAAACGTACGAACATCGCCGATGGCTCAGTTCTCACTCCTCCTCGAGCAAAGCGATGCTGACTGTCAGTCAGCATCGCTCCTGGTCTGCTTCTCCACGCTCATTGGAGCGATGAGCTGTGGAGGGGCGGGGAGAGGCCATCTCAGCGGCTCGCTGAGACTGCCAACAATCAAGGCAGCTGGTGAATCCAGATTGGGAAGTTGGGGTGATGCGCTGCCTCGACTGATGGCAGTGACATCAGCAGAGAGCGGACTTCAGACCACTGTCTGCTGAAAACGGGTCACAGGAGTGCAAAACGAATTGCACTCCTGTGACCCTTAGTAGAAGCCCGACCTAAAAAGCTCAGGCTGGATTTCTCCTTTGAGCATTTGCTTTTCTGCCCATTCAGTTTGGAGATTACGACAGCCAGCCACAGAATTTGTTATACTGCAGTTACAATACTGTATGGTCACCTCCCTGCCTCCACTCTGCAATTGGACAGTAAAGTAGAAGCAGTAGACTGATGAGCTCACCTCTCTGCTCTCTTTTTCTCTCAGTGTGTTCCTTGTCAGGACATATGCACTGTAGCAGACCTAGTGCTGCCCCTCACTCTCACAGATTTCTTCTGCACGGGGGGGGGGGGCTGGGGGGTTACAAGAGATATAAACAAAGTCTAGATAAGTTTCTCCTCTCTGCCAATTCCTCTATTGGCTGCAATGCAACCAACTAATTAAATTCAAGATACTAACCACTACTTACAAAGCCATCTACAACCTGGCCCTCAGCTAAACCACTAACCTGGTCTTAAAATACCAACTAAATCATTCTCTTCACTCCTCCCAAGACCTCCTGCTCTCTAGCTCCCTCGTCATCTCCTCCCATTTTTGCCTCCAGGACTTCTCCTGAGCCTCTTCAGAGAAGCCTATCCTGTCTCCACCTAACAAATGTACACGTATTTTACCATCAGCCCATCCCCCACAGTTATTACCTCTTGTATCTCTTGACCCTCCCTCTTAGATTGTTAGCTCTAATGGGCAGGGCCCTCTTATTCCTACTGTATCAAAGTGTATTGTACTTGTACTGTCTACGCTCAAGTTGTAAAGAGCTGCATAAACTGTCGGCGCTATATACTATATATGCCCATCAGTGCCGCCTATCAGTGCCCATCGGTGCTGTTGTGGAAAATTTTATATTAATGTATTGTAATAAGAGTCTCCCAGTGTCTGTTCTCTTGCAGCCCGCTCTAGAGAACTGACTGTGGCAGACTGACGCTGGTTGAGACCTGTTAGGTAGTGAAAAAATTCCTGGTGTTTGGAGAGAGGTGTTTGCGGAGAGAGGACATGTCCGCCAGCAAAGGGCACCTGTGGAATGCACAGAACGATCGTCTGGTGGGGATGTGTTCGCTCTGCAAAGACATTATCGGTTTAGCGGTTGTTTCCTCTTGTCACCCCGGTATGCCTGATCAACATGTTTGAGGTGCCATGATGTACACCTGCAGATAATCTCCCATCCACGAGGAACTCTAGTCATCGTATTTGGTTATTGTATATTGTATCATGTCCTGTAGTAATTGGTGGTTGTTTTGTGTTGTGTTGTTAAATCCTTATATGGTCATTCACATCCTGTGCTCATATCCTGTGAGGTCATATCCTGTGAAGGAAGCGATTGGCTGTTGGGGCCAGGGCTTCCTGTTTGTGATTTCTTTTGTTGTCTTTGAATAAAGAGCCAGGGGACTGCTCGGCAAGGGTGCTTGCTGGGATGATAACGTGAGGATGTGTTGTGCCTGTTTGTGAGAATGGGGAACACACCAGAGGATGGGCTACACCAGAGGATGGCATACGATCAAAAGGTGAGATGCATTTATATCATTAGACGAAATTGTTATTATTATTAGAAACAGGAGATTTGGCTGTGTGCTCTGTGTGCAGCCAAATTTCGCTGTCAGCTTGGCGAGCCAGGTAAGAGTGAACAGAACCTCCTTCAGAACTGGATCATTAAGATGTGCTGGGGAGGGTCTGCTTCGCGAAAAGAACAAATTTTTCGTCTTTTGAAATAATGCTGGAAGTTTGATCGTATGTCTGTTGTGTGCCTGCGTGTGTGTGTGTGTGTGCGTGTGTGTGATTTGTATATCGAATGTTTGTGCAAGGAGACTGTGTGCGTTGTGTATGTGTGAGTAACTGTATGTTGTGTAATAAGTATATGAGAAATAGAAATTTATGAATTGGGATTATTTGCAGCCTGCAATGTGTGCGTGTGTGGCTGAGTAGTTTTGTAAGTAGCTGAATCTGTTTGTAAAGATGCCATGAGTTTAGTGAAGGGGCAGGCATTGTTGTTTTTGTGGTGAAAGTTGGCTGCTCCCTGTGGACAATAGAAAGGTTTTGTTTTGAGATGAAAAGAACAGGGAAGCATCACTGTTTGTACCTCTCAATGTCTTGTTCCTGTGAAAGCTGATTAGTTTGAGAGGAGAGGGTATGTTGCAGCCGTGTGCTTGTGTTTTTAGGTGGTCTTTTTATCATCGGCCATCTTGCTGTGGTCCAGATTTCATCTACCATGTGTTCCTAAGTTGTGCTTTTTCGTAACTTTAACACTTTTTTAAATGTTTGTCTAAGCGTTCATTTAGTATCTCAAATGTGTAATTTTGTGTGGAGAAATTTTTCAGTTTTGGCGGGAAAATTCGCCATTTTGTTGGGGTCTGGCTTTTGTTGGAGTCACCATGTGGATCGGTGGCCATTTTGAAGACCTGTGGGCCTTCCTACAGGGGAAGCTGCTCCATTGTGTATTCCTTTGTGTGTGCAAAGCCATGTGTTATAAGTTACAATCTGGCTTCTAGGCACCATTTTGTGAATTCTATTTTTGTACTGTTTACATACTTTTCAAGGAAACTATTGCGTTTTCTGTATTGAATATTGGTTTTAAGTTGAAATGCCTGTCGCATACCCAAGTGCCCATGCATTGTTTGGACATCACAATAGGAGCTGTTTACACCCGGGGGAGGGGGGGTCTCAGGTTTCTAGGTAATAGCATGGGGGGAGTTCTAACTCTCAGAGTCAAATATTGCGTTGTATTTGCGACAAGAGTGTATTGTTTAAGACATTTTATTTCATGTTTTATGTAACTTTGGCGTTTTGGACATATTACATAATTGCATGGTTGGGTGGAGACACCAGTCCATCCTGAGTGTGGGTGTGTGTCTGCAGTTGTCCCTGTCCCTGTGCATTGTGTCTCATTGAGATGCTCATATTTGTTTAGAGATACCCGTATAGCGCCATCGGTTTGCGCAGGCTCCACACGTGCATCGCATGCTCACGTCGGTCTCTGCCCTCGGGGACCTCGGTTTGCATTCATGTACTAGGGCCAATTTTGGACGGAGGCCAATTGGCCTGCCAGCATGTCTTTGGAGTGTGGGAGGAAACCGGAGTTCCCGGAGGAGACCCACGCAGACGCAGGGAGGACATGCAGAGACTGGGCGGGTGGTGTCATGGTTGGAATTCAAGCCAGCTGCCCTTTTTGCTGCTGGGCAGGGGTGCTAACCACTACACCACTGTGCCACCCAATATTGTTTAGTTAAATATGCCTATATTTCAGTATAGGCCCTAATTGACATAGCCTAAAGTATTTGTCTAGGGATAAGTGTTAATATTGGTGTCTCAATTGTATAGTCAGTTTTGTAGGGAAATATCCTGGTTTGTCTTGTCATTTGTTAATGTCGGCCATTTTTCTGTAGTCCGGGTTTCATTCACCATTTTGCCGTGGACTGATTTTCGATTGCTGCAACTGCCTATTTGTTTCTGCTGATTTTAGTCTCAAGCGAAATATCTCTGGTTTTGTACTGAATTCCATTTCCAGTAGAATCATTTATGTTTCTAGTGAAGAAATCTCGATTTTGGCGGGATCAATAACTAAATTTCATGTGTTAATGGCGCCATTTTGTTTGTGGCTTGCAGTGGAAGGGAAAAGGCTTTGGTTGAACTCCTTCAGCCGTCTTTTTGCAGGAGTTTCAGTTTTTGGCTTTTGTTACACTGTTGTATGGTATTTCGGTCTCAAAACTTGTGGTTTGACTTCCCAGGGGATATGTGAATCAAGGGGGATTCCCTCCCATTTGCAATATGGGGGCTTATTCCACCCACTCCTGGACAAAAGTTTTTATTTGTTGATGTTAGCCATAGATTTTTCTAATGTCTTGATAGACAAAATATGAAGCTATTTAAGGCTTCCCCTCCCTCTTCCTACTCAGGTGTACAACAGGAAGTTGGTGGGAGGAGCTTGGGGTCTTTTGACTTGTGTATGGAAGGACAAAATCATTTTTATTTTTAAATTAAATTAAGGTTTATACTGTAATACAGTTTTGGGTAGAGAGCAAACAGGAGGCATCCAAGTTATTGTTGTAATATCTAGGTACAGAGAGAAGCCGCAGTGTTTTGTAAAAGAAGTGGGCAAAAGTGCTCTGTGTAGATTCGTCTGGCGACGCAGTGTACGGTCGTACAGCGCAATGCGCTTGTGTATGCATATACTGTGAGGGGTAGAGACATAATTCGGCGGTTGATCTGTGGTTGTTGGCGAATCATTTGGCATAGTTAATAGTTGGTTGTTAAAAGAGTGGTACTCTGTAGTTCTGTGCCAAAAGTGTTGGGACAACAAGCCATAGAGTTGGTGCCTCGTTTTAGTGTTTCTAGTTGAGTGACTAATAGTGGTTGTAGTCCGTCAATCGACCGTGTAAGAAGACACCGGGCGGTGGTCTCCGAAATTGGTGCAAGGGTTTTCCCTGGACGCAGGGATAAGACGATAAGCTGATTCGAATTGCCATGGGCAATGGCAGTCCGTGCAAGGGAAGGAATGTGAGGCTTCCCACAGTCAGATGGATGCACAAGAGCATGGTGTCTACTTCTGAGGAAAAGGCCATTAAACCCCAGAAAGATTGACATAGGTGGTCCAAGGATACTATTTTGGGTATCCCTCTGGAGTTGATGTAGCGCGACTGCGGTTTTCAGAAATCTGAAATGTTGAGTGAGTTGATGGATGCGTAGTACACGTTTGTGTGATTAAAAATACACAGGCCTGTTTTTTAACTTTGCGTGGCTGGTCCATGCAAAGATTTCGAAATGCTCTCATGCTTTTCAAATTGTATTCTTTTTCTATCGCTAAAAGAGTGAAGGCAGCATTCTATCTGGTTGTTTAAATTTTTTTTTTAGTTTTTGGGAACTATGAAATATCTCTCCCACATTTGTATCTAAATGTTTGTCTTTGTTTCATTGTTTGTATGTGGTAACAAGATGTTTGAACCTACCGCAACAGTCCTTTTGCGTGTCGTGGCTTAGTTATTATCGGTTTTGAGGAATGTCAGTGACAATTTGCCAATGTACCTGAATGTTGTATTGTTTACCATTCTTTCAAGGATAGAGTAATAACTTTTGTTTATAAATATCTTTTCAGGTCCAAAGAGTTTCTGAAAGTGTATGTACAGGTGTATAAGAAGGTAAAAGTATCATAGGCTATTTCACTGTTTTGTTCTGCACCATTCTAAACCCTGCATGTCTTCCTCCAGCTTGTAATGAGGAGGGAAGAAAAGGGGGAAGGAGAGTGGTGAGAATGACAATTTTTCAAACCAATATTACTAACCTTTGTAATTCTAACCAAGTTTGTGCCAAGACTGTCTTTCTTTGATAGAATTTGAATCAGCAAGCAGCAGTCTGGTGAAAGAGGCTCCCATCCCAGATGCTAAGAACCTTTTTGTCACTGGTTCCAGGTATTACACCCCAGATGGTAAGCCACGCACAGGTTATGCAGTGTCCACTGTCTGGGTTATTGTCATATGAGGTTTGTTTGGAGGTCAACCAAAAACAGAGTTGTACTTTCCTCATTAGCTGTCACCTACATTCTCAGTTGATGGGGTGGGTGCAATCACTGTAACATGAACTTCAAAAGGTCCACCACAGGGTTCACGAGTCCATCCTGGACCCTGACACAATAACCAGTTTACATTCTTTCCAACCAGGTGACTGGGTCATTGTAAAGAAGCTTGAGGGATGAGACCACGCCAGCCACTGCAAGAAGCAGATCAACCACAAAGAGTAGAGGAGTATCTTCGTTTATTTATATTTTTTTGTTTAATAAATTGTGGCAAGGGTAACGATGAAAAGCATCCCAACTAGCTAAGAAAGGGAACAGGACACATGGTCGGGTATTAGTGCCCCAGCGATGACGGCGGTACATGACGTTCATATTGGTGTGAGGAGTTTTGACAGACTAGTAAAATCCAAACAGACACCTGTCAAAGGAACTTAACAAAACATTTCTAGAGGGTAAAATTAGTTACAATTTTAAGAATAGCTATGGAGACAATGGATCTTGCCAGCTTTGGTATCGGGATAACTAGGTAGCCCACAAGTGTGCTTCAACTGTAGTTTGGTATTAATGCGGATCTACAGCTTATAAGGTAATTTCCCGTAAGGCAAGAGGTTCATGTGTACTGGTGAAACTCGTCCCAGCATCTTATGTCGCGCCCGATCGTGAGGATCTGATGGCGTGAGAGAAGGTAAGAATGGCAGGGACAGCTGTAAGGGAATTGCTTGTACACAGTGGGGGCTTGAGCTTATGAAACGCTTGAACAATTTCTCATCTATGAGGATGGGATGTTTTCATGTAACTGTTGAAGCTACAAGGAAGTTCCCACAGTTCAAGGGGGTTTCTGGGAATTCAAGTAATGAAGGCCTCTTGAGCCACTTGGGAAAGAGAGCCCTGACTGATGGGGGTATGGCCAGGGAGGAGTTAAAGTGAATTTGAATCACTCGGGATTGGTACAAAGAGGGGACAGGGGTTGGGCCTGAGCTCAGGAGTTTGGCACCCCAGGGGATTTTGGTCCTTTTCGGATGAAAGCATGGAAGAGCTCGGACCTGACCCTGCGGCTCCAGCCATGGACACGGATCACCTCCTGGCTAAGGTCCGTGAGCTGGCTCTCAGAGGTCAGGCTGACTGGCTCTTTGCCCTCTTATCCCCTGGGGTGCCTTCTCCTGCACCTTCCACGGCCCCTTCCCCTGTTCCCCCCCCTGAGATAGCTGGACACAGTCCCAGCCCTTCGGCGGCCTCTTACTGCCCCCCTCCTCCTCTCCCCCTCCATTCATCCCCTGCTCGGGCTACCAGGTTTTCCCTAGTGAGGAAGCGGGGGTTGGCCGCCCGCTCTCGGCGTGCCCCCCCTCAGTGTTCTCCCTCTCCTTGCCTCCGGTCTGATGTGCGGACCCCCCCCGGTGTCCCAGATTGCGCAGTCCCCACTCAGTGGCCTCCCCCTCCCCTTCTCAAAATATGGCGCGAGGCCGGGCCGGAGCCGGAGCGCTCCATCTCCCGGCCTCGCGTACTGCGGTACCTGTTTCCGCCCCCTCGGCCGGCGAGGGGGGGCGGCGGGCGAGCGTCCGGTCCGTGCCTCAGCTAAGCTGTCCTCCCGGAGAGCAGCGTGCAGGGGTTGGATCCGTTTGCCTGCACCTGCGGCTCAGCGTGCGGCGGATCCCTCGACAAGTGGCGTCGGCGGTGCTCCGGAGCAGGTCTGGCTCCCCCTGGCGGCCAGTTCCCTCCCTGCGCCTAGACGGGCGGGAGTTTTTGAACTGGCCGTGGATGTGTCACAGTATGACTGTGACCAGCACCCCCCTGCGCCCGTGCAGGTGGGGGGTGATAATGATGCAGACAACCCCAGGGATTTATATGGACATGGGCTGTATCCCCCTGCGCCCTCCTGGGCGAGGTATCAGCCGGCCTCCGGTTTTTCCAGCCAGGGTGATCCTCAGCGGATGGTCCCCTCAGCACCCGGCTGGGTGGGGGGTAATTCCTCCTCCGACGCTTTTGGGCTAATTCAATATCCCTCTGCGCCCTCCTGGCCGGGGTCTCAACCGGCCCCTGGGCAATCAGTAGTGGGCTTCTCGCAGTTTAGGACCCCCTCTGCGCCCGAACAGGCGGGGGACAGGCTCCATTCCCAGGCTGGGCCACGCCACATCGCTTCCCGGATAGGGTGTGCCCCCTCTGCGCCCAACAGGGCGGGTGCCGGCTTATCGGCCTTCACGGATACCATTCCCCTCCACCCCGTGCCCACTGCCGCCCTTCTGTGCCCAGACGGGCGGAGGGCGTGCGGGTGACTTCCCCCACGTCGCTGGGGATTACCCCCCACGTGCTTAATCAGGCGGGTCGCGCCAGTCTCCCAGCCCCCGGCCGGGCGGGAGACTCGAGCTCTGGACCTGGGCTGGCGGCAGCTTTTGCCCCGGGTCAGCCGGCCAGAGTTCACAGACGCTCCTGTACCTGCGCATTCGCTACCCTCGGCCAGTGGGACTCTTCTGAGTTGGTGACGGGACCTCCGCCCTTGGATCTCTCCATAGGACGGGACGGCTGAACGTACACGGCCCCGTGGATCCTCACGGTGCTGGCTGCATCAGTCTTCAGTCTTCTAGAGGCGTGTCGGACACCGAGGTTGATCGCTCGTCATCGATGATGCCCCCCAGGATCAGTGAGTATGATTGTGAATTAATTTGGGGTAGGTCGGCTGATGATTCCGTATCGGGCCCTGAAGACCGCATAGCGTCGGTTGTCAAATCGGTCCTATCCAGCATGGGTGTTTCGGGCGTGGCGCCAAATCCTACCCCCCCTCCAGGAGGGGCCTTGTGGGCAGTAGCGCCCACTGGTACCCACATACCGGAGGAGACGAAGGAGAAGATTTGGCGTCGCAAATTCGTTGATTTCCTGGCTCTAGTGCTGCCGGATAGGGAAACGGTAGACAAATCTCGGTGGGTAGACGTTGCGGCGCAGAGCGATAAAGTAAAACAGCTTCCTAGGGCTTTCGGGAACTGGCTGCAGGGTTTCTGTGCCTACGCGGGAGTGCTCTGCGAGCGTTTCCCGGAGTTGGTGACTTCATTGTTCTGTTATCTGGACCTCATTTGGGGGGTGTATAAAGTTTATGGGGGTCAGTGTTGGTTCCAGTATGACACCCAATTTCGGCAGAAGATGGCGGCGCTAAAGGAGCTTCGCTTTGACTGTCAGGATGGTAGCCTGTGGTTGCTGCTTATGTGCCCCCACAGGCCTTCGTCCTTTCAATCCACGGTCGGCGCTCCTCATTCCGGAGCGTCGACCGCTTCCAAAAAGGGTGTCTGCTGGCTTTTCAATGAAAGCCACTGTAAATGGTACTCCGCCTGTCGCTTCAGGCACGAGTGCTCCAGCTGCGGGGGCGCACACCCCGCCAGCCGATGTTTTAGGAAGGGTAGACAGCCGCTTCCCAGAGCGGGGGCCAAGACTGACCTTCCTAAGTCGGAGGACGCCGGTGAACGTCTAATGCCCCGTACACACGGTCGGATTTTCCGATGGAAAATGTCCGATCGGAGCGTGTTGTCGGAAATTCCGACCGTGTGTGGGCTCCATCGGACATTCTCCATCGGATTTTCTGACACACAAAGTTGGAGAGCAGGAGATAAAATTTTCCGACAACAAAATCCGTTGTCGGAAATTCCGATCGTGTGTACACAAATCCGATGGACAAAGTGCCACGCATGCTCAGAATAAATAAAGAGATGAAACCTATTGGCCACTGCCCCTTTTATAGTCCCGACGTACATGTTTTACGTCACCGCGTTCAGAACGATCGGGTTTTCCGACAACTTTGTTTGACCGTGTGTATGCAAGACAAGTTTAAGCCAACATCCGTCGGAAAAAATCCTAGGATTTTGTTGTCGGAATGTCCGAACAAAGTCCGACCGTGTGTACGGGGCATTAGGGATAATTCCCTGGCTAGACCGGTACCCCCTTCATAGGGAGGCCCTGATCCTGATGGATGGCCTTGATAGAGGTTTCTGGATCCCCTTTTCCCCGTCGGACGCCCCTACCATGTCGTCAAATTTGAAATTGGCTGTGGAATTCGAGTCTGTAGTGGCTGAAAAGCTCCAGAAGGAGCTGGAACTGGGGCGCATGGTGGGCCCCTTTGATCTTCCCCCATTCCACAACCTGCGGGTGTCCCCACTCGGGGTGGTCCCAAAAAAGGCGAGTGGTAAATTTAGTTTAATTCATCACTTATCCTACCCTTCTGGCTCCTCGGTTAACGACAGAATCGATCGCGAGGAATCTCGGGTACACTACGCGTCGTTTGACAAGGCTCTTCACCTCGTTAGGGCAGCAGGGCGTTCCGCTCTGTTGGCAAAAGCGGACATTGAGTCCGCTTTTCGCCTTCTTCCGGTCCACCTGGACTGTTTCCATCTCCTGGGTTGCTACTTTCAAGGAAGCTATTTCTTCGATATGTGCCTGCCTATGGGTTGCGTCATTTCATGTTATTTCTTTGAGTTATTCAGTAGCTTCCTTGAATGGGTAGTCACCCAGGAAGCTGGGTTTCAGTCCCTGCTGCACTACTTGGACGATTTCCTTTTCGTGGGCAGTGTCAATGCCTGCTCTCTGTTTTTCAGGATGTTTGTCGGCTTTTCGCCGTCCCACTGTCCGCGGACAAAACCGAGGGTCCGGTAACGGTATTGTCTTTTCTGGGGATTAAGATTGATACAGTGGCTATGGTCTTTCATCTGCCGAGGGAGAAGCTGACCAAAGCTGGCGAAAGGGTCAAAGAACTGCAGCTGAAACAGCTACAATCTTTGCTGGGACAACTAGTATTTGCCTGTAGGGTCATACGCATGGGGGGAGCCTTTTGCAGGTGCCTGTCTTGGGCCACGAAGGGTGTTACGGCCCCTCACCACTACATTCGGATCACCAAGTCCATGCGGGCTGATTTGGGGATTTGGCTAACTTTTTTGCAGTCTTACAACGGACAGTCTTGTTGGTTGCAGGAGGAGTAACCAAACTCACAGCTGGAGCTGTACACTGATGCGGCAGGCTCCTGTGGTTTCGGTGCTTTCTTTCGGGGGGAGTGGTCTGCGGAATGTTGGCTGGCCTCATGGGCCCGCATGGACTTATTGCGCAATCTCACCCTTTTGGAGCTTTTTCCGATCATCGTAGCTGTGGAGCTTTGGGGTGAACAGTTGCGCAATCACCAGGTAATCTTCTGGTCGGACAATATGAGTGTAGTGCAGGTGGTGAACAAGCAATCGGCCAGTTCCCCTCCGGTGGTTTCGCTGTTGTGTTTTTTAGTTTTAAGATGTTTTCATTTTAACATTTATATTAAGGCGAAACACGTTCCGGGAGTTTCTAACGATATTGCCGATGCTCTTTCCCGCCAACAGTTTCCTCGTTTTTCGTTCCTTGGCTCCGTCGGCTTCGCTGGAGGGCCTCCCCTGTCCGGCCCACTTATGGAACCTCGTTTCCGGGGATTGCTAGAGCTGCTTCGGTCGTCGCTTTCTCCGCGGACGTGGGCGTCGTATTGTCGGGTCTGGCACGAGTGGTTCCAAGCGTCGGGCGGTGAGTTCTCTATTTCTTCTCCGGTTGATAGACGTTTGGTCTTATTCGCTTACCTGGTCCAGTTACAAGAAAAGGGTGTGTCAGGTTCCACTGTCTCTTCAGCCATGTCTGTCCTATCCTTTTGGTTCCAACTCCTGGGCTGGGAGGATGTCACAAAAGCTTTTCCGGTACGTCGGATATTGCGAGGCTGGAAACGCATCACACACCTTCCCGATTCCAGGCACCCTATTTCCCTTCAGATCTTATCGTACATCTTGACTATGTTGCCGGAGGTATGCTCATCTGAGTTCGAGACCTTGCTTTTTCGGGTGGCTTTTTCGTGCGCCTTCTTTGGGGCTTTTCGCATCGAGGAATTAGTTGCAAAATCCAGGTCGTCCCCCGGGGGTATTCGGTCGGAGGACGGTTCTTAGTCGGAGCGCAGCGTCACGGTTTTGTTGCGCTCATCCAAGACCGAGAGTTTTGGTAGGGGCCGCCGAGTGATGCTGCACCACTGTGGCGGCCCATCTTGCCCAGTGTCTCTGGCCTTTCCGTTTGTTTCTGCGCGCCCCCCATCCCCCACGTTTTTTGTGCATGCTGACTCATCCTCGTTGAGTTGGTTTCAATTTTTGAGGGTTTTTCGTTTTTGCCTCGAAGCCTTAGGCTTACCTGCGGGCGACTTCTCGACTCATTCTTTTCGTATAGGCACTGCTACCGCCGCTTCGGGTTTGGGGTTTTCCGATACGGAACTTCAGCGACTGGGGAGATGCGAGTCGTCTCGTTTCTCGCTGTATGTTCGCCCTCATCTTTTGTGTTAAATTTCAGGTTTTCCCCCGGCTCAAATATGGATACTGGGTGATTCCTTATCCTTTATCTTCTGGGCTGCTCGTCGTGCAGAGATCCGCAATTACGGCAAAAATCTGGGATTTTCATCCGATGTGGCAAGAATTCGCTGGCTTGGCATCAGGTCCTGACGTAATGTTGGCAGCTCCGTGCCCTTGTATCCAGTCACATTATCCTCATTGTTCACGCTGGTGGGAATGATGTTGGTTACACCCGGTCCGTGGATCTCATTGCTGCAAAAAAGGGAGATATTGCTCAGTGTTTTGCAATTTTCACCAGCATGACTTTTGTCTGGTCCGAAATTGTTCCTCGTTCAATATGGGCAAGAGAAGTCCCTGGCCCCTGTTTGGAGAATTTTCGCAGAAAGGTCAATGCTCAGGTGTCCAAATTTGTTCGGAGGATCGGGGGGGGTTGTGGTCCGTCATAGAGATTTGGAAGGGAACAACACTGACTTGCTGAGGAGGGATGTGTTCATCTCAACGAGATTGGTATGGACATCTTTAACCTGGGACTTCAGAGGGGGGTGGAACAGGCGCTGGCTGTGGTGGGGCGCCCGTCAGTAGCTTACTGACTGGCGGGTGGCAGTTTTGGTGACCTTGGCAGCAAATATAGAAGCTTTTATGCCCTGATGGTAATTGGGAGATTGACGGCCGGTCCGGCACTTATGGTAAGGACAGGCCCCTCCTTCATCTCACTTTTACATTTGGAGTTGAGTGCTCACAGTGCAACTGTGACTGGCACGGTTTAAATATTTAATGTTATGTTTGAGTTAAATAAAGCTGTGGCCTTGCCCTTTCCAACATTAATGGTTGTATGTGGTTTTTTTATTGGATGGGAAGAAGGGGTAAGGTATGCTAAGTGGTCATGGTAAGTCGGATGGGACCTGGGCTTATTGCACCTCAGCAGTCATGAAGGCCTCTTCAGCCCCTCGGGAAAGAGAGCCCTGGTTGATGGGGGCATGGCCAGGGAGGAGTTTAAGTGAATTTGAATCACTCGGGATTGGTACAAAGAGGGGACAGGGGTTGGGCCTGAGCTCAGGAGTTTGGCACCCCAGGGGATTATGGTCCTTTTCGGACGAAAGCATGAAAGAGCTGCCCACCCTCCCGCCCTATTTTGATGGTATGTCACAGCGTGTTACGGTTTTGGTGACCTTGCCAGCAAATATGGAAGCTTTTATGCCCTGATGGTAATTGGGAGATTGACGGCCGGTCCGGCACTTATGGTAAGGACAGGCCCCTCCTTCATCTCCCTTTTACATTTGGAGTTGAGTGCTCACAGTGCAACTGTGACTGGCACGGTGTAAATATTTAATGTTATTTTTGAGTTAAATAAAGCTGTGGCCTTGCCCTTTCCAACGTTAATGGTTGTATGTGTTTTTTTTATTGGATGGAAAGAAGGGGTAAGGTATGCTAAGTGGTCATGGTAAGTCGGATGGGACCTGGGCTTATTGCACCTCAGCAGTCAAGATTGTTATATCTGGATCGGGGATAGTAGTGACAAAGTTCAGTCCCATATGGATAAGGCTTAGATCCCTATAAGGCAAAGCCAGAGCTATAGCTAGTGAAGCTTGGAATCCTTTTTAAGAGTTTAGGAATCGTTGGGGATTTAATTTTTATTTTGCAGCGGATCATAGTGAAGGAAGTAGGGGTATATATACTCATGTTGTTTTTGTTTCTACTCCTTCTATATGCCATGATGAGGTGCTCCTGTTGCCTGATTGGACGCGTGACCAGAGCCTGAGCAGATGACCACATCTTCCCTGATGAGATCCCAGAATGACTGGCGACTACTACAGCTCACCACGTCATCTCCAACAGAGTCTATATGTCAAGCCGTGTTTTACTTTTATGGACTAAGAAGAAGATCAGGATTCATCGAAGGACACATGGGATCATATGACAAGAGGAGGGACTGTTGTGGAAAATTTTATATTAATGTATTGTAATAAGAGTCTCCCAGTGTCTGTTCTCTTGCAGCCCACTCTAAAAAACTGACTGGGGCAGACTGACGCTGGTTGAGACCTGTTAGGTAGTGAAAAACTTCCTGGTGTTTGGAGAGAGGTGTTTGCGGAGAGAGGACATGTCCGCCAGCAAAGGGCCCCTGTGGAATGCACAGAACGATCGTCTGGTGGGGATGCGTTCACTCTGCAAAGAAATTATCGGTTTAGCGTTTGTTTTTTCTTGTCACCCCGGTATGCCTGATCAACATGTTTGGGGTGCCATGACGTACACCTGCAGATAATCTCCCATTCACGAGGAACTCTAGTCATCGTATTTGGTTATTGTATATTGTATCATGTCCTGTAGTAATTGGTGGTTGTTTTGTGTTGTGTTGTTAAATCCTTATATGGTCATTCACATCCTGTGCTCATATCCTGTGAGCTCATATCCTGTGAGCTCATATCCTGTGAGGTCATATCCTGTGAAGGAAGCGATTGGCTGTTGGGGCCAGGGCTTCCTGTTTGTGATTTCTTTTGTTGTCTTTGAATAAAGAGCCAGGGGACTGCTCGGCAAGGGTGCTTATGATCAAAAGGTGAGATGCATTTATATCATTAGATGAAATTGTTATTATTATTAGAAACAAGAGATTTGGCTGTGTGCTCTGTGTGCAGCCAAATTTCGCTGTCAGTGCCACCTATCAGTTCCGCCTATCAGTGCCCATCAGTGTCGCCTATCAGTGCAGCCCCATCAGTGCCCATCAGTGCCACCTATCAGTGCCCGTCAGTGTCACCTATCAGTGTAGCCTCATCCATGCCCACCAGTTCTGCCTATCAGTGCCCATCAATGCCACCTATCAGTGCCCATCAGTGCCACCTATCAGTGCCGCCTCATCAGTGCCCAGCAGTGCTGCCTCATCAGTGCCCATCCGTGCAGCCTATCAGTGCCCCTCAATGCCCATCAGTGCCCATCAGTGCAACCTCATCGGCGCACATCAGTGAAGGAGAAAATTACCTATTTGCAAAATTTTTATAACAAACTATGAAAAAGGTTTTTTTTTGTTTCAAAATTTTTGGTCTTTATTTGTTTATTTAGCAAAAAGTAAAAAACCCAGTGGTGACCAAAAAAGGAAGCTCTATTTGTGTGAAAAAAAATTATAAAATTATAAAAAATTAGTGCGCAATTGTCATTCAAAGTGTGGCAGAGCTGAAAGTTAAACGCAGAAAGAATGTACATGTACTTTCACTGGGCTAGGAGTTTGTTTTTTGTATAAATACACGCCCTATCGTTTTTATATTTTTGTTTTTATATTTATAATGCGTTACCCAGTGTTTCTTTATTTCAGCTTCAAAATCTATGCTGCGTGTCGTGTTCTGCGGCAGATAATGATTCTGAGGCTACATGCACACGGCCGTTTTTACAGCCACTTTTTTGAGCGTTTTTTGCAGCTTAAAAACGCCTCTCCATGTTAGTCTATGGCCTCATGCCCACCATGCTGACAACCCTTGCCCGGTGGTTGTCGGGGTCTGCGGGCGGGTGGGCTTATCGGAATCTGGGAGCCCCCTTTAATAAGGGGTCCCCCAGATCCCGGTAGCCCACCCTATGTGAATGAGTATGTTGTATATTGTACCCCTACCCATTCACCTGGGGGAAAAAGTGTCAACAAAAAAAAACACACTACAAAGGTTTTTAAAGTAATTTATTAGGCAGCTCTGGGGGTCTCTTCTGTCTTCGGGGGTCTCTTCCGACTTCTCTGCGCTCTCCGGCCTCTTCTCCTGCTATCTTCTGCCGGGCTCCTCCGCTATCTTCTGCTCTTTTGCCCGCTCTTTTGCTAGTGGTTGCCCTGTCTTCTCCGTTGTCTTCCTCCCTCTGGTCTTCCTCCGATGTTGACACGACGTTCTCTCACACTGCAATGACGTGTGCGCAGTGCGCAATGACTTATATAGGCATGGGGCGGGGTCACCGGGTGATTTCATCTGGTGACCCCGCCCCTTATGACGTCACAGTCCCGGGGACTCCCAAGCCATTTTTTTTTACATTTTGGGGCGGGGTTCCCCTTAAAATCCATACCAGACCTGAAGGGTCTGGTAAGGATTTTGAGGGGGACCTCCACTCCATTTATTTTTTAAATTTTGGTGCGGGGTTCCCCTATGGGGGAATCCCATGCCATTTTTTAAAATGACTTTTTATGTGTATTGCCGGGAGCCCGGGACTGACAATTTATTACAGCCGCGAGTAGTTTTAAATGACTTCTTTTCCTTTAGAAATGTAATTTTGCTCTCAGACTGTTCTAAACATGGAAAACATGCGCCACTTTACAGGCATACTATAGACACCCCCCAGGTACGAAATTTAAAGGAATATTACACTTTTATTGTTTCACTTTAAGCATTATTAAAATCACTGCTCCCGAAAAAACGGCAATACACATAAAAGTCATTTTAAAAAACGGCATGTTTTTTGCTCCCGGCAATACACATAACAGTAGCGTCACCCCGCGGCCCCGCCCTCAGTTATAAAAGAGCTGTCACAAGAACAGAAGCGTCACACAACAGGAGACTCCCATCGTCTGGAGATCGAAGCGGGGAAGAAGAAGCCAGAGGAAGATGCCGGACGAGAAGACCGGAGGAAGAAGCAGAGAAAGATGGAGGAAGAAGTGGGGGAAGAACAAGATGGAGGAAGAAGAAGAAAAACGAAGGAAGACCAGAAGAAGATGGAAGAAGAAGCAGGGAAAAAAGAAGACATTAATAAAGGAATTGTCAAAAACCGGCTATTGTCTTTATTAGCATTTTTGACACTTTTTTTGTGAGATGGTAGGGGTACAAATCCATTACTAATTCACACAGGGGGGGCAGGGATCTGGGGGTCCCCTTGTTAAAGTGGGCTTCCAGATTGATTGCCAAATTGGGGGGTCTTCACCCAACCTTTTATCGAGAAAGCAATCCTGAGTATCAACATGTCAGAATATCCAATCTCAGTCAGATCAATAGCAATGCATATCATTTTTTTCTGCCAGATCTCTGGTGATGAGTAAATGGAAAACTAACTAAATCCAAAGTTAATATTGTAGCAGAGTACGAAAAGATACTGGCTTACACAGACGGCTCACAAGCAAAATACACCTCGAACTGGTCCATTTGGAACTCCCTAAACCAATCAAGAAAATAGTCTTGATCTCTGTAACAATACTAGGCACTACTTTACTTCCTCCACACCCAGCACCCCCTCCCTTTCCCTTTGTTTTTTTATACTTGTTAATGATGTATAGTAAACCTTTACATCCTATGTTGTAAAACTTTTACTTATATAAACTGCAATTTGGTTATTGGTGAGGTCTGCAACCCTCCAGTTCTACTTATGCATTAGTATAGGTAACCCATAAGTTACTGTTGTTAAATTTGGCATAGAGTGAATTATCATAAGGAAATGCTGAGAATATATATTTGAACCATATTTTGCAAGTGCTTTAATGAACAATCAAATGTAATTTCACAGTTGTACTTTATGTATACCATCACAACTTCTCTTTCAAAAAAAAATATGTAAATTAAAGACTGACCACACTAAGCAGGAGAGCACACCGTGGTCATTTCCTTAGCTATGCTGGAAACTCAGTGTACTATCCTCCAATGATCAGACTTTTCCTGACACGCCCCTCACTGCCCTGCACAACCATTCACTGGGAAGCTCAGTGTGCTGCTGTTCCCCCACTAAGCTCTTATGCAGCTGAAAACATGAAAAGGTACTTGAATTGAATTTTTTTTTTTTTTAAACCAGTTTTGTGTCACTTTAAAGCCAATCCCTGCATCTGTCGCCCCTGCTGATTAGCTTGGTCTGGATGTGGATAAAAATAACTAAAATAGAATATAATGAAAAAAAAACCTGACAGGTATTAGTAGACAATATTTTTCTTGTTAGTGATCATTTAGGCAAGCATTTCATTGTTTTTAAAGCTTTGCTAAGCTAATGACATCAGAATTATATCATCGTTTACAGTATAAACGCACAAGGTTAACAACTACTTGTTTAAAGCACTAGGTGTCGAAAATAACTGCTAAACAAAAGTATTGAAAAGCTCCTATTGATTTTCAGGCTACATGCACACGGAAGTTTTAAAAAATGGGCTGTATAGCTAGTCCAAACGCCAGGAAAAAAGCAACGTTAAAAACGCGATTTTTTCCGGGTTTTACATTGAATTGCATGCACGTTAAGCTGCGCTAGCTTTCAACCGCGTTTTTCTGTCTCTATCCAAAAATCAATAGTTCCCTATGGGAGCCCATTGATTTGAATAAAAGTTGCACCAGCAGTTGGATCAAGATGATCCGACTTGTGTGCTGAGTATCTTGAAGGGGGAACCCTGCAAAAATTTTATAAAAAATTGTGCAAGGTTCCCCCCAGGATGATATGGATCTCAAGGAGAACCCTCACACCAAAAAAAAAAAATGGCGTGGGGGTTCCCCCAAGTTCCATACCAGACCCTTACCCGAGCACGCAGCCAATAGGTCAGGAAAGGGGGGGGACCATACCAAGCCACATGCCCTCAACATGGGGGGTTGGTGCTTTGGGGCAGGGGGAGCCTGCACCGCCCTACCCCAAAGCACCTTGTCCCCATTTTGATGAGGACAAGAGCCTCTCCCTTGCCCGGTGGTTGTCAGGTTCTGCGGGCGGGGGGCTTATCGGAATCTGGGAGCACCCTTTAATAAGGGGGCCCCCAGATCCTGTCACCCCACCCTATGTGAATGAGTATGGGGTATATTGTAGTGTCAATAAAAAAACACACTACAAAGGTTTTTAAAGTAATTTATTAGGCAGCTCCGGGGGTCTCTTCCGACTTCGGGAGTCTCTTCCGACTTATCCGCGCTCTCCTGCCTCTTCTCCCGCTGTTTTCTGCCGGGCTCCTCTGCTATCTTCTGCTCTTTTGCCTGCTCTTTTGCTAGCTGTTGCCTGGTCTTCCTCCGATGTTGACACAGCGCTCCGTCCCGCTGTAATGCCATGTGCGCGGTGCGCAACGACTTATATAGACATGGGGCGGGGTCATTGGGTGATGTCATCCGGTGACCCCGCCCCTTATGGGGTCTTCACCCAACCTTCTATCGAGAAAGCAATACTGAGTATCAACATGTCAGAATATCCATTCTCAGTCAGATCAATAGCAATGCATATCATTTTTGCTGCCAGATCTCTGGTGATGAGTAAATGGAAAACTAACGAAATCCAAAGTTAATATTGTAGCAGAATACGAAAAGATACTGGCTTTCAAAGGTGGCTCACGAGCAAAATACACCTCGAACTGGTCCATTTGGAACACATAAAAGTCATTTTAAAAAATGGCATGGGATTCCCCCACAGGGGAACCCCGCGCCAAAATTTAAAAAATGTAAAACTTTTTTTTTGTTGCATAGATACATGTCCCCTGGGGCAGGACCCAGGTCCCCAAACACTTTTTATGACAATAACTTGCATATTAACCTTTAAAACTAGCACTTTTGATTTCTCCCATAGACTTTTAAAGGGTGTTCCGCGGCTTTCGAATTTGCCGCGAACACCCCAAATTGTTCGCTATTCAAACTCGACTCAAAAGCCATCACTAGTGAGGATATGATGAATGCCATATTGGTAGAGTGTAAATACTGTACCGTGTTGCTTTTATTATTTGGGTTGGTGGTGGTTCGATGGCCCCTAGTGTTGGGGCTGTTGGCTATGAAGATGAAGTTGGTTGAGACAAGGGGTTAGAGACGAAGTTCTCGGTTGGCTGACCAGCTCAGATTTGAAGTTCCGTGTATCAATTCCTGTAACAATAAAGAAAAGGAGAAAACAAAGGGGAGGGGAAGAACAAGGGTGTAAAATGAACGATTCTGTTAGGAATTTGTGCGGATAACTACCGCATAACTTGGGGGAGAATGATAAAGGATCTGTGTGGCTATCTCCTGGGCCAACAGGGAATTTGAAGATGGAATAGTAGAGCAGTAGATTTCAGCCTGTTTCGGTATTGGAGCTAGCCAGAGTGGATGGAGGCGATTGCAGTATATCTTCCTCGTTGTTGTGCTGAGCCAATATTTGCCATTCTTTCATAAGTCGGATGCCTTCCTTGATGGTTGCCACCACGTGTGATTTACCATCTTTGGTGACCAGCAGCTTGTCCGGATATAGCCATTTATACGGGATGTGATGGTTGTTAGGTGGTTTAGTAATGGTGGATAGCTATCTGCGTTGCTGCATGGTAAATGCAGATTGATCTGCGAAGGACAGTTACTGCAGTTCTGGAGGTAGATCTTCACGCCGTCTAGTTGCTATCATGAACTGGTCCTTAATATGGTAAAAATGAATTCGAACTAGTATCCCTGGGAAGGTGGGCCAGGATGTTTTTGGGCCTTGGAAGGCGGTGTATGTGGTCAATGACCAGGTCCTCTAATGGCGCTTCTGGAAGCGCGGCCTTCATGAGATTGGTGAAATAGTCTTTCAGCTCTGGAGGTTTGACCGATTCGGGGATCCCCCTTAGGGCTTTTTTTCTCAGAGAATAGGTGCAGGAACTCAACCATGCCCGCCACACACACATACCTGCCAAATGGCATCAAATAGTAGCTCTTCCCTCTGCATACAACCCCCTCCCTCCACTGCCCTCATCTCCCCCCCTCCTTAAAAGCTCCACCATCTATCATATGTTTTACCTTTTTTGCAATATTAAGCTGAAACACCTATCCGGCTGTAGTACCTCCCAGCATACTATACTATACTACAGTCACTTGCAAGGGAGATCATGCAATAGGAGCATCAACAACTGGTCACCAGGGAAAAAATGGAGACCACAGAGGGTGCAGCCTACCACGCACCCTCTCCTGCCCATGACTGCATTGAACCCTGGGTGCCTGTTCTGTATCTTCCTTGCCCCTGTCCGGCACTCAGTGAGATCTGCGCAGGAGATCTGACCTGTGGGAGCTACTGGGAGATAAGCTATCACTTCTAAATGCAGAAGCTGGACTTCAGTGTTACCAAGTGATAGTGGTGAGCAGGGAGCAGAAGACCTGAGCCAGAGGTGGTGGAACTGAGTTCCCCCTAGTTCCTGCTGAAAAAAGCCCTGATCCCCCTTATTTTGACATTGTTACGTCTTGATATGTCTTCCAAATCTGCTAATTTCGTTTTAATGTTCATAATCTCATCGTCCCTGTTGTTGTGGGCATCGACCATGTTGTTTTCAATGTGGGAGACCCTGTTGGACACTGCTGTGACCTCCGATTTGAACTGCTGAGTTATAGCCAGTATGTCTGCATGCAGGGTGGATCCGAGGGACACCAGCATATCTTTAGGAGTAGTGTCCATGACCGGCTGGTTTAGTGTTGGGTAGTAAGTTATGGAGTCTTGTAACTCCCTGGTGTCATCCAATGAAGAATTAAATCCGCTTACCTCCACAGTGTCTGCTTTTTGCTGGACTGGAGGAAGCAGAAGGAGGTGGTGGGTAGTTGGTATGCCCCTGCTGCAGGTCGTTATTGCTGCAGCTACTATTTTGTTTCATGGCCCGGCCCTGTTGTTTATTTGGGCCTTGTGTGTCTCCGCTGTTTCTGCCGGTGCCATCTTGGATATGGAGACGAGGCTGTATGAGAAAGTCCGTCATCTTCCTCGGTTTTGTGGGTTCTTTTAGTTTGCGGGATGGCATCAGGGGGTGGACCCGCTCCAGGTGTGATTGTCGCTGGCTTGGAACGAGGCTTGTAGTCAATATATTTCCCTGTTTCTGCCCAGGAATAGACGGAGCTGTGTCAATGTGCGACCATCAGCTCCGCTGGCTAGCCACGCCCCCTTAGTGTGGTCAGTTTTTAAAGGAAAGCAAGGAGACTGGTAGTAAACCTATAATAGGGAAAGTTTCCAGAGAAGGAGGGACAGTGTAGGAACTGTTGCAGACGCTTTGATAAACCTTTCCATTACTGTGCTTACTGCAGCTGCCTGCCTCCCGCCCCTGTGCCTGGTGTTGTCGGCCTCAGTGTACCGCTCTCCTGCTGTGAGTTCCGTCTACTGTTGAGTGTTGCTGCTCGGCTCTTACCATTGAAAAAAACAATAACAATATATCACGCCATGTCTTCCCTCAGGGTGCTACTCGGGTCCCTCCCGCCTACATGCAGATGTAACAATTACAGAGTTGAGACAAAACATTTACCACTGGCAGGGATGCTTATTGTAATCAGCTTTTAATTATTCTTGTAAAACCTTTATCCCAAAAGAAAACAAATATTGCTGTAACTGCTTATGAACTGTTGGGTTCAATTTTTTTAGTGTATCTAAATCTGCTAGTGCATCTAACACTACCCTCCCCTCAGAATGATAATGCAGCTGTCCAAAGGTGCCCCCTGTGCTCCTTCATCCAGAGTGGGGGTACTCTAATACAGGAGGTGTGTTACTGGCTATATCACCAGGTGAAAACAGAGGGGAAAAAGCCTAAAAAAAGAAAAATAATACAGCCACCACATGTAATGATTGGTAATCTGCAATATGCTACATTTTTGGTTTTGGGTTTAATACTGTTTTTACACAAAAAGTCCCTTCCATTGCTCTCAGCTTCCTCCAAATCTACAAATTCCCTTTTTTTTTGCCTTTGTGATCAGACTTCCTCTTGCTTCTGAGTTGGACTATGGGATTAGTAGTGTGTATAGAGAAGTGCACGTGACTGCAACTCACGTGTACTTCTCTTTCCAAACAAACAAAAAGTAAAGATAAAAAGAGAGGTTCAGGCATACCTCCCAACTTTTTGAGATGGGAATGAGGGACACCTATCAGCAAAAGTATGCAGGCATAGGACACACCCCCTACCATGCCCCCTTAAAGGAGAATTGTACAAAAAAAAACAAGATTGGTTAAACCCAAGTGCTTTCTTACCACTGCTATTCTTTTATATTGGCTTTTGGAGTTTACAAATGTAGCAATTTAGAAATTGGATGAAAGGTTTAGCGCTGGGAAAACACTTTTTAATAGATAAAAAGCGCATTTTATATACAACTATATATATCAGACCAAAATGAGGGACAAATGAGGAGGAATGAGGGACAGAGGGACATTGCTCCAAATCAGGGACAATCCCTCGAAATCAGGGACAGTTGGGAGATATGGCTCAGGAGGTTACTGAGGAAGTGACAAGGAGGCAGAAAAACACGTTAAGACAAAATGTAATGAAAAATAAATTCAAGGGTTATTAAAGCAAAGCTAAGCTGTATCTGAGCACCACAAACTTAAAACACTATTTAAAGTGTTACTAAACCCAGGACCCTGCATTCACTATATCTGGTCTCCCACAGTAAACATAACATGGAAATGCAATTATTTCAGTAAATATAAACTATGAAATACCTTTTTCTCATCAGCAGTCTTGCAACTTCTATCAGTGTCTGGTTAAAGCTTGTAGGAGGAGTTTTCATTCTCCCAATAATGTCCTATCAGGATGCAGGACCCCTGACCCTCTGTCTGGACAGTGCTGATTGGCCCTGTGCTGATCACATGCACCCTCCCAAGAAAAGAAAAAAACTCTCTAGCCATAAACACCAAACTGAGCATGTGCAGAGTGACTCTGTACCATCAGGAGATGGATTTGGGACAGTATAAGAAGAGGAGGATCAGAGAAGACCGAATCAAAAATCCTTTGTACACAATGCAGAGGATTAACCCCTTAGGTTCCACAATGAGTATAACAAGCATACTTTACTGCATATACAGATTGATTTTACTGTTGTGGGTTTAGTAACTTTAATTATTTATTTCATTTGTAATATTCAAAGCAAATTCAGCCATCCATCCATGTCTCCATGGTTTTTTTAATAGGAAAACACTTTGAAAAACATCCCCCTATCATTTCTAGCGGCATCCATCTTGGTTAATGTCAGACTGATTTGGCATTTACTTCCTGGAATCCATCTGCCCTTAGCTCATGTATGCAGGCAGGAGGGTATGCTTAGTTGAGAAAAACCCTCCTCCCCCCTACCAGATAAAAGAAAAAAACGCCTATGAAGATACCTGGGATGTATGACATCACTTTAGCCTAGGCCAAAAACCAGGAATCAACTGAAGAAATGTAAAAAAAAAATGTAAACAAGTAAATAGGATATACCGTCCTATCTATTTACTCATGCTAGCAGTATAAAGATTAAAAATAGCTCTTGTGGTGAGAGAGCTTTAAGTAGTGGATATTTATAGATTTAAAAAAAATGTAAACAAGTAAATAGGATATACCGTCCTATCTATTTACTCATGCTAGCAGTATAAAGATTAAAAATAGCTCATGTGGTGAGAGAGCTTTAAGTAGTGGATATTTATAGATTATTTTTGGAGAATAATGATGTTTTAGTGTTACTTTAACATGTTGAAACACAGATTGACACCCATCTGTAACAAGCATTATCACATGTAGGATGGCCACAATTCACCTGTGCAATAATTGGAGGTTCTCAGAGCATTTGGTGACACCAGGCTGCCATGCTGTGTGTTTTGGGTCTGCAGATGTAGGTTGTACTACTGACCCGTAATAAATGTACATGACAACCTGTACTCATCAGTTAAAGTGAACCACACGTGCCAATCTATGGCAAAGCAGAGAGACGAAACAGATGTGGGCTGTTTCTCTGATATTGTGGGTTATTGTTGTTGAACCTACAAAGTGATTTAGAGGGATTCTCAAACTCAATGCCTGCAACCACGGGGACGCCTACCCCCTTCCTCAGGTGGAGGAAGCTCTCATGGCACTTGGGCAAGCCAAATTCTTCTCCACCTTGAAGCTGGCCAGTGGCTACTGGCAAGTTCCTGTAGTGGACCAAGACAGGCAGAAGACTTCCTTTATTACACCCCGGGACTGTTTGAGTTTAACTGCATGCCATTCCGCCTCAGTAATGCCCCCAGCACCTTTCAGCGCCTAATGGAGAGGTGTCTTGGGGATTTGAATTTCGAGACAGTACTGATTTACCTCAACAACACTATCACCATGAGGAGCATGTGAAACATATGAACCAGGTGTTAATCAAGAACACCAAGCATGCTTGGGGGGGAGCGCACCCTGTACCCCAGTCTATGACCTAGAGCCTGATCCCATTGAAAAGAGACTGCATCGAAAACTGCTGAGACCTTGTGTGCAAGGCCGTGACTAATCCAGGGGGCCCACTGATGACCGTTCTATTAATATACACACCCCTGATGAAAGAAGCAACTTCTGAAACACATTGGGTGTTATCCGTGGGCATCTGTCATGATGATCTCATCACGGTAGTCCGAGGACTATATAGAACTGTATTCTCTAGTACTCTCTATTATTGTGTTGACCTATATGCCTATCCACCACCATTGCTGTTCTTTTTTTAATCAATTGTTTAATAAAAATTGTATAATTTTTTCCTATTTTCTTCATTATTTGGGATGTGGGCCCACTGCATTGATCAACCATACCTCAATTTTTCCCAAACTCTATGGTTTGCTGGGTCACTGGGGAAGTGATCGGGTTGGATGCTGTGGCCCAATGTGACTCTGGTGGCTATCTTGGGTCAGGCAGAGCCTATTTAAGGCCCTGGCACCCAGGATTGGTGCACTTTATGCGAGTGGGTAGTGCAGGGAAAGATACTCTGTCTGTTAGGGATAGTACTAGGGAAAGGTTCCTGACAAGGAGAGAAAGTGTAGGGTCGTATCTCTTCTGGACACCTTCCCGATTGGGCACGAGACGCTCAGGCCACATTCTGCCCCTCTTTACAGATGTTGTCATTCTGGCTGGAATCCACTCTGTTCATGTTACTGTAACCATGAGTGCACTTGGTTGGGCAGTCTTCCTACCGGGATGTTTGTGAACTGTTGCTGCATTGCTTCAATAAAAGTTTATTGTTGCACCTGACCGTGTGAGGTATTGTCACCGCGCCACACTGCACCCCACCTACAAACTAATTAATATTGTAATGAACAAACATACTTCCTACTGAAAGTCAGTGTTTGCATATTAGATTGCCCTAGATGCTGGGGCTCCAGGAGTGCCCTAGTAAAAAACTATTTCTAAAAAGCAATTTCTGGGTGACTGCATGTTGATGGCAATTTACTTTGAAGGAAATATAGATTTACTTTATATAATCTTTTAAATCATATTTAGTGTCAATGGGCATTGGGCTTGTGAGATTACATCAGTATGAGACCCCTCTAAAATCATTCAAAACTCATTGACATGTGCATGTGACTTGCATTTTACCCCGATTAAGCCTAGGTTCACATTGGTACGATTTGGCATGCGATTTGACATGTCAAATCGCATACCAAAACGGCGGCTATTGCCAGCAATGGCACCATCCGAATCGGTGCGGTGCCGACTTTGCGGCGCCGCATCGATTCCCAAAAGTCATTTCTGTATTACTTTTGGCGACTTCGGGGGGGGGGGGGGGGGGCAATTTTTATAGATATCTGTGCAGGAAGCCGCACAGATGTCTGTCAAATCGCCCCCGAAGTCAGACTGCATTGCCGGGTTGAAATTGCACAAATTCAGCTGAACTCGCACAATTTCAAACCCGCAGCAATGTGAACCTAGGCTCAAGCAGATTTTGCATTCACATAGACTTGTATGTGAAAAAAAAGGAGCTTGAAGCAAACAAAAGCCCATTGACACAGGCCATTAATAATTTTTTTTTAAAGTGTTTCTGGGCGGCTCTGCAGCCTCTTGTTATGGGATTCTTTGGGGCCAGGAAATAACCAACACAGGGACTGCATTTTCACAAGCATCATAAAAAGGCTTACTGACAATCATAGGGATTTAGTGCATGGGGTATCTATTGCGCAATATAAATGTCAAGCCTGCCCTAACTGTGTTGATATATGTTTTAAAACTAGAAAACTCTAAAGCGCGTAGCAAAATAAATGTGGCAAATGTCTCTGCTGCCTAGCAGCTATGCTGGAAATTTCAAGGGCCTTTTATGAGAGTACTAGAACATTCTCTTTGTATTTATTTTACCACTTGAAAATTAAGTCTGTACAAATATGTGCTCTCCTATACTTTCATCCAGACCATTAAATCTTTTTCCAGCCCAGCCTTCATTATCTCCATGTCAATGTTGGAGTTATTTAATCAGGTTTGTGTTCTAATGCTGTTCAATGTTACACATTGCATCGCCTCTCTACAACCGGCAATAATAATAATATATACGAGTAGTCCTTCTTCCTTTCATGCTCATATCATCCAGGCTATTGCTTCTCCATTGACCTAATTCAAAGCCTAATGTTGCCCATGAGAATTGCCGGGGCATAATCGTATCAGTCCTGTGACTGGAAACATTTGTCACCATATCGCAACTGTTTTCCCTTCTGTCTATCCATTACAAATAAATGATGGCTGAACGCTCACATCCATCTTTTAAGAAGTACTTTTTGCTGAGTTGTGTGTGAAAGTGGTCAGGAGGTGGAATAGAGGAATTGGAGAAGAAATGTTCTGTAAACTCCAATTCAAGATTCAAAGTCTGTCTTTCAGATTTGTCAAAAATGCTTTGCAGACCCATGTTAGAAGACAAGCACGCATTCTTGTGCAGAATAACTTTTCACATCATTCCTCTGCATCTGGGAGCCATGGCAGTAACTTGTCAGTCTTGCAATGCCTCATGGGACACATAGTTCCAAAATAGCTGGAGGGCCACAGTTGCCCACCAATTATTTTAGACCAGGTTCACGTATGTCCAGCCACGGTTTACAGCAGGGGGTCCGGTGCGCTCCTGTTCACCGGTTCAGGTGCGAATCAGGTCCGAATTTTTGTCAGAATTCACACCTGTACCCAAACACACACAGGACCCTTTTGGAATGTGGAATGCGGCCGCTCCGGACCTGTGTGAAACGGCTCCATTGAGAGTCGGTCACACTTGTGAATTGGATGCCTGCATTTAATTCTCACACATGTGAACCTAGCCTTAGACTTTCATATATAGGACAGTTCCACTAGCCTAATTGTAAAGTTGATTTGTACCATTATCTGAGAAGGATCAGAACGAGGAAACTATGGAATTTGCATATTGGAGTGTCTTGAAGTTTAGGGTTCTCCAAGATGTTTAGCGGTATCACTGATAGTAAGGAAGGTGCTAAAGTAATCAATAATATAACAGAGACAAAGCCCTTCACTTTTTTTTTTCACATCAGCCTGGAGCAACATTAAATACAGAATTTTGAGAACATGCACACAACTTCATCTGGACTTTTTAGGGACATATTGAGACACCATTTTTTTTTTTTTTTAATTAAATCATCCTTTTATTCACATATGAACATTATTCACATATGAACATAAAATGGGCAGCACAGTGGGTAAGTAGTTAGGCCTTACACCTAGCAGCTCTAGGGTTGCCGGTCCAAATTACAACCTTGGCACTACCTGCCTGGAGTTTGCATGTTCTCCCTGTGCCTGCGTGGGTTTCCTCCAATTTCCTCCCGCGCTCTAAAGACATGTTGGTGGCTTATTGTCTCCTTTCTAAATTGGCGCTAGTATGTGTATGGATGGGAGTTAGGGACCTTAGATTGTAAGTTCCTTGAGGGTAGGGACTAATATGAATGTACCCTATATATGAGTAAAGCGCTGCATAAAACAATGACGCTATGTAAGTATCTGTAATGAATAAAATACAATACTGTGAAAAAAAACAAAGCATGGCTGATTATTAAGAGCTAATTAATACATGTGCTACTCTTAACAATTTGAGCTGGTATATCACTTCTATGATCATCCAAACACCGAGATACATATATTCATTGTTATTGTTTACTGAAGTCAACCTGTTAGCAGGGCCATGATTTGGGGCTATAGCCCCAAAAGCCACCCCCTAGCAACGCCACTGCACAGGGCTACTGTTAAGGCAGTACAAAATGGTCCTGTTGTACTGGGTCCAGACCTCATCAGCTAAATAGGTGGGCCCAGGGCAACTTTATTGTTAATTTCTTCCTAAATGAATAAATGGAGTTTACCAGACCACACCCTCGCTTCTTCCTGTTAAAAATTACATTTTCCTGTGCCCCATCAATTCAACAGCGGGGCCCAGGAAGTGCGACGTTTTTTCATTTTCGTGGCGTAGGGGAGTAAAGTCAGAGTGGCTGTTTTTCCGCACCCCAGGGGGGTGGGTGGAGTGTAGGCGGGGTTGTGGGGGTCCAGTCAGGAAGGCTGTTCAGGACCCCATGATTTCTAACAGCAGCCCTGGGTATGCACACACCTGTAATAGGGAGAAACACCGCCATCTTATATTACTCGTATTCTCCTGGCCTGCGGCCCACCTCTGGAGACAAAGGATTGTGCATACATACAGCCTTTTATTGATTTTTACTGTGATAAATACGTAATAACAGTTCTGTACATCATGACCTTCACCTCCACAACTTCAAGTCCAGCAGCAACAATTCCCCACAGTGTTAAAGCAACATTAGCATAGAATGTCTGGCCAACAATTCCATCTTTCTCAATACAGGTCCCCCATAGATGGGCCATTCTACCGAGTCTGTTACAGTCCTGCCTCAAACTTCCACTTCCTCAGGCTACAGACTTAGAGCCCTTCCCCGTCACTCTCTGTCCCAGACTCTCATTGCTTTAGAACAGGGGTCTTCAAACTACAGCCCTCCAGTTGTTCAGGAACTACAATTCCCATCATGCCTAGTCATGTCTGTGAATGTTAGAGTTTTACAATGCCTCATGGGATGTGTAGTTCCGCAACAGCTGGAGGGCCGTAGTTTGAGGATCCCTGCTTTAGAATATATA
Organism: Lithobates septentrionalis; assembly: GCA_037952835.1. Taxonomy (NCBI): domain Eukaryota; kingdom Metazoa; phylum Chordata; class Amphibia; order Anura; family Ranidae; genus Lithobates; species Lithobates septentrionalis. The sequence continues at coordinate 1,964,220 of JBBDGP010001337.1, forward strand.
GCGCTAGATACTTCCCATACCCACCCAGGGAAGGAACCTCCCTAAAAAAGGGTGCTAAGCCCTGCTTACAAGGCCACAGGGAGAAGCACACTCAACACGTTTTGTGAATCAAAGTCTACTTCATCAGAAGAACATATAAAGCATATATATAAAGATATATATATCAACCAAATACTCCTACATCAGCCAAAAGACTATTAAAGTGTCACTATTCAAAAATTGGGCATTGCCACAGCATCTAACCTGGGGACCGTGGAGGGACATTCAAGAAATAACATCCTCAGGAAGATGTTATCAAAAGACCTTGGGAAGGTTTAGAGGGATTTACACTGTGTCTAGAAAGTCCTAATAGATGAGTTTAACCACTTCAATACCAGGCACTTAGACACCTTCCCGCCCAGGCCAATTTTCACCTTTCAGTGCTGTCGCAATTTGAATGACAATTGTGCGGTCATGCTACACTGTACCCAAACAATTTTTTTATCATTTTGTTCCCACAAATAGAGCTTTCTTTTGGTGGTATTTGATCACCTCTGCGTTTTTTATTTTTTGCGCAACAAATAAAAAAAGACCGAAAATTTCGAAAAAAAATAAGTTTTTCTTTGTTTCTGTTAAAATTTTTTGTAAATAAGTACGTTTTCTCCTTCAATGATGGGCACTGATATGGCTGCACTGATGGGCACTGATACAGCTGCACTGATGGGCACCAATGAGGTGGCACTGATGAGGTGGCACTAACGGGCACTGATGATGGGCACTGATAGGCGGCACTGATGGGCAC